>OZ030017.1:97245418-97845418 GCA_964023405.1 Apodemus agrarius | reverse complement strand
CATATCTCCAACTTGGAAGCGATGTGGGACTTGCAGATCTCCTCCTGAGTAGGCCTCCGGGACCTCAATGCCTTATCCATTGGAGCGCCTCGAGCCTAGAGAGCAAAGGTCCAGTCTCTGTGATCAATTTGGTGAGGATCTCTTTTACCAGGGTTCTAGCAACTGTTTCTGAAGCCTTCTTTGACAGATCCAGTAACCTGTCTGGAAGCAGCGAGGAGTCTCTGACATGCCTAGAGCATTAAAGCAGACAGTTTGAGCAAATTCTCATGTTGTGGTACACCTCTCGGGAGGACCCAGTAGATGACAAAGAAGTTGTGGTAACAAAGAGGATTAAAATGGCAAGGACTATTCAGAAACAAGGGGAGAGGCACCACCCAGCCTAAACCAGTCTCCAAGGTCAATTTAGTTAAGGTCTCTCATAGAGTTTTGTTTATTTTCTCTAGCTGTCTTGAGCCCTGGGGACAGTACATCCAATAACATTTCCAATTAGTCCCCAATATCTGTTAATTTCTGACTTACCTTAGAAACAAAAACAGAACCCTTGTCTAATCCAATTACCTTGGGCACTCTGAAACTCGGGAAAATTTCTTTTAACCCTGGCTGCTGTTTCCTGCCTGCTAGGGGAAGTCTCAATCTATCTAGATTGACTATCTACAAGTGCTAGGAGATAATACTTTCCTGCCTTATCTTTTATATAACCTCTATATACTCTAGGTTGTTCTCTTCTAGGTCTTCTGCCTTATTTACTCTTTGCTGCATAAGCATTCACTTGCTGGCATACCTTACACTGTTTTATTGATCCCTTAAATGAGTTCATGTGTGCATTTGCCCTGGTGAGTCCTTAGCTTACTTTCTGGGGAGTATAATTCTCCCTTCTTGTGTGCACCTTTCCTTGGTAATAGTTGGTCAGATGGCTATCAATCTCAGTCGTTTTTTTCTTCAGCATATTTTAAGTGAGGCTATCTCACTTTGTCCCATTTTTCAGTGGATGCCTCTCGCAGACCCACAACCAGTATAGGCTCCTGTATATCTATCCTTGGAGCCATTTGCTCTGCCGAGCTATTGCCCACTGAGTCTTTTTCCTTTTGACATCCTGGGCAGAGGGTGAAACTCACGGTTGTTGGCTTCATTAGGGCATCTAAGAGGTCCAAGATTTCCTGTTGGTTTTCTCTGATGTGAGCAGTCCTTTTGGCATATACATCTGTGGACATGGGCTGTGGCAAAGGCATACCTGTTATCCATGTGGATGTTGATTTTCTTGCTGTCTCCAAGTTCCGAAGTCTTGGTAAGGGCCATTAGCTCCACTTTCTGCGTTGACATGCAGGGGGTAAAGATTCTTCTACCCAGATGCCGTTTGTGCTGCCCACCATAGCAGCACCTGCTTGTCCCTGTCCTTCATGGAGAAAATTGCTCTTGTCTGTAGCAACTTTCAGCAGGGGTCAGTCTCTCTTTTTGGGCCAGTTGCTGCAGCCCTTTGGACAGTAAATATATCTGTCCTCCCCACCATTTTGGAGAGTATGCCTTGCTCCAACAGTTAGGAACATCCTGGGGTGACCTTAAATGAATGGGTTACCCATCCCATCCCTAAGTCCATTGTTCTTCGGGTAGTCCTTGAACATATTTTGGTGCCAGTGGCTTCTTGGACCCTAGATCTTTTCTTGGAAACAGGGCCATTGGGTTGGAAGACCATGTGTTAAGCCCCTGTGTCCATCAAGTACTGAGTGGGTTTCTCTTTCCCTCTCAGTTATCCAGGGTTGGGGGAGGTGGTCAGAACACCCATCTCCCCTAGTCATTGTCTTTATCCAGGGATAACACCTTTGCCATTTGGGGCCACTTCTCCCAAGACCTGTGAGTTCTTGCTCCCAGCTTGTTAGGGCACACTCTGGCTTAGTGGCCTCTGCATATAGTATGCACATTGATTCCTTTCTGCCTTTTAGCCAGGATTTTCTGTAGCTTCCTTCTCTCATTTTTTCTTTCTACTTTCTCTCCCTGTCTCAGCAAACTATACTAAATCTCTCTATAGAGTTTTCTAACAACCTGCACCACCAAATCTCTCTACAGACCTTCTAAATAACTTGTACCAAATCCCTCTACATACTTTCTCAGCAAACTAAAGTCCTTCTAGTCTGGGGTGTATAGCAAAATGCTTCTGAGCTGCACTAGAAAGGCTGTCAGTGACTCCTCTGGTCCCTGCTTTACATACCTTTGCCAAATCTGTGGGCTATCATGCCCTCAAGACCTGCCAATGGAGTCTGGTGTCGTCTTTCAGGTGCCTCTTACCTTTCGTCTGAGGGGGTATTCTTTTCTGGCTTCCTGTATTAAAAATAAAAACAGTCTCAAAGAGATTAATCAGTCTCTTGGGAAATATGTCTTTAGTGAGGGTGTCACCGTGAATCAGGATAGGTGGTTTCAGATCTTCTGCTCCATTCTGTGGTCTTCTCTAAATATAAATTGAGCATACTATTATCATTTTGTAAATTATAAACTATAAGATAGACCTCCAATCTCTGTCAAACAGAACCTTTGCAATCTTTACTATCTTGAAAGTCTATAAGAATTAACACCTGACTCATGTTTTGGCTATAAATTTTATATCACCTGAAAATCATTTCTGTAAACCTATATCAGTTTTCAAGATTAAAGAGCTTGAGCTGACTATGAGACTAACAGCTTTTATCCCCGTCAGAAATCCAAGAGTGACCAATATTAACTGAAAATATATAGAAAGCTTAACACACCTTTTAAGACTTAGCCAAATGATAGAGATTGCTAAACACCTGAACAGTTAATACTTCAGAATGTTGAAACATTGATCTTCAGCCTTCTGGCACAAGAACATCTGACAGACTTAAAGAATCAGGAATAATTAAGTCATATAATAATCTATAGACACATTGAGTTTGTAAATGAAGAGAGGCAATCTCCTTGCTCGCTCGCTCGCTCTCTCTCTCTCCATAACAGAAGCAACTCTAATTAAAACATTGAAAACACCCTAATAATAAACTCAGTGCCTTATATTTTTGTATGGCCCCAAACTCATAGGCTTAAACATTTCAGATCTATAACAATAACAGCAAGAAAGGACTGGGTGTAAATCCTGCATTTTTGCATTTTTAGTATTTATACCAATGAAAACCTTGATTTTGTATCAAAATAAAATCAGTATCAAATAAGAATTTATGCCTTGAACATAATATGATTCTCAAAACAAGCTTTTAGTATTACCGAGACAGATTTTTGCTTAATGCTTCAGAATCTAGTCTTCTAGAGGTTCCCCCTTATTTTTGACCTCTTCCCCTGAGAAACAATAAAGCCACAGCTTAACAGTATATCTATTATAATAATTTAAACAATTTAAAATAAATGAAATAAGCCATCTTTAACTTAAATTCAGAATTCCTACATCCGCCACTTTGAGTGTCTTGTTAGAAATTATTTCCCCCACTAGGGGGCCTCACAGCTTAAATATTTTGTCTCTTGTCCTAACATGGCGGGCTTGAGTCACGTGACCCGATCTTGCCGCCAGGCCCTAACATGGCGGGCCTGAGTCACGGGACCGATCTTGGCGTGAAAAACCTCAACATGGCGGGCCTGAGTCACGGGACCTGAACTTGCCGCCACAGAGCCCACCATGGCGGTCCTTCAGTCGGTCTAAATTCTTAACAAAATTATCAGTCGGTCTAAATCCCTATGCATCAGTCATCTAAGTCTGAGAACACAAGACTATACAAAACACAAACAATGAAAACACAAGACTACAAAACAGAAACAATCACCACATAGACAGCCTGACGCTGCCACCATCAGGCGTCTCAGTTCAAGACAGTTTGCCTCTAGACAACCCAGTTTCAGATACTGAATGTTCCCGCCAGTTGCAGGAAACAAATACAAAGAGAAGAACTCTATTCGGCCTTCTCTAGCTTCCTCCAGACCCCCGATGTTTCGATTGCCAGTCGGAACTCTCTGCCCCAGTCAGGCTTTTGACAAAACAGTGAAACAAACAGAAAACAGAACCAGATCAGAAAACCTGACAGCCAGGAGGGCATGTATGTTCTCCAATTTAGAACTACCTTATCCTCCCGACACCCAGATGGGAATTTTCCAGGCGTCCCTGGATTTCCCCCCACTCGGGGACGTCTCCCCGAGTTACAGCTTGTGGCCCACTAGCACGTCTGCCTATACCACTGTCTCCTGGCCATCACGGTCCGAGGAGACAGCTGCATATCTAAAAGTGCGCGTCTCATCAGATTCAGATCCCAAGAACAGAACAGAACACTCAGGACGAACGAACAACATCACATTGGCTGGCCAGCGCACACACACACTTCAGAAGGGGTCCCCTTACCTCCAAGTTGTTTCTCGAGTGTGTAGGGGTGTCCGCATTTCCTGGCCCAATGCACCAACTGTAAGATCCGAAAGAAAAAACGGGATACTTCTGTACCCTCATGCCTCAGAAACCGGCACCCCAAACACTCACGAGAGACAGACCTGATGCAATTTCACAAGAGGGTTTTAATATCCAGAGCTCTGGGGGGTTGCAGTCTCCCCAGTAAGGTAAAGATGTAAGCCCCCGAGGACTGCCTTGCCTTGCCTTTTATAGACTTATAACAGAACCCTCCTACCACAAGCTTCTAAGCCAATCAGTTCAATCCATCCGAACTTGCTCTCTCTGATGACCTACCAACCTCTCACAGAGGCCGGAAGAACTAGTTAAGTCATTTCTGCTTACGTGGCCGCCACGCAGTGTCGCGCCCACCCTCCCCCACTGGCCTTGCGGATTCAAGTGCCCCCCACGTGCCCAGGCATGGGGGATTCCTAGCTTATAACCTTATCCTTTCACCACTAGAGCACTCAAGTTATTTGTGCTGAAGCAGGGGGAGCTTAAAGGAATAAACATGTCATCTAATTATACAAACTTTATTCCCATAGTTCATGCATTTTACATGGGGTACATGCATAGAAATACAAAAGTAAATTGCAACAAACCATCCTTCTAGATAGCAATTATCAATTTTGCCCAGAAAGGCCTGTCATGCAATTGATCAACAATTAATAATAATCTGATTACTGCTTGAAGCAAGGTACAAACATTTTTATTACGCTCTTGAAAGATTCCTTTAAAATACTTTTATAATATTTTACCAACACATCAACATCTCCAAAACTTCCCTAGGTAGGATCTGTAAGATGAAAGCAGCCCTTCACAAGCCTCCATTGAGAAAGCTCTGAGCTCTGTATCTAATTAAATGCAAATTCAATTTGCTCAGCACTCACCCTGGCAAGGAACATAAATGCAAATATCTCCTAATCTGAGCCCATTATCTAAGACCATACCCAAACCTACTTGTCTTGCAAGGACATGAGGGTCAAATAACAAACAAACGGAACCTGTAATTTCAGGGTTCCAGGAAAAATTTTACTTGTTTTATAGTAGTCAGAGGAGCCTGTTTGATATCAAATAAATTTCCATTAAGATCTTTATAATCTTGGAGGTTTAATTTTGTTTTTATCATTGTAGCCAACAAAACTGTGAAAAAGCCGCAACAGGCCCACATTGGCCACAGCCGTCCCTCAACCCCCATCATTTCTAAAATATGTTAAAAATATTGGCTTCTAACCAGACTGCAAACTACAGTCAATGGCACATTGGCAATTTTTGTCGTAACTCTTAATTCTCTCTTATAATATTAGACCAACTATAACTTTGGAAGCAAAGCCCAATTTTAAACAATCTATTTTCTTTAAAATTAATCACAAACACATTATTTCTACAGCACAAGGTTTGTCTGCCAGCTTTTATGTTATGACAATATAACTAATAGACGAGACATTATTTTAAATCTTATTCCTTATAAGTCTGATTTCTAGGTTAAGATTCACACAAAACACCATGCCAATTTAGAAGCATCTGAGAGGCCTGTATTCTATGAGTCTCACATGCCATGTGCTCAAAATGGCCGTAACCTTGAGCTATCAGCTCTAAATTTGCCTCTTATTGCCAACTCTATACCATTTAAATCATACACAATAATTAATAAGCGAATATTCTATAGCCCAAACATGTAAAATTTATTTATACTTTTAAGGCCAATTATAAAAAGTGAATAAAATGTGTGTTGCATCAGGCCACGTGTCGCTGGTTAAACAAGCCTTTCCTTAATAACATTATACCTTTTAAATTATGTCCAATGACTTATAAGCCAATTTTCCATAGTCAAGACATGCAATATATACCTTTAAGATCAATTATAACCAAGAATAAAATGATTATATGAATCTTATAAACTTAAATCAAACAACTTTTTTTTTTCATTGTGGCTACAATTTTGAGAGGCTAAAAAGTACTTTGAACCAAAAACCACAATTGTAGAGATTTTTTTTCTTTAAAAGATACAGATTAATCCATTTGTTTTAGACTTGAGGCTGCTGCCCCCCCCTCAAAGCAGCTTTTTTTTCTAACTATGTTTGACTTCCAGCTGAGTGCTTTGTCGTGAACTGCGGCTAGATTAAGAGATAGACTGCCAGCAGATGAAATTTTTACCATTTTTTTTACATGAAACAAACAGTCATTCACACACAATTAGGGCATAAACATGTAGACATGTAGACATACATGTAGACATGGTGCACCAAGAGTAAACGAAGATACACAGAAAGGGAAGCATGCTTGTTATGCAATTACATCCATTTTCCTACTCTTTCTCTCTCTCATTTTTCAACCTTTCTTAAAGCAGCTCTTGGAGGCTAAGAACATGCCTATTTTTAAACCCTTTCCTTTTCACCTGAATAGCTCTTAATAGTTGCGGTTACAATCCAGAACCTGTATAGTTCTTCCCCATTTTCCACTGTCTGCCTCTAAGCAAGGAGTTTAGTGTTGGGTCAACACTGCCTTACTTAAACTGTATCCTCCAGCCCCCATTTTGCTCACCGTGCAGGATACCATCTTTTTCTCTTTTCTGCAAAGCTTCTCCAAGACAGGGTTACCTTTCTCTCATGTCCAGCCACACATCTTGGTGCCATTCTGCTGAGTTCCGTAGCTATTTGTAGCTACCACGGACTGGTCCCTGCAAGAAAAAAACTATAGGATGGATGGGGAAAGTGGTGCAAATTGGGTCAAGGAGACATTGCCTTTCAAGACCCGAATTTTAATAATTGCAACCCAATATATAGTGTGGAAGATTCCCTCCCCCTTAGGCTTGAGGTAGAGTCTTGGGATCTTGCTGGCTCTGGATCTCAGCTGGTGGTTGACCCCTGCAGGTGGGAATGCTTCCATGGCTTCTATGTGAGGCTGGGTTGTTCTATATAGAACAAAGACCAAGAAATTCACAGGCTGAGCAGAGCAGAGGCCGAACTGCCTAGCTCGAATGTTGAAGTGGGCAAGGGATAGGTGTTGCCACAGAAGCCTTGAATATTTCTCATTCTCAATTATGACTCTGAAGATATCATACTACTCCAAAAGAAGCGTCCTTGCCCATAACAAGCAGTGGCAGCACTGGCTGATCATAAACATGAACATGGCCTCAGAAAGAAGCCAGACTGCAGACATCCACATGCTCTCCAGTAGCACCAGGGACCATGGGCATCAACACAGCCACATGGCAGCAGCATAGACCACAGACAGCAGCATGTTCCAGGATGTAGCCTGGATCACATACACCAACATGGACCCAGGTGGCAGCATAGACTATAAAAGTCTTTGGTGTAAACCCATTCCAGAAAATGAACCATTCTCCATCTTGGATATCCTGCTGTTGCTCAGAGCCAGGGTGATCATGTTGGCTGGGCGGCATGATAGGGGACATAGTGCATACAAGCTCCAGGCTGCAGCACACCACCTGGCTGGCCCTACTCAGCAATGGCACTCTCCCCTGTCCACAAATGCCATGCACTTACACCTGTCACTATATGTCTAGATCCGGCTGTCTCCAAAGTCTTTAGTTTTACTTCTAAGTGAGATTTAATGCACTCTGCTCATCTTTCCAATAAAAAAAAACAACACTCTTTAAAGCATTTTCCCATGAGATCTGCCTTGTACCCTGGTTATTCTGGAAATACTGTGGGATCTACACACTCCAATAAGCTGCCATGTTTCTCCTCAGGGTTTCTGTGTGTCTCTTGGGCTCCTTGGAGCTGCTCCATGATCCCAAGGGTGCCAGCCACCACCATCTTAAATCTCATCTATTATTTTTCATTTTTAAAAGGAGAATGTCTATACTGGCTTGAATTTCTAACAACAGAGTAGATAGAACTATTCTCATTCATTTTTTTTTTCCTGAAGAAAAAAAAAAAAAAAAACAACCCTAATTGATTTCCAGGGTGACTTTATAAATTTTCACTTCTACTAACAATATTCCCCTTGCCTCACATTCTTTCCATCATTTTTTTTGTTTGTTTGTTTTGTTTTGTTTTGTTTTGTTTTTGGTTTGGTTTGGTTTATTTGTTTGTTTGTTTGTTTGTTTTTTGACACAGGGTTTCTCTGTGTAGCCCTGGTTGTCCTGGAGCTCACTCTGTAGACCAGGTTGACCTCAAACTCAGAAATCTGCCTGCCTCTGCCTCCCAAGTGCTGGGATTACAGGTGTGTGCCACCAAGCCCGGCTGTCCCTTGAGTTTTGATCTTAGCCAATCTGATGGGTGGAAGGTGGAATCTCCATGTCATTTTTGATTTGCATTTTCCTGATGAATAACGTTTTGAACATTTATGAGTCTCTTGGCCATTGGAGATTACTCTGCTAGGAATTCTCTGTTTAACTTTCTACCCCATTTCATGACAATGAAGTAATGAGACACAGGTGAGCTGGGGACATCTTAGAGAGGGAAGCATTGGTCAGCCATATTTCTAAAGTAAACAACAGCTAGGTGAAAACAGTCATCAGTATATGCTGTGTCTCATCACTCCCCCTAGTTATTTTGGTCTGGAAATGTTCTTTTGTTTTTTCATCTTTTATGTGTATGTGTATACGTGTGTGTATGTGTGCATGTGTGTGTGTGTGTGTGTGTGTGTGTGTGCATGCACACATGTGTGTGTGTATGTGATTATATGTAAATATTTGTGTGCATAGAGTATGGAATGAGGACAAAGTGTCTCAGTATGTGGGCCACCTTGTTTTATGAAATAGGGTCCATCACTGACCTGAGCTCCCAGTTAGGCTATGGCCACTGATAAGTGAGCATCTAGAATATGTCAGTCTCCAACTGTTGTTTTTAAAAATATGTGCCACTACTCCCAACTAAACCTAGTTGCTAGGGATTGAACTCTTTTCCATATGCTTGCCTAGTAAGTACATTACCTACAGAGTTATCTTAGATTTTATTTTCTACATTTATCTGCACATGCCAAAGCTTTTACTCACTTCTATGAGCTGGCCCAGAATACTAAAACACCTTACATTTACATATTATAAGGATACACAACTGGGGCTACCAATCTCCCTGTCATGAAGTTTTTTATTGTTTCTATAAAATGGTGGCAATCCTTAAAGAATCATGCAAGTTTTAATTTTCCAGACATAATGTTTTTTGCCTCCTGACTAATGAGCTGTCCCCAGCCCTATTGGATGAAATGTTTTAATTAAGAGGAAATAGTTCCCACAATAACTCCAGGGTAATTGTTCTTTCCTTAACTCTGAGATATTGTGAGATTCTGATGTTACACCTATATGACAAACACTGTTATATATTAGTGTAACTTAATTTTTTATTTGTCTGCTTCAATGTATTTTAAATGAGAAAGGGTCACTGGGATCTCTTTTTGCCTCTCCTCTTTAATAGGAGTCTTGTCAATATGTAAAATTCATGTCTTTAAATACATCTGTATATATAATATATTATTAGGCTTTTATTCTTTGATCAATCAATGCTCCAAAAAGCTGATTAGGAGGTCCCAAGATATAGTCTCTTCTGCTGAGACTCTGAAGGTCACAGTCTATTCCTGATGGTAGTCAAGGCAAAATCTTGAAGATGAAGAAACCATGGAAACGTGAATTTGTTGGCTTGCTCAAAAGTTCATGCTTAGCCATCTGTGAATAATATATACAGTAACATGTTGAGACCTCTTCCATCAATTATTAATTGAGGATATACACAAAAATATATCCACATGATAACCAGACATAAGATACTCTCAAAGGAGACTCTCATGTGGTTATAAACTGTGTCAAATTGGCAGTCATGATAACTAGGGCAACTAGTGACCTCAAATTTTATATTTTTGGTTCTTATTTCTCCAAAGATTTTGGATCATTGTGTGAAACTTCTCCTTTTTCTTGTAAATATATTATCCAAAATACTCTGAAAATAGTACTCCTAATTACACTCTTCCTTTTGTCTTATTTATTTCAGAAAACGTACCCCATGATATTCTCAACCTTCAATCTCCTACTAGATCCAGTTACTCCACAAATATGATTGTGAAGTCTGTACTCTCCTTGCCTACTCTCTTGTCACCACTGTCATCCTTCATTCTACTGCTGAAGTTAATTCTTTCCTGGTTTCAATAATACAATTCTCTTCTTCCCAAAGCAATAGCCACATTACAGAAATTTTGTCATAAGTCAGGTAATGGCCCTGCCTTTTTTGACTCCTCAAGTGTGCCTTATTGTTTTCCATTTAAAAGGAAATTCAAGGCCCTCTGTGAGTAAGAACACAATGGCCAACCATTTTCAAATTTCTCCTTCTCATGTTAGGTATTTGGCAATTGCTCATTCCATGTGTAATAGTTACTCTGTGTATGTCATAGCAACAGAAATGTGAGGCAGATGATAACATGAAACACATAGTCAGGAAGCTGAGATGGATGGAGGCTGCTATTTATCTTGCTTTCTCCTTAGGTTTGGTTCAGGATCCTAGATCAGAGACTGGTACTAGTCACAGGAAGGGTCTTCTCACTTCAGTTGACCCAATCTATAAACTCCCTCACAGACATGTCCAGAGATTTGTCTCATAGATAAATCTAGATCTCCTCAAGTTAGCAATGTTAAAGCAAACTTTGCAATTGTTTTTGAGCTGATATTTATTATAATTTAATCTTCACTTTAATATTACCCCTTAACATTTTTCCCAATTACCTGAAATTCAACATCCTAATGCATACACTAGGTACTATCACAGTTCCATGTGGACTTTACAGCACATCACATTTTACAACATCCAAGGTTCTTAATCACCATTTGAAATATTCTTCTCATTATTAATTAGTTTAATTAGTAATTTTCTCTCTCCTTCCCACAACAGAATCAGCACTAGTTTCATGAGCACATAGATTTTCTCTTTTGTCTGCTGTGTGTGTGTGTGTGTGTGTGTGTGTGTGTGTGTTTCCAAGATGGCTATACTTCATTTAATATAACTCTTTCCAGTTGCATCCACTTTCTTAAGAATGCATATCTAGGTTCTTCTTCATGGCTAAAACAATTTAATTGTTCATATAAACTGTACTTTCATATCCATACTTCTTTTATAGTATACCTTGAATTGTTAAATAATATATTTCCTGTTCATAGTTCCAGAGTACCATCAATGAGCCAGTATTCCTACAACGTGTTGACTTGGAATCCTCCAGGCAAATACTTAAGGGGCAAACAGATGAGTCACATAAAATCAAAATGTTAACTCTATATGACAAAATGTAATCTGAATTATTGAAACAATCTCTGATATGTATTGAGCTTCATGGGAGCTGCTGTGGGCTTTAGGAGAACCAGGAGAACTCTGTTACCACATTGAATTTACAATTTTTGTAAGGCAATGTTCTCTGAGCAAGTGAAGTAAGCACTCATGGAACCTAGAGCAACAGAACCAAATTTCTTGACCTCAAGACTCCTATCATTCAAAATATATGGACTTCCATGGATGGCTTTACTAACAAGTAGAAAACAAGACTAAGTGGTTTATAGATAAACAAGCAATAGAAATAAGATGAAGTGTACACCTGCACTAGTTTAAAAAATAATGTGAACTGTGAGAGCACAAACAAAAATTATATGTTTGGTAGGGTATTGTTAAAATTTAAGAAAGACTTGTCAAGGAAAGCCTGCCTAGAATCCAGAAGCACAGACAAGAATTCAATAAATGATGTCATGTGTGGTGTTTTAGGAAAACATGAGGCAATAGGTAGCAGACACAGATGCAGTGGCTGTGTGGACAGCAAGAGTGTCTCACTTGGTGCCAGTGATAACACTAAGGGTACCAATTACCAGGGATCCCCTAGAATCTTCTGGCTAAAGTCTGCATTCACTGCTAATTTCAAGAACAAGGCTAGGAATCTGGGCAGGATTTGTGGCACTCCATCAGGATCTCTAGACTCCTGGTGGTATTGCCAAGGAAATGGTGCTTCTGGAACCTAAATGATGTTATTTGAGGATCAGCACAGGCATCATCTTGAGTGTTATAATAAGGTGCTCTGCTTGATATTGTGTATATTGTGACCAATTTTGGGGAAAGCTATGTTGGGGTCCAAGAGAATAATTGAGTACAGGAGAAATCTGAAGACAATTTTCAGGATGCAGTTCTCACCTTCAGCCTTGATGAAATTGAATCTTGTTCCTGCCTTTGTGTATTATTCTCCATCTATATCACACCGGGGAATCCTTTGAGTATTGTGATGTATCAAGTATGGATGTAGAATGGGTACTTTTCAAAGGTAGACTTGTGTCTCTGAGGCTCACATGGCTTTTAGAAAATAGCCAAAAAGGAATTTAATAAAAATTATTTTTTATATTCAAGTTATTTCAGAAAGCACCCCTAAAATTCTCAGAAGAATGCAATTTTTTATTCATTTTCACTATGGTTATATTTATTAAATGATGTGCCTGTCTTCATAAATGATATTTTATGCACCAGAAAATTTCCTCATTGAACATGGGGCAGTACACTTGTTACAGAATACCTCTTCATTCCATGGCTTATTCTCTGATTTCCTGATGCTCTTCCAGCAAAGACAGCTTTCCTTTATTTTTCTAGCCAAAGCAAGGAAAGTATAGTTTTGAAAGGTGAACAAAGACTTGACCTACGGCTGGCATATCTCAGCGAAGTCAAATTTAGAAAGGGTTGTTGGAGTGTTGGTGATATTTATTCTGTCCTCTACTTTTTCCTAAATTATTGTTAAGAAATTTTGAATAACAGGATATAATTGTATTTATTTGTGGCATGTAACACATTTTTTTAGGTACACACTATATGACATGATTAACTCTAAGTAATCCATCAATTTATTTACTGGTTTTCCTCATAAGTCACTTGAGATTTACCTATCTATTCCTTTGTAGCTTATTGCTGATGCATTATTATTGGTTAGCCAGTACCTAGTTGTTACATCTGAGAGTTTATACATTTGACCAATAACTCCCAATCTTTCTTCTATTTCCTCTTCAGTCTATGATAACTGCAAGTTAGACAGGAAGGAAAAACAGACACAGGGAAAATTTATTGGGTGACAAGATTTTATTCAGGAGAAAATCTTTGGAGGGAATGTCTTGTGTGAGAATCAAAGCGGCTCTCTGTTTACTACCTATGGGGTACCTTACATAGCAGAATTTGAAGAGGGTCCATTGCTTAGTTTGTGGTTGGCTATTGCTTAGATCACAAGAGAGTGCCAGGTTGTTGGAGGTGGTAAAGACATATCTTTGGTAATATGGGAGTAAAAAGGAATCTAGAGCATTCGCTCTCAACCTACATGTCACAGCCCCTTTGGGGGTCAAATTACCATTATACAGGGATCACTAAAGACCATCAAAAAGCACCAATTTTTATATTGTGATTCATAGCAGCAGAGGAATATAGATTTATGAAGTAGCAACACAAATCATTTTATAGGTTGGGGTAATGACAACATGAAGAACTTTATTAAAGTGTGGCAGCATTAATAAGGTTGAGATTCATTGGCCTAGAGAAACAAGTTGTTTTATTTCTGAAAGACAGATTACTCTGGTCTCAAGAATTATAACTGAAACAAACTGGAGAAGTATTTCAAATTGATGTGGCCTTGGCTAACAATAAAAATTGTTTTACTCTCTACTTTTGTGAGGTCTAATGTGCTGGGTTTCATGTGTGTAGAAGATGATTTGGTTTTGATAATTCAGACCTAACTTATTTTATTAGAATAACTCCAACATGGCCATGAATGATATAATTCCTGCCTTTCAAAGACTGAACAGTAGTCTGTCATGCATATAATCCGCTATATTTTTTGATATTTATGTTGCCTTCAAATCTTGATAATTGTCATGAATTTTCCAATGAGCATGGGAAGACAGCTTCCCCTTTTACATACTAATTTTATTTCTTCTGGATATGTATTCCAAAATTGGAATACTGAGTTATATGACCTTTCAGTCTCTATCTGTGCCCTCTTCCTCCCTTATTACTTCTTTTTACTAGTATGGGTGATAGAATTTAGAGTGATATATATTCAAAGCAAGCCTTCAACCTTTGAGCTGAATCCCTATCATGATATTTTAAGTTTTCTCATGAATTTCTATTCTTTGTCCAGAGTACTGTTATTAATTTATTTTTATGCCACTAATGAGTAACTCTTCCCTTTTACCTGTATTGACAATATTGGTACTCTTTTGTTTTATTGATACTTGTCTTTCTACTTCATTCAAGGTGATACATCACCATGATATTCTTTTTGTGATTTTATTTTATTTGTCTGTGTACATGTCTCTGTGTCTGTGAGAGTATATATCATGGTTATAAGAGAGTCAATAAAAAGAAAAACCAGAAGAAGGCATTATGCGATCTGAACCTGGAGATGCAGGCCATTGTGAAGTACCCTCCTTGGGAACTGATCTCTAGTCATATGGAAGAACAGCAAATGCTCTCAACTTCTGAGCCATCTTTCTAGCTCCTAATTATTATTGTTTTATTTCCCCAGAGATTAAAAATAACAGTTAAATTTATTTTATCTTTTGCATATCACTTGGGAACTTTTCAGTTGTTGGATTATCTTCTTGAAGTTGAATTTAGTTTCTTACATATCTTGCTTATGGAGTTCTTATCTTGTATAAAGCTGGAGAGTATTTCTTCCACTGCAAGGGCTGCCTCAAGTGTGCAGTGGCTATAGTCAGCTTGGTCATTTTGCTCTTTTATCATGTAGTTACATATAAATTGCATCATCCACAAGAATTTTGAAAAAAAAATTCTGACACTTTCTTAATAGTTTCACAGTCATGTCTTATATTTCTATTTCCATAATTTTTTAGCTGATGCTTGTATGCTATAATATACAGTTCAAATTTGAGTCCAATTGTTGACATGCAGTTCTCCCTACACAATTTACTATTTTTCTTTACTATTCTGTCATGTATTTTTGACCCCTTTAGCAAATACTGGCTGAACCATAGTGTGTTATTTCTTAATATTTCAAAATATTCCATTGATTACTTCTTATTATTAACTTCTTTAGAATTTCACTCAGGAATACAGTATGTTTTGATTTTATCAACCCCGATGATTTTGCTATTTTTTGTGAGACATTTTATGTAATAACTGAACTCACATTATCTTGTGTAATTTTGTGTACTCATTGTTTGAAAGGCATAGAATCTTGGCAGTGGTGAAAGACAAGAGAACTTCTAAGGTAATGAACACATTCAGTAAAAAAATCACATTCATGCAAATCCATGATTCCTGTATATATGTAAGAATATTATGTCCAGGTCTTCTAACAAACTTATTTTAAAATTAGTTTTAGTATCACAAAAATTTAAGAACTCTCCATACTCATAAAGCATCTGTGGCACCATCACCTGTATCACCAAATAGTCCCAGTGAGCTTGGATGACAAATCACAAAGGTCACAAACTTAGAGCCCTCTACACAACTTGTAGGCAGTTCCACTGGTAAATATCTGAGATTGCCAGTATCTTAAGCTTTGCTGGCATACCAAGACATTAGAGCCTCTTTCCCTATGCCAGGACAAAATATTTCAGGAAATAGCCAAACACCAAGAACACAACTCTGAACTGTTATTACTAGATTTTTATACATTTTGGTTCAATATAACCTTTGCATTTTGGTTTCTTTGCCTCTAGTTATGGTCAAAGGCCCTGAAACTTGTGATTTCAATAGGTATGTTACCATTTTCTTAAGCTAATGATCACTTTATATGTTAAATAAGTAAATTGGATAAGACCTGAATATAAGTTTATTTTAAGTGGAAACATTTTAATACCTGTATTTCCTTTACATGAATTGCTTCACATGGTCACCTATTTAGGAAAACAATATTCACAAAATTAAATATAATCAACTCACCACAATTCTATAATTACTGAGAATATGTTTTTAGTATGTGTTCTTTGAGCCAAGCCTGCAACTGTGAGACTTGATGCTATCAGAAGCACAGTGGCTGACCAGTTCATTTTATTATTGTTTTAATCAATCTTGGTGAGCTCTGATTGTTGACTGCACATGCACACATTAACCAGTAGAAATGTTGTTGATATTAAATAGACAAACATTTTCTTCTTTTAAAATATGGAAACTCTTGGAAGAACAGGGTACATGAAGCTTGATCTTCCATGAGAATTTTGTTGACTTCAGGTTATATGTAGTGTTTTATTTAAAATACAAGCTGAGGAAAGACTAGAGAAGGTAACTAAGGGGGAAAAGTACTTCCCACAGAAGTGTGAAGACCTTAGTTTTAATTCCTGAGTATATAGGTAAAGCCAGATATAGAGTCTTTGTAGTGAAAAGGAACTTAAAACAGGAGAATGACTGGAATCTACTGGACAACCTTGCCTGGTATACACAGTGGCCAAGAAGAAAAGTCTGAATTTCAAGCACATTGCAAGGTGAGGACCATCACCATAGGATATATTCTAGCCTCCACATGTCAGTGTGGCAAATGCATGCACAATACACTGGCACATGTATAGACACACACACACACACACACACACACACACACACACGGACATAAGATGAGTAAGAGAATGTGATAGATTACAAACAATAGAAAATGTAGAAAGCGAAAGAAAACTTCCAGAAGAGGCAGTTTCCAAAGAGAATCTCTTCAGATTTGCAATATTCTTTCAGAATGTGATATGAAGATAAGCATTTAGAATAAGTGGAGACATTTGAAACACATAGTCTTTTCTTTCCCAAATTAAATTTAGTATGGTATTAGTGAAACATTTTTATGCTTTGGTATAAAATTATCAGGGCCATGTATATGTCATATTTATAAAGACTTTCTACTTTTAAGATTCATGAGAACCAGAAAAAGGGAAATGAATTGTAAATATAGAATATATACAATAAAAAAAAAGATTCATGAGAACCATTTTGAATAAAATAATTCATGGTTTAATCCTGACTTGATACACTCCTGAATCACAGAAAGGTCAAATAAAAATTGGCTTTTAATTAAAGTCAAAAAGTGACTTGCTTTCATAAAATTATAATATTGTGTCTTTATTGTGGTAGATTATGTTCAATGAATGCAGAAAACTGACATTTTTTCTTACTAAATGCACATTTTATTAAAATCAATATTGTATATTATGTAAGGGCAATTGAAAGAATGTTAATAAAGGCTAATCAATAAATATTAAGAAATTCTATTTTAATTGAGGTTTAATCTGGTGATAGCTATGGTTATAATTTAACACATATTTACAGACCTTTAACAATGTTCTAAGAGCTGGGCAAGAAATGATATTGAGCATTCTTTCTTCCCTTCAGGTGTTTAGTAGGTATAACTAGCTTAACATTTTTCATTAGACTCAGGTAGACCTTACTGTATGTAATTTCCCCAATATTTTAATGAATCATTTCTACTCCATTTTAAATGAGAATTCAGACTAAACAATCATTGAAGGATAAAATCTCTCACAAATGTTATGAGAATATTTAATAGAAGGATAACTTCAGATTCATGGTCATAGCTTTTATTAGTGAAATAAGTTTGTTTGTGTGTGTGTGTGTGTGTGTGTGTGTGTACATGTGCATGTGCGTGTGTATATGTGTGTGTATGTGTAATATGAATGGATAGATGCACATGCCTTCATCTATAATCCAGTGGACATTGTGTGTCTTCCTCTATTATTCACCAAATAAAGAACATGCATTTTGGCTGGCTTGCTTGTCTGGTCTTCAAGCTCCTGTCTGCCTCAGCTCCCCATACCTTCAATAGAGACATGAAGTACCATGGCCAGCTTTTTACAGGTAGAGATCCAAATGCTGGTCCTTGCACTCAATATCAAATGTTTTCATCCACTGGTTAATTTCCCTGGGACAATGTTATGGGTATTTATACTTTACAGACTGGATAGCTTTGATTTTCATGTTTTTTTTTTGTTTTTTGTTTTTTTGTTTTCTTGCTACAAAAGAGGATTCTAGACAGTCCTTGCTCATTACCTATCAGGAATGCTGAGCTGTTTAATTTTTGGAACCAGATGGCATACTGCAATTGAGGTCAGTCTTTTAACTTCCTTCCTTCCTTCCTTTCTTTCTTTCTTTCTTCCTTCCTTCCTTCCTTCCTTCCTTCCTTCCTTCCTTCCTTCTTTCCTTTCCTCCCTCCCTCCCTCCCTCTCTCCCTCCCTCCCTCCCTCCCTCCCTCCCTTCTTTCTTTCTTTCTTTCTTTCTTTCTTTCTTTCTTTCTTTCTTTCTTTCCTAAGAACCATTTTGAATAAAATAATTCAGGCTTTAATCCTGACTTGATACACTCCTGAATCACAGAACGGTCAAATAAAAAATGGCTTTTAATTTCTTTCTTTTCTTTTAAAATTTTCTTTTCCTTTCTTTTTTCTTTTTTTCTCTTTCTTTCTTTCTTTCTTTCTTTCTTTCTTTCTTTCTTTCTTTCTTTCTTTCTTTCCTTCCTTCCTTCCTTCCTTCCTCCCTCCCTTCTTTCCTTCTTTCTTTCTTTCTTTCTTTCTTTCTTTCTTTCTTTCTTCCTTTCTTTCTTATTGAATATAGTCTTCACTTACACTTCAGTTGCTAAAAGCTTTACAGGTTTTCTAACTCCCTGAAAACACTCAAACCCTCCTCTCACCCCCTGCTTCCAAATATATGCCCCTCTACACAACCCATTCCCACTCCACCTCCCCATAATTTCCCTTTGCTGGGGAATCTCTTGAACCTTCACAGGACCAAGGACCTCTACTCCCACTGATGTCCAACAAAGCATTCCAATGCCACACTTTTTGGCTGGAACCATGTGTATCCCTTGGTTGATGGTTTAGTCCCTGAGAGTCCTGGGGCATCTGGGTCACCAACATCTTTGTTCTTCCCATGGGGCTATTAACCCATCCAGATCCTCCAGTCAGCCCTCCAACCCCTCCATTGGGGACCCCATGCTCAGTCCAATGGTTGGCTGCTAGCATCTGCCTCTGTATATGTAAGGCTCTGACGGGGCCCCTCCAGAGACAACCATACAAAACTCCTTTTGGTATTCACTTCTTGTAGTCCATGATAGTGTTAGGATTTGGTGACTCTTCATAGGATGATTCCCCAGGCAGGGCAGTCTTTGTGTGGCCTTTTCTTCAGTCTCTGCTCCACACGTTGTCTCCATTATTGCTCATGTGAATATTTTGTTTCCTTTTTAAAAGGAACCGAAGCACTACTCCTTCAGTACTCCTTCTTTTTGAGCATCCTGTAGTCTGTGAATTGTAATTTGTTTATTTTGAGTTTTGGGGCTAATGTCCACTTATCATTGAGTGGCATACCGTGTGTTTTCTTTATGATTTGGTTACCTCACTCAGGATGACACTTTTAGTTCCATCCATTTGCCTAAGAATTTCATGTATTCATTATTTTTAATAGCTGAATAATACTCCATTGTGTGTGTGTGTGTTTTGTGTATATTATATACGTATATTATATATGTGTGTGTGTATATATATATACATACATATGTGTGTATATATACATACATATAATTCCTCTATAGAAGAACATCTGGGTTCTTTCCAGCTTCTGGCTATTATAAATAAGGCAGCTATGAACAAAGTGAAGCATGTGTCCTTAGTACATGTTGGAGCACCTTCTGAGTATATGCCTAGATGTGGTATAGCTGGATCCTCAGGTAGTACTATATGTAATTTTCTGAGTGCCAATCTGATTTCACCAGCTTGCAATCACACCAGCATTGAAGAAGTGTTCCTTTTTCCCCACAGCCTACCCAGCATCTGCTGTTCCCTGAGTTTTTCGTCTTAGCCATTGTGACTGGTGCAAGGTGGAATCTAAGTGTTGTTTTGATTTGTATTTCCCTGATAACTGAGGATGTTGAACATCACATTAGATGCTTCAGAGACATTTGAGTTTCCTCAGATGAGAATTCCCTGTTCATTTCTGTACCCCATTTTTAATACGGTTATTTGACTCATTGCAGTCTAACTTCTTGAGTACTTTGTATACATTGAATATTAGCCCTCTATTGGATGTAGAGTTGGTAAAGATCTTTTCCCAATTTGTTGGTTGCAATTTTATCCTATTGACAGTGTTCTTTATCTAACAGAGCTTTGCAGTTTTATTTGGGCCCACTTGTGGATTCTTGTTCTTAGGGCAAAAACCATTTGTGTTCTGTTCAGGAACTTTTCCCCTGTGCCCATGTGTTCCAGGTTCTTACCCACTTTCTCCTTTATAAGTGTCAATATGTCTGGTTTTATGTGGAGGTCCTTGATCAACTTGGACTTGAGTTTTCTTTTTTGTTATTCCAGATGAATTTGAGAATTGCTCTTTCTATTTCTATGAAGAAGAGGTTTGGAATTTAGATTGGGATTGCATTGAATCTGTAGATTAATTTCAGCAAGATTGTCACTTTTATTATATTAATCCTGCCAATCCGTGAGAATGGAGATCTTTCCATCTCCAGAGATCTTCTTCGATTTCTTTCTTTAGAGACTTGAGGATTTTGTCATACAAATCTTTTATTTGCTTTGTGAGAGTCACACCAAGGTATATAATATTATTTGGGACTATTGTGAAGGCTGTCATTTCCCTAATTTCTTTCTCAGTTTGTTTATCCTTTGAGTAGTTGAAGGCTACTTATTATTGAGCTAATTTTATATCCAGCCAATTTGCTGAAGTTGTTTTTCAGCTTTAGGAGTTCTCTGGTGGAAGATTTGACTTCTCCTTTTCCAATTTTAAAGCTTTGACCTACTTTTGTTGTCTGATTGATTTTCCTAGGACATCTAGTGCTATATTGAATAGATAGGGAGAGAGTGGACAGGCTTGTCTAGACTCTGATTTTAGTGGAATTGTTTCAAGTTTCTCTCCATGTAGTTTTATATTGACTACCAGTTTACTTTCACTATATTTAAGAATGGGCTTTGAATTCCATATTTCTCCAAGACTTTTATCATGAAGAGGGGCTGAATTTTGTCAAAAGTCTTTTCAGCCTCTAATGAAATTATCATATGTTTTTTCCTTGAGTTTGTTTTTGTTTATGCAGTGGACTACAATGATGGATTTCAGTGTATTGAACCATCCCTGCATCCCTGGGATAAAGCCTACTTGATTGTGGTGAATTATTGTTTTGATGCATTCTTGGAATCAGATGGCCAGAATTTTGTTTGGACTTTTGTTTTGTTTAGGTATAAGCATTATTGTGGTTTCATAGAATGAGTTGGGTAGTATTTCTTGAGTTTCTACTTCATGGAATATTTTGAGGATTATCAGTATTAGCTCGTCTTCGAAGGTCTGATAGAATTCCCCACTAAACCCAACTGGTCTTGGGCATTTTTTTTTTGGACAGGAGATTATTAACAACTGAATCTGTTTTCTCAGAACTTATGGGACTATTTATGGTTTATCTTATCCTGTTTTAATGTTGGCCCCTGACATTTATCTAGAATGTTGACCATTTCTTCTATATTTTCAAATTCTGTTGAGTATAAGTTCTTGTATTAGGATCCAATGATTTTTTTTTAATTTACAAAGTTTCTATTTTTATGTCTCCATTTTTATTTCTGATTTTATTAATTTTGGTATTGCCCCTGAATCCTCTGGTTAGTCTGTATAATGGTTTATCTATCTTGGTGATTTTCCCAAAGAAACAGCTCCTGGTTTTGTTGATTCTTTGTATAGTTCTTTTTATTTCTATTTGGTTGATTTCAGCACTGAGTTTGACTATTTCCTGCTGTCTACTACTCTGGACTGAATTTGCTTCTTTTTGTTCTAGAACTTTCAGAGGCACTGTCAAACTGCTAGTGTAAACTCTCTCCATTTTCTTTTTGGAGGCACTTAGAGCTATCACTTTTCCTTTTAGCACTGCTTTCATTGTGTCCCATAAGCATTGGTATGATGTGTCTTCATTTTCATTAAATTCTAAAAACAGTCTTTATTTTTCTTTCTTCCTTGATCAAGCTATCATTGAAAAGAGCATTGTTCAAACTGTATGTGTGTTTTCCATTGTTTTTGTTTGAACTTATGTATGACAAGACATTGGCCATGGTGATCTGATAAGTTGCATGGAATTATTTCAATATTTCTGTATCTCTTGAGGCCTGTTTTGTGACCAATTATATGGTCAATTTTGGAGAAGGCACCATGAGTTGCTGAGAAGGTACATTCTTTTCCTTTAATATGGAATGTTCTATAAATATCTGTTAGATCCATTTGGTCCATAACTTCAGTTAGTTTCACTGTGTGTCCATTTAGTTTCTGTTTCCATGATTTTTCCATTGTTGAGAGTGGGGTGTTGAAGTCTCCAACTATTATCATGTGGAGGTGCAATGTGTTCTTTGAGCTTTAGTAAAATTTCTTTTGTGAATGTGGGTGCCCTCACATTTGGAGCATAGATATTCAGAATTGAGTGTCTATCTTGGTAGACTTTTCCTTTCATCAGTATGAAATGTCCTACCTTATCTTTTCAACAACTTTTGGTTGAAAACCAATTTTATCAGTTATAAGAATGGACATTCCTGCTTGTTTCTTGGGACCATTTCCTTGGAAAATTGTTGTCCAACCTTTATCTTTGAAGTAGTGACTACCTTTGCACTGAGGTGGGTTTCTTGAACGAAGCAAAATGTTGGATCCTGTTTACATATCCAGTCTGTTAGTCTTTGTAATTTTATTGGGGATGTGATATCATTGATGTTAAGAGATACTAAGGAAAAGTGATTGTTGCCTACGTTTATCTTCTTTATTAAAAGTGACATTCTATTTTTGTTGCTATCTTCTTTTGAGTTTATTGAAAGATTACTTTATTGTTTTTTTCTAGGGTATGTTTTTCTGCTTTCTGTTAGTACTTTGTACCTGTAGCCTTTGAAGAGCTGGATTTGTAGAAAGATATTGTGTAAATTTGCTTTTATCCTGGAATGTTTTGTTCTATGGTATGTCTCCATTTATGGTAATTGAGAATTTCGCTGGGTATAGTAGTCTGGGCTGATATTTAAGTTCTCTTAGGGTCTACATGGCATCTGCCCAGGTTCTTCTTGTTTCATAGTCTCTGATGTGAAATCTGATGCAATTCTGATGTTTGCCCTTTATGCTACTTGACAATTTTCCCATACTGCTTTTAATATTCTTACTTAGTTTAGTGCATTTGGTGTTTTGATTATTATGTGATGGGAGTATTTGCTGTTCTGGTTCATTTTGTTTGGAGTTCTGTAGGATTCTTGTATGTTCATGGGCATCTCTTTCTTTAGGTTAGGGAAGTTTTCTTCTATAATTTTGCTGAAGATATTTACTAACCCTTTGAGTTGTAAATCCTCCCTTTCTTTTATACCTATAATCTTGTGATTTGCTTTTTCAATTGGGTCCTGGATTTTCTGGATGTTTTGGGTTATAAGCTTTTTGCATTTTGCATTTTCTTTGACTTTTTAGTCAATGTTTTCTATGAAATCTTCAGCATCTGGAATTCTTTCTTTTATCTCTTAGAATTTGTTGTTGTTGCTTGTATCTATGAGTACTTAATTCTTTCCAATGATTTCTATCTCCAGAGATATCTTACTGTTAGTTCTTTATTCTATCTATTTTCATTTTTTGATCCTGGATAGTTTTGTTCAGTTCCTTCACTTGTTTGTTTGTTTATTTGTTTGTTTGTTTTCCTGAAAATTTTAAGGGATTTTTGTTTCCTCTTTAAGGACTTCTACCTTTTGACACAAGTTTTGCTGTGTTTCTTTAAGGTATGTTTGTGTTTCTCCTTTAAGGGCTACTACCTGTTGACCCATGTTCTCCCATATTTTTTAAGGGATTTTTTGTGTTTCCTTTTAAAGTTCTTCTACTTGTTGACCCATATTCTCCTTTATTTCTTTAAGGGAATTATTTATGTCCTTCTTGAAGTCCTCTTGCAGCATCATGTGATATGATTTTAAATTCAGCTCTTGTTCTTCTGGTATCATGGTATATTTAGGATTTGTTGTTGTGGGAAGACTGGGTTCTAAAGGTGCCATGTTGCTTTCTTCCTTTGTTTCTGTTGACAATGATCTTGTGTCTGTCTTTTGCCATCTAGTTATCGCTGGTGTTAGCTGGTATTGCTGTCTCTGACTTTGGCTTTTCTGTATTGCAAGCCTGGGTTTCTCTATTCCTGGGATTCCAGTTTTCTCAAATGCCTTGCATATGCCTGGTTCTCTAGGAAGTATTAGGAAATGGAGTCTTCCCTGTCACAGACCTGGTAAGTGTAGAATACCCTGCAAGCTGCTGGTTCAAATCCCTGGCATTCTGATTGTTCTCGAATGCCCTGAGTACTACTGGTTCTCAAATGCCCCATTTGCTTCTGGTTCACTAGACAGTAGCAGAAAATGGGGTCTTCCCTGTGGTAAAACTGACAGGGGTCTACCACAAAAGAATGGATTGTCAGGTGGCAGCAGTGGAAGAAGGGGGAGAAGGAACAGAAGGGGAGTGGTATTCTGGAGGGAGAGTTGGATATTGGTGGTTGCTGGGTAGTGAGTCCCAGTGACTCTGGGACTCCAGAAGTTGATGTGGTTCTTACTGAATGCCCTGAATGCTTCTGGTTCTTCAGAAAATATCAGGAGATGGGGTCTTCCCTGTTGTAGACCTGGCAGAGGTCTACCACAGCAGAACAAATGGGCAGGTATCAATTGAGGAAGGGGAAGAAGGAATTCATTTTTAATCTTCTATTAAATTAAACTTCTGTTTCCTAAATCTGTATTCTTGTTAGTATTTAATTTTTTCCTCCTGAGCTGTTTTATTGAATGATAGTTAAAAACCCTGTTCCTAGTATTTTAACAAATAAAGGAATAAGTTAAACACAATCATGTCATAAAAGACATTCTTGTGAATGGAAAACAGTTTACTTGATTACTTGGTTGCATTGTAGGCATTTTGACCTATGTTTAATCTCCAAAACTGATGCAAATAAAACAAAACAACACAAAACCCTGAACATGATGGCACACACTTTTAATACCAGAGCAGAAGAGGTAGAAATAGTGCATATAGATGGGTGAGATTGCAGTCAAGCTAAATTTACCATCTTGGTGTATTCCAGGAGAGTGAGAGACGGTACCTCAAATACCAGGACAGTGAATGAAGAATATCATTGACATTGCTGGCTGGTGTGGAGAGAGAGAGAGAGAGAGAGAGAGAGAGAGAGAGAGAGAGAGAGAAAAGAAGAAGAAGAAGAAGAAGAAGAAGAAGAAGAAGTAGTAGTAGTAGTAGTAGTAGTAGTAGTTGTTGTTGTAGTAGTAGTAGTAGTGTTGCAAATCACCTGTCATGACAATTCATGGTTGTAAACTTGATATGCATAAAGTACTATGGTGAAGAAATGTCCTTATCAGATCAGCTGATGCACATGTCTTTAGGACATTTCCTTGATTGATAATTGTGTATTTTTAGTGCTTTGCTACAATAAAAATATATGATGAAAAGAAGCATGCAGATAAAAGAGTTTGCTTCATCTCACCATTGTAGTCCATCATTGAGGAAAGTTTGTCTAGGAACTCAATGCAAGAATCTAGAGGCAGGAATTGAAGCAGGGACCATGGGAAATAACTGCTTACTGGCTTACTCCACATAGCTTGCTTAGTCTGTTTTCTTATAGCACCCTTGACCACCTTTCCAGAGGTGGTACAGCCTCCACTGTGTTGAGCCCTCCCACATCAGTCCTTAATGAGGTTAATACCTTTACAGACTTGTCTACAGACAATAGTGTCTCAATGGAACACCTCTTCTAAGACAATACTAGCTTGTGTCATGTAGACAAAGAGCTAATCAAGGATTACAATTATAATTATTATATGATAAAAAATAGTGGGTGGTATTTTCCCCAAGCATGTTTACTTGTGTGTATAAGAAAAGTAGCTGGTATCTGAAGAGATAGCTAAGCAAGAAAGAACACTCACTGCTGTAGCAGAAAAGTGAATTTTCCAGTGGGTCTGTTGCTGCTGCCATCTACAGGCATCTAGGAGCACATTAGCATACTATTATATAGACACATTAGAATATACATTAGTTAAAAATTAAACATTACTTAAAAATGAAGTAGCTGAACATGAATCTGGAAGAGAGCCATAAACTGTATTTGTCCATGATTTCTGAATCTTCTGTGAATTTTTGCCCTGACAACCATAAATGGGGCACAATGTCTCTACAGTGTAAGGTAAAAGACATTCTTTCTTTCCCAAGTAGCTCTTTTCCATGGTGTTTAAACAGCAACAGAAAGAAAACTGTCTTAGTTACAGTTTTCCTGCAGTGAACAGACACTATAATCAAGGGAATTCTTATAAGAAGAATATGAAACTGGTGCTTGTGAACAGGTTCAGAGGTTCAGTCCATTATCATCAAGGTAGAACATGACAGCACATGGAAGCAACAGGCAGTAACAGTACAGGTAGAGCTGAGAGTTCTACATCTTCATCCAAGGGATACTAGGAGAAGACTGCATTCCATGTAGTTAGGACAAGGGTCTTAAAGCCAATGCCCACTCTACACACTGCCTCCAACAAGGCCACACTTCCAATAGTACCACTCACTGTGACAAACATATTCAGACCACCATATAAACTATGACAAAAACTGGTAAAATGAAGTGGAATTCTATTTTGAGACATGAATATATTGTTGTGGGGAAGTGTAGTAGAATTATTTTGAATATTGAGCTGGAAAAGCCAGTAAGTTCTCAAAGTTGGTGGGCTAATGTTCAAAAGATTAAAATTCTGAGCAAAATATAGAAGATTGAGGCCTGTCTTAAGAATTTAAGCATAACCACACAGAAGTCTTATTTATGATAGCCAGAAGCTCGAAACAGCCCAGATGTCTCTCAACAGAGGAATGGATACAGAAAATGTGGCACATTTACACAATGGAGTATTATTCAGCTATTAAAAATAATAACTTCATGAAATTCTCAGGCAAATAGATGAAACTAGAAAACATCTTTCTGAGTGAGGTAACATAGTCACAAAAGAACACACTTGGTATGTGCTCCCTGAAAAATGAATATTAGGGAATAAATCTCAGAATATCCATGATACAACTCACAGGGCATATGAAGCCCCAAAGGAAGGAAGACAAAAGTGGGGATGCTTCATTCCTACTTAGAAGAGGGCACAAAATAATGCTGAGAGCTAGTGAGTGGGAGGTAATCAGGAGGAATAGATGAGGAGGAGAGAAAAAAAGAAGAGGCAGAATCAGGTGTGGTAGGAGACAGGAGAGATGTGCAGAGGGTCAGTAATTTGAACAGAGGTATGTAAGTAACAATGGGGTATGGGTAACAGGGAGCAAGCAACTGAAAGTCCCAGACTCCGGGAAAGGAAGAGACTTCCAGTACCCAACAGGGATGGCATTATCTGAAATACCCAACAAGGTGGAAGGAAAACCTGTAGAGAACATATATGTAGGTTAGGCATGGATCAATGTTGAGGAATGGGACCCCCAACACTTCTCAACACTTTAATCCAGAATTGTTTCTGTCTAAAGGAAATTTGGGAACAAATTGTAGAGCAGAGACTGAAGAGAAGGCCATCCAGAGTTTGCCCCATCCAATGATCCATCTCATATAGAGACCCCAGCCCAGACATTTTTCCTGAGTCCAAGAAGTGCTTGTTGAAAGGAGAATGCTATTGCTGTCTCCTGAGAAGCTCTGCTAGAGTCTGACAGATACTGAGGTAGATGATTGCAGCCAATCATTGGAGTGAGTTTGGAGACCCCAATGGAAGAGTTAAGAAAGGACTGAAGGAGATTAAGGGGTTTGAAACCACATAGGATGAGCAACAATATCAACCAATCAGACACTTCAGAGGTCCCAGGGAATAAAGCATCATGAAAAGAGTACATGGAAGGACCCATGACTCCAGCTGCATATGTAAAAGAGGATGGTCTTATGTAGCATCAATGGGAGGGGAGGCCCATTGTCCTGTGAATGCTTCATCCTTCATTGTAGGGGAAAGCTAGGGCAGTGTTGTGGGAATGGTCTGGTGGGTAGGGGAGCACCCTCATAGAAGCAGGAGGAAGGGATAGGATAAGAAGCTTTCAGAGGGAACTGGGAAGGGGCATATCAGTTAAAATTTAAATAAATAAAATAACCAATAAAAATTTAACAAAAACAAAACTATTAATAGAGAGCCACAGAAATAGAGAACAAAAAAGGGAAAGAAAACAAAAGAAAAGAAAAGAAAAGAGAAGAGAAGAGAAGAGAAGAGAAGAGAAGAGAAAAGAAAAGAAAAGAAAAGAAAAGAAAAGAAAAGAAAAGAAAAGAAAAGAAAAGAAAAAAGAATCTGGAAAATATCATTCTAAGTGAGTTAACCCAATCACAAAAGAACACACATGAAATGCAATCACTGATAAGTGGATATTAATGAGCCCAGAAGACCTAAATACTCAAGGCAAAATTAGCAAGTCAAATGATTCCCAAGAAGAAGAAAGGAGAGGACCCTGGGCCTGAAAAGATTGGATCCAGTTTTGTAAACCCAGAACAGAGAAATTGTGGGGGGGGGGGGCGGGGATGATTGGGGAATGGTTGGGGGGAAGAGTAATTATGGGACATATGGTGGGGGGGGACTGAGAAAGGGGAAAGCCTTTGGACTGTAAACAGAATATAGAAAATAAAAATTAAAAAAAGAAAGAAAAGAAAAGAAAAAGAAATTGAAGAATCTCTGATAATTTGAGAGTCCGTGAAAAAATCCATTGAAGTCATTCATATAATATATTTGATTACAAATCTGTAGAAGGGTAAGCTTCTGTGCTTCATTGGAACCGATCACTGCTGGTTATCTATGGGTAAAGAATCAGCTGAAATATAAGAAGTATTGTTGAGGTAAGATTGGGCACCTGGTTTTCCTCAGGTTCAGTATGCACAAGAACCAGAGAAGATTTGCTTAATCCCTTTCAAGCACAAAAATTCTTGAGTACATCATGTGAGACATTATTCTGTTTACATTGTTATAGTTGATGATTGTGCTCAGAATCTCTTTTTAGTAACACCATGGATTTTCCCTTTCAAAATAAGGAAATATTTAATGTATTTGTTTTTCAAAAACCAATAATTAAGGATCTTGAGACTTTTAAAGATATTTAAAAAATTTAAGACTTTAAATTTTTAACGATTATGAAACTATAAAAAAGTTGTGCTGTAGTATATATTCAAATAGTAACAGGAGGTCATGAGAACGAGACATTCATAGTTATCTTTGACTATGTATCCAGTACAAGGCCAGACTGGGCTGTGTGATAACCACTCAAACATAAGGAGCAAAAGAAAACAAAAAACATGTTAATGGAGATTTTCAGTACAGGTAAGAGGCAGGACTAACCAAAGTTTGGTATTCTTGAAATACTGGTGAGTCTCAAGGCCTGACACAAGGTAGAGATGTAACCTCACTACCCTTGGTAGGTGATGAAACCAGGGATGATGACAATAAGTGACTGTCACCAGAATGTTATCAACTCGTTATCAAACATTGAGCAAAGTTTCAAAGAGACATCCTCCTCAGGGTGAATTGTACAAGAGGCTCTAAATACTCTGTCTCCACAATTCTAAAATATATATATATCTGCATTTGTAAATTATTATATCTGAACTGTATTTACTCCTTGCAATTTAAAAGAATTATTCATTCTTTCTGTGTGTGTCTTCATTTCTCTCTTTTTCTCTCACTTTGGAGTTGGGTCTGGAGTGGTGTTTACTTTCCGGCGTGTGCAAATGGAGAGCAGAGGACCCTGGTTTTCTGCTTCCACATATGAAGTTATTTTTCAATTAATTAAGCATAAGATTGATATTCATGCCTCTTCGTCATAAATGTGATGTGTTTTTTTCCTATCAAAAGCATTTGGGGAATAGATGACTATCATATTAATCTTAAAAGGCAAAGCAAACCATCCATTATTTATTTCCATAACATTTTATAATCCAGAGCATCTCAAGATCACAAAATTTCCTCAGGTTTCACAATAGGTGAACACACCCAGAAAGGTCTTTGGCTGAGAGATAATGCATTCTTAAACTACTTGTCAGTAAGCATCAGAAACTGGGTTACGTCTGCAGAAACTGTATTAAAAAGTCAGTTCTGTGTACCAGATATGCAGCTCTGTCTTTATGAGGGTCCCCCAACAACTGGAACAGTCCATAAATCTGTTGCCTGTCTATGGAATCCATTCCACAACTGTGGTCCCTAGTGGGATATGATGCACCTAACCCCGCAGAGACTTGATGTGCCATTGGGGAGAGGGCAGTCTTTCAGAGGGGATGGGGAGGGAGGATAGGGGAGAGACTCATGAGGAGAAGACTGAGAGAGAAGGCATAGATCAGGATGTAAAATGAATACAAGGTAAAGTTTGGAAGAAAAATACTTGGTTCTTATTGCATGTGCATGTATGTCTACCTACTTATGCAGAGTAGATACAGAGGACTCCTGAAGCTTGCTGGCCATCAGGTTTAGTTTAGCTGGAGCACCAGTCCAGTTTAAAATCCTGTCTCAAAATACAATGTAAACAGTGCCTGAAGAATTACACCTAAGGTTAAACTCTGACCCTGAGGGTGTTCACATACATAGAACCAGAGCACTTGCATGAAGTCCCACAGGGGTCATTCACTTATGAATGTGCCATTCTATACCTTTGTTCTAATATAGCTCTTTTCCTTTCATATTTACCCCAGTGTGTGCTGTGGAAAGGTTATTAATACCACAAGTTATCACAGCCTCCCACTCTCTCTCTTTATTTCTGTCTTTCTGGCTCTTTTGGATGCAACAAAATCTTTACCCATAATTGCAAGGTAAATTTCTAGTCCTCTTTGACTTATACTCTAGTTTCTATTATGATGTTGTCATAAAACACTCTGACCAAAATAACTTATTAATTAGGAAAGAGTTAATTTTACATTATGAACTTCAGTCAACCAATGAGGGAAGAAACCATGAACACTGCTGGCTGACTCACTCAAGCTCATGTTCAGCTACCTTTCTTGCATAGCCCAGGACCACCAGATTAAGGAACAGTGCTGCCCACAGTATAAGCTAAGCTGCCTTATACTGTTAACAATCAAGACAATCCTCCACAGGCATGCCTTGTGGCCAGTTTGTTCTAGGCAATCCTTCAGACATTCTTTGCAGAAGACAGGAGGCTGTCTCATGTTTGCAGTTAAAATTAATTATGACAATGTGTATGTGAACACACCTTTAAACCCAGCACTTGTTAGACAGAATCTGATAGATCTCCATGAGTTTCAGGCCAGGCAGCTCTAACAAGTCCTTATCTAAAAATAACAACTGACAGTAAGCTAATTAGGGTACCCCTAATAGCATAAACTATTAATTCAAGGATATTTCCAATATACATCTGCATCTTCTTACTCATATAGGAATTGCTATTTTCCTGGGAATATTATATTTAAAGCATTATTGGAGTGGGAAGACAGCTTCTTGGGTAAAGGACCTGCATTCTATCTAACAGAGGCCATGTGAAAAACGCATGCACAACCACATACCTTAATTCTCTGATCTTTGTGTGCTGAGACCTCTTGGTGTGATCTTGAGACCTTTTTGGCCAGTCAGTCTAGTAAAATCTGTGAGTCCTAAATCTAAAGATACTAACTCCGAACATAAAGTAGAGGGCAATAGAAGAAAGTCACTGAATATTGGCTTCTACATACATGTATACACATATGCACACATACCTATACTACATGTATTCACACCTACATTCATACACAGATTCATGAACAAAAAAATATCATATTGAGAAATTACAAAGTATCTACCTGCATGGAACTCTAGGGAGAAATCATGCTTTCTAATAGTTTATAACTTAGAAAAGCTAAAGTATTTTACTGGTGCATATTCAAAAGCAGAGGTTTTCTGAAATATGTATCACTATCTTATGGTCACCAGCTTGGTGGTTGTAAAGTTTATTTGAAATTCATTATTAATATGTGCTGTTTTCTCTCACCTAGCTACAGTCCAATCTTTGCAGTCTTTCCATGCTTCCCACATGAATCAATCTGAGCATGCTCATCTTGTCAAATTTGCCTGACTGATGGATTTGCTAGAACAAATGAAAACACTAAATAAGCAGCCCTTATCTAGTTTTTATGGCTGAAATTCCTTCCCAGAAAACAGCAAATATTATCCCATGATGAAAGTATCAATATTTCCTGAAGGTTTCATTTTGCTATAAATCATGAGCTTTATTTCCATTGTAAGTACTTTTTAATGTAAAAAGAGATTTTATATACATCCTTAGGATAGTTTGAAACAGTGTGATTCTAGTAACAACAAAAGGTGGCTGTTGTCAATGTTACAAAAGAGTTCAAACTATATGTAGTATGACCATACTTTGCAAATTAATATGAATATTGACTAATATAAATTGATGCAATAAGGGTTCCAAGACAGGATACTCAAGTACAAATGCTTCTCCTCCACATTACCCTCAAATTTTCACTTTTCCATGACTCAAGGTCATCTTACTCAGCTGTCAGAGCTTATGAACCCAAGATAAACAGGAGCAGCTGTCAACAGCTAACAATCCTGCTGCCATTTGAGCATCCTTTTTATGATAAAGCAACCACAAGACCCAGTTCAAAGAGAAAGAATTCTGGGGGTAAAATTTAAAAAATCAAATGAAAACAAACAAACAAACAAAAAAACATTGCATTTGAAGGGAAACTTGGTAATCTGGAAAGAATTTTCTCAAGTGACATAAACCAAACCTAGAAAGACAGAAACAAAATGTTCTCACTCATACTTAGATCCCCTTTTAAGGTTGGAATATTTGTAAGTAAGGCATATAAGACTATATAAAATCTATGAAATGAAAAGAAAGAGCGAAAAACTGTGTTGAAGAATTTGAATTGAAAGAACAACTATGTAACAAAAGTGGAAAGAAGGCAACTAGAAAGGGAGTCCACAAGTGTCCAGGGAGATACAGAGAAGATAAGAGAAACAACTAAAACCAATTTCTATTTAAAATGCCATAAATGATGCACATGCATCAGGACCCTAGTTCAAATTCCCAACACCCATGCTAAATGCCAGGAATGATCATATACTAACATGTAATTGTAGCTCCACTGAGGCAGAGCAAGAGTAGAGATTAGAGGTTCACTGGGACTTAATCAAAGAAAGTCCAGCTCCAGATTCAGGCAGAGTCATTGTCTTGAGGGAATAAGTATGATACAAAATCACACCTGATATCCATTTCTGGCCTCCACACACTTAGGTACAGGGAGAGCGACCAGTACAGACAATCTGAATATGTACCACAAAGACAAAAAGACAGAGACAGAGAAAGAAATACACTAATAGTAACAAAATATCTTCAAGTATTACCTACTTAAATACAGAGACAGAAACCCTGCTTAGTACTAACTACTTCATAGATGAAGGAAAATGAGCTTAGAAAGGTGAAGGAAATTGCTCTATACCACACAACTTACAAGTGACAAAAGATTGAGTAATTGACTTCCTGTTTTGATACAGAAGAGATAAAGAAAGTTAAAATCCCTTTAAAGTGTTCTTTCTTCAACATTCTATGGAAATTAAGAAGAGAAGGATAGAGGAAAATCAAAGAAGGGAAATTTATTTTTATTCACTTTCCATACCAGTGCCAGATCCCTGTTCCTCCCAAGTAGCTCCACATGTAGAACCTCCAGCTGTTTCTCCCTACCTTCTCCTTAGTTAAGGGAAAGCACCCATCTATCCCCCTCATTTCTCTAACAAACCGGTATGTCATATCTATGCAGGACTGGGGACAGCCTCTCCCACTGAGGCTAGATACAATAGTTTATTTAGTGGAACAGTATCCACAAGCATGCAGGAAATATTCAGGTAGAACCTCCACTCTCTAGAGATTAGCCAAGCAGACACCTCTGCTCTTCTAAATTTCCTTTCCACTCAAGGATATAGGGTCTCCCCTTCTAAAGTCCAACTGTCTACTCCTCAGGTTACCTATTTGGGATTAACAATTATCCCAACCCACAAGGCTATTACCTTAGATAGAAAGAATCTGTTTCACTCTTTAACTGTTCCTTAACAAAGAAAGAGATTTTATCATTCCTAAGAATGGCTAGCTTTTTATATTCTTGGGTTCCTTCCTTTTCCCTCCTTCCTCGTCCCTTAAATGAGGCAGAATTAGGCCCTACCCATGAACCTCTTCATAAACCTGCTACCAAGCCCTTTCAGAGACTCAATCAGGTTCTCGTTAAGGCCCCAGCCTTACATCTCCCTGACCTGACTCATCCTTTCTCCTGTTATGTAACTGAAAAGGAGGGATTTGCCCTTGGAGTCTTAGGTCACCAGCTGGGACCTTCTTTTGCACCTGTAGTATATTTGTCAAAAAGACTAGATTTAACCATCCAGGGATATGCACCTTGTATTTGTGACTTAGCAGCTGCTGAACTCCTTATTCGAGAGTCAAAGAATCTAACATTGGGGTCTCCCATAACTGTGCTCTCTTCTCATAACCTGTCATAGCTCCTAACTTACAAAGACTTGCAGACTCTACATCCCTCCAGGGTCCTTTCTCTGCAGGTAGCACTAATAGAAGATTCCACGCTCACCTTCCAATCATGTCCTCCTCTCAATATTTTTAATCTTCTTCCCTGACCTAATACTAACCACTCCTGCACCCTGCGCAGTTCATCTGTCTGCCTGCCATGTGGCTGCTGGCGTGCGGTAGAGATGCAGTGGAGATGCAGGGCCACAATGTGGGGCCACACCACACCAAACAGTTACATGTGGGGCTTTATTTAAGATGGGGTAAAGGTGCATCGAAGGAAGAAGGCAGGAAAAGAAAGAGCAAAGAAGAAACGCTACCCATTTATATATTAGTGATGACATAAATTACAGGTAAAGGTAGGCCCATTGAATTCGGGGTATATGGAGGCTGTTGTCTTGGTAACAGGCCTATAGTCTCACTGCTAATTGTCACCTATATGACTTCGCAGGTCTCCGTACTAACATCCCTCGATTTATGTTATTAAAAAGGCTGGAGCCTTTGAGAGGACAGTTATGCTCAGTTTCTGTCTACAAGCTTATCACAGTGTCATTAGTAGTATCAGGGATTAGTTCTTGCCCATGGACAGGTCTCAATTTGGGCAGCCATTGGTTGGCCATACCCTTAGTTTATATCTTTGTTATATATCTTTTTTATATCTGCTCATGTTGTAGGCTAGACACATTTTGATTTGAAGTTTTATGAGTAGGTTGCTTTCCTTATCCCTTTACTGTGAAAATTGACTGCATAGAGGAAGTGGCAACATTCAGATCCTTATTTCCCACTGCCAGGAATCTCTGCTAGAGTTTCCCTGCAAAAGCCCCTGGGGCCTCCCACATCCCAGGTCTTTGGCATATCCTCTAGATTGCCCCCAACCATCCAGTGATGATTTCCCTTCTCTCTCCTACTTTCCCTACATCTGATCCCTCAACCTGCCCCACCTTCCACTTCCCATCCCTTACACCAATATCCCCTTTCATCCACCTCCAATATTTGTCTTGTTCCAATTTCTGAAAAAAACATCTTCCCTGTTTGCTCTTCTTGTTCTTTGGTTTCTTTGAGTCTGTTCATTATGGTACGGTTCTTTTGTACTTTATGGCTAATATTCGTTTATAAGTGAGTATGTACCATGCATGTCCTTTGGGGTCTGGATTACTTCATTCAGGGTGATACTTTCTAGTTCCATTCATTTGCCTGAGAAATTCACGTTGTGCTTGTTTTTAATTCCATTTCAAAAATTAACAACATATTTTTCAGTTGAGCACTTTTTCTAGTTCCAGGCTATTATAAATAAAGTTGCTATGGCTGTTTCTAGGTTGTTTACAGTTCTTAGCTACTGCAAATAGACTTTCTATGAACATAATTAAGCAGTGTCTTTGGGAGATGGTACAGCATCTTTTAGGTATATGTCCAGGAGTTATAGAGCTAGGTCTTGAGAAAGAACTATTTCTAATTCTCTGAGAAATTGCCAATTGATTTCCAGAATGCTTATACAAGTTTGCATTCCCACCAGCAATGGAAGAGTGTTCCCCTTGCTCTATAACCTAACCAACATGGGCTGTCCTTTAATTATTTGGTCTTAGCCACTCTAATGGGTATAAGGTAGAATCTCAGAGTCATTTGATTTGAATTTTCCTGATGACTAATGGTGTTGAACATTTCTTCAGGTTCTTCTTAGCCACTTGAAATTCCTCAGCTGAAAATTCTCAATTTTTTTTCTGAACCCAACATTTATTTGGGAAATTTGATTGTGGTGTCTAACTTCTTGAGTTCTTACATATATTGGATATTAGTCCTCTGTCAGATGTAAGCCTCACTACTAGAATACAGGAGATAAAATAAAAATGTCAACTATAGAATTTATAATATAATATAATCAATAGATCACCAAATGCAAAATCCAAAAAAGTCATGATTAAAAGATTCAAGAAATTTGGAAAATATTAAAAAGCAAATGGTGACATAATAGAAACAGAAGAAGGAGAAATTTCCCTACTAAAAGATCCAGAAATCATGATCAACAAATTCATAGAGGAAATTTCCCTTGCTTAAATAAAGAGCTGTCTACAAATGTACAAGAAACTTACAGAATAGCAAACATATTAGAACAAAAAAGAAAATCCTCCCACCATATAATACTCAAAACACTAAAGATAGAGAACAAAGGAAGAATATTAAAAGCTGCAAGCAGAAGAGTCCAAGTAACATATAATGCCAGACATGTATATGCAGCCAATTTCTCAACTGAAACTCTAAAAGACAGAATGGCTTTGGAAGCTTCCAGACAGAGGTTAAGAGATTAGAAATGTCAGTCTAGACTACTAGACCAAGCAAAACTTTCAGTCTAGATAGAGAAACAAGATATTCCATGGCAAAATTAAATTTAAATAATACTTTTCCACTAACCCAGCCCTAAAGAGTATACTAGAAATCAAACTTCCACTCAATGAGACAGCTTCTATTAAATAATTTTACTTCCTTATTTTTATGTGTACTGTTACTTTGACAGAATGTATGTCTGTGTAAAGTAGTCAGATCTTGGAGTTAGAAACAGTTATAAACAGTCATGGGAGAGCTAAGATGTGAACCCAGGTCCTCTGAAAAAGCAGTCAATGCTCTTAGCACTCAAATATCTCTTCAGCACCAATACATAGGAATTTTAATTGGGGGAGGGTAAGAAAGGTCAATACAGAAAGAGATTGATGGAGGAAGGTCCAAACACACTAAAAATATTTGATTAAATCTCAAGTAATCAGATCATTTTATATTTACATAAAATATTTAGTACATTTAAATTTACATATATTCATAAATTAACAGCTTAAGTGAAGATGTGCCAGTTGTACTGTTTCTTCCCCAGAAACTCCATAGACTATCAAAAGAAAACAGAAATATCAGACATGAGACATCTCATAGTTGTTGGTTCGTGTAGTCTGATATAGTCCCCAAACTACCAAAGCTTTTGGTATTCACCTTGCTTCCTCTTAAAGATTGAGAGTATGCCCTTAATGGAGAAAGTAACACATTCTTCTGACAGGATTCTGAATACTTGAGATTTGTTTTACATGAAAAGTGCTTTTTGTTGGTCTATTTTTATAGGAATCAAATGTACTGTATAAGCTGCTAATGTAAGTTATAAAATAGTGAAAGCCAGCTACAATGCCCATGAATGACAATAAGTACTAACATGACAAGATATTCCTTAGGGTGCAATAGTGGTACTTAGAAATTGGTAGTAACTAATGGCTATCTAACTGAACTTAGGACCTGCACTGCAGGAGGGAAATCATTGTGTGAGGCTGGGAATCTGACCAACTGTCAAGGGCTAATGAGTCCACAAATCTTAAAGGAAAACCTGCTACCACCATTTTACTAGACCAGCGAATTTTCTAACTGCATTCTAAAACAAATACTAAAACTTGCAGACAAACAAGAATAGCTTTCACTCCACATAAGCTAAGCACACCTCTCTAGGAAGCAGAGAACATTACAGGAAACAAATGGTTTCCAGGTAGACATCAATATATTGTGGGAAGCATACCCCCAAACAGATATATTTGCAATACAATTTCTGAACCTGAGCTTGATGGAACATCATGAAAGAGGAGTCAGAAAAGCTGCCAGAGTCAGAGGATCAGGAAGTCAGCTGAAAAATTGTGTCTCTTACAAATAACAAGGAAGCTATATAAATCTTACTCCAACAATTTGGCTGTGTGAGACTAAACAATGTCAATACCAACAGACATGCTAATGAGGAAGAGGCAAATCTCATGCAGACACTATCATAGACAGAAAATCTACAGGCAATAATGACTGATGAAAAAGAGGCAAACATATAGTCTTTCTCAAAGATAAAACCTAATTTTTTTCTGATAAAAAGATGTTAAACCTGAAACCATGTACTCACAATCAACAAAGAGGGCCTTAGAAACTTACAGTTCTCTCTCTCTCTCTCTCTCTCTCTCTCTCTCTCTCTCTCTCTCTCTCTCTCTCTCTCTCTGTGTGTGTGTGTGTGTGTGTGTGTGTGTGTGTATTCATGTGTGTGTGTGTGTGTGTGTGTGTGTGTGTGTATAGTAATAATAAAGAAAGAAAAATATGCCATCAGTTTGACAGAGAGTGAAGCACAAGGAAGTGACTACAGGAAGCAGACAATGGGAGGTTGGAGGAAAATAAAGAAGAGAACTGATATAATTACATTTAATTAAATTTTTAAAGAACTAATAAATTTTTTAATGAAAGAATTAAATATTAAGAAGGTGCAAATGGTCATCTTCCATGCAAAATGTTTTTTTTTTTCCTGTGAGGTTCTTTTCTGTTCATCTACATTTTCATCAGACCCAACATGCTCCATCTACTCATATGTAGATTTCCCTAACTAGCAGCTACATTTTTCATGTTTGCTTGAGGTACCCTCTTTCCACACAATACACTGTCAATGTTCATCTGAGATGCTTTTGTATAAACACTTGCATAAGTCTGATTTCTCTCTACCTCTCTAAATTCCAAAAATTCCTAAAACCCCAAAGCTACTAAAATATCAAAAGGCTTAGTTTGCAATTATCACATTAATTAACTATTATACTCAACAATGTAAATATTGGACACTATTATAATATGCCAGTTACCTGGGGAAAAAAATTCTCTGCACACTTTTTTATTTCTATCCATATGAGCTGTATTTTCTTATTTTCAGATATGAAAAAATTACAACTCAAGATCATCTGTAACATATATTAACCTGTGCTACTTTTTGCTCCCTCCTATAAAATATCCAGCAGATGATTTGGAATCATACTTCCAGTGCCCTCTCTCTGTCTCTCTGTCTCTCTGTCTCTGTCTCTGTCTCTCTGTCTCTCTGTCTTTCTGTCTCTGTATCTCTCTGTCTCTCTGTCTCTGTTTCAGTCTCTGTCTCTCCTCCACCGCCCCCCCCATAGTGTGTGTGTGTGTGTGTGTGTCTTCTGTCTACATTTCTATTGTCATTGGATTTGTGTATTATTTGGAAACAACTCATAAAAAAGCCTCCTCTTATTTTATTTGTTTCTTCCAGAGAGGAGCTGAATAAACAGTTTTCCTGGTATATGGCTATTGTGGTTCACTTGTCAAAATGAATTTATTGTTCTGATATTTCGGTATTTATTGTTGTCATAAGACAGTACACAATGGATTTGAAAAATTGAGCTGACTGGAAGTTCATTTCTTAGGCTTTATCAAATGCAAGTTTTTTTCAATATAATGCAGGTACTATGAGGTTACAGGCACATTGTATTCATATTCAATAACACTCTGTAATCCTGAAAATAAATTCCTGGGATACTTTTTAAATTTTTTCTTAATTATTATACTTCTTAATCAAAACTGTAATTCATCTGTGAGAAGATGGTGGAGTGTTAAAATAGGATAGACTGTAAAAGAGTTTGAAATATTACAAAAATTATGAGGAGAGGATGCACTCAGAAGCTCAATACTTGAGAGCAAGAGGGCGGATGTTCATACTTAAAGGTCACTCTTTACTAAACAGCAAGTTCAAGACATCCTAAGTCTTGAAACCTTGTTCCAGAAAGAAAAAGTAAAGCATTAGTCAATCAAATATCAGAATACAATTAACACTGAACCATTTCTCACATGGATATAAAATGTCTTCTAAAGAACCCCAAAACTGATATACACTGTTGCTGTACTGGTTCACATTCAGACCAGCAATGGGTAAGACTTCTCTTTTGACCACATTCTCAACTGCTTTTGTTGGTACTTGCTTCTTTAATGACAGCCATTCAGACTCAGGTGAGATGGAATCTCAATTTAGTTTTAAAACTGGTATTCTCTGAAATTGTCTTTTATAGATATATTTTATTGTTGTTCACTTGCATGTGTATTTGTATGTGCATCTCAACATATATATGCAGATATTCACACAGGCCAGAAGAGAGAATTTTATCCCTGATGCTGTAGTTACTGTGATTGTTAATCACTTACATGGGTGATGGGAATGAAATCTGTATTCTGTAGATGATGGACAAGTACTTTCAACCACCAAGGTATTGTTCTAGCACTGATGCTTCATTTTCAGATAACTGTCTGCTCATTTCATTAGTCCATGTAGCAACTGTTTCTAGTTATTTCTCTGAACCACCAAGTCAACATGACCCCTAATAACATGCACAACCACAGATTTGTAGCAATTTTCACACTAGCTAAACCAACCTAGGTTTCCAACAGCAGAATAATGAATGAAGTGAACATGACATATCTTTGCTACAGAATTATTTTCAGCCAGTAGGAAAAACAAAATTATGTCATTGCAGGAAAATAAAAAATGAATGTAAAATTAAGTCAGTATCAGAAATACAAAGGTCCTCTTTTCTATTTTTTGATGATACCAGATTTTATATATAAAGAAAATATTTAATGAATATAAAACATGAAAGTAGAATCAAAGTTGTCAAGGAACAAAGGAGGTTAGTAGGAATTTTGTGTATATGGTGGCTGTTGCCTTGGTAACAGGCCTATAGTTGCAGTGCTAATTTTCGCCTACATGATGGAACAGGTATCAGTACTAAGAGCGAGGATGTGGAGAAACAGGAATACTCTTCCACTGTTGGTGGGATTGCAAGATTGTTTCAACCACTCTGGAAATCAGTCTGGCAGTTTCTCAGAAAATTGTGCATGACACTTCCAGAGGACCCTGTCATACCACTCCTGGCCATATACCCAGAGGATTCCCCTACCACCCACTTCTTAAAACCACTTTCTTCTGATTTCCAGTGTTTGAAATCATCATTCAATTCCACCAACAGTGGAGGAGTATTCCTGTTTCTCCATATCCTCGTTCTTAGTACCGAGACCTATGACATCATATAGGTGACAATTAGCACTGCGACTATAGGCCTGTTACCAAGGCAACAGCTGCCAAATACACATAATTCAATGGGCCTAACTAGTGATTTACATCATCACTAGCATATAACTGGGTAGTGTTTCTCCTCTCTTTCTCTTTCATTCTTTCCCTGCCTTCTTCCCACTCACTGCACCTTTACCCCATCTTAAATAAAGTCCCACATAGAACTGTTTGGTCTGGTGTGACCCCTCATTGCGGCCCGCATCTCCACCGCATCCCCGCAGCCTGTGTGGTGGGCGAACAGGTGACCTGCATGGCGTACAGGCAGACAAACTGCATGGAAAAACCAACACTCGCCAACACCTACTGTCTCTTGAGTTTTTATCTTACCCATCCTGAATGATGTGAGGTTAAATCTCAGGATTGTTTTGATTTGCATTTCCCTGATGACTAATGATGTTGAACATCAGCCATTCAAATTTCTTTAGGTGAAAATTCTTTGTTTAGCTCTGTGCCCCATTTTTGAATGGGGTTATTTGGTTCTTTGGGGTCTAACTTTTGAGTATTTTGTATATATTGGTTATTACCCCTCTGTTGGAAGTGGGATTGGTGAAGATCCTTTCCAAATTAGTTGGTTGCTGTTTTGTCCTTCTGACAGTGTCCTTTGCCTTACAGAAACTTTGTAATTTTATGAGGTCCAATTTGTCAGTTCTTGATCTTAGAGCATAAGCTATTGGTGTTCTGTTCAGGAACTTTCCCCCTGTGCCCTTGTCCTCCAGGGTCTTCCCCATTTTCTTTTATATTAGTTTCAGTGAGTCTGGTTTTATGTGGAGATCCTTGATCCACTTGGAGTTGAACTTAGTACAAGGAGATAAGAGAGGATCAATTTGCTTTCTTCTGCATGCTGGCCTCCAGTTGAGCCAGCACCATTTTATGTTCATAACAGCCTTATTTATAAAAGCCAGAAGCTGGGAAGAACCTAGATGTCCCTCAATGAAGCAATAGATACAGAAAATGTGGTATATTTATACAATGGAATACTACTCATCAATTAAAAACAATGAATTCATGAAATTTGTAGGCAAATGGTTGGAACTGGAAAGCATCATCCTAGGTGACCCAATCTCAAAAGAATACAAATGAAATGCAATCACTGATAAGTAAGGATATTAATAAGCCCAGAAGCTCTGAATACTCAAGGCATAATTAGCAAATCAAAAGTATCCCAAGAAGAAGGAAGGAGAGGGCCCTGGTTCTTAAAAACTTGAGGTATTGTAGGGGAGTACCAGAACAGAGAAATGGGGGGTGATTGGGGAATGGGCAGAGGGAAAAGAACTTATGGGTTATAAGGTGAGGGGGGAAATGGGAAAGATGAAATCATTTGGAATGTAAACAAATAATATAGAAATTTTTAAAAAATTAAAAAAAATAAAAAAGAAGTGGGTGGTAGTCTATAGGATAACATGCACATTTACATTCTTGTACAAAAATATTCGAGTGACCTAGTGTCACGTGCAATGACTTCCTAGCAAACGAATACAAAGAATGTATGTCATTCTAAGTCATTTTTGTAGAGCTCAGAAGTCAAGGTAACTCCAGAGTGCTCAAAAATATTTATTTTATGTGTATCAAGATAAAATATTCCAGAAACCTTAGGGTGTATTTATGTGGAGGGAAAACTATTATATTCATTCAGATACATTATCTTTCCTCTAACAATACACAAACAACTAGCTATTGCACATTTCCATGTAGATATGAGTCTCAAGATAATCCTCCATATATCCCTCATTACCTGTCTCCCACTTAAAAAAATAAGCATGTCCATCTTCTGACATCGTTGTCAAGGAAATAAGAAACAAGTACCACACTCACTTGTCATCAGGAAAATATATTGCCATTTTCATAGTATTCACTCAATTTCCAGCAAGCTATTGTTGCAGGGCCCATGTTTTGGTGAACTAAGACACTAAGAACTAAGCACAGTAGAAACTGCATAGATAGGTTAATCAACAAATCTTGCTATAAATGTGTGAGGAACTAAGTTTGATAGCATACCCAGAACACATGTGAAAAGGCTGAGCATAGTGCAATATGTTAATCATCTCAGTACTGGGGAGGGAGAGACAAGACGATCCTTTGGGCTCATTGTCCAGTTAGCCTAGGATGCTTAAGAAGTTCCACTGAGAAATTTCACTCAAAATAAGGTGGGTTGTTTCCATGAAACAACACTTAAAACTGACAGGGCCATACAGAGAAAAACAAGGACTGGAAGAAAAAAGCAAAACAAAACAAAACAAAACAAAATCCCAAAGAACAGAACAATAGTTATTCAGAGGTTGGCATGGCAGGGCTTTGAATTTGAAGTTAGATCTGGCTCTCAGTTATCTTTCTGGCATCTCTGGACTGAACTTTAAAATAAAACCAGAAGAAACATAGTCAATTGACATTTTGGTTAATTATATTATCATCCCCCCAATATCCCAAGAGCTATTAAAGGAAGCATTGGAGAACAAGCAGAATGAAATGAACTTCATAGAGTAATTATACACTGAAGACAAAAGAATACAGCCAGTGGTATAAACCTAAGATGATAAAATACAAACCCACCTTGACAGACAAACCCTTCATGTTTACAAGCATTCAAGCCTCAGCTCTAATGGAATCTATGGACTAGATGACTAATGTAGGAACTACACTGAGTCTTGGAGGACCTTCAGTAGTGTCCCAGGGAGGGACAACCCTACTTCCAGAGCCAAATTTCCAGAGTGCTCAAACATGGCAGTCTAATGACAACATCATAAAGCCTATATACAGCCATCTCCTAAAGGAAAGCACAAGTATGTAATATAAAGTGGAGAATAGTGTCACACTCACAGGTATTATGGTAAAACATCTGAGTTGTAACGAGAAATATAAAAAAACCACTCTTTTTCTTGAAAACCATATTTCAATATGCTCTAGGAGAATCCCTGATCACAGCAAAACAAGGCTTCAGAAAGCTGTGAACATCACAGGAAATCATAGGGATTACATAATATGTGTTTCTCATCTCTATTTTGCTTGGGACTTACTTTCTCCCTCTGAAACCTGTAAAAGGGAATGCCAGCTTTATCTTGTGGGATGAGATGTTACTCACTGCTCCCCCACCAGGATATTTGTATCTCTAATGTACTAATAATTCTAATATACATCTTACCCTAAATTACAGTCCACATCAATATTCCTTTGAATTCCAAGTTTGAGAACTTACAGAACCTAAGTTCAAATTTCAGTTTCACTATATATTTCAGGATTGGGGATAATATCTCAGTGTGCTTGTGAGGCAACTAGTTAAGGAATCACAAAGATCATTTGGGATAAAAGAGCATTGTGACAAGAAGATGAAATCTAGGGGCTTAGTGCAGTGGTAGAGTGCCTGCCTTGCATGTTCAAGGGTTCTTTACTCTGCTCCAGAAAAGAGGAATAGGAGGACATAGATGGAGAAGAGGTTTAACTCATGAGAGAGCTTTTTGGGGGTTCCCATCTCACAGTGTTACTCTTCAGCAGGAAAGAGTGAGCACTCTGTGCTGAGATGGGGATTTGGTTCTCTGGGATCTGAAAGAAGGAAGCATATTAATTCTGCTTTGAATGACTGAGAACCCATTTCAGGAAAGTAACCTTCCTTTCTTTTGAAACATTGACAAATAGTTTCCAAAAAGTGAAAATGTTGCCTGGATTCAAATGATCTGAGACAGAAGAGAGCTGTTCCTGAATTTGATTTTCTCCCAGGGGCATAAATAGTAATACAGTCACCATTTTCAATTGGGTGATTTGCTAAATGTGTGGAGCTCACAAAGACAGCTTAACTGAACAGCATCTTCTTTGTGATTGTACAGTGATGTATAGCCTTCATGGGCAAAAATCCTAATGGATGAAACTACATTCCAATGGAAGACAGAGGGACCTGAATAAAATCAGGAAGCAGGGAAACTTGATTAGGCATAGGGAAGGCTGCCTGTCTCTATTAGCTATAGGATTATCTTCATCTTAAATTCTTTCATTGATCTTTTTTTTCTCTCCAGCACCATCAGGACTAGACTTGCTTCATAGAGGGCAATGAAAAACCTGGTGATGATGGTATTATTTATATTGTTATAGGTATTATAGGTACAGAGCTGAGTCACTACTGACATACAATAGAGAATTACACCATAGACATGCGGTTAGAAATAGAAATAGATAGTTAATTCAGAAATAGAAAATATTCCTGAGAATACAAGTGAACTAAACAATCTCGAAGAAGGCCCCTGAAGTACCAGGTCACTAATCTCATGGTTCTTATTGTGCATCCACATAAAACCCATCTTCTCTGTGTTTGTATAATAAAGGCTTTGATGACACATACTGTTCATTATATATAACCCAGGTGCAGAAGGGCTTGTTGTCTTTGTCAATTGGCTTCTTTCACATTTATCTGATGCTGTGATTGCCAGTCTCTACTCTCTGGTTGCTAGATGGCAGATATTTAGCTGACTCTTATTCCATTTATGACTGAACTCCCAGGAATGTAGTAGTCTAAACACTTGGGTTTAGCTGACATGCAGTTACAGAGGATCCTGAGAAATTAGATTTTCTCTAGGAGAATCCTATGCTTGAAAAAGGAAAATCCTGAAGTTTCATGGCAATCCAAAAGATGGACTTATGATGAAACAAAACTTGTCAGATTACATTGTATGAGACCCTAGAGATGAGGTAATGATAAATTGGAACAACCTTTGACCAAAAATGAATATTTATATTTACTATAAGCCTAAACATTGTCTTAATGTCCCATAAAAAACTTAATGTCCCTATGGAGACAATGGAATCTTTGTTCATCTTTCCAATGTAGGCAGATAATAGCCTCATTTATCCTTGTCACTATTTTTTTTTTGCATTTTTATTTGATATATTCTTTATTTACATTTCAAGTGATTTTCCATTTCCTGGATCCCTCCTCCCCAAAAGCCCCATAGGCCCTCTTCCCGACCCCTGTTCCCCAATCAATCCCTTTCCAATTCCCTGTCCTGGTATTCTCCCACACTGCTGCACTAAGCCTTTCCAGGACCAGGGGCCATTCCATCCTTCTAGGGCATCATTTGATATGTGAATTGTCTTGGATATTCCAAGCTTCTAGACTAATATCCATTTATCAGTGAGTGCATACCATGAGTGTTCTTTAGAGACTGGGTTACCTCACTTAGGATGATGTTCTCCAGTTCCATCCATTTTTCGAAGAATTTCATGAATTCATTCTTTCTAATGGCTGAATAGCACTCCATTGTGTATATAATGCACATTTTCTGTATCCATTACTCTGTTGAGGGAGACCAAGGTTCTTTCCAGCTTCTGACTATTATAAATAGGGCTGCTATGAACATAGTGGAACATGTATCCTTATTACATACTGGGGAGTTCTCTGGGTATATGCCTAGGAGTGGTATAGCTGGGTCCTCTGGAAGTATTATTCCCAGTTTTCTGAGGAACAACCAGACTGATTTCCAGAGTGGTAGTAACAGCTTACAACACCACCAGCAGTGGAGAAGTGTTCCTCTTTCTCCATATCTTCGCCAGCACCTGTTTTCTCCTGAGTTTTTGATCTTAGCCATTCTGACCAGTATGAGGTGAAATCTCAGGGTTGTTTTGATTTGCATTTCCCTGATGACTAAGGATGTTGAACATTTCTCTAGGTGCTTCTCAGGCATTTGATATTCCTCAGGTGAAAAATCTTTGTTAGCTCTGTACCCCATTTTTTTTATTTTATTCTATATTATTTGTTTACATTCCAAAGGCTTTCCCCTTTCCCAGTCCCCCCTCACCATATGTCCCATAAGTCCTCTCTCGCCCTACTATTCCCCAATCACTCCCCTACCATTTCTCTGTTCTGGTACTCTCCTACAACATTTTTAAGAGGGATATTTAGTTCTATGGAGTCTACCTTCTTGAGTTCTTTATATATCTTGGATATAAACCCTCTGTCTGATGTAGAGTTGGTAAAGATCTTTTCCCAATTTGTTGGTTTCTGTTTTGTCATTTAGAAAAGATACTGGGGAAGACCCTTGAGGACATGGGCACAGGGGAAAATTCCCTCAACAGAACACCAATAACCTATGTGCTAAGATCAAGAATTGACAAACGGGACCTCATAAAACTACAAAGTTTCTGTAAGGCAAAGGAAATTATCCTGTTCACTATTATTGTGTCACTTATTGTCTATTTAAGGAAGGACAAGCTGAGCCTGACTTATTAGTATCTTGGTGTGACTTTAACCAAACAAGTGAAAGATCTGTATGACAGGAACTTCAAGTCCTTGAAGAAAGAAATCGAGGAAGACTTCAGGAGATGGAAAAATATTTCATGCTCTTGGATTGGCAGGATCAATATAGTAAAAATGGCCATCTTGCCTAAAGCAATCTACAGATTCAATGCAATCCCCATCAAAATCCCAAATCAATTCTTCATAGATCTAGAAAGAGCAATTCTCAAATTCATTTGGAGTAACAAAAAACCCAGGATAGCTAAAACTTTTCTCAACAATAAAAGGACTTCTGGGGGAATCAATATTCCTGACCTTAAGCAGTACTACAGAGCAATTGTGTTAAAAACTGCATGGTATTGGTACAGCAACAGGCAAGTAGAACAATGGAATAGGATTGAAGACCCAGAAATTAACCCACAGACTTATGGTTATTTGATCTTTGATAAAGGAGCCACAACCATCCAGTGGAATAAAGATACCCTTTTCAACAAATGGTGCTGGTTCAACTGGAGGTCAACATGCAGAAGAATGCGAATTGACCCACTCTTATCTCCTTATACTAAGATCAACTATCTCTTTGCACTAAGATCAACTCCAAGTGGATCAAGGACCTCCACATAAAACCAGACACACTGAACCTAATAGAAAAGAAACAGGGGAAGACCCTAGAGGACATGGGTACAGGGGGAAAGTTTCTGAACAGAACACCAATAGCTTATGCTCTAAGAACAAGAATTTAGAAAGGGGACCTCATAAAATTACAATGTTTCTGTAAGGCAAAGGACACTGTCAGAAGGACAAAATGACAACCAACAAATTGTGAAAAGATCTTCACCAACCCCACATCTGACAGAGGGCTAATATCCAATATATACAAAGAATTCAAGAAGTTAGACTCCCCCAAGAACCAAATAACCCTATCAAAAAATGGGGTACAGAGCTAAATAAAGGATTTTCACCAGAAGAAATTCGGGTGGCTGAGAAGCACCTTAAGAGATGTTCAACATCATTAATCATCAGGGAAATGCAAATCAAAACAACCCTGAGATTCCACCTCACACCAGTCAGAATGGCTAAGATTAAAAACTCAAGAGACAACAGGTGCTGGCACGGATGTGGAGAAAGAGGAACACTCCTCCACTTTTGGTGGGTTTGCAAGATGGGACAACCACTCTTAATGACCTCAGTTGGAGAAACTAAGATATTCTATCACAAAACCAAATTTATACAATGTCTTTCCACAAATTCAGTCCTACATAAGATAAAAGATGGGAAACCTCAACACTAGGAGTGAAACTACACCTTAGAAAAAGCAAGAAAGTAATCTTCTTTCAAAAAAACTCAAAACAAGATAACCACAAACACATAAAAATAGCATCACAAGTAATAGTAAGGAACAATCACTATTCCTTAATATCTCTTAACATCTATGGTCTCAATTCATTAATATAAAGGCATAGCATAAAAGACTATATATAAAAAGAACCCAGTATTTTCCTGCATTTGCAAAACACCCCAGTGTCAAATATGAACACTACTTCAGAGTAAAGGGCAGGAAAGCATTTCCAAGCAAATGGTTTCAGGAAACAAACTGGAGTATCCATTCAAATATTTGATAAAACAGACTTTCAACAAAAAGTCATCAAAAAAGAAAAGAAAGTACACTTTATGCTCGTCAAAGGAAAAATAGACCCAGAAGAACTCTTAATTCTGAACATACATGTGCCAAATTCAAGGGCAAACACCTTCATAAAATAAACTTTATTAATGCTCAAAGAACACATTGTACCTCACACAATAGTTGTAAGGGACTTCAACACCCCACCCTCCTCAATGAACAGATCAGTGAAACACAAACTAAACAGAGACACAGAGAAACTCACAGAAGTTATGGATCATATGTTTTTAACAAATATCTATATGAAAAGAAAATACCTTCTCAGCACCTCATGGTACCTTCTCAAAAAATGACCATATAATGAGTCACAAAGCAGACCTCAACAGACATAAAACGATTGGATTCCATGCCTCCTATCAGACCATTATGGATAAAGATTGGTCTTCAATAGCAACAAAAATAAGAGAAACCCCACATACACATGGAAGCTAAACAATGCTTTAATCAATGATGATTTGGTCAAAGAAGAAATATGAATGAAATCAAAGAGTTTTTTTTTAAATTTAATGAAAATGGAGGCATAACATACCCAAACTTGTGGGACACAATGAAGGCAGTGCTAAGAGGAAAACTCTGAGCTCTGAGTGCCTCCAAAAAGAAATTGGAGAGAGCATACACTAACACCTTAACAACACATCTGAAAACTCTAGAATAAAAAGAAGCTAGTACACAAAAGAGGAGTAGATGGCAGGAAAGAATCAAACTCAGATCTAAAATCAATCAACTAGAAACATAAAGAACTATATAACGAATCAACAAAATCAGGAGCTGGTTCTTTGATAAAATCAATAATAGATAAGCTCTTAGCTAGGCTTAACAGCAGGTACAGAGACAGTAATTAATGAAATCAGTAATGAAAAGGAAGATATAACAACAGAAAATCTGGAAATTCAAAATCTCATCAGAACCTACTACAAAAGTCTATATCCAACACAACTAGAAATACTGGATGAAATGGACAATTTTATAGGCAGATACAAAATACCAAATTAAATGAGGATCAGATAGACCATCTAAACATTCCCCTAACCCCTAAATTAATAGAAGCAGACATTGAAAGTCTCCAAACCAGTAAAAAAAACAAGTGGTTTTACTGAAGAATTAGATCAGATTTTCAATGAAGACCTAATATCAACACTTTACAAATGATTCCACAAAATAGATATGGAAGAAACACTACTCAAATTGTTCTATGAAGCCACAATGATGATGATTCCAAAAGCACACAATATCAAAAAAAAAGAAAGAAAGAAAGTTAACATCAGACAAATTTTCCTTTTGAATTTCCATGCAAAAATACTCAACATAATTCTAGCCAACCAAATCCAAGAACACATCAAAATGATCATTCACCATGATCAAGTAGGCTTCATCCCAGGAATGAAGGGATTGTTAAATATAAGGAAATCCATCAATGTAATCCCCTACATAAACAAACTCAAAGTAGTAAAACACATGGCCATTTCATTAGATGCTGATAAAGCATTACACAAATTTCAGCATTCTTTCACATTAAAAGTATTGGAAAGTTCAGGCATTCAAGGCCCATACCTAAACATAGTAAAAACAATATACAGAAAACCAGCAGCCAACATCAAACTAAATTGAGAGAAACTTGAAACAATCCTACTAAAATTAGGGACTAGAAAATGTTGACCTCTCTTTCCATATCTATTCAATATAGTATTTGAAGTTCTACCTAGAGTAATAAGAAAACAAAAAGAGGTCAAGGGGATTCAAATTGGAAATGAAAAAGATAAACTATCGCTACTTGGAGATGATATGGCGGTATAATTAAGTGACTACACAAACTCCACTAGAGATCTCCTACAGCTGATAAACAACTTCAAACAAAGTGACCGGATACAAAATTAACTTCAACAAATCAGTAGCCTTCCTATACTCAAAGGATAAACAGGCTGAGAAAGAAACAATGTCTCTTAGTGTGACTCTAACTAAACAGCAACAGATCTTCTGTATGGCAAGAATTTTAGGTTTCTGAAGAAAGAAATCAAAGAAGAGCTCAGAAAATGTAAAGACCTCCCATGCTAATTAATTAGCAGGTTGAATATAGCAAAAATGGCCATCTTGGCAAAAGCAATATACAGACTCATGCAATCTCCTTCAAAACTCCAACTCATTTCTTCATAGAGTTGCATAGAGCATTTAACAAATTCATCTGGAATAACATAAAACCTAGGGTAGCTAAAACTATTCTCAATAACAAAGGAAATTCATGGGGAACCAGCATCTCAGACATCAAACTGTACTATTGAGAAATAGTGATAAAAACACAGAGTACTGGTACAATGACAGGCAGGCAGACCAATGGAATAGACCTGAAGACCCAGAAATGAACCCACACACCTATGGTCACTTAATCTTTGACAAAAGAGCGGAAAACATCTAGTGGAAAAAATATAGTCTTTTCAATAAATGGTTCTGTTTCAACTAGCAGTTATCATGAATAGGAATGGAAACTAGATCAGTTCTTATGTCCTTGTGCAAAGCTCAAGTCTAAGTGGATCAAGTACCACTTCCACATAAAACCAGAAAAACTGAAACTTATAGAAAAGAAAGTAGGTAAGAGCCTCCAGCACAGGGGCAAAGAGGAAAAATTCCTGAACAGATCACCAGTAGCTTATGCTATATGATCAAGGATTGTCTAATGGCACATCATAAAATTACAAAGTTTCTGTAAGGTAAAGGACACTGTCAATTGGAAAAACAATGGGAACCAACAAATTATGAAAAGATCTTTACCAACCCTACATTCAAAAGTGGGCTAATATCCAAGATATGCAAAGAACACAAGAAGTTAGACTCCAGAGATCCAAATAACACTTTTAAAAAATGGTGTACAGAGTTAAACAAAGAATTCTCAACTGAGGAATACTGGATGACTGAGAAACATCTAAAGAAATGTTCAACACCCTTAATCATCCTGGAAATACAATGAGAACTTTGCCAGTCTCCCAATTGTCACAAGTTAACTGCTCTCAGATGGCAACTAGACTTTCTCCTACTCAGAGCACATTCCAAAAGGTTGTAAAACAATTAACCTAAGGTCATAAAATGGGAACTAGGATTTATTATAGGTGTTAGCACAGAAAATAAAATATTAACTGGTTTTATCTATACAAAACTTCACTTATAACTTAGTTATGATTTTAAACTTTCTACAAACCTGTAGAGAAGACAAATGATGGATAGATAATTACTTCATATGGATATGCATGTAAACATTCTCTGTTGTAAACTTCTAGTTCAATTTATGACTTGGTATTTTGTGTGAGCTTATGATGAACTTTGTAACATGTGATCATGTATTCTGAAAGATGTTTAAGGCCTAAGGACAAAGGGAAGTCAGACCAGTTAAATTGAGTGAGAGGAACCGAGATGAGAGAAGACTGAACTGAGAAGTTTTTAGTCAGAAGAGAACAAGATTAGAAGGAGAATGCAGAGTGGAATAACTTAGAAACTATAGGCAACATAAAATAACTAAGAGAATAACAATGTGCAGGAGGCAGAGGGAAAGAGGAAAAAAAGAAGATATTGCAGGGAGCAGAAGGAGCAGTCAGGCTTCTCCTTACCATGGTACAGGACAGGTTCCATGGTAAGGACACGGCAGGCTTAGTCTTATTAAGAGGAGTAAAGCCTTTTTTCTTACAAACATGGATTTAATTCATTTAGCATTGAAAGGGTGGAAGCTTTTTCTTCCTCGGTGCAAAAAATATTTTAGTCCATCTTTCATCCAGAATGAGTGAGTTCTTTCTGCACTGGTGCTTGGTTTTTTTTTGCTCCATATATATATGTAAGTATGGCTGTGTGTGTAAGTATGTAATTGTGAGAATGTATGCATGTGTGTGTGTAAGTATGAAATTGTGAGAATGCATGCAAGCTGGGCCCAACTGACTGCGTGAAAATATGTATAAAGTTGTATGTATGAATTTATGTGAGATTATGCATATTCACTTATGTAGAAGTTTTTTTCTTTCTGCAAGTGTTATTCTCTTCTCCTGCCACAATAGAAGTTTGTAGCTCTTAACTTCCCCCTAGACTGACAAGCAGGAGGCATCTGGACAATAGGGAAAAGTCTCTAGCAACTAATCCTTTCCTTAATCTCCTGCTGTTTTAGGATGAGGTGTTAAATGCCTGAGACTGCAGTCTCTGGCTTCAGAGGAACACAGAAGACAGGTCAGTTATGTTAGCCTAGTAACTTAGACTTAGACAAGTAAACCTTTTATTGTACAGCAACCCTAAATTTTCCCTAAGACAAAGTCTTACCTCTGCAGATGCTCTTCCCCCCTCCACTGCCTCAAGAAGGACCAAGAAGAAACACAGCCTGGGCTGGCACCTGGCAGTATTTCCTCCAACAAGGCTATACATACTCTACAATATCACATATTCTTCTAATACCTTCTAAAACATTCCATCAACTTGAAACCAAACATTGAAATATCTGAGGACATGGGACTTATTCTCACTAAATTCACCAAAGTAATATCATTCATTCTTTCAATCTCTCCTATACTCATAAGCTTAAGGATAAGAAGAATCTGAGCCTCCTTGCCAAGGCATTGAAAGGATAAGGTTATAAGCTAGGAATCCCCTGTGCCTGGGCACGTGGGAGGCACCTGGATCACCAACGCCAGTGGGGGAGGGTGGGCGCGACACTGCGTGGCAGCCACGTAAGCGGAAATGACTTAACTAGTTCTTCCGGCCTCTGTGAGAGGCTGGTAGGTCGTCAGAGAGAGCAAGTTCGGATGGATTGAACTGATTGGCTTAGAAGCTTGTGGTAGGCAGGTTCTGTTATAAGTCTATAAAAGGCAAGACAAGCCAGTCCTCGGGGGGTTTGCTTCTTTACTCTGCTGGGGAAGCTGTAGCCCCCCAGAGCTCTGGATATTAAAATCCTCTTGCGAAATTGCATCAGGTCTGTCTCTCGTGAGTGTTTGGGGTGCCGGTTTCCGAGGTATGGGGGTACAGAAGTACCCTGTTTTTTCTTTCGGTTTTTACATTTGGTGCATTGACCGGGAAATGCGGACACTCCTACACACTCGAGAAACAACTTGGAGGTAAGGGGACCCCTTCTGAAGTGTGTGTGTGCGCTGGCAGGCCGATGTGATGTTGTTCATTTGTCCTGAGTGTTCTGTTCTGTTCTTGGGATCTGAATCTGATGAGACGCGCACTTTTAGATATGCAGCTGTCTCCTCGGACCGTGATGGCCAGGAGACAGTGGTATAGGCAGACGTGCTAGTGGGCCACAAGCTGTAGCTCGGAGAGACGTCCCACGAGTGTAGGGAAATCCAGGGACGCCTGGAAAGTTCCCATCTGGGTGTCGGGAGTATAAGGTAGTTCTAAATTGGAGAACTTACACGCCCTCCCGGCCGTCTGGTTTTCTGATCTGGTTCTGTTTTCTGTTTGTTTCACTGTTTTGTCAAAAGCCTGACTGGGGCAGAGAGTTCCACCTGGCAATCGAAACCTCGGGGGTCTGGAGGAAGCTAGAGAAGGCCGAATAGGGTTCTTCTCTTCTCTGTATTTGTGTCCTGCAACTGGCGGGAATATTCGGTATCTGAAACTGGGTTGTCTAGAGGCAAACTGTCTTGAACTGAGATGCCTGATGGTGCCAGCGTCAGGCTGTCTATGTGGTGATTGTTTGTTTTGTATAGTCTTGTGTTTTCGTTGTTTGTGTTTTGTATAGTCTTGTGTTCTCAGACTTAGATGACTGATGCATAGGGATTTAGACCGACTGATAATTTTGTTAAGAGTTTAGACTGACTGAAAGGACCGCCATGGTGGGCTCTGTGGTGGCAAGATCAGGTCCCGTGACTCAGGCCCGCCATGTTAGGGTCTTTGGTGCCAAGATCAGGTCCCGTGACTCAGGCCCGCCATGTTAGAACAAGAGACAAAATATTTAAGCTGTGAGGCCCCCTAGTGGGGGAAATAATTTCTAACAAGACACTCAAAGTGGCGGATGTAGGAATTCTGAATTTAAGTTACAGATGGCTTATTTCATTTATTTTAAATTATTTAAATTATTATAATAGATATACTGTTAAGCTGTGGCTTTATTGTTTCTCTGGGGAAGAGGTCAAAAATAAGGGGGACCTCTAGAAGACTAGATTCTGAAACATTAAGCAAAAAATCTGTCTCGGTAATACTAAAAGCTTGTTTTGAGAATTATATTATGTTCAAGGCATAAATTCTTATTTGATACCGATTTTATTTTGATACAAAATCAAGGTTTTCACTGGTATAAATACTAAAAATTTAAACATGCAGGATTTACACCCAGTCCTTTCTTGCTGTTATTATTATAGATCTGAAATGTTTAAGCCTATGAGTTTGGGGCCATACAAAAATATAAGGCTCTGAGTTTATTATTAGGGTGTTTTCAATGTTTTAATTAGAGTTGCTTCTGTTATGGCGAGAGAGAGAGAGAGAGAGCAACGAGATTGCCTCTCTCCATTTACAGACAAACTCAATGTGTCTATAGATTATTATATCACTTAATAATTCCTGATTCTTTAAGTCTGTCAGATGTTCTTGTGCCAGAAGGCTGAAGATCAATGTTTCAACATTTTAAAGTATAAACTGTTCAGGTATTTAGCAATCTCTATCATTTGGCTAATTCTTAAAAGGTGTGTTAAGCTTTCTATATATTTTCAGTTAATATTGGTCACTCTTGGATTTCTGACGGGGATAAAAACTGTTAGTCTCATAGTCAGCTCAAGCTCTTTAATCTTGAAAGCTGATATAGATTTACAGAAATGATTTTCAGGTGATATAAAATTTATAGCCAAAACATGAGTCAGGTGTTAATTCTTATAGTCTTTCAAGATAGTAAAGATGACAAGGGTTCTGTTTGACAGAGATTGGATGTTATGCTCAATTTATATTTAGAGAAGACCACAGAATGGAGCAGAAGATCTGAGACCACCTATCCTGATTCACAGTGACACCCTCACTAAGGACGTATTTCCCAAGAGACTGATTAATCTCTTTGAGACTGTTTTATTTGTAATACAGGAAGCCAGAAAAGAATACCCCCTCATACGAAAGGTAAGAGGCACCTGAAGGACCAACACCAGACTCCACTGGCAGGTCTTGAGGGCATGATAGCCCACAGATTTGGCAAAGGTATGTGAAGCGGGGACCAGAGGAGTCACTGGCAGCCTTTCTAGTGCAGCTCAGAAGCATTTTGCTATACACCCCAGACTAGAAGGACTTTAGTTTGCTGAGAAAGTATGTAGAGGGATTTGGTACAAGTTATTTAGAAGGTCTGTAGAGAGATTTGGTGGTGCAGGTTGTTAGAAAAGTCTATAGAGAGATTTAGTATAGTTTGCTGAGACAGGGAGAGTAGAAAGAAAAAATGAGAGAAGGAAGCTACAGAAAATCCTGGCTAAAAGGCAGAAAGGAATCAATGTGCATACTATATGCAGAGGCCACTAAGCCAGAGTGTGCCCTAACAAGCTGGGAGCAAGAACTCACAGGTCTTGGGAGAAGTGGCCCCAAATGGCAAAGGTGTTATCCCTGGATAAAGACAATGACTAGGGGAGATGGGTGTTCTGACCACCTTCCCCAACCCTGGATAACTGTGAGAGGGAAAGAGAAATCCACTCAGTTCTTGATGGACACGGGGGCTTAACACATGGTCTTCCAACCCAGTGGCCCTGTTTCCAAGAAAAGATCTAAGGTCCAAGAAGCCACTGGCACCAAAATATGTTCATGGACTACCCGAAGAACAATGGACTTAGGGATGGGATGGGTAACCCATTCATTTAAGGTCACCCCAGGCCTAACTGTTGGAGCAAGGCATACTCTCCAAAATGGTGGGAAGGACAGATATATTTACTGTCCAAAGGGCTGCAGCAACTGGCCCAAAAAGAGAGACTGACCCCTGCTGAAAGTTGCTACAGACAGGAGCAATTTTCTCCGTGAAGGACAGGGACAAGCAGGTGCTGCTATGGTGGGCAGCACAAACGGCATCTGGGCAGAAGAATCTTTACCCTCTGGCATGTTAACGCAGAAAGTGGAGCTAATGGCCCTTACCAAGACCTCGGAACTTGGAGACAGCAAGAAAATCAACATCCACACGGATAACAGGTATGCCTTTGCCACAGCCCACGTCCACAGGTGTATATGCCAAAAGGACTGCTCACATCAGAGAAAACCAACAGGAAATCTTGGACCCCTTAGATGCCCTAATGAAGCCAACAACTGTGAGTATCACCCTCTGCCCAGGATGTCAAAAGGGAAAAGACTCAGTGGGCAATAGCCCGGCAGAGCAAATGGCTCCAAGGATAGATATACAGGAGCCTATACTGGTTGTAGGTCTGCGAGAGGCATCCACTGAAAAATGAGACAAAGTGAGATAGCCTCACTTAAAATATGCTGAAGAAAAAAGGACTGAGATTGATAGCCATCTGACTAACTATTACCAAGGAAAGGTGCACACAAGAAGGGAGAATTATACTCCCCAGAGAGTAAGCTAAGGACTCGCCAGGGCAAATGCACACATGAACTCATTTAAGGGATCAATAAAACAGTGTAAGGTATGCCAGCGAGTGAATGCTTATGCAGCAAAGAGTAAATAAGGCAGAAGACCTAGAAGAGAACAACCTAGAGAATATAGAGGTTTTATAAAAGATAAGGCAGGAAAGTATTATCTCCTAGCACTTGTAGATAGTTAATCTAGATAGATTGAGACTTCCCCTAGCAGGCAGGAAACAGCAGCCAGGGTTAAAAGAAATTTCCCGAGTTTCAGAGTGTCCAAGGATTAGACAATGGTTCTGTTTTTGTTTCTAAGGTAAGTCAGAAATTGACAGATATTGGGGACTAATTGGAAACGTTATTGGATATACTGTCCCCAGGGCTCAAGACAGCTAGAGAAAATACACAAAACTCTATGAGAGACCTTAACTAAATTGATCTTGGAGACTGGTTTAGGCTGGGTGGTGCCTCTCCCCTTGTTTCTGAATAGTCCTTGCCATTTTAATCCTCTTTGTTACCCCAATTTCTTTGTCATCTACTGGGTCCTCCTGAGAGGTGTACCACAACATGAGAATTGGCTCAAACTGTCTGCTTTAATGCTCTAGGCATGTCAGAGACTCCTCGCTGCTTCCAGACAGGTTACTGGATCTGTCAAAGAAGGCTTCAGAAACAGTTGCTGGAACCCTGGTGAAAGAGATCCTCACCAAATTGATCACAGAGACTGGACCTTTGCTCTCTAGGCTCGAGGTGCCCCAATGGATAAGGCATCGAGGTCCCGGAGGCCTACTCAGGAGGAGATCCACAAGTCCCACATCGCTTCCAAGTTTGAGATATGGTCTACATTAGATGCTATCACGTGGGAAACTTTAAGACTCAGTGAAAAGACCCTTATCTTGTACTCTTGACCACCCTGTTTTCTGCCCTGATAGGACCCCTAATGATAATGCTCCTGTTTCTTACAGTTAGACTTATACAGTCAATAGATTAGTTGCCTTCATCAGGGACCAGGTGAGCGCAGTCCAGATTTATGGTACTTAAGCAACAGTATAAGAGCTTTCTGAGACAAGAAGAGGCTGACCTTTAATTCTCCTAGTTCTAAGGTTAGAACTATTAACAAGAAAGGAAGTGGGGAATGAAAGGATAAGGTTATAAGCTAGGAATCCCCTGTGCCTGGGCACGTGGGAGGCACCTGGATCACCAACGCCAGTGGGGGAGGGTGGGCGCGACACTGCGTGGCGGCCATGTAAGCGGAAATGACTTAACTAGTTCTTCCGGCCTCTGTGAGAGGCTGGTAGGTCGTCAGAGAGAGCAAGTTCGGATGGATTGAACTGATTGGCTTAGAAGCTTGTGGTAGGCAGGTTCTGTTATAAGTCTATAAAAGGCAAGACAAGCCAGTCCTCGGGGGGTTTTGCTTCTTTACTCTGCTGGGGAAGCTGTAGCCCCCCAGAGCTCTGGATATTAAAATCCTCTTGCGAAATTGCATCAGGTCTGTCTCTCGTGAGTGTTTGGGGTGCCGGTTTCTGAGGTATGGGGGTACAGAAATACCCTGTTTTTTCTTTCGGTTCTTACAGCATCACTTTCCAACTTGCTTTCTGGAGTAAGTGACCAGCATCGTGGAAGGCACATGGACTTAGGTGAGTAAATACAGTATTATCTCTGGAGTCACAAGGTAGTTGTAGTTGGCATCAACACAAAATGTAGATTTGCAGTAACTTTATGTTTCTCAGGAGCTTGACCCGGCAGTGCATCTGGAACCAAACATCCCTCTTTAGGCTGATGTGGATAACTGAAAAGAATCTGTTTTTCCGTGAGCTTTAGAAATGAAAATTATTTTTAAAAATCTCCAGGAGAAGCTGATGCAATTACAAGGTGCCCCCAGACATGCTTTTGCTATACCTTATGATGCTGGTGATTCCAGGCAAGATTACCTTTACACAGCATTGTTTCTGGAAGTATTGATTTCTTTCTGAGGCTTTAAACTTCTCTATTTTTTTAAATATTACTCAGCCTAGATGAAACGATTAAGGTTGACAGTCTTTCTAAAAGGTAAGAGGAGATATTTGTGATTTGTAGTATACTAACCCCTTGACACGTTTACCAGGAAATATGAATGGAAGAAACTATTTCTCTACATAGAATATTAAGGAGGAAGTAAGGTGTATAAATTTATGGAATGGCTGTGGTGTGCATGTACTCATGACACACCAGCCACTGCTTCCTATGTTCTTATCTGCCTGGACCTGGACAATCATGTTAGATAAAGGACCCAATTAGGACTACTGTAATAGTCATTAATGCTGATTAATATACACTTTCAATGTGGCTCATGGACTTATCAAGCACTGTTATATTTCCCATTTGAGATAATGGGTTTTCCCACTGGCTGAGTAGATGCCAGGTGACATCTAGAATCACCTTTAGAAAAGCCATGTATTCAAGAGTCATTCAACCAGACTGATACAGGGAAGGAAATCTGAGCTGACTCAAAAGACCAATACCCTTTGAAATCCATGACCTTCCCAAGATATTCTATTGTAGACTAATGAATATACCTGCTAGAGAAATAGTTTATTTTTGCTAACATAACATAAAATGCTATAGTTTATTTGTGTTTGTCTTGTGTTCATATGTGTGAATATGAGTGCAGTTGTGTGCATATGCATGTATACATGCAGGTAAGTGTATATGCACATGTATGTAGAGATCAGGTTTGACATTAGGTTGCTTTTGTTTATTATTTTCACCTTATTTGTTTTCATGTGCATACTTATTTGTGTGTTTGTGCCACCCATGTGTGCTTATGTGTCTTCAGAGTTCACAAAAGTGTGTTAAGTTCCTTGAATTTGGAGTTGCAAGTGTTGTGAGCTTCCTGAGTGGGTATTGGGAAGTGAACCCTATTACTTTAGAATATCTTTTAACCTTTGAGCTATTTGCCCCTGATGTTCTATATTCTATCTCTTGTATTATGTTGGTGATGTTTGCATCTATGATTCCTGATTTCTTTCCTAGGTTTTCTATGTCCAGAGTTGTCTCTTTTTGTGATTTGTTTATTTCTTCAACTTCCATTTTCATATTCTGGATGGTTGTACTCATTAACTTTACATTTTGTTTGTCTGTGTTTCCTATAATTCGTAAAGGTTTTTTGTTGTTGTTGTTGATGTTGTTTATTCTTTAATGTCTATTAACTTTTACCCATGTTCTCCTGTATTTCTTTAAGAGAGTTATTTATTTCCTTCTTGAAGTCCTCTATCAGCATCATGAGAAGTGATTTTAAATCCAAATTTTACTTTTCCAGTGTTTTGGGAGGTAACTAGGACTTGCTGTTGTGCGAGACCTGTGTATGGAAGATGCCATGTCACCATGGTTTTTGTTAATAATGTTCTTACATTTGTCTTTCACCATCTTTTTGTCTGTGGTGTTAGCTGGTCTTGCTGTCTCTGACTTGCTTGTTCATGTCGTGCAAGCCTGTGTATCAGTACTCCTGGGAGACCAGTTCTCTCTGTGTATGCAGGTGTGTAGGCACTCCTGGAAGAGCAACTCCTTCATGTGTATGTTGCTCTGTGGCCCAGGATCAGCTCTGGGTGCAGAAGTAAATCAGAAGACTCCTGTCCCTGCCAGTTCCTGGGTTTTTATGTCCTGAGTGTTTCAAGCTGGTTCTTCTGAACAGCAGGGGTGATCCTACCTACATTCTTAGGCCTGTCCACACTCCTTGAAGGATATTTATCTCCCTTTGCCACCTTGGTATGCAGCCCTGTGGCCAAGGATAAACAGATTAATATCTACTTAATTAAAAAGAGTTCAATGGAGCCTGATGATGTTGAAACAAACTCATATAATATATAGAATTATCATAGTGACTGTGTCTGGAATGATGGAAGTACAGAGATATGTATTTTAACACATAATGAAATAATTGACTGGAGGATCTCAGCCCTTTCCCTAAAATAATTTGACCCTTGTTTCACCCTGAATTAAGCATATGTATATAAGCCTAATTGAAATAAAGATGCAAACATATGTTAAGATCATCTCAGAGAGCTATTTCATTGAAGATCATTAGAACAGGCTTTGCTGTCCCTAACCCTGCCAATCACTGCTTCTGGACCAGGATACTACCCATTCCAGCATCTGCATTATCTTTCTAGCCTAGTCTACAGCAAATTCTGGGCACCCTATTATGGAGAAAAAGAAGGAAATAGAATCACATTTAATGACTGAGCTCCCTCTTCAGACAGCCTCCTCCATTTCTACTATTTTTTGAAGGGCTAGGCAACTGGCTCAGTGGGTAAAACTACTTCCTCCCAAAGCATGAAAGACATTGTCTAAAAAGGATGATAACATAAGCTGAGCGGTGGTGGTGCACGCCTTTAATCCCAGCACTTGGGAGGCAGAGGCAGGTGGATTTCTGAGTTCCAGGCCAGCCTGGTCTACAGAGTGAGTTCCAGGACAGCCAGGGCTACACAGAGAAACCCTGTCTCAAAAAACCAAAAAAAAAAAAAGGATGATAACTTTGAGAGCATTATCTGAAGGCCATCCACTTTATGCTTTACTTGAGCTCATATGAATGGCAAGCACATACTAAAATGAATAGAGAGAATGTTCTTTTCATCCTACATTATCTTAAAATACTTACCTAACCCTAAAAGAATATGGGTAAGATGGATAGAAGTAGAATGCACGATGTTAGTAATTAAAATACGTAAGTGAGAATTACTAAATTTATCTTTATAATTGTTCATAATGAAAGATAAAAATACATACACGCAACTTATTTTTTAGCTTGTGATATCAGATAAGTTATAATTTTACTGAGTTTTGAATTGTTTCCTCAACAAAACAGTGACAACATTTTACCAGCCATGATTGCTTTGGATCACAATGAAAATAACAGATCTGAGTGACAACAGGCTTCTAGTTAGTACTTAGTAATACAAAACTCCCTTGTAGGTACCAGGAGGATTTTGAATAAGTTTCTCATATTAGTCCTTTTAAGTGAGCAACTTCTATCTCCAGAGTTCCATGGTATGCACTCAATAACCCTAGGATTAAACCTGTGTTCATTAGTGGTGGATGTGGTGACAGGTTCCTCATGTTTGATAATCAGAGAACTACATTACCTTGTTCAAATCACAATCTCTTGTCTGCTGTTGCCTAGGGCAAGACAGATGGCCCACCAGCTTCCCGCCATTCTCTTGTCTGTACGTTCTAACTTGTAGGAATGCTAGAATTACAAATCCAGTGGATTTTGGTTCAGGGGATTCAAACTGAGGTCCTGAAACTAGCAGAAGTGTTTCACCCATGGAACAATTCCTTCAGTCCCTTGAATATGTCATTTCTTCACAGATGTCCTTCTGTGTTTTGTGTCATTCATATCTGAATACCTAGCAAACAAAACAAGATAACTGCAAGGACATTAAGATCATTTATTGGCTGAATGCAAATGATTACTGAAAGCAAGAATGATATTTAACAATCCTACAGCCCATCGGCAGGCGAGCCAATACAGAGGTGTATGAAAATACTTAAGAATACAAGTTTTCAGAGGTAAGAACATCTTTTACAAATCCAGCCAGCATATTAGTTTTCAGGAAATAAATCACATTTTCTCCAAGCAAGAAATGGATACTTCAAACTGAGTTCTACTAAAGGAAAATGTAGATGTAAGAGGAAATGTGATCTAGAAATGTAACTCTTTAGAATGAAGAGAAATTATTTTATGAAGGCAATATGAAAATCAGAAAATGGATGATAAATATAAATGGAATTGAAAAATGATATATTATAGTTTCAAAATTTTTAGCGTTGTTGCCTAAGGATGCTATGGATATAAAATCAACTGTTTGTAAGTTGAAGTTTCAAGCAATCGGTTTAGCATGATTAACAGAGAGTCAGTGTGTGTATTGAGAGGGAAAATACATGAATACATGTGTACGTGCCCCTGTGCAAACAGAAGCCTTATGAGGATTTTAGGTGTGTTGCTCCATCACTATTATTCCTATTTCATAAGGCTCTTCCTTGATCTAGGCTGGTAGCCAGCAAGTATCAGGGATCCTCCAATCTCTGCTCTACAAATCTCTGTACTACATGTAGACACAGAACAACAATCAGCTTTTTATGGGTGCATGAAACTGAAACTCAGGCCCTCAAGCTTTTGTAGCAAGCACTCTTACACATTGAGCCATCTCCCTAGACAGAAGGTATCACTGATTTGTACTGTCAAAGCTAATGGTGATACCTGTGGATGTAATCCTGAAGTATCTGAGGGTTTTGGTAGCTGTGAGACTGTTAAGATACCTGATTAATTATTATAGCAAACCTAATGGTCAGTGTGTTCAATTTTACCAAAGACAAATTAGGCTTTCCTAATATCATTCCTCTCTGACCAAAATGTCAGAGAATACATTTCTCTTTCATTTCTCAGGTAGACAGAACAAACATTTCTAATTTGTTTTTCAGTTACACTCATCCACAATCTGTGTGATCTTTTTATATTATCAATATGACATTTCAAAGTCACCAACCTCTTTTTTAGAATAACCTTGTATTGTTCAGCCTAAATCTTGATTTCTTTATCACAGACATATTGATGAACACCCACAGCTTAGGGTAGATTGGAGAAAGGAAGATGGTAAAACAGTAAGAAACAGAAATCAGGAAGGACTGCTATAAACCAGTGTCTTCTGGACATGACATGGCCATTCAGGAACTCTCTGAAGCTGTGGTCACCAATAAAGTCATGAATAGGACAAAGCCATTCATGGACAGGGACAGTGCTCAGGAAACATACTCTTAGTTGAGGAGAGTGGACAGGTTTTAGAGAAGAGAAAGTCGATTTTCTTTAAGAATGTGGACTATAGTCCAGAAAGTAGCCCTATAACCATGTACATATGAGCAGAAAATGAAACTGAGATGAGGAAGCTGGGAAATCCAAAAGAGATTGGAACAGAAAGGATAGGGGTAAGTATGATCTAAATATGTTTTATTCATGCATGGGATTTCCAAAAAAATAAATCTGAAAAAATGAAAGAAAAGAGAACTCATCTCTTGCATCTTTTTATATTTAAATTAGAAAATTGTGACTCTAGTAAATTAAAGCTTCTGCATATCCCTCAGCTCTTTAATCATGTTGCTCACCATTGACCCATGATGCCTTGGTGGCCCTTTCTTCTCTTAAACTTCCTTTAGCATACCAATCTGTTAGTATTCTCCATTCTCTTCCTTGTTTCTTGAAACCTGCCAACTTCTTGATGAACTATCATATCCTTATCCTTCTTATATCAGAACTGATCTTAGACCCTCTTCCCTGGGAAGACACCCTGGATTATTCTGATGATGCAATGTGCCCTGTATAGTATAGTCCTATTACATGCTGTACTAGGATCTAGCATCTGCTACAAACTTTGGTCTGCAAAATCAAAATCATATTTGAGGCTCTTACTTTAATGACATTTTTAAAGAAATTACTCTTAATTGAAACATTCTTCCAGAAAGAACAGGAAGCTCAGGATACTCAAGAAGTAAATAAAGTTGGTAGACTGCAAAAGGTGAAACTAATAAGATTCTCAAAATTTCTTCCAAGGAATACAACAGTACTAAGCAACTGCTAGGGGAGGACACTATGATCAAACTGTCAGCCTTCTGAAGACCTGCCATCTGAGGAGAGAGGACACTCTCCAATATGTGTCAATCTGATAGCTAATGTCAACTCTTATGCTTCCTATCTACTTTTTAATTTACTTCTGGGCAATGATGCTCACTGATCCTGAAGCTAATGTATTTTCAAGACTAGCTATTCAGCAAACCCATGGATCTTCCTCCCATCTACTGAATTACAGTTCACACAACCTCACTCACTCACTCACTCACTCACTCACTCACTCACTCAATCACATTTAAATAGCATTTTAATCTATTTTATAGAAATTAAAATATAAGCCCATCATTTTCCTATTCTGTTTTCTTCTTTTATTTGATCTTTTCTAATATATGTCCTTTTTTATTAATTGTGGCTTGTTTGTGTATGTGTATATATACTCAACTTTTTGAACACAGATCCTGGAGATTGAGCTCAGGTCTTTCTTTTTGTGGACTTAGCACTTCAAAAATTGACCTATATCACCAAACCAGAAATTTTTTTTTCTACAGAGAATTTGGGAGGATTAATCACATCCAAGAAGAAATGTGAAAAAGATGATTGAACAGACTACTAAGAAGCCCAATACAGAGACCAATATCTACTTATGTGAGTAAAGAAGAATGAAAACAGAAATCTTCATCCTATGGTGCCTTGAGGCTAAGGGATCTAGTGATCAAAAGTAAAGTAAAAACCAATATTAGTGGCTCAAAATGTTGAAAGAGGTCTTCTACCTTTAAAATTGAGGCATACTAATCCTGGGACAGATGAGTGCTCAAATTAGATGAAGCTTAGCAATTGTTCCAGTCACCAATGACATGTAAACTGGTAGAAAAGGAACAATTACATTTGATAAAATTACTTATGGTGTTGTTATGATAAGTTTTGCAGAACTGTGATTTACAGAGTATATGTTGTATTAGAATTATCACAGGAGACAACACATGCACATTTACTGATTTTAGATAGGAAATACATGACATAACAAATAAGATTCTAGCAAAGTCCACCTTGGTGAACCAAAACATTTATTTAGGTTACTAAAAGAAATATAAGTGAAGGATTGTTTAGTGAACCAGAGATGACTGAAAGCCAACTACATCACCTATAAGGTCACTCCAATATGGGTGATAATATATGAGATCTCTATACCAAAAATTCTCTTCATAATATCCATGTTGGAGACTCCACTTTATCACATAAGTATCACCATGTTAATCAACACTTACTGAAAATAGAAGCTTATATAACAATGAAAAAAATATTTGTCAATGGGTATAGGAATAAGTCACTGGCAGTCAGTTAAGTAGCAGCATGCTAGCTGTATAGCTTCCCTGAGTGTCTGTTCCAAAATTAGTTGGTTGCTCCCATGATGTCTGTGCCATTAGTTTATTACTGGGCCTCTCTTGCTGCATTAATAATTATAGTAACTCACATTTTTCAAGGCTGATGGGTATGATTAATCATTATGTTTTTTCCAGTAGCATCCATAGCACTGTCCAGCACTATAAAATACAGCCAGCAGCAATGAAGGTCCATACAAGCTCAATTTCTCCATTTTATAAGACTCAAGTAAATGGTATGTAAGGCAATATGTTTTTACCATCAATGGGTAGAGGGTAAGTAAGAACAATAACAATAGTCTGTAATGTTCTTGAATTATGTTCTAATCAATGTAGAATGTCCCAGTCCACTTAGGGAAGTATCATTCTAAAGCAAGTGAGTTTGGATTGTATCTGAAAGTTACCAAAGAAAGCTAAAGTGAACCATCCAGAAAGAAACTCGTCTTCATGGTTCTTGTGTCAGTTCCTCCTAAAGTTTTCATTCTGAAATCCCTCAATGATAGACTATAATCACAAAACATAAGCCAAAGAAACCATTTCTTCCTTAACCTGCTTTTGGATTGGTATTTATTACACAACAAGAAAGCAAACTATAGCAAGAAGATGCCTATTTCAGCATCTACTCAAATTGGTGAGAGTCTAGTCAATGAGAGACCTTATCTTAAATAAAGTGGAGGGAATATTGAGAATGACACCAAAGTTTTCCTCTGACTTCATCATGAACACGTGTTTACATGTACCTTTACACATCTCTTCTTCTATATAAAAAACATGTGCATATACACACTTAAATTTTAAATTAAAAATCTATTTCTGTATCTTTCTGCTCAATAACACATAATCCCACTACAGATTTTCTAATTTCTAAAAATGTTTCTGCCATCCATTCTGTTGCTTGAGGGATAACATGAAAGTTACACTTGCTTTTTATCTTCTTTCAAATCCTTTAACTCTCAGTGCTTTCTTGATGGTTCCTTGAAAATAATTCTCATATCTCTGGGTTTCTCAAATGGAACAACTAATCACACTTAATAAAGTTGCCTTTGTGGCTCACAAAAGCTACTGCAATCACTTATCAATGGAATATTCAAAATTATCAAAGTGCCAATGTTGTTCATTTGCTTGCTGGCTTGATAGTTTTTAGTGTAAAAGATAGTGTGTAGAGGAGATGGCACATTATGGTGGTATGAATATGAAGGGGCTATATAGAGTCATGACTTTGAATGCTTGGCCGGTAAAAGTCAGGTATGATAGCATGGGCTTAAAATCCAAACATTGAAGAGAGGAAAACATAAGGGTCCATGTGGCTTGACAGTTAATCATTGTATCAGATAGGAATTCTTAATTTAGCAAGAGATTCTGATTTAAAAAATAAGTTAAAAATATGTAGAGATAGACAACAGATATCAATGGCTGGCATCTATCTACATTCACACACACACACACACACACACACACACACACGCTTAAGTGATACAGTCTTTCATGTGATTCTGTAGTAAAACTATTCCAATGGTTTCTGATTATACTAATGATAAAACCTACATATCTCAAGAGAGATTGCAGGACACTGAACACCTATCTAACCCTCATCTCCTAGTTCATTCCCATCTGTAAATTCCCCCTAAGAAGCGCCAGACACAGAAGCAGAGAAACATAACCTGAGCTTGTTCTTATAAACACCTAAGGAAACAAATAATGCTATGAGAAGGAAACAGAAACAAAGCTACCTCTACGGGGAGATAATCATAAGCAAAACAGAAAAACCCAGAATAACATTTTCTTTTGTTCTTAAAAGAATAAGGTAAAATAGATAAATAATCATCAAAAAGAATTAAAAGTAATTTGTTTGAATAAAGAAAAATAAAGATGTAAAGCTAGGCATGATGCCAGGTTGAGATTCCTGAATCCTTCTCAAAAAAGAAGCAAGGAAAGAAAGAAAAAAAAGAAGAAAAGAAAGAAAGAAGAAAGAAAGAAAGAAAGAAAGAAGAAAAGAGAGAAAGAAAGAAGGAAGGAAGGTAGGAAAGAAAGAGAAAGAAAGAAAGAAAGAAAGAAAGAAAGAAAGAAAGAAAGGAAAAGAGAGAAAGGAAGGAAGGATGGATGGAAGAAAGAAAAAGCAAGGAAATAAATAAATAAATAAATAAATAAACAAACAAAGAAAGAAAGAAGGAAGGAAGGAAGGAAGGAAGGAAGGAAAGAAAGAAAGAAGCAAAGAAAGACACAAAAAAAGAAGCAAAGTTAGGAGCAAAGAAAAAAGCAAACAAATAAGCAGAAACTAGCCATGGCAATAATGGGTAATGGTTGTCAGAATAGTAAACTTTCTACATTTTTTCACAGATCTCTATTTATTTATTTATTTATTTATTTATTTATTTATTTATTTATAGTATATGTGTTTTACTTTGAAGAACTAAAATATAGCAGAAGGTGTTGGGGAAAATGCAGTGAAGTCTTTTAGAAATACAGAAATGAAAAAGAGGAAGACTGTAGGAAGTTTTATATTTCCAAACAGGAGAGAAAGAAGAGACAACCACTTCTAGCATTGGAGTGAAAAGAGATAAAGTATGGTTGTTGTGGAGTGCAGAATCCACTGTTATTTGTTGCTTTGGCAATGGATTTTCCCCTAATGATAATAATCTTGTAATGTGAAGATAACACATGACAACTCAATAAATACTACTCAGAAACAAAGCAATGATGCATTGATTAGCCACATATATTAGTGAGAATAGTAGGAAAGAACTAAGACAAAATTACTCATAGTCAAAGGATGAGATAGTACAGAAAAGTAAGAAGATGAAATGAGTTCTGTTCTGCCATAGGTTCTGGGTCCTTCATGTGTATTACCTATCTCTCTAAATTTGGTAAATCTACCACATGCAATGAAGTAACTATATTATAGCTCTCTGATGCATTATCTATTTGACAATTCCTACCACACCTTCAAGCAAACACCTTAGAGAAGAAATGTAGGTGAAACTCAAGTTTTTCCTACATGCAAATTGCTGCCAAGCTGTTTTACTTTTTAGTTGATTGACATATATTCTTTGAGCAAGTAGAGGAACAGATTAATTAGGAAATATTCATTCTAAAATATGGCAGTGGCTATCAACTGGTTTTGCTTCTATCCAGCATACATGGCCTAACTGAAACCTTGAGTATGTATCAGTTACTCTTTGCTGTGATAAGCAACATGACACAAGAAGTCTAAAGAGAAATAATTTTGCTTTGTATTTTGTTCCTCTTCTTCAAATTGTTCAAATTTTAAGGGTAGTCAGTAGTTGCAAGAGCAACAAAATTAGTCTATTGCTTTGGTTATCCAATGTCTCAGAACATGAACAAAATCATACCAGGGTCATTTCCAGAACATAGCATGAGTGGTGCCTAGACCATTAGTTACATAGAGTAGTTCATCATCTATGGTATACCATGAAGTAAGCCTCAACGATCTGAATTTTTTTATGCTTTATGCTTTCTTCAGCTTTCACCATTCTGCCTTGTTAAGCTTCTTTAAAACATTCTACAGTTTTCACAGCATGTAGTACTAAACCCTCATATGCTTCCTGCAAACCAGCTCCCAAGGGCTACAAAGCACACATTTTTTTTTCACAGCAACAACCTCACTCCTTAGGTTTTGTTTTGTTTTATTTGTTTAAATCTATCCTAATTACTTCACTTTACTTGGCTTTGCTTTGCTTTGCTGTGTTTTGCTGTGCTGTGCTGTGCTGTGCTGTGCTGTGCTGTGCTGTGCTGTACTTTACTTTACTTTACTTTACTTTTCTTTACTTTACTTTACTTTACTTTACTTTACTTTACTTTTTACTTTACTAGAAAAGTAACCTAAGAAAAGTTTGTTCTGGCTTACATTTTATAGGAACAGTCCACCCTGGCAGGTGGGGAAGGAAATCGTGCTTTTTCCTTCTGGGATATCAGTGGAAGGAGATCTCAAGGGTGATCTATTCATCTCCTGACAAATCTATTTTATTTCATCCTTGCTTACAGGAAGTTCTTTAAAATTTTATGCTAGGCCTGAGCCACATTAAAAGAAACAGGTGTGATCAAATATCATGCAACAGACAGGAAGTGATTTGTCACAATGAACACTTTAGTAAGTAAAGTAGACACAAAAAGAAGATGATAAAACTGCATGGGACAAAGAAAAATATTTCTAGAGCTTTTGTCTTCTGTGACAGTTGAAATTCAATGTCTATGAAATTCTATCATTGTTCACAGTATATTCTTTCTATTAGTCACACACAAACACACACAAATTTATAAAGTTTTGCCTTATGCATAAATATATTAAAGCATATTACTTCTTAAATGTGCAAGTCAGTTTCAAGTCATTCATTTGTTCAGAAAAAAAAATTAGTTTTTTTTTCTACAGATCCTAGTCTATGCCAGTGTCTTTTATGGCAATACAAAGTTCTTTATTGACATTGTTTATAGTTCTAAGTCCCAGCCTGACATTCATCAGTATTCCAGGTTGTCCTATTTAGATGCCATCAATTTTATCATAACTGATCTATAACTAATTGATATCTTTAAAACTAAATGCTGATCTAAACCCTCAACTTTTTAGAGGTAGAAACTTTCATTTTTCTCACTTTAATATTCAGTTATATTGTCAGGGTATTTATTAAACTAACACATAAAGAAAAGCTGGGAAATAGAAAAGGCATTTTTCTCTTGAAAAGTATATCCTAATGAACTCCTCAGTTCTGCAATGTAGAGTTTATTGAGCACCACAACAGAATACAAGTTTCCCTTCCATACAGGGCATTGCAAATCTGAATTCACTTGACACTAACCAACTCTATTGTCACTGGTAGTGTCTTCAGAATGTAGACACCAGATTGTTTCAAGAACATGTTCAAATCTGAAAAATTATACACATGATCAAGAAAAAAAAGAATACGTTATGACTGAGATATCCTTGACTCAAAATGTCAGAGAGATTTCCCTTCAGAAGGTAGTAATGCATTTTCCGAGAGACACGAAATACTCCAAATCAATATATATTGTATTAAAACATTGTTTTTGGAGGATTTTATTTTTAATAAAACATCAAAAAATAAAGATCAGTATCATTTCAGTCTACTGTGTCCTGTAGGAAACAAAAGCCTCTCCATCTTATGGGTGTAGACATGAGGAAGTACTCTGAGTAGAGAAATGAAATCAATATTATGATTCTATATCAGATTGGGCAGTCTGAGAGCTTCTCTGGGACAGTGATTGATACAGATGACCCAGCTTCTCTAGGCCAGGGTTCCTTAAATTCATTCTTATTAGAATCAAAAAATATTTATTTGTACAGTTATGTATAAATCAAATATATACTGAGGGTTAATCATATACATAAAATAAGTATCTGATATACATGTGTTTTACCATTTATTAACAATTTTTATGTAAAGTATTACACTAATGATAGAATTAGCTTATTCTCATATAAAGTAATTTTTGCATGGTGCAACATATCTTTTTTTTTTTTTTGGTTTGTTTTTGTTTTTTTTTGTTTTTTATTTTATTTTCTATATTCTATGTTTACATTCCAAAGGCTTTCCCCTTTCCCAGTTCCCACCCACCATAATTCCCATAGTTCCTCTCCCCCCTAACTATTCCCCAATCATTCCCCTCCCTCGGTTTCTTTACTAAACTGGATGTAATCTTTCCATGCCCAGGGTCCTCTCCTTTCTTCTTCTTGGGAATCATTTGACTTGCTATTTGTGTCTTGAGTATTTAGGGCTTCTGGGCTCATTAATATCCACTTATCAGTGATTGCATTTCATGTGCATTCTTTTGTGATTGGGTTAATTCACTCAGGATGATATTTTCCAGGTCTAACCATTTACCTGCAAATTGCATGAATTCATTATTTTTAATTCCTGAGTAGTATTCCATTGTATAAATATACCACATTATCTGTTGCCATTCCTCCTTTGAGGGATATTTGGGCTCCTTCCAATTTCTGGCTATAATAAACAAGGCTGCTATAAACATAGTGGAGCATGTGTCTTTATTGCATGCAGGGGAATCCTCTGGGTATATGCCCAGGAGTGGTATGCCAGGGTCCTCTGGAAGTGACATGCCCAATTTTCTGAGGAACCGCCAAACTGATTTCCAGAGCGGTTTTACCATTTTGCAATCCCACCAACAGTGGAGGAGTGTTCCTCTTTCTCCACATCCTCGCCAGCACTTGTTGTCTCTTGAGTTTTTAATCTTAGCCATTCTGACTGGTGATAGGTGGAATCTCAGGGTTGTTTTGATTTGCATTTCCCTGATGACTAATGATGTTGAACATCTTTTAAGGTGTTTCTCGGCCATCCGAATTTCTTCTGGTGAAAATTCTTTGTTTAGCTCTGTGCCCCATTTTTTGATAGGGTTATTTGTTTCTTTGCGGTCTCATTTCTTGATTGCTTTGTATATATTGGATATTAGCCCTCTGTTGGATGTGGGGTTGGTGAAGATCTTTTCCCACTTTGTTGGTTGCCGTTTTGTCCTTCTGACAGTGTCCTTTGCTTTGCAGAAACTTTGGAATTTTATGAGGTCCCATTTGTCGATTCTTGTTCTTAGTGCGTAAGCTATTGGTGTTCTGTTCAGGAACTTTTCCCCTGTGCCCAAGTCCTCCAGGGTCTTCCCAAGTTTCTTTTCTAATAGTTTCAGTGTGTCTGCTTTTATGTGCAGGTCCTTGATCCACTTGGAGTTGATCTTAGTGCAAAGAGATAAGAGTGGGTCAATTCGCATTCTTCTGCATGTTGACCTCCAGTTGAACCAGCACCATTTGTTGAAAAGGCTATCTTTATTCAAACAGACGGTTGTGGCTCCTTTATCAAAGATCAAGTGATCATAAGTCTGTGGGTTAATTTCTGGGTCTTCAATCCTGTTCCATTGATCTGCTTGCCTGTTGCTATACCAATACCATGCAGTTTTTAACACAATTGCTCTGTAGTACTGCTTGAGGTCAGGGATATTGATTCCCCCAGAAGTCCTTTTATTGTTGAGAATAGTTTTAGCTATCCTGGGTTTTTTGTTGCTCCAGATGAATTTGAGAATTGCTCTTTCTAGATCTATGAAGAATTGAGTTGGGATTTTGATGGGGATTGCATTGAATCTGTATATTGCTTTAGGCAAGATGGCCATTTTTACTATATTGAACCTGCCAATCCAGGAGCAAGAAATATTTTTCCATCTTCTGAGGTCTTCGATTTCTTTCTTCAAGGACTTGAAGTTCCTGTTGTACAGATCTTTCGCTTGTTTGGTTAGAGTTACACCAAGATACTTTATGTTGTTTGTGGCTATTGTGAAGGGTGGTATTTCCCTAATTTCTTTCTCTGCCTGCTTGTCCTTTGAGTACAAGAAGGCCACTGACTTGCTTGAGTTAATTTTATAACCTGCCACTTTGCTGAAGTTGTTTATCAGCTGTAGAAGTTCTCTGGTGGAGTTTTTTGGGTCGCTTAGGTAAACTATCATATCGTCTGCAAATAATGATAGTTTCACTTCTTCCTTTCCAATTTGTATCCCTTTGACTTCCTTATGTTGTCTAATTGCTCTTGCTAGAACTTCAAGTACTATATTGAAAAGATATGGAGAGAGAGGGTATCCTTGTCTAGTCCCCGATTTTAGTGAGAATGCTTCAAGTTTCTCTCCATTTATTTTGATGTTGGCTACTGGTTTGCTGTAGATTGCTTTTACTATGTTTAGGTATGGGCCTTGAATTCCTGCTCTTTCCAAGACTTTTAGCATGAAAGGATGCTGAATTTTGTCGAATGCTTTTTCAGCATCTAATGAGATGACCATGTGGTTTTTTTCTTTCAGTTTGTTTATGTAGTGGATTACATTGATGGATTTCCGTATATTGAACCATCCCTGCATCCCTGGGATGAAGCCTACTTGATCATGGGGGATGATCGTTTTATTGTACTCTTGGATTCAGTTAGCAAGAATTTTATTTAGTATTTTTGCATCTATATTCATAAGAGAAATTGGCCTGAAGTTCTCTTTCTTTGTTGGATCTTTTTGTGGTTTAGGTATTAGTGTAATTGTGGCTTCGAAGAATGAGTTGGGCAGTGTCCCTTCCATCTCTATTTTGTGGAATAGTTTGAAGAGTATTGGTGTTAAGTCTTCTTTGAAGGTCTTGTAGAATTCTGCACTAAAACGATCTGGTCCCGTACTTTTTTTGGTTGGGAGGCTTTCTATAACCCCTTCTATTTCTTTAGGGGTTATGGGACTATTTAGCTGGTCTACTTGATGCTGATTTAATTTTGGTATTTGATATCTGTCTAGGAAATTGTCCATTTCCTCCAGATTCTCCAATTGTTTTGAGTATAGACCTTTGTAGTAGAATCTGATGATCTTTTGAATTTCCTCAGTTTCTGTTGTTATGTCTCCATTTTCATTTCTAATTTTGTTAATTTGTATACTGTCTCTGTGCCCTTTGGTTACTCTAGCTAAGGGTTTATCTATCTTGTTGATTTTCTCAAAGAACCAGCTCCTGGTCTTGTTGATTCTTTGTATGGTTCTCTTTGTTTCTATTTGATTGATTTCAGCTCTGAGTTTGATGATTTCTTGTCTTCTACTCCTCCTGGGTGAATTAACTTGTTTTTCTTCCAGGGCTTTAAGGTGTGCCGTTAAGCTGCTAGTGTATGCTCTCTCCAGTTTCTTTTTGGATGCACTTAGAGCTATGAGTTTTCCTCTTAGCACTGCTTTCATTGTGTCTCATAGATTTGGGTAGGTTGTACCTTCATTTTCATTGAATTCTAAAAAGTCTTTGATTTCTTTTTTATTTCTTCCTTGACCAAGGTGTCATTGAGTAGAGTATTTATTGTTCAGTTTCCATGTGTACATGGGCTTTCTGTTGTTTTTGTTGCTATTGAAGACCACTCTTACTCCATGGTGATCTGATAGGAGGCATGGGATTAGCTCGATCTTCTTGTATTTGTTGACATCTGTCTTGTGACCGATTATATGGTCTATTTTGGAGAAGGTACCATGCGGTGCTGAGAAAAAGGTATATTCTTTAGCTTTAGGATGAAATGTTCTATATATATATATATATATATATATATATATATATATATATATATGTTAAATCCAATTGGTCCAGAGTTTCAATTAGTTTCACTGTGTCCCTGTTTAGTTTCTGCTTTCCTGATCGGTCCATTGAGGAGAGTAGAGTGTTGAAGTCACCCACAATTATTGTGTTAGGTGTAATATGTGCTTTAAGCTTTAGTAAGGTTTCTTTTACGAATGAGGGTGCCCTTGCATTTGGAGCATAGATGTTCAGTATTGAGAGCTCTTCTTGGTGGATTTTCCCTTTGGCCAGCAAGAAGTGACCTTCTGAGTCTCTTTTGATGATTTTAGGTTGAAAGTCAATTTTATCTGATATTAGAATGGCTACTCCAGCTTGTTTCCTGAGACCATTTGCTTGTAAAATTGTCTTCCAGCCTTTTACTCTCAGGCAGTGTTTGTTTTTAACACTGAGATGTGTTTCCTGTATGCAGCAAAATGTAGGGTCCTGTTTCCGTATCCAGTCTGATAATCTATGTCTTTTTATTGGGGAATTGAGTCCATTGATGTTAAGAGATATTAAGGAATAGGAATTATTACCTCCAGACATTTTTGAAATTATATTTATTTATCTTATTTATTTTTTATATTTGAGAGGTTTTCTTCTTTTGGGTTTGATGAGAGGAGGTTTCTATCTTGCTTCTTCCCGGGTCTAGTTTCCGTCCTTGTCTTGGTGTTTTCCCCCTATTATCCTTTGTAGGGCTGGATTTGTGGAAAGATATCTTGCAAATTTGGTTTTGTCATGGAATACCTTGATGTCTCTATCAATGGCGATTGAGAATTTTGCTGGGTAAAGTAGTTTTGGCTGAAGTTTGTGTTCTCTTAGAGTTTGCATGATATCTGCCCAGGATCTTCTAGCTTTCATGGTCTCAGGTGAGAAGTCTGGTGTTATTCTGATAGGTCTTCTTTATATGTTACTTGGCCTTTTTCTCTTGCTGCCTTTAGTATTCTTTCTTTATTTATTACATTTGGAGTTTTGATTATTATGTGACGGGATGTATTTCTGTTCTGGTCCAGTCTGTTTGGGGTTCTATAGGCTTCTTGTATATTCATGGGCATCTCTCTCCTTAGGTTGGGGAAGTTTTCTTCCATAATTTTATAGAAGATATTAGCTGGCCCTTTAACTTGTAAATCTTCACAATCGTCTATACCTATAATCCTTAGGTTTGGTCTTCTCATAGTATCATGGATTTCCTGGATGTTTTGGGTTACCACCTTTTTGCATTTAGTATTTTCTTTGACTGTTGAATCAATGGTTCCTATGGTATCTTCGGCTTCTGAGATTCTGTCTTCTATCTCTTGTATTCTATTGTTGATACTTGCGTCTATGGCCCCTGATTTCTTCCCCAGGTTTTCTATCTCCAATGTTGTCTCCCTCTGTGATTTCTTAGTTGTTTCTGCTTCTGTTTTTAGTATCTGGATGGATGTGCTCAGATCTTTCGCTTGCTTGATTGTGTTTTCATGTATTTCTTTAATCGATTTTTTGTGCTTCCTCTTTCATAGCTTCTACTTGTTGGCCCACGTTCTTCTGTAGTTCTTTAAGTGACTTTTGTCTTTCTTCCTTATTGTCTTCTTCTCTTTGATCCATCTTCTCCTGAATTTCTTGAAGTGATTTTTGCATTTGCCTTGTAAAGGCTTCTAACTTTTGATCCACTTTCTCCTCTATTTCTTTACGAGATTTTTCTATGTGTTCAGCTACCAGCATCCTGACCAGTGATTTTATATCCAAGTCTTGTTTTTCTGGTGTTTTGGGGTATCCAGGGATTCCTGTTGTTGGAGAACTGGGTTCAGACGCTGTCATGTGGTGCAACATATCTTTAAGCCCAGCATTTAGGACATACACACGGATAGATTTCTGAATCTACAGAGACTGTAGTCATTCTTTTTAGTGGTGGTGGTGGTGATGGTAGTAGTGGTGGTATTAGAGGCTTGTTTTCTGTTTTCTGTTTTTGTTTTTGTTTTGTGGTTGAGGCGGCAAGGTAGATATTAAAGAATGGGAAGGTGATTGGGATTGGGATGCATGATGTGAAATTCCAAATAATTAATAAAATGTAAAAAATATAAATAAAAGATAACTGTATTTAAATGAACTTTTATAAATCTTGTAAATTTGTGTCTGAAGAGAAGAACCAAACCAATCCTTGGTATCCAAAGTTGTGAAAAAGCCAGGATGGTCCAGGTGAAGACAAATTATTAGTTTCAAATCGATTTGCCATACAGTGTTAATTAGTAGAACATTACTAGGCTTGGCTAGTCTCAGGAGAGTACCTGTTAAACTCTCAGATATAAAATAAAATCTATGTCAACTTTACCTTGTTATTAATCACATTGCTTAACAAAGCATTTTTTCTTTTAAGATTTTTTGAAGGCTTTTTCCTTTCTCTCTCTCTCTCTCTCTCTCTCTCTCTCTCTCTCTCTCTCTCTTTGTAAGAAAGGCCTGAAGAGGTCTTCAATGACCAGGCAGGGAATTTTGGGAAACCTGCAACCACAAGAATTACAGAAATCTACCATCCACATAAAATTATGTATTCTAATATATTTTCTGGTCATTATGATAAAATAACCTGACAAAATCAAACAACTTACAGGGGGAAAGGGTTTATATTAGTTGACAATTTCAGACTCTGCCCATCAAATGGAAAGGCCCTAGATTTAGTAGCTTGGGGCTACTAGAGTCATTATATCTAAATTAAAGAGCAAAGAGAAAAATAAATTAATGAATACACACACGCTTGCCTCTCAGCTCACATCCTCCAATCCCATAGCAGTTAGGACGCAAACCTTTGGAATGGTGTTGCCCATAGTGAGCTTAGTCATAACTTAGCATATATAACAAGTTTAAAAGATTTAATACAATGTAGTCAATAATATATATATATATATATATATATATATATATATATGTATATATATACATATATATGCACACATATATGTAGTATATATGTGTATATATATACAGATATATATTACTATTTTAAAACTATTGTATAATCTAGACTTTGAGCTCATTAAAAATAATCTAATGCTTACTAGAATGTGAGAAATCAAAATTATTGGGCTCTATCCCCAGCACTGTATAAAGCAGGAATGATAGCAACTGTCTGCAACCCCAGGTCACTATGAAGGTGAGGGCAAAATGATCAGGAGATTAGAGTTCTTAGCTTCATTTGGAGTGTCAAGTCCATCCTGAAATACACAAAGCCCTGTTCAAAAAATGAAGCCCAAAACAACAAAAACCAAGCAGATTCAACAAAAGGCAAGAAAGAATAAAACCTTACTAACAAAATACATTAAATTCTAATTGCAAAGATAAAAAAGACAAAATACCTGCACAATTAATTTTTCAGTCACAAAAATGGGAACTAGAACAAAAGAGAGATTGAAAACAGATGCACATCTGTACAGGTACCACAAAGAATCCTAAAGGAATGAGAGCATTCTCTTTACAACAGCAACACTTAGAATAAAATGCTTAGGAACAAAACCTGGAGGTGAAGCTCCAAAACCATTCAGAAAAAAATTAAGCCTAAGTTCTCGCTGTGCTAGTTGAACACTGATGCACTGTAACTGTCCTGGGAAGAAGAAAACTAGGCTAAAGAGAGCCTTTTGTTTCTCTTTTTGACTCTCAAATTATTTAAACTGTTGTTCACAAAATGTTTCCCAGGAGTCTCATTTTTGGAGAGGGAAAAGGCCAGAGAAGTCTGATGCCAACCAGAGAAAAAGCTTGTCTCCAGGAAGATTCCAACTCACCAGATCCTGATGAAGGAAACAGATAATGGGCAGGACCACACCTTGACCAGGACTGAGCAGCTAATCATCCTATGATATTATTTTCTTTCTATTTAAACTGAAGTCACGTAACAGAACTCCAAAGCTGAATTAGGAAAGGACTGGAGAGTAATCACTGGACCCTTTGGCTTCCTCTTCCTGATGTTACCATATTGAATAAATCTCCTCTTTCTATTTTTCACTATTCTTGCCTTAATTTTCATGTTAACAAGTAGCCTAGCCACACTTTTTTTTAAGCGAAATTGCCCTTTGATATTTTATTAAGGATATAAGAAGACAATAAAAACAATGTTTGGATATATTTAGCTAATTTTTTGGGGTGTGTATATATATATATATATATATATATATATATATATATATATATATATATAAAACTAGGCTAAAGAGAGCCTTTTGTTTCTCTTTTTGACTCTCAAATTATTTAAACAGTTTTTTGCAAAATGTTTCCCAGGAGTCTCATTATATATATAATATAATATATATATATATATATTATATATATAATAAAATATAAAATAAAATATATAAATATATATATTTTATATATATTTTAAATTTTCTATATTCTTTGTTTACATTCCAAAGGCTTTCCCCTTTCCCTGTTCCCCCATCACCATATGTCCCATAAGTCCTCATCCCTCCGCCTATTCCCCAATCACCCCCCCATATCTAAGTTTTCATACTCTCCTACAAAACTGGATCCAGACTTTACAGGACCAGGGTCCTCTCTTCCCTTCTTCTGGGGAATCTTATGATTTGCTAATTGTGCCTTGAGTATTCAGAGCCTCTGGGCTCATAGTATCCACTTCTCAGTGACTGTAATTTATATGTATTCTTTTGTGATTGTATTAATTCACTTAGGATGGTATTTTCCAGATCCAGCCATTTGCCTACAGATTGCATGAATTCATTGCTTTTAATTGCTGAGTATTATTCCATTGTATAAATATACCACATTTTCTGTATCCATTCCTCCTTTGAGGGACATCTGGGCTCCTTCCAGATTCTGGCTATTATAAATAAGGATGCAATGAACATATTGGAGCCTGTGTCTTTATTGCATGCAAGGGAATTTTCTGGGTATATGCCCAGGAGTGGTATGACAGGGTCCTCTGGAAGTATCATGCCCAATTTTCTGAGGAACTGCCAGATTGATTTACAGAGCGGTTGTGCCATCTTGCAATCCCACCAAGAGTGGAGGAGTGTTCTTCTTTCTCCACATCCTTGCCAATACCTGTTGTCTCTTGAGTTTTTAATCTTAGCCACTCTGACTGGTGTGAGGTGGAATCTCAGGGTTGTTTTGATTTGCATTTCTCTAATGACTAATGGTGTTGAACATCTCTTAAGGTCCTTCTCAGCCATCTGAATTTCTTCTGGTGAAAATTCTTTGTCTAGCTCTATACCCCATTTTTAATAGAGTTATTTGGTTCTTTGGGGTCTCATTTCTTGATTGCTTTGTATATATTGGATATTAGCCCTCTGTCAGATGTGGGGTTGTTGAAGATCTTTTCCCAATTTGTTGGTTGCCATTTTGTCCTTGTGACAGTGTCCTTTGCCTTACAGAAACTTTGTAATTCTATGAGGTCCCATTTGCCTATTCTTGAAGTTAAAGCATAAGCTATTTGTGTTCTGTTCAGGAACTTTCCACCTCTGCCCATGTCCTCCAGGGTCTTCCCCAGTTTTATCTATTAGTTTCAGTGTGTGCGGCTTTATGTGGAGGTCCTTGAACCACTTGGAGTTGATCTTGGTACAAGGTGATAAGAGTCGGTCAATTTGCATTCTTCTGCATGTTGACATCCAGTTGAACCAACACCTTTTGTTGAAAAGGCTATCTTTTTTCCACTGGATGTTTGTAGATCCTTTATCAAAGATAAAGTGACCATAACTCTGTGAGTTCATTTCTGGGTCTTCAATTCTCTTCCATTGATATACTTGACTGTCGCAGTACCAATACCATGCAGTTTTTAACACAGTTGCTCTGTAGTACTGCTTGAGGTCAGGGATATTGATTCCCCCCAGAAGTCCTTTTATTGTTGAGAATAGTTTTAGCTATCCTGGGTTTTAGTTACTCCAGATGAATTTAAGAATTGTTCTTTTAGATATATGAAGAATTGATTTGGGATTTTGATGGTGATTGCATTGAATCTGTAGATTGCTTTTGGCAAGATGGCCATTTTTACTATATTGATCCTTCCAATCCAAGAGCAAGAAATATTTTTCCATCTTCTGAGGTCTTCTTCAATTTCTTTCTTCAAAGACTTGAAGTTCTTGTCCTATGGATCTTTCACTTGTTTGGTTAGAGTCACGCCAAGATGTTTTATACTATTTGTGGCTATTGTGAAGGGTGTTATTTCTCTATCTTCTTCCTCAGTCTGCTTGTCTTTTGAGTATAGGAAGGCTACTGATTTGCTTGAGTTGATTTTATAACCAGCCACTTTGCTGAAGTTGTTTATCAGTTGTAGGAATTCTCTGGTGGAGTTTTTTTGGGTCACTTAAGTATACTATGATATCATCTGCAAGTAATGATAGTTTGACTTCTTCCTTTCCAATATGTATACCCTTCACTTCCTTATGTTGACTAATTGCTCTCGCTAGAACTTCAAGTACTATATTGAAAAGATATGGAGAGAGAGAGCAGCCTTGTCTAATCCCTGATTTTAGCGGGATTGCTTCAAGTTTCTCTCCATTTATTTTGATGTTAGCTACTGGTTTGCTGTATATCACTTTTACTATGTTTAGTTATGGACCTTGAATTCCTGTTCTTTCCAGGACTTTTATCATGAAAGGATGCTGAATTTGTAAAATGCGTTTTAAGCATCTAATGAGATGATCATGTGTTTTTTTTTTTTCTTTTAGTTTGTTTATGTAGTGGATTACATTGATGGATTTCTATATATTGAACCATCCTTTCATCCCGGTTATGCAGCCTACTTGATAATGGTGAATGATCCTTTTGATGTGCTCTTGGATTTGGTTGGCAAGGATTCTATTTAGTATTTTTGCATCGATATTCATAATGGAAATTGGCCTTTCGTCCTCTTTCTTTTTTGGATCTTTGTGTGGTTTTGGTATCAGCATAATTGTGGCTTCATAGAACGAGTTGGGCAGTGTTCCTTCTGTTTCTATTTTGTGGAATAGTTTGAAGAGTATTGGTGTTAGGTCTCCTTTGAAAGTCGGATAAAATTCTGCACTAAAACCATGTGGTCCCGTATATTTTATGGTTGGGAGACATTCTATAACCACTTCTATTTTTCTAGGCGTTATGCGACTGTTTAGCTGATCTAATTGATCCTGATTTAATTTTGGTATTTGGTATTTGTCTAGAAAATTGTCCATTTATTCCAGATTCTCCAGTTGCATTGTGTATAGGCTTTTATAGTAGAATCTGATGATTTTTTGAATTTCCTCAGTTTCTGTTGTTATATCCCATTTCTAATTTTGTTAATTTGTATACTGTCTCTGTGCCCATTGGTTAGTCTGGCTAAAGATTTATCTATCTCCTTGATTTTCTCAAAGAACCAGCTCTTGGTTTTGGTGATTCTTTGTATGCTTCTCTTTGTTTCTACTTAATTGATTTCAGCCTTTATTTTGATGATTTCCTGTCTTCTACTCCTCCTGGATGAATTAGCTTCTTTTAGTTCCAGGGCTTTCAGGTGTGTTGTTACGCTGCTAGTGTATGCTCTCTCCAGTTTCTTTTTGGAGGCATTCAGGGCTATGAGTTTTCCTCTTAGCACTGCTTTCATTTTGTCCCATAGATTTGGATAGGTTTTACCTTCATTTTCATTGAATTCTAAAAAGTCTTTGATTTCTTTCTTTATTTCTTCCTTGAGCAAGGTGTCATTGAGTGAGTATTTTTCAGTTTCCATGTGTATGTGGACTTTCTTTTGTTTTTGTAGCTATTGAAGACAACTTTTACTCCACAGTGATCTGATAGGAGGCTTGGGATTAGTTCGATATTCTTGTATTTCTTGACATCTCTCTTGTGACCAATTATATGATCATTTTTGGAGAAGGTACCATGTGGTGCTGAGAAAAAGGTATATTCTTTAGCTTTAGGATGAAATGTTCTATATATATCTGTTAAATCCAATTGGTCCAATGCTTCAATTAGTTTCAATGTATACCTGTTAATTTCTGGTTTCCATTGAGGATAGTGGAGTGTTGAAGTCACCCCCAATTATTGTGTTATGTGTAATGTGTGCTTTAAGCTCTACTAGAGTTTCTTTTACAAATGAGGGTGCTCTTGCATTTGGAGCATAGATGTTCAGTATTGAAAGTTCTTCTTGGTGGATTTTTCCTTTGACCAGCAAGAAGTGACCTTCTGTGTCTCTTTTGATGACTTTAGGCTGAAAGTCAATTTTATCTGATATTAGAATGGCTACTCCGGCTTGTTTCCTGAGACCATTTGCTTATAAAATTGTATTCCAGCCTTTTACTCTAAGGTAGTGTTTGTCTGTGACACTGAGATGTGTTTCCTGTATGCAGCAAAATGTAGGGTCCTGTTTCTGCATCCAGTCTGTTAGTCTATGTTTTTTTATTGGGGAATTGAGACCATTGAAGTTAAGAGATATTAAGGAATATTAATTGTTACTTCTTGACATTTTTGACATTTTTATTTATATTTGAGTGGTTATTTTCTTTTGGGTTTGATTAGAGGGGGTTTCTATCTTGCTTCTTCTCGGGTGTGGTTTCTCTCCTTGTGTTGGTGTTTTTTCCCTATTATCCTTTGTAGGGCTGGGTTTGTGGAAAAATATCATGCAAATTTGGTTTTGTCATGGAACACCTTGGTTTCTCCATCTATGACCATTGAGAGTTTTGCTGGGTATAGTAGTTTTGGCTGAAATTTGTGTTCTTTTAGATTCTGCATGATATCTGCCCAGGGTCTTCTAGCTTTCATGGTCTCAGGTGAGAAGTCTGGTTTAATCCTGATAGGTCTTCCTTTATATGTTACTTGGCCTTTTTCTCTTTCTGCCTTTAATATTTTTCTTTGTTTAGTACATTTGGGGTTTTGGTTATTATGTGACAGGAGGTATTTCTGTTCTGCTCTAGTCTGTTTGTAGTTCTTTAGGCTTCTTGTATATTCATGGGCATCTCTCTCTTGAGGTTGGGGAAGTTTTCTTCCATAATTTTGTAAAAAAATATTTGCTGGCCCTTTAAATTGTATATCTTACCTCTCATCTATTCCTATAGAACTTAGGTTTTGTCTTCTCATTGTGTCCTGGATTTCTTGGATATTTTGGGTTACAAGCTGTGTGCATTTTGCATTTTCTTGGACTGTTGAATTAATGTTTTCTAAGGTATCTTTGGCATCTGAGATTCTTTCTTCTATCTCTTGTATTCTATTGTTCATATTTGCATCTATGGCCCCTGATTTTTTCCCAAGGTTTTCTGTCTCCAAAGTTGTCTCCCTTTGCAATTTCTTAGTTGTTTCTACTTCTGTTTTTAGATCCTGGATGGTTTTTCTCAGATCTTCCTCTTGCTTGTTTGTGTTTTCATGTATTTCTTTAGGAGATTTTTGTGTTTCCTCTTTTATGACTTCTACTTGTTGACCCACGTTATCCTGTATTTCTTTAAGTGATTTTTGTAATTCCTCCTTATTGGCTTCTATATTTTGATCCATATTCTCCTGAATGTCTTTAAGTGATTTTTATTTTTGCCTTGTAAGGGCTTCTAATTTTTGATCCATTATCTCCTGTATTTCTTTAAGAGATTTATCCATGTGTTCTGCTACCAGCATCCTGACCAGTGATTTTAGATCTAAATCTTGTTTTTCTGTTGTGTTGTGGTGTCCAGAACTTACTGCTGTCAGGAAACTGGGTTCGGATGCTGCCATATTGCCTTGATTTCTGTTAGTAATGTTCCTACGTTTGCCTTTTGCCATCTGGTTATCTCTGGCCTTAGTTAGTCTTGTAGTCACTAGCTGGTTCTTGAACCTCCTGTGGGCGTCTAAGGCTATTTCCCCACCACTGGATGACTGGGTTTCCCTTGGCACATATTACTGATGTATTGTTCTCCTCTTGGGTGCTGTTGGACCCCTGATGTATCTTGCTCCAAGCAATGTTATATTCGGTTATCTCTGTTGACCTGATGCTGCTTTTCTTCTCTTGTTCTGCTTGCTTAGTCCAGTCAGCAGCAAGGATGCTGGCACTGGCCATGGGGGGTTGGGAGTACGGCTTGCAGAGTCTCCTGCAGGGCAGAAAACCCAAGCCCTGCTGGAACACAGGGCCTGCTGCTCTGCCAAGATCCCATTCTTAGATGACTCTAGCCTCACTTTTTAAGGCTGACAGAGGTCAGCCTCTGTACCTCATTGCATTTTGGCAATGCTATCATTCTCTGTGGCCACCACTGTGCAATAAAGAATAAAAGTGTCTCACTCCTATCTCATAATAACAACTGACCAACCAATTCTATTTCCTTCTTTCCCTTGCCTCCTGAGTTTTTGATGACAACCAGTCTACTTTGTACTTATGTGTGATGTACTTTTTTTAAAAAGTTTCTTTCTTACTTTTTTATTAATATTAATTTATTTTATTTGTTTACCTTCAAAATGTTTCACCCCTTCCTGTCCCACAATCTAGATTTCTAAACTCTCTCCCCTTTGCTTCTGAGAGAATGTTCTCCTCACACCCATGCACCCCCTCCATAGCAGCACCAGCGTCCACCTTCCCTGGGGCATCAAGCTTCTGCAGGATTAGGCCCTTTGTCTCACTGAGGCCAGTTAAGGCAATCATCGACTACATATGTGCCAGGAGCCATGGACTATCAAATATATGGTGGTTGGTTGATGGCTTATCCTCTGGGAGTTTGGAGGTGACCATGTTAGTTGATGCTATTAGTCTTTCTATAGCAATGCAATCCCCTTTGGTTCCTTCAATCCATCCACTAATTCTTCCACTGGGTCCCTGACATCAGTTCAATTGTTGGTTGTGAATATCTATATATGCCTCAATCAGATGTTTGTAGGGCCTCTCAGAAGATAGCTATGCTATGCTCCTGTCTGCAAATATAACATGGTATCAATAATAATGTCAGGGTTTGGTGCCTGAATATTGGATGGATCCCAAGTTGGTCCTGTCACTGGGTGACAATTCCATCAGTCTCTGCTCCATTTTGTCCCTGCAAGTTCTTTAGACTGGAACAATTCTGGTTCAAAATTTTGAAGATGTGTGTGTGGTCCCATGCCTCAACTGGAGATAATGTCTTTCTGACGGAGGTGGTTTCTTTAAGTTCCATCTCCACACTGGTATTTTGGCTAAGGTCATTTGCATTGAGTCCTTGAAGCCTCTCACATTCAAGATCTCTGAGACTTTGTAGGGGTTCCCCTGCACCCTACCCCACCATGTTTCATATTTCCATTCGTTTTTCTGGCTTTCTGTGCTTCTCTCATGTCTCCCCTATACCTGATTCTGCCCTCCCCATTTCCAGTCATATTATTTTTTATGTGCCAGGCATATTTTCCTTGTCACAATACTCCTCTACAACCATCCATATTGTCACAAATGGTAAGATAATTTTCTCTTTTCATGCTGTATAAACATCATATTTTTTATCCAATGATGGACACTTATGTTAATTACATACATCTGGTAAAACAAAAAAGCTAAATAAATGAAGACAGAGCTTGAGAGATGGCTCATAGGAAAAGCTTGAGCATATGTGCTGAATCCCCAAAATGTATACAATAATTTTCATGTGAATGTGCATATGCTTGTAAATCCATAACTTAAGGGGTCAGAGGTATGGGACTGGATACAGAGAAATTGCTTAGCTTTGAAGTTCACCAAACTAAGTCCCGGGTTAGCTAGAGACTTTTTCCCCAGAATAAGGTTGAGAATGATAGGGCAGGACATATAACGACTTCCTCTGGTTTATTCAAGCTCTCTCTCTCTCTCTCTCTCTCTCTCTCTCTCACACACACACACACACACACACACACACACACACACACATATACTTTAACCCTCACACATACATGCACATGTACCATCATATACAAGCACATTGATAGGTAAAAATATTTAATGTTGGTAAAAATTTTAATACTAGATAAAATCACCTGGTGATTCAACACAACCCTTATCTTGGAAGTTAGTTTTCATTGTTAACCTGACATACAGTAGAATCACCTGTCTCAGTTGTCTAATTTAGACTGTCCTCTGCACATGTGTATAGAGGATAATGTCAATTACTTAATGATATATGAAGATATACACACTTTTAGTAGAACCATTCCCCAGAATTGGAATTCAAGACTATGTAAGAGGAACAAAAGCAAGGTGAGGACAAACATTAATGGATTGATATGTTGCTCTCCCTCTACTCAATGGAAATGATGATTATTTCATTTACATTGCTGCTTTCTTGTTTTCTCAGAATGATAGAAAGTAACCTAGAAATGTAACAGGACTTTTTTTTTTTTACATATTCAGTTGCCTATGCAAAGTATTATATTACAATGTGGTGAACCAATTTTTATTTAGGTTATCTATGGAAACATGAACGGAGATTACATACAGAAATAACACAAAGACAACTGTATTACTAAAAAGCTCACACAAGCTTGGATTCTAATATATGAATGCTACAATCCTGGTGCCTCTTACATATATGCAGGCATCTTGTCAAATCACAAAGTCTCATTTTCTCAGCAGTCCTTACCTGAATATGGTAGGACCTCCGAAATATTCTAAGTTTCAAAGAGTTCTTCAGGCATGTGTGTTGCTTATGTCTTGTTTCTTTCTTTCTTTCTTTTTAGAATAATACAATCCCTTTAGGGGAAGTTTATTTATTAACAAATATATTCCCAATTAGGCAATAAAAAACCTCGGTAGAGTTTGCTTAACTGGAATAGAGAGGTAAACATGTTTGCATCTAGAAGAACTGCCCATCTGGACTCCTTGTCCCTTTGCACTGTAACCCTCGTGGGTTCTTGTAAGTTCTGCAATTATTGCCAACTGGTATGTATCTTTTTAAATGGATATATACTATATTTACATTTCACTTCCCTTTTTCTGGTTCCCTGAACCCCAAAGGTCCCACATGCCCTTTTCCATTCCCGTGTTCCCCCATCCACCCTTTCCCAATTCCCTGTTCTGGTATTCCCCTACACTAATGGTTTGAACCTTTCCAGAACCAGGGTCCACTCCTCGTATATCATTTGGTATGTGGATTGTGTCATTGGTGTCCCAAGATTTTCTAGGCTAATATCCACTTATCAGTGAGTGCATACCATGGGTATTCTTTTGAGACTGGGTTGCCTCACTTATTATGATATTCTCCTGCTCCATCCATTTCTCTAAGAATTTCATGAATTCATTGTTTCTAATGGCTGACTGGTACCCCATTGTGTATATATACCACATGTTTTGTATCCATTCTTCCGTTGAGGGTCATCTGGGTTTTTTTCTAGCTTCTGGCTATTATAAATATGGCTGCTATGAACATAGTGGAGCATGTATCTTTATTGCATGCTGGGGAATCTTCTGGGTATGCCCAGGAGGGAATGGCTGGGTCCTCTGGGAGTATCGTGCCCAGTTTTATGAGGAACCACCAGACTGATTTCCAGAGTGGCTGTACCAGCTTGCAGTCCCAACAGCAGTGGAGGAATGTTCCTCTTTCTCCACATCCTTGCCAACAGTTGCTTTTTCCTGAGTTTTTGATCTTAGCTATTCTGACTGGTGTAAGGTGAAATCTCAGGGTTGTTTTGATTTGCATTTCTCTAATGACTAATGATGTTGAACATTTTTTAAGGTGTTTCTCAGCCATCTTAATTTCTTCTTGTGAAAAGTCTTTGTTTAGCTCTGTACCCCATTTTTTCCTGTTTCTTAACCTCTCTCTAGGATAAGATGTTTTAATTTAGAATTTCCTGAACCTTAAGAAGGCTAAATAAGAACATTTCAACTTGGTAAATATCTTTACACATAAGCAAAAATCAATTCAAATTCTAAGTAAAAGCCGAGCGTGGTGGCACACACCTTTAATCCCAGCACTTGGGAGGCAGGGAGATTTCTGAGTTTGAGGCCAGCCTGGTCTACAAAGTGAGTTCCAGGACCGCCAGGTCTACACAAAGAAAGCCTGTCTCGAAAAACAAAACAAAACAAAAAGATGAAGAAGAAAAGAAAAGAAACCAAAGGCAACCCAAAGAGCACAGATAACCTTGGCAAAAGTTAAATTTGTATTGAAAATTGTGTTTATTTTTCTATGTTACTAAATTTAGTCATTTTTTTCCTTAAAAAATGTTTTTCTGTCAAAACAGTTCTAAAACTATGTTTAAAATAATCATATTTTTGCACTTCAAGTAAGTTCCAGGTACTACAGGTTTGTGGTCCACAAGTTTCAAGGAGTAACTTGTCAGAAATTTGAAAACAAGAAAGTGAAACAGTTTGTAGTATTTTATAAGACTAAATTTAATCATTGGTACTGAATAAATATAATTAAGTTTTACATAGTTATTTTAGAGAACAAACTTGGCAGAACTGATGCTTATTATATTTAAATTTAGTACAATAGGAGAGATCAAAACAGTAAATGGAACAAAATTGAGAGTCAAGTAAGAAAGACATGTATCCATAACCACTTGTTTTTAGGTAAGTGACTCTAATCTAGAAAATGGGATAGGATGGACATTGTCCCTTGCCTTATAGAAACTTTGTAATTTTATGAGGTCCCATTTGTCAATTCTTGATCTTAGAGTATAAGCTATTGATGTCCTGTTCAGAAACTTTTTCCCTGTGCCCATGTCCTCAAGAGTCCTCACTAATTTTTTTTTTCTATTAGTTTCGCTGGGTCTGGTTTTATGTGGAGGTCCTTGATCTACTTGGAGTTGAGCTTAGTACAAGGAGATAAGAATGGTACCTTTGCATTTTTCTGCATGCTGACCTCTAGTTTAACCAGCACCATTTGTTGAAAAGGCTATCCTTTTTCCGCTGGATGGTTTTAGCTCCTTTGTTGAAGATCAAGTGACCATAGGTATGTGGGTTCATTTCTGGTCTTCAATTCTATTCCATTGATCTACCTGCCTGTTACTGTACCAATACAATGCAGTTTTTAACACTATTGCTCTATAGTATTGCTTCAGGTCTGAGATACTGATTCCCTGAGAAGTTCTTTTACTGTAGAAAACAATTTTAGCTATCCTGGGTTTTTTCTTATTCCAAATGAATCTGATAATTGCTCTTTCTAACTCTATACAGAACTGAGTTGTGATTTTGATGGGGATTGCATTGAATCTGTAAATAGCTTTTGGCAAGATGGCCAGTTTTACTATATTAATCATGGAAATCTATGAGCATGGAAGCTTTTTTCATTTTCTGAGGTCTTCCACAATTTTCTTCAGAGAACTGAAATTCTTCTCTTACAGATCTTTCCCTTGTTTGATTAGAGTCACACCAACATACTTTATATAGTTTGTGGCTATTGGGAAGGGAGTCATTTCCCTAATTTCTTTCTCAGCCTGCTTATCTTTGAGTATAGGAAGGCTACTGATTTGTTTGACTTGATTTTATTACCAGCCACTTTGCATAAGTTGTTTATCAGCTGTTGGAGTTCTCTGGTGGAATTTTTTTTGTCACTTAAATGTACTGTCATATCATCTGCAAATAGGGATAGTTTGACATCTACCTTTCTAATTTGTATCCCTATGACCTACTTATGTTGTCTAATTGTTCTATATAGAACTTCAAGCACTATATTGAAAAGATATGGAGAGAGGGTACAGCCTTGTTTAGTCCCTGATTTTAGTGGAATTGCTTCAAGTTTCTTTCTTTTTAGTTTGATGTTGGGTACCAGTTTGCTCTATATTGCTTTTACTATGCTTAGGTATGGGCCTTGAATTCCTTTTCTTGCCAAGACTTTTAGCATCAAAGGATGCTGAATTTTGTCAAATGCTTTTTCAGATCCAATGAAATGACTATGTGTTTTGTTTTTCTTTGAGTTTGTTTATCCACTGGATTACATTGATGGATTTTAGTAAATTGAACCATCCCTGCATCCCTGGGATGAAGCCTACTTGATTATGTTTCTGCAAGCAAAGGACACCATCAATAGGACAAAATGGCAACCAAGAACTTGGGTAAAGATCTTCACCAACCTTACATCCGCCAGAGGTCTAAAATCCAATATATACAAAGAACTGAAGAAGTTACTCCAGAGAGCCAAATAACCCTATTAAAAATATAGTATAATGCTAAACAATTTTTACCTGAAAAATTTTGAATTTCTGAGAAGCACCTTAAGAAATGTTCAACATTATTTGTGATTAGGGAAATGCATATTAAAACAACCCTGAGATTTCACTTCACATCACTCAAAATGGCTAAGATTAAAAACTCAGGAGAGAGCAGGTGTTGGCGAGAATGTGAAGAAAGAAGAACACTCCTCCACTGCTGGTGGGATTGCAAGATGGTACAACCACTCTGGAAACCAGTCTGCCTGTTCCTCAGAAAACTGGGCATGACATTTCTGGACAACCCTGCTATACCACGCCTAGGCATATACTCAGAGGATTCCCCATCATGCAATAAGGACACATGCTCCACTATGTTCATAACAGCCTTATTTATCATATCCTGAAGCTGGAAAGATCCCAGATGTCCCTCAATTCCTCAATGGAGGAATAGATACAAAAAATGTAGTATATTTACACAATGGAATACTACTCAGCAATTAAAAATAATGAATTCATGAAATTCTTAGGCAAATGGTTGGAACTGGAAATTATCATCCTAAGTAACTTAACCCAATCACAAAAGAACACACATGGAATGCAATCACTGATAACTAGATATTAACCCAGAAGCTCTGAATATCCAACACACAATTCACATATCAATTGGTTCCCAAGAAGAAGAAGGAGATGGTCCTGGTCCTGGAACAGCTTGATACAGCAATGTAGGGGATTCTCAGAACAGAGAAGTGGGAGAGGTTTGGTTGAGGAATGGGCAGAGGGAAAAGGACTTATGGAACCTATGGGCAGGGGGGAACAAGGAAAGGGGAAATCATTTGGAATGTAAACAAAGAATGTATAAAAAAAGAAAAAGAAAATGGGGTAGGGGTATTATTCCCTGTGAATTATATTAGACGATCTAAATAACCTCATAAAAATATATAAGACTGTGCCACTCTATCACACATATAAGTGTTAACTCAGGGTTGAGAATACCTTCTATAGATGTATCAGGATCTGAAGTCAAATCTCTATAAGTCACATAAAGCTGAACATGGCTGCATACAATTTTAAATCTAGTGTCTAGTGCTTCTCTTAAAAGGACTGAAAGAAAGAAAACTACCAGGAAGCTCACAGAATAGCTTGCCCAGATTAAACAGTACCAAAGTAGGACACTGCCTTAAATGAGGAAGAAGCCAAGAAAAAAAAATTCTGAGATTATCATCAGACAAACAATCACACACACACACACACACACACACACACACACACACACACACACACACCATAAATCTCCTTGATTTTGAGACTGGCTAATTTCATAAACATGATACCCAGTACTTTTTGGGACCAACAAAAGCAAAAATGGATATAATTAGAATATTTCAAACTTAAAATTTTGGGGAATAAAGAGAATGAACCAAAATATTTTATATCAAATAGTTGATAAGTGTTAATTATGTAGAATAATACATATTGAGATCCTATCAACCACTTCAAATTTTAAGTGAGTGAATGGCTGGAATCGATTTTTCTACAAAGAATATGCAAAGAGTATAGAAACTAAAATTAAACTGTATAACCACAATGAGACCACTTGTCATCTTTAGGATGATCCATTCTGGTGGGTAGAATGATATATATGCCCGTACTCATTCCTCTATTTGAATACTTTGTACTTAGTTAATGTCATTTGGGGAGGTTATGGAACCCTTAGGAGATGTTTGCTTATTGAAGGAAGTATATATCTAGAAGTAGGTTTTGAGGTTTGATGACCTAGTTGTACTTCCTATGTGTAGAAAAATATGTGATAAGCTGGCTTCCTAATTTTTAGGCCACTCTTTCAGTACCTGTCAGGCAGTCTTTCATGCCTTCTATATCATGATGAACTTTATCCCTGTAGAACCACAAGCCAAAATTAATATTTATCTCCTCTGTGCTGTTTTTGGTAAAGGTACTTGATTATGATAGCAGAAATGTAAATAATAGAGGTAACTATAGACAGAAAATAACACACATTGACAAACATTTGATAAACGTGGATTCTTTTATATTGCTTATGGCATATGAAAATAGTTTAGCCTCTAAGAAAAACTATTTTAGGTACTCAAAAGTTCAGCAAAGGTAGACGTTAGAGAAAGGGCTCACTTGGTAAAGTGCTTGCCTGCTGATCATGAGTTCAGTCCTCCAGAACCCATGTGAAATAAGGCAATAAAGAAGAGTGTGCTTTTAATCTCAGAACTAAAGAGGAAGAAACAGTTGGATCACGCTTATGCATTGTCACTACTTGAACCTGCTTATTAGGTGAGTGTCATCTGAGGAATGACAACCTTGGTAATCCTTTGGCCTCCGGATAATTATGCATAAATGCATATGCATATGCACCCATCCTTATATACTTATACACCAAAAACATGTATGTGAAAAAGTAACAATTCAGTCTAATTTTGTAATATGGTATCACGTGTACATCAAAATATGATGGAAATACAGAAGAAATTGACAAACTAAGGCATGATTGTACATTCAAAAACACCTTATAAATGATTAGTTCATAAACCATGAGAAAATCAATGATGCTTAGAAAACAAAACTTCAAAAAAGGATGATATAACATACATTCATATGTAAAAACTTCTGTAACAGGAAAATACTTTCTTTTCAAACACACATGAAATTTCTTGACAGAATTAATCATGTGTTAATCCACAAAGGAAACCTCAGCAAATTCTTAAAGTAAAAATCAAAGAGGCTACATTCACTGATAGAACTTCAAAGAAGACAAAAGCAACATAATTCCACCCCAAAGATAATACATATACCTGGATGCTAAGATCATGTGTTTAATTAATTTCTGGATTACATGGAAAATGAAAATTAGAATTTGAACAGGAACCCTTAATAACAAGACAAAGCAGAATGTTGCTTCAATAGTGTAATAGGAAGGAGATTTTCAAGCAACTGTGACATTTTTCAATGTGTGTGGATCACAAGAAGTTACCCTTTCTCAAATTGATGATTGTTTTCAAAGAGTTAGCTAAGCAACAAATTTGGTTCATGAGAGGAAAGTTAATAGTGATTTTTGCCTAGCCATTTGTCAACTTATGTTTTGTTTGACCTGTTAATTTGAAGCCTTCAATGTAGTCACCAGTGATGGGCACATGAACATGCTATCATACTGATGCTGAACAATGCCTTAAAAACTGAATTAAAGCAATTATTATTTATACATTACCATCTATTCTAAAAAAAGGTTTCAGAGGCCTTTGCTGAACTTTTGATAAATACCTTAGAGAAGATAGAAGAACCAGATCACTGAGGATGAGGAGCCAGCTCATGAAGAGCAGCCATGAGAACCTAACTTGAAATCCCAGCAGCCATGGAAAATCCAGTGCAGAAATACCTAACAGTAACCTCAACATTGAGGTAGCAGACATATGAACATCTAGGAGTCTATTGGACAGCTAGCCCTGCCTGGTCAAAAGGTCCAGGGTAGTGAGAGCCTGTGTGTCATATTGATAAGAGAAATATCGAGGAAGATACTAGATGTTGGCCTTTAGCTGCCACATGTATATTAACATATGTGCATTTGCCTCCACAAATATACACAATACATTCACACATAAGCACATGAATTCAAAACATGCATCCAGAGAAGCAAAGCAGTTATGCACCCCTAGAAGATCCTACTCTTTCAGATATAGTTAACATGATAGTGTAAAACTGTGTAGCCTATTTTCAATTAGAAATTCTTTGAAGACTGTGTAGCATCTAAAAGGTCAATGGTACTATGTAATAGAAGACAGACCGTTATGGCTTGCTAGGTGTTTATTGTAATGGAATAAGCTATGATGAATATTTAACATTCTTCTGTTCAATTCCATAGCATTTCCATTGTGGGTTACAGAGAAAAATAATCTTGCACACTTTTATAGCTCTGCTGCCTTGCAAGAGGAGCCAAAAGAAAAGTATTTTAAAGGGTAATAGTTTTTCAGTCAATATTGAGAGAACAATTATTGGTGCACTTTACTCTGCTCATGAAGTCACCAGTCTTCAGTAATGGCATTTACATTTCATTGGCTTATTCTTCATCTAACCTAACACCCTGACCAACAGAAAGCAATCTTCAATTCTCTTGTGTTTCTCAGCACTGAGCAATCTGTCCAACCATGCACCTCTATTAAGCTCCCACTCTGAAAACTGGCATTTATGTGAAGTATGGTATTTCCAGAAGAGAAAGAGAATTATTTACTGCACAAAGTTTATCCAATGCTTGGGAAAGTGAGGGCCTTGCAATGATTATGTAAATATACTATCAACTTTGCAGGATTTAAATTATCCATGGAAACACAACTGACAAGTATTAAATGAACTGGGGTAGCAGTTAAATGACAATAGGCAGCACTATGGGTTTAGTCCAAAGGTATAAAAAGAAAAATGTGAATTGTTTCTTGGGTTTCCCAAGCTTCTGGGTTAAGGTTAATGTCCACTTACCAGTGAGTGCATACCATGTGTGTTTATTTGTGATTGGGTTACCTTACTCAGGATAACATGCTTCAGTTCCACTCACTTGCCTAAGAATTTCATGATAACCCAGAAGCTCAGAATACTCAAGAAACAATTCACATATCAAAGGATGCCCAAGAAGAAGGAAGGTGAGACCACTGGTCATGGAAAGGCTCAGTGTCACAGTGTAGGGCAATATCAGCACAGGGAAGCCGAAAGGGGTTGATTGGGGAACAGGGGGAGGGAAGAGGGCTTATGGGACTTTCAGGGAGGGAGATACAAGAAAGGTGAAATCATTTGAAATGTAAATAAAGAATATATAGGATAAAAAGAAAGAAAAAAGTTGGCTTACCACACATATCCATCTCTCTATATTTCTCTTATTAGAATAAAATATAAGATTGACAACTAAGGGAATACATTCTCAAAGGAGACAGCCAGTAACCTAAGAGCTGAGCCTCTCAATGATCTTAGACTAGATTTCTAGTGAGCACCAGAAATCCTCACATCTCTGTGCACCCAGCACTATTAATACAAGCATATGCCACCATGTCAGCTTTATATATGCATATGAGGCATGCAAACTCAGATACCATGTTCGTATAACATTCACTTTGGATATATATATATATATATATATATATATATATATATATATATAAATTTGGTGTGTTTCAGTTTTATTTGCCTTATCTCAGGTCTACAATGTTTTGTGTTCTAAATATTCTTTTTAAAATATTCTTCCTTTTTAAAGATTATGAAACAAAATCTGTAAGAATAAGTAAAATGAATTTTAAAAATAAAAGCTAAATGTTACATTCTGTACCTTTTAAAAGTCAGAGCATATGTAAAGTGAGATATTTTAGACAGTTTTTATACCAAAATCTTTGTGTAAGAAGAAAACACTGAAATTTAAAAAGCAGACCCAGGAGTACAGGAGCAACATTAAATGAAAAGTATTCTACAATTCCTTACCCATTTTTTTTTGATCTATGTCTTATAGAAGCTAAAGCTCATTAATTCATCTTGGCAGTTTGTATTATGAATATCAGGGATCACCTGTCTCTGTGTCCTGGGCATTGTAATTTTAGATATATGCCATTATGCCCAGCTTTTACAGGAGTTCTGGGTGATCCAATTCACAACCTCAGGTTTGCATAGCAAGCACTTTATACTGAGAATCAATTTTCTAGTCCTCTTCTACATCTTAATGAACATTTCTTAGTTCTTTTTCCTGAATGTTCTTTACATGAAGAACATCTTATATTTTATAAATCATATATGCCAAGAATCTTAATTCTTGAGATTATATTTAGATGTCTGATGCTCAATAGACCACTAGTGTATGTTCACTGAAAGGCTCAGCTTCCAAACATGTGTCTCTTCTATCAGAAATCATTACCATGGATATAAGTCTGGCTTTTTCCTCTAATAAAAGATTGCAAGCTTGATCAATAAGTAGTTAACAACCATAGGTAACCATTAGTACATGTCACTACAGATAGAATTACACTATTACTCAGTAACTTATTTTCTGTAAGAAAGGGAAAAACCTGATTCCATGAAGCCACACTTCCATTGTAATTCTTGGTGCCCCACCATCAAGTTCATTGATGATTTGTAAATTCAGACTCCCCACTGGGATGCTATCAGTACGCCAAACAGATACAGCTTATTCATTTTAACAATGGACCTTTAAAAATCTTCCTGTGTTTAACAGGCTCAACTCTAGTTTTTGAGAAATCAGTATCACTTAATGAGGAAAGAGATGTGAAAATAGCTAAGTAATTAGATGATATTTTTTTTCTGAGACAGGGTTTCTCTGTATATCCCTGGCTGTCCTGGAACTGACTCTGTAGACCAGGCTGGCCTCGAATTCAGAAATCTGCCTGCCTCTGCCTCCCAGAGTGCTTGGATTACAGGCATGCATCACCACCACCTGGCTAGATGATTTTGATATTTTCATTTCTTTAATTCAGTTATGATTTATTGAACCACAACACCTGCAAGTTATTATGAAGCTAAATCATGAACAAAAGCAGATACAACTTCTGACCCACTGATGGAGGCAAAGGATAATGAAATCCTTAAGAAATAGGTACAAAATTGTCATCTGGACAAGACACAGAAGAAAGATAGGTTGAGAGTGCCATGAAAATAAATTACAGACAGAATGGAGCAAAAGTCAGAAAAGTTAGACAGGAGAGATGGTTCAGTTGATAAGTGATTTTCATGCAAGCATGAGAACATTGATCCAATTACTCAGTACCCAGATGAAATATCTGGCAACATATCAAGCTTGTGATGCCATTACTGGGAAGGCAGAAACAGGAGCCTTGGATATGGATGGCCAGAAAGTCTATCTAAAACTGTAGAGTCTGGGTTTATTCAAGGACTTTTCTCAAAAAATAAGGTGGAGAACTGAAAGAAAGAATAAAAGAAAAAAATTTCTCAGGGCCCAGGACTAAAAGAAACAAACAGTCCTGGGAAAGGATAAGGGCAATACAAATCCAGGATGCACCCGGACTTGCTGTTAAGGCATCCCAGGCCATATAGATAAGGGATATGTCTGGACTATCTCCACTGAGCCTCAAACCATCCGGACTGGCTGGCGACACCCAGTCTGACTCCAAAAGATAAGCTGCCCTCTTGCATTTCGGATGTACCGGTCCCACATATTGCCCGCTGATGTAATTGCCCGCCAAGAATCTGCCTATAACCGTTTGAACTAACCTATCATGTGTAACCATGTCAACCTCCTTAACTTTTTCTATAAAAACCTTCGATATTTGAGCCTCGAGGTCGACTCCTCTGCCCCCTGCGTGGGGTAAGTGTTGGCCCGGAGCTCCGTTTATTAAAACTACCTCATGCATTTGCATCAAGCTGGTCTCTCAAGTTTCTTGGGGAGCGCCAACCCCGATATTTGAGTAGGGGGTCCCCCAAAAGGAGGCCTTACAGAACAACTGAGAAATGCATCTGATAATGATCTCCTGCCTATACAACCTATACACATAACCACTAAATTTAAAGAAAAAGTTCATTTAGGAAAAAGTACATGAGTTAGCAGAGTTGGGGTGACATTCTAAAGTGCTTAATACAGTCTAGTAATTAAAAGCTAGTATGAACACTGTCACAAAATGACTGATTTTGGTGAACTCCAGAAAACTACAGGAATAAATTCATTAAAGAACATCTACATGAAATTTTACATATCACATGTGCCCAATATCAATTATTTAGAGGAAAAGGCAGGAATGGATGTAATCCAATAGATTGTACCACAAATAAATTGTAATGTAAAGGCACAACTTCCACCTACATTTACCTTCTTTTAAGTCATATATATATATATATGGTTCTTATGATCAATTACTACAAAAATTATATCTGGCAAAATCCCAATATAAGAGCTTCTATAATTTGAAAATAATACTGGGATAATTTTTTAGAAACAACATACTATCAATCATTTTCCCCTGCAGATGTACAGGGTCACTCTCTTGAATACAAGAAAATTAAAAGGAATTGTTTTTTGTCTTTGTGCTTGTATGTGTGTATGCATATTCTGTGCATGAGAGTGGACACAGGCATAGCACAGTATTTGCATGGAGGTCAGAGAACAATGAGGGTATAAGTTTTTGTTTTCCACCTTGCTCCTTGTTTGCTGTTGTATATAGTAGGCTAAATGTCTGTGAACTTCTGGGGTTTTCCTGTCTCTATCTTGAGTTTCTCCATTATGGGTCCTAGGATAACAGAGTTATGATACCACTCCTCTCATTTGTGTGGAGACTGAAGATTCAAACTCAATTCCTCACAGATGCCCAGCAAACGCTTCCCTCAGTACTTGATCTCTAAATTTAATGTAGTAACTTTCATATTAATATTTATAAATTCTTTGAATTATGAGTATGTATGAGTATCTATATATGGGTTTGGGTATATGAGCTCAGTGCTTCTGGATTCCAGAAGAGGAAGTCAAGAGCTCTGGGTTTGGAGTCAGAAGCAGTTATGAGTCAAACTTGGGACCTCTTGGAAATTAGTGTGCCTTCTTAGCCACTAAACCATTTCTCCAACTCACTAATAGTGACAATTTAAAATTTTTCACTTTGTGAGGAGTCCATACATAAGTGCTGTATTTATATGATTAATAAATACTTAATGACAAAATATTCTGCAATAATCAAACCCTACCTCAGCCCTGAAGAGGAATGAAAATAATAAGCAGTAAATAAAACTTTATTTATCATAGCTATACCACAAGAGAAGTAGACCAACAAAGTAACAGCATCAGATTATAGTTGCTCTGAGTATTTCTATGATCAGCAAGATAGAGAAAGACTAAAGTTCAGTCTGCTCACTCCTCATTCATTCAACAAATATGTATTAGCCATGTGTCAAGTATGAGACAATGCATCAAAAGATAAGTTACCTGGTGTTTAAGAAATTCCAACCATAAATATTCTTTTTTTAAACTTTGTAATTTGTCAGACTTTTTCTCTCTTACCCTCCCTATCACCCTTTTCTGCTTCATACTCATATGCTCATTATTCCTAAGAACTGATACTGTTCCTTAATTCTTTATTACTAAGAACTTTGGAAACAATTAAAGAACAGCTAACCAAGAACAAACAATCTGTTTTGCCATAAATTTCTGTTTCAATGGAGTTGGCCATCCATCATTGACCATGGCAGAAATTCAAAGAGAGGCAGGGGCAGGAGAAAATTTTGAGAAGAGAAAGCAGATAGAAGAGGAAGTTATTAAGTCACAGTGATAGAATGTTGGCATGAGCACACAGAAAACAGCTCATATGATCAGTTTTGGAACCACACTACACTTAGCCCTGAACTGCAAGAAGGTTTTGGTGAGAAAAAAAATATGAGAAATTCTTGAATGTGACAAAGCCCTGTTGCAATTCCTGAGCTTACATAGATTTGATTAAACTTAAATCCTGATGTAACAATGATGGAGAATTTGAACTTAGCTTTCTGGGATAACTAGACTGATGTTTCCTGTCAGTATATGTGATCTCAACATTGTTCACTTGTATCTTGAGTCTCCTGATCAGGTTGTCTGGTAAATATATTTTACATGAAATCTTTACCAAATCAGAGAAGGATAGAAGTGCAAATCAGTCTCTCATTGGTGGAAAAGCTTTGACTATATGATAATATCTACTCTAGAATGATATCATTTTGGCCTTTGGGTGTGATATCATAATAACAGGTATCTTACAAGATAATGATACATAGGAGTAAGTAGACAACTTATAGAATGCTACAGATCTTCTGTATAATAATGTAATAGAATAGGGCTATAGGGATGGCTCAATGTTGATGATAGATGTGGCAGTTTTTATAGGAAACCTAGATATGATGCCCAGCACCCACATGACATCTCACAACCATATGTAATTCCCTGTCCAGGACACATGATGCACATACATCCATATGAGCTGACAAAACACCTATACACATAAAATAAACTAATCTTATTTTTGAAATGAATAATAGTTTATGTAAGATTATCTCAAAGAAGTGCTCAGGGTGGACCAAGAATAAAGTGATATAGGACAAACACACACACACACACACACACACACACACACACACCATATATACACACACACAGCATCCAACCTTGATTGCAAGCATGATGGGATCACCTTACTCAGGATTGTTCTACTTTGACTCAGTCATAATGAACTAAATCAGAATATAAGGCAAAATATATCCTTTCTCCCTGAGGTTGACTTTGTCATATCATTTTATCACATCAATGGATAAAGAAACTAAGACAGAAAATGTTGTGGAGAGATGAAATTTTTCTGTGATCAACATTTTCATTTTGATTTCAGCCTTGGAACTGTTTTATACTAGAATATTAAAAGATTAAGGAATTTGGAGCTAAGGAAGCTGCTAGTGTAGTTTAAGTAAAGCATAATGGATTATTCTGGTCAGTGATTTAGAGACAATTTTGAAAATAAAGGGCACAGACTCAGATCATTAGCATTTGTAGAAAAACAAAAATGGAGAAAAGCTGTCTGTCCCATTTATGTAATACTTTCTTCAATTGTTGGATTTCATTCTGCCCATATTGTGAAAACCGAATGAAGTTGAATTTAAAGATACTAAACTAATGCCTTTAGTTTTCAAGGCAAGAGAACATATAATATGTGAAACTCGGCTGACAAATCAACTATATATTTGACTGAGATTTGGGATGATAAGGTAAATTTAATTGTTAAAGAAATCAGTATTACTGAAGAGAAATCTGTGCCACACTTGGGCATTAGAAAAGAAACACTCTCAAAACTCTATTTTGTGAAGATTCATAATCATTTGAAGAAATAAAGCCTCAACTTAATGGTCTCCCTGCTTCTTGAAGGCAACAGCTTAGCAATATTTTACCCAAGTCCACACATAGAAGCAAACACAGCTGTGATCCACATTAGGTAATCCATATCCCCACCTTACATATGAGACCATGAGTTTTCTTCCCATTCAAATAGCCAGAGTTAACTTTATGTTGCTGGTATAAGATAGCATAACCAAAAGCAAAGTATTGAGGAATTTAGTTTAGATCATAGCTCCAGAAGTCTAGATCTCTACAATGGCTTGGAAGCACTGTAGCAGGAGCAGGATGTCAGGAAACCACATCTTTATCTACATAGAGAAATAAGAGAGAGGATAACATGATGGGAAATACTATAAACTCTCAAAGCACATCTTTGTTGACATACTTCAGCGAGCAAGGATTTCTGACTTCAAAGTTCCATAACCTCCTCAAACAGCACCACCAACTAGGGACAAAGTGTTAAAACAAATGAGCCTATGGGGGACATGTTTTATTCAAACTCTCACAACAGCTGAGTTGAGGTAATCTTTGTCAGTGTTGGAATCCATACAAAGGGGCCCTAAGACACCACTATGTGAGATTGTGAAGATGGACGATAAACTCAAGTAGAGATTTAAGAATACTGGAGATGTCAGAAAATGCTTTAACTTGTTTTTTGAGACAGGACTCATCACTGTTCTAGAGCTACATAAAAGGATGGTATCCTCAGGGATCCACTTGCTCCCTCTCCTACAGCACTGTCTTTACAAGCACATTCATTACATGCATTTCATAGTTCAGTGCTCAATATATTTGACCTATTTTCATTGGCATTATACTATATGCAGTAGCTTCTTCCAGATGGACTGAATTTGCCTCTGTTAATAATATGTATGAAAATCCTAATAAGTAAGTAGCTAATGGAAAAATGGTTCTATTTATCTGCAAAACATACACATATAAGTTTTGTCATAGTTAAAAACAATCTTATAGGCATCTGTTCTGTTTTCATAAGTAAATTTTAGTTCAGTCTCTAGAATGATTTTGATATGAATTTATGATTTTTTTACACTTGAGCCAATTTTAGAGAGACAATCATCATATTCCCCTCCATGTCATTCTAATCATTTGACACTTAGTTTCTAAGTTCTGCATACAACCTAGTAATATATAAACAGATATAATAGATCATGTTCTTTCAAAACAATTCTAAATTTGCTTGTGTCATTCTCTGAAAAAAAGCTGTTTATAAGAAAACAGTCCAGTCAGACAGATTCTAGGTTTAACTCCTTCTGTTACCTGCATACTTCATTCATGGTGCCAAATAAGTTAACATTCAAGGGAATTAGGATAGCCACCAACAAAAAATATGGAGCATAGATAAGACAAAATGAGAGCATGAGTTGATGGAGTTGCTTAAGCAAGACAAAAGAAGTAAACGGAGTGAGAGGACAATAATAGATAATGGGAAGCCACTAGAAGGCATTTTTGAAGATTTATTATGAAAATGAACCTAGTATTTTGGTTAAATGAGCCATATTCCTCATTAAATTTGGAAAAAGTCTCTCACTGAAAAATTTATCCAATCAGAATTTTGTTTAAAACACATTTCTTTACAATCAAAACAAAACTGACCCCCAAGAAAAAAATCTTATATTTACTTTATTTTCTAAGTTATGTGTCAAATGAACAATTTTGTTTCAGCCAAGTCTTCTCCAGTGCAGTCACTGGAAGCCTAAGTCATGCCCTGTGGAAGCAAGTTATTTTTAGAGAAACATAGATGTATAATGTAGGAACATTTTAGGTGCAGGGGTACAAACTGGAGGAGGGAAGATTTAGACACAGACAACCCAATGAGATTTACCAAAACTCAAACAAAATGTGGTGATGTAGTACTTGCTCCAAAGGTCCAATGTGATGACTTTCCTTCTTGCGTTGCAACCTCAACATGATCCATCCTTAGCAGACTGACAAAAAGAGCAACATCAAAGGCAGAAGAACACTTTCTTCAGTTCACTGTTAAGCACTTAAAATATAATCAGTAAGATGAATAAAAACCTCTTCTATCTCTATTAACTCCTTACAATGACATTTATCTAATCAAATCAAGTGGGGACAAGAAATACATCTTCTATGAAGGTGACTGCAACAAGAAGCTTTGTAGTATGTATTTCCATAGTCTACCCTAACATGGAAACTTAAGGGTTCATTGCAATATCTGTTGTGTTAGATGATGTTTTGCTAGGGCAAATGCATGAAGGAGTTTGTTCCTGAAGTGGACACAGGTGAAAAGGTGTGTCACTAAGGCACATTTTGCTAAGGCAGACACAGATTTAAGTATGTTCTTGTCAACAAGCATATGAAAAGGCAAGTAATGAAGGGTTCCTCACTAACAAGATACATATGTTGGACTACTTTTCATTGCTTACTTGAGCTCCTTTTGTAGGCATTCCATAGACAGAAATACACCAAAATTTTTGGAAGGGGTGCCTCAGATTCTTTCTACTTCTTCAGACTCCAGCTGATTGGCAAAGTGATGTCAGCTGAGGAGACTCCCTTAGAGTTTTGCTAAGATCCTCATGCTGAGGCAAAACATTTGATGAGACAAGACTTCATATCAGTAAACTTAATATGAAAATACATGTTCATGCCTTCTCTGCCACCATGGACTGTACTTAGAAAGCCAAAGCCAAAGCCAAAAAAACCCCAAAAAACAAAAAAAAAACCTTTCTTCTTTAAGTTGGGGTTATGAGGTATTTAGTCAAAGCGAAAAATTTTACTAAACTACTACCTTTGAAGTATTGTTCCCCACCCACATTTCTTAAGAATGATACATTTGCACCCAAACATCTTTCCCTGTGACCCCTGTGATTGGGATTTGAAGCTCCAAACTAGTTTATTGATTTACAATGAATCATTCCTGTTTCTCTTTGATGAAGCTGATCATAGTGGATAATCTATGCATGTGTCATTGAAATTGGCTTGAAAGTATTGATAATTTTGTATCTATTTGCATGAAGGTTATTGGACTACAATTCTCCACTTTTGTTGGGTCTTTCGAATTCTTTGTCTGCAAACATTTTTAGTACATTTTCATGATCTTCATTAAACCAAACCTTTCTTCCATCATGTATTTCTACTTTCTTGTGGAAATCTCTGGCTTAGTTAATTAGATATTCAGTCTTTTCTGTTTTAAAGATCATTGGATTAAACATCACACCTTTGTGGTTATAATTATAAAAACTACACATATAGTGTCAGCAAAACAAAATAATGTGTAAAGATATTTTCCATCAAACAGCAACTTGAATTTGATCCATGAGGCAAACATAGTGGAGGAAGAGAATTACCTTGACAAGTTTTCCTCTGACCTTTATATGTATGCTATGAAATGATATAAATATATGTGTGTATGTTTATGCATATATATATATATATATACACATATACTTATGTGTAAGTATATATGTGTATATATGTATATAAATATTATATATATAAATAAATTAATTAATTGAAAATGAATATAATAGAGTTAAACAAAACTGTAGATATAAACCATTCTAGCTATTCATGTTGATTTCTACAACTACATTATTTTCTAATATGGAATAATACATAAGAGAAGTAGGAATAATGACTAATAGGCATTTACCTAAAGACAAATTCATTTAGAAAACTATCTGGTTTAAGTCAGTAAATGTAGTTATATTAATTATAGATGTGCACATGCACATGTTCATTCATGCACATCCAAACACCAATTCCTAATCATTGTAAATCATTGTAAATCATGTTGTAAAACAAAGCATGCACAGCAGAAATTTTGTCACCCACATCTTCAAAAGCAGTGGCTCCTACTAAATGATAGCTATTTTACTTTCTTTAATGAATCTAATTCAAAAAGGCCAGTCTGTGTCCACACAAAGCCAACTTATATACTCTACCTGAAAAATCACAAATTACAGATATTCTGGAGTATTCTTCATAGAAAACCCCAAACTGAAAACAACTTATGTACACAGGGAGGCTTTGTTACCAAGTGGTATATTCCATATAGACACTAGTAAAACTAAGTGTCATAGTGAGAAGAGAATAAGCAGAAACATTTACTGAAGAATTAGTGTGTGTCAGACACTGAGAGAACTGAATTATGAGTCCTTGGCAGTCAGTGGGGGGAGGGGAGTTGGCTAATAATTATTGAGTATTTATGGGAAGTCATAGAGGTAACTCAATTAAACTATAGGTCCCCTCCAGACAGCACTTCAAATGCCACATCTAAAAGTAGTATGGTAGGGAAAGGCATATAAGGGTGTCATGGATAAAGTACAGCTTTGAATGTTTACTATACAAATATATCAGTGTGATGCTTAATTTTCCTTTTTATTAGATATTTTATTTATCTATATTTCAAATGTTATCCCCTTTCCTGGTTTTCACTCTGAAAACTGCATATAACATCCAACCTCCCCATGCTCTCCAATCCACCCAGGCCAGCTTCACTGATCTGGCATTCTACTATACTGGGGCATTGTGTCTTCTCAGGACCAAGGTCCTTTCCTCCCTTTGATGTCCAAAAAGTCCATCCTCTGCTACATATGTGACTGGAACCATGGGTACCTCGATGTGAACTCTTTGGTTGGTGGTTTAGTCCCTGGGAGCTCTGGGGCTAATGGTTGGTTTATACTGATGATCCTTCTATATGGCTGAAAGATCCCTTAGTTCTTTAAGTCCTTTCTCTACCTCCTCCATTGGAGATCTTTTGCCCAGTTCAGTGTTTGGCTGAGAATATCCTCCTTTGTATTTGTAAGGTACTGGCAGAGCCCCTCAGGAGATAGCTATAACAGGTTCTTATCAACAACTGACTGTAGGCATCAACAATAGTGTATGGGTTTGATGAGTTTATATCAGATGAATCTCCAGATAAGGGTGTCTCTGGATGGCCTTTCCTTCAGTCTCTGGTTGATATTTTGTCGCTGTATCTCCTCCCAAGGTTATTTTGCTCCCCCTTCTAAGAAGGAATAAAGTATCCACACTTTTGTCTCCCTTCTTTTTTTTAATTAAATATAATCTTCATTTACATTTCATATGCTAAAAGCATTCCTGGTTTGCCCCTCCCCCCAAACTCCCAACCCCTCCTCCCAACCACTGCTTCAATGTACATGTACCTCCATCCTACCTACTCCCACCTCCCATGCTCATGTATTGGCAGGATTAAAATAGTAAAAATGGCCATCTTGTTGAAAGCAATCTACAGATTCAATGCAATCCCCATCCAAATTCCAAATCAATTCTTCCTATATATAGAAAGAGCAATTTTCAAATTCTTCTGGAATAACAACAACAACAACAACAAAAACAACAACAAAACATAGAATAACAAAAATTGTTTTCTATAACATGAGATCTTCTGGGGGAATCACCATCCTTGACCTCAAGCACTACTATGGAGGAATAGTGATAAAACTGTCTGATATTGATAGGAGAGAGGCAGGAAGATCAATGGAATAGAAGTGAAGATACAGAAAAGAGCCTGAAGGACAAAGGAGCTAAAAACATCCAATTGAAAAAAGACAGCATTTTTAACAAATAGTGCTCAAACAACTGGAGGTCAGCCTCCAGAAAAATGCAAAACGAACTATTGTTATCTCCTTGTGCAAAGCTCAATTCCAAGTGGATCAAGGACCTACATATAAAACCAGACAAATTGAAGCTTATAGAGGATAAAGTGGGGAAGGACCTGGAACACATGAGCACAGGGGAAATTTTCCTGAACAGAACACCAATGGGTTATGCTCTAAGAACAAGAACCAAAAAAAAAAAAAAAAAAAAAAAAAGGATCTCATAAAACTGCAAAGCTTCTGTAAGGCAAAGGACACTGTCAATAGGACAAAATGGCAAACAACAAAATGGGAAAAGATCTTTACCAATCCTACATCGAATAGAGGTCTCATATCTAGTGTGTGAAATGGAAATAAAAAAGGTAGGCTCCATAGAGTCAAATAACAATATTAAAAAATAGGGTACAGAACTAAACAGGGAACTCTTAACTGAGCAAACTCGGATGTCTCTGAATCACCTAAAAAATGTACAGCATCCTCGGTTATATGGGAAATGTAAATCAAAAAAAACCTGAGATTAGACCTCATACCCATCAGAATGGCTAAGATGAAAAACTCGGGTGACAACAGATGCTGCAAAGGATGTTGGGAAATAGGAATACTTCTCCATTTTTGGTGGGATTACAAACTGGTAAAACCACTATGGAAATAAGAGATTGGACGGCACCAAGTACACAGACATAGTCCAAGGCCAACGTTGCTTGGGTCTCAGTCTGTCAGGCTTTTGCCTGCACCCAGGGCCTGGGCAACTTGGCAGGCCATCTGTGTGCCAACCTGGTCTGCAGGTGGGGTTGCTTTCCCTGCAGACTGCCCAGCACTTGCAGGAGCACTCCATCATCTTGATTCCCATTTACCAGAGAGATCTAACAGACAGAGCCAGTTACACAAACATAGTCTGAAGCTAACAATGCTTGGGTCTAAACCTGTCAGGATTTTGCCTGCACCCAGGGCCTGGGCAGCTGAGCAGGCCATCTGTGTGTCAACTCAGTCTGGGGGTCATTTGCCCTGCAGAGTGATCAGCACTTGGAAAAGGTCCCTGCAACATCTGTTATCTTTGCTCCCAGTAGGAGCAGACAGGCAGCACCAGATTCACTGAGACAACCCGAGCATAGCATTGCTTGGGGCAGGACACACTAGGGCTCCAATGGCACCCAAGAGGAGGGCAGCATACAAGCAAACTGTGTCAGGGGAAACCCAGGCACCCAGAGGTGAAGAAATAGCTTTACAGACTCACAGGAGATTCAAACACCATCCAGTGACAACAAGACCAACTAACACCAGAGATCATAAGATGGCAAAAGGCAAACAAAGTAATGTTACTAACAGAAATCAAGGCAATATGGCAACATCTGGACCCAATTCTCCAACAACATGTCCTGGATACCCCAACACACCAGAGAAACAAGATTTGGACTTAAAATCACTGATCATGATGCAGCTAGAGGAACGCAAGATGGACATAATTAAATCTCCTTTTATTGTTTTTTGTTTTTGTTTTTTTTCAAGACAGGGTTTCTCTTTATAGTCCTGGCTGTCCTGGAACTAACTCTGAAGACCAGGCTGGCCTTGAACTCAGAAATCCCCCTGCCTTTGCCTCCCAATTAATTCTCTTAAATAAATACAGGGAAACACAAATAAGTTAGAATCCCTTACAATGAAAACACACAAAAAAAAATCACTTAAAGAAATACAGGAGAATATGGGTCAACAGGCTGAAGTCATGAAAGAGGAAACACAAAAATCTCTTAACAAATTACATGAAAATGCAAACAAGCAAGTTAAGGATCTGTGCAAAACCATCCAGAATCTAAAAACAGAAGTAGAAACAACTAAGAAATCACAAAGGAAGACAATGTTGGAGACAGAAACCTTGGGAAGAAATCAGGAGCCATAGATGCAAATATCAACAACAGAATACGAGAGATAGAAGAAAGAATCACAGATGCCTAAGATACCATAGAAACCATTGACTCAACAGTGAAAGAAAATGCAAAATGCAAAAGCCTTGTAACCAAAAACATCCAGGAAATCGAGGACACAATGAGTAGACCAAACCTAAGAATTATAGGTATAGCTGATAATGAAGATTTAGAACTTAAAGGGCCAACAAATATCTTCAACAAAATTATGGAAGAAAACTTTTTCCACCTAAAGAGAGAGATGCCCATGCATATACAAGAAGCCTACAGAACTCCAAACAGATTGGACTAGAACAGAAATACCTTCCGTCACATAATAATCAAAACCCCAAATGTACTAAACAAAGAAAGAATATTAAAGGCAGTAAAAGAAAAAGGCCAGTAACATGTAAAGAAAGACCTATCAGAATTACACCAGACTTCTTACCAGAGACCATGAAAGCTAGAAGATCCTGGGTTGATCTCATGCAGAATCTAAGAGAACACAAATGTCAGCCAAGACTAATATACCCAGAAAAACTCCCAATCAACATAGATTGAGAAACCAAGATATTCCATGAAAAAACAAAATTTATGCAATATCTTTCCACAAACACAGACCTACAAAGGATAATACGAGGAAATCTCCAATAAAAGGATGGCAACTACACTGAAAAAAGGAAGAGAGTATCCCTTTTTAATAAGATAACCACTCAAATATAAAAATAGCATAAAAAATGACAGGAAGCAATAATCACTATTCCTTAATATTTCTTAACATCAATGGACTCAATTCCCCAACAAAAAGACATAGACTAACAGACTGGATAAATAAACAGGACCCTATTTTGCTGCATACAGGAAACACATCTCAGTGTTAAAGATAAACACTGTCTTAGAGTAAAAGGCTGGAAGACAATGTTACAAGTAAATGGTCTTAGGAAACGAGCCTGAGTAGCCATTCTAATATCAGATAAAATTGACTTTCAGCTTAAAGTCATCAAAAGAGACACAGAAGGACACTTCTTGCTTGTCAAAGGAAAAATCAACCAAGAAGTACTCTCAATTCTGAATATCTATGATACAAATAAAAGGGCAACCTCATTCATAAAAGAAACTTTATTAAAGCTGAAAGCACACATTGCACCTAACACAATAATTGTGGGCAACTTCATCACTCCACTATCCTCAATGGACAGATCAGGAAAAGAGAAACTAAACAAGGACAGAGTGAAACTAATTGAAGTTTTGGACCAATTAGATTTAACTGATTATATATATATATATATATATATATATATATATATATATATATATATGTGTGTGTGTGTGTGTGTGTGTGTGTGTGTGTGTATATACACATACATACATATATATGTGTATATATATATATATATGTATATATATATATATGTATATATACACATACATACATATATATGTATATATATGCATGTGTATATACACACACACACACACACATATATATATATATATATATATATATATATATAAGCATTTCATACTAAAGCAAAAGAATATACCTTTTTCTCAGCACCTCATGGTGCCTTCTCCAAAATAGACCATATAATTGGTTTTAAGAGAGACCTAAACAAATATAAGAAGATCAAATTAATCCCAGGCCTCCTGTCTGATCAGTATGGAGTGGGAGTGGTCTTCAATAGCAACAAAAACAACAGAAACCCCACGTACACATGGAGTCTAAACAATAATCTATTGAATGATACCTTTTCCAAATGAGCAATAAAGGAAGAAATCAAAAACTTAATAGAATATAATGAAAATGAAGGCACAACTTACCCAAATCTATGGGACACAATGAAAGCAGTGCTAAAAGGAGAAGTCATAGCCCTGAGTGCCTCCAAAATGAAACTGGAGAGAGCATACATCAGCAGCTTAAGGGCACACCTGAAAGCTCTGGAACTAAAAGAAGCTAATTCACCCAGGAGAAGTACAAGACAGGAAATCATCAAACACAGGACTGAAATCAATCAAGTGGAAACAAAGAGAACCATACAAAGAATCAACAAAACCAGGAGCTGGTTATTTGAGAAAATAACCAAGAGAGATAAACATTTAGCCAGACTAACCAAAGGACACAGAGACAGTATACAAATTAACAAAATTAGAAATGAAAAAGGAGAAATAACAACAAAAACTGAGGAAATTTGAAAAATCATCAGATCCTACTACAAAAGATTATATACAACACAACTGGAGAATCTGGAGGAAATGGACATTTCCTAGACAGATACCAAATGCCAAAATTAAATCAGGATCAAATAGATCATCTAAAATGTCCCATAATCCCAAAAGAAATAGAAGGGGTCATAGAAAGAATTCCAAGCAATAAAAGCACAGGACCAGATGGTTTTATTGCAGAATTCTATCAGACCTTCAAAGAAAACCTAACACCAATACTTTTCAAACTATTTGACAAAATAGAAAAAGAAGGAACTCTACCCAACTCATTCTATGAAGCTACAATTACTTTGATACCAAACCCACACAAAGATCCAATAAAGAGAGAACTTCAGACCAATTTCCCTTATGAACATTGGTGCAAAAATACTAAATAAAATTCTTTCCAATTGAATCCAAGAACACATCCATCTTGGAGCGGGTAACCAAGCAAGGTACAGTGGGCACCAGAGTGAAGGATTTCCCTGGGTATAGCCTGTCTGGGTGCCTTCCGCACCAGGGAACTGGGCAACATTATGGCTGCCTGCGCAGGCTGGAGAACGTCTGACCTGCAGGAGGTCCTGTAGATAGACAGAGACCCAAGGGCTGGGATCCTCACCATCTTGGACCCTGCAGCCCAACCGGGGTTGGGGGGAACACTGTATCCACAGAGAGCCCTCAGTTAGACAGAGTTTCACGGTCTGACACTATCCTGGGGAGAACAGCTCAACCAGACAAAGCCCTGCCAACTGGGAGAACCACTGCCTAGGTTTCAGCAGCCCAGCCAGGAAGCCCTGGGCCTGCATGGAATCCTGCAGTTAGACAGAGCCCTGAGACCTGCCATGATCTTGGAGCTAGTAGACTAAACAGGCAAACCAGGAGGAGACCACTGGAGGCCAGTTAAGTATCCAGAAGCAAGCAGGGACGAGAGTTGAACCCAGCCCAGCAGAGCTGAGGAGGTAATTCAGAGCCCAGTGGTAGAAACTTTCCAGTTTCCACCAAGGAAGCACAGACACCCTCTGAGACAGCAGCACCAAACGCCAGGCTCTCAGCAGTTTTAAACACCAACCAGTAATAACAAGACCAACTAAGTCCAGAAATAAACAAATGGCAAAAAAAAAAAAAAAAAAAAAAAACAAATGTAGGAACGTTACTAGCAGAAATCAAGGCAATATGGCACTATCTGAATCCAGTTCCCTGACAGCAGAAAGCCCCGGATACCCCAACACACCAGAAAATCAAGATACAGATCTAAAATTATTGGTGAGGATGCTGATAGCAGAACACATGGATAAATCTCTTAAAGAAATACAGGATAAAATTGATCAAAAGTACAAAGCCCTTACAAGGCAAACACAAAAATCACTTAAAGAAATTCAGGAAAATATGGATCAAAAAGCAGAAGACAATAATGGGGAAATACAAAAATGATTTAAAAAATAAAGGAGAATGTGGGTCAACAAGTAGTAGTCATGAAAGAGTAAACAAAAAAATATCTCATAAAGAATTACATTAAATCACAAACAAGCAAGTAAAAGATCTGAGCAAAACCATCCAGGATCTAAAAACAGAAGTTAAAAAAAAACTAAGAAATCTCAAAGGGAGACAACTTTGGAAATAGAAAACCTTGGGAAGTAATCAGGGGCCACAGATAGAATACAAAACATAGAAGAAAGAATCTCAGATGCCGAAGATACCATAGGAACCATGGACTCAGCAATCAAAGATAATGCAAAATGCAAAAAGCTTGTAACCCAAAACATCCAAGAAATCCAGGACACAATGAGAAGACCAAACCTAAGGACTATAGGTATAGATGAGAGGGAAGATTTACAACTTAAAGGGCCTGCAAATATCTTTTACAAAATTATGGAAGAAAACTTCCCCAACTTAAAGAGAGAGATGACCATGAATACACAAGAAGCCTACAGAACTACAGACTGGACCAGAACAGAAATACTTCTTGTTACATAATAATCAAAACCCCAAATGTACTAAACAAAGAACAAACATTAAAGGCAGTAAGAAAAAAGGCTAAGTAACTTAAAAAGGAAGACCTATCAGAATTACACCTGACGTTTCACCAGAGACCATAAAAGCTAGAAGATCCAGGGCAGATATCATGCAGACTCTAAGAGAACACAAATTTCAGCCAAAACTACTATACCCAGCAAAACTCTCAATCACCATAGAAGGGGAAACCAATGTATTCCATGACAAACCAAATTTGCATGATATCTTTCTACAAACACAGCCCTACAAAGGTTAATAGGGAAAAAAACACCAACACAAGGAGGAAAACTATACCCCAGAAAAAGCAAGAAAGAAACCTCCTCTCATCAAACGCAAGAGAAGATAACCACTCAAATATAAAAAAATACTTTCAAAAATGTCAGGAAGTAATAGTTACTATACCTTAATATCTTGTAACATCAATGGACTCAATTCCCCAATAAAAAGACATAGACTAACATACTGGATACGGAAATAGGACCCTACAATTTGCTGCATACAGGAAACACATCTCAGTGTCAAAGACAAACACTACCTTAGAGTAAAAGGCTGGAAGAAAACTTTACAAGCAAATTGTCTCAGGAAACAAGCCAGAGTTGCCACTCTAATATCAGATAAAATTGACTTTCAACATAAAGTCATCAAAAGAGACATTAAAGTTCACTACTTGCTGGTCAAAGGGAAAATCCACCAAGAGGAACTCTCAATACTGAACATCTATGCTTCAAATGCAAGGGCACCCTCATTCATGAAAGAAACTTTACTAAAGCTTAAAGCACACATTTCACCTAAAACAATAATTGTGGGTGACTTCAACACTCCTCTATCCTCAATGGACCGATCAGGAAACCAGAAACTAAACAGGGACACAGTAAAACTAATTGAAGCTTTGGACCAATTGGATTTAACAGATATATACATATAACATTTCATACTAAAGTAAAATAATATACCTTTTTCTCAGCACCACACGGTACCTTCTGCAAAATCGAACATATAATTGGTCACAAGACAGATGTCAACAATTACAAGAAGATTGAACTAATGCCTTGCCTCATATCAGATCACTATGGAGTAAAAGTGGTCTTCATTATCAATAAAAACAATAGAAAGCCCACATACACATGGAAAATGAACAATACTCTACTCAATGACACCTTGGTCAAGAAAGAAATCAAAGAATTCAATGAAAATGAAGGTACAACCTACCCAAATCTTTGGGAAACAATGAAAGCAATGCTAAGAGGAAAACTCATAGCCCTGATTGCCTCCAAAAAGAAACAGGAGAGAGCATACACTAGCAGATTAATGGCATACCCGAAAGCCCTGGAACAAAAAGAAGCTAATTCACGAAGGAGGAGTAGAAGACAGGAAATCATCAAACTAAGGGCTGAAATCAATTAAATAGAAACAAAGAGAACCATACAAAGAATCAACAAAACCAGAAGCTGGTTCTTTGAGAAAATCAACAAGATAGATAAACCCTTAGCCAGACTAACCAAAGGGCACTGAGACAGTATTCAAATTAATAAAATTAGAAAAGAAAAGGGGGATGTAACAACAAAGACTGAGGAAATTCGAGAGATCATCAGATCCTACTACAAAAGTCTATACTCAAAACAACTGGAGAATCTGGAGGAAATGGACAATTTCATAGACAGATACCAAATACCAAAATTAAATCAGCAACAATTAGATCAGCTAAACAGTCCCATAACTCCTAGGGAAATAGAAGGCATTACAGAAAGCCTCACAACCAAAAAAATATAGGGGACAAGATGGTTTTAGTGCAGAAATCTATCAGGCCTTCAAAGAAGACCTAATACCAATACTCTTCAAACTATTCCACAAAAGAGAAACAGAAGGGACACTGCCTATCTCATTCTATGAAACCACAATTACGCTGATACCAAAAGCACACAAAGATCCAACAAAGAAAGAGAACTACAGGCCAATTTCCCTTATGAATATCGATGCAAAATTGCGAAATAAAATTCTTGCCAACAAGAATTTTGCCAAGAGCCCAATAAAATGATCATTCACCATGATCAAGTAAGTTTCATCCCAGGGACGCAGGGATTGTTCAATATAAGGAAATCCATCAATGTAATCCACTATATACATAAACTAAAAGAAAAAAAAATACCACATGGTCATCTCATTAGATGCAAAAAAACACTTTGACAAAATTCAGCATTCTTTCATGTTAAAAGTCCTGGAAAGAACAGGAATTCAAGGCCCATACCTAAACATAATAAAAGCAATATACAGCAAACCAGTAGCCAACATCAAAATAAGTGGAGAGAAACTTGAAGCAATCCCACTAAAATCAGGGATTAGACAAGGCTGCCCTCTCTCTCCATATCTTTTCAATATAGTACTTGAAGTTCGAGCAAGAGCAAGTAGACAACATAAGGAAGTCAAAGGGATACAAATTTGAAAGGAAAAAGCCAAACTATGATTGTTTGCAGATGATATGATAGTATATGTAAGTGACCCATAAAAAATTCCACCAGAGAACACCTACAGCTGATAAACAACTTCAGCAAAATGGCTGGTTATAAAATCAACTCAAGCAAATCAGTAGCCTTCCTGTACTCAAAGAACAAGCAGGTTGGGAAAGAAATTAGGGAAATAACACCCTTTACAATAGCAATACACAATATAAAGTACCTTGGCATGACTCTAACCAAGCAAGTGAAAGATCTGTTTGACAGGAACTTCAAGTCCTTGAAGAAAGAAATCGAAGAAGACCTCAGGAAATGGAAAAATATTTCATGCTCTTGGATTGGCAGGATCAATATAGTAAAAATGGCAATCTTGCTAAAAGCAATCTACAGATTCAATGCAATCACCATCAAAATCCCAAATCAATTCTTCATAGATCTAGAAAGAGCAATTCTCAAATTCATTTGGAGTAACAAAAAACCCAGGATAGCTAAAACTATTCTCAACAATAAAAGGACTTCTGGGGGAATCAATATCCCTGACCTCAAGCAGTACTACAGAGCAATTGTGTTAAAAACTGCATGGTATTAGTACAGCAACAGGCAAGTAGATCAACGGAATAGAATTGAAGATCCAGAAATGAACCCACAGAGTTATGGTCACTTGATCTTTGAAAAAGGAGCTACAACCATCCAGTGGAAAAAAGATAGTCTTTTCAACAAATGGTGCTGAATCAACTGGAGGTCAACATGCAGAAGAATGAGAATTGACCCACTCTATCTCCTTGCAGTAAGATCAACTCCAAGTGGATCAAGGTCCTCCACATAAAACTAGACACACTGAAACTAATAGAAAAGAAACTGGGAATGACCCTAGAGGACATGGGCACAGGAGGACAGTTCCTGAACAGAACACCAATAGCTTTGCTCTAAGATCAAGAATTGACAAATGGGACCTCTTACAATTACAAAGTTTGTGTAAGGCAAAAGACACTGTCAGAAGGACAAAACAGCAACCAACAAATTGGGAAAAGATCTTCACCAACCCCACATCTGACAGAGGGCTAATATCCAATATATACAAGGAACTCAAGAAGTTAGACCCCAAAGAACCAAATAACCCTATTAAAATGGGGTACAGTGCTAAACAAGGAATTTTCACCAGAAGTAATTCGGATGGCTGAGAAGCACCTTAAGAGATGTTCAACATCATTAGTCATCAAGGAAATGCATATCAAAACAACCCTGAAATTCCACCTCACACCAGTCAGAATGGCTAAGATTAAAAACTCAAGAGACAACAGGTGCTAGCAAGGATGTGGAGAACGAGGAACACTCCTCCATTTTTGGTGGGATTGAAAGATGGTACAACCGCTCTGTAAATCAGTGTGGTGGTTCCTCAGAAAATTGGGCATGACACTTGCAGAGGACCCTGTCATACCACTCCTGGGCATATACCCAGAGTATTCCCCTGTACACAATAAAGACACATGTTCCACTATGTTCATAGCAGCCTTATTTATAATAGCCAGAAGCTGGAAAGAACCCAGATGTCCCACAACGCAGGAATGTATATAGAAAATGTGGTATATTTATTCAATGGAATACTACCCAGCAATTAAAAATAATGAATTCATGCAATTTGTAGGCAAATGTTTGGATCTGGGAAATATCATCCTAAATTTGTCAACCCAATCACAAAAGAATACATATGAATTGCAATCACTGATAAGTGGATATTAATGAGACCAGAAGCTCTGAATACTCAAGACACAATTAGCTAAGCAAAAGATTACCAAGAAAAAGGATGGAGAATACCCTGGTCTGGAAAAGACTAAATCCAGGTTTGTAGGAGAGTACCAGAACAGAGAAATGGTGGGGAGGTGATTGTGGAAGGGGGGGGGGAGAGGACTTATGGGACATATGGTGAGGGGGGGAACTGGAAAGGGGAAAGCCTCTGGAATGTAAAGAAAAATATAGAAACTAATAAAAAATACAAAAAAAAAAAAAAGAAGCAGCTCCAGGTCATCCCCAAGTAGAGAACTCAAAGGCAGCCTAAGCTATGGAGACCCTTTCCATTTAGTAACCAAAAATAAATAAATAAATAAATAAATAAATAAATAAATAAATAAATCCAAGAACACATCAAAAGGATCATTCACCATGATCAAGTAGGCGTCATCTCAGGGGTGCAGGGATGGTTCAATGTATTTAAATACATCAATGAAATCCTCTACATAAACAAATTCAAAGAAATAAAACCACATGGTCATTTCATTAGATGCTGAAAAAGCATTTAGTAAAATTCTGCATCCTTTCATGCTAAAAGTCTTGAAAAGAACAGGAATTCCAGGCCATACCTAAACATAGTAAAAGCAATATACAGCAAACTGGTAGCAAACATCAAACTAAATGGAGAGAAACTTGAAGCACTCCCACTAAAATCACAGACTAGACAAGGCTGCACTCTCTCTAAATATCTTTTCAATATACGTCCTGAAGTACTAGCTAGAGCAATTAGACAACATAAGGAGGTCAAAGGGACACAAATTGGAAAGGAACAAGTCAAATTATCACTATTTGTAGATGATATGATAGTATACTTAAGTGACCCAAAAAACGCCATCACAGAATTCCTATAGGTAATAAACAACTTCAGCAAAGTGGCTGGTTATAAAATCAACTCAAACAAAGAGTAGCCTTTCTATACTCAAAGCATAAGCAGGCTGAGAAAGAAGTTAGGGAAATGACACCCTTCGCAATAGCCACAAACAATATAAAGTATCTTGGTGTGACTCTAACCAAACAATTAAAAGATCTATATGACAAGAACTTCAGCTCTGTGAAGAAGGAAATTGAAGAAGATCCCAGAAAATGGAAAATTCTTCCATGCTTGTGGATTATCAGGATTAATATAGTTAAAATGGCCATCTTGCCAAAAGTAATATACAGATTTAATGCAATCCCCATCAAAATTCCAACTCGCTTCTTTATAGAATTATAAAAATCAGTTCTCAAATTCATGTGGAATAACAAAAAACCCAGGATAGATAAAATTATTCCCAAAAGTAAAAGATTTTCTGGGGGAATCAGTATCCCGGACCTCAAGCAATACTACAGAGCAATAGTGTTAAAACTGCATGGTATTGGTACAGTGACAGGCAGGTGGATCGATGGAATAGGATTGAAGACCCAGAAATGAACCCACACATCTATGGCCACTTGATCTTCTACAAAGGAGCTGAAAACCTCCAGTGGAAAAAAGATACCTTTTCAACAAATGGTGCTGGTTCAATTGGAGGTCAGCATGCAGAAGAGTGCGAATTAAGCCATTCTTATCTCCTTGTACTAAGCTTAACTCCATGTGGATCAAGGACCTCCACATAAAACCAGAAATAGTGAAACTAATAGAAAAGTAACTGGGGAAGACCCTTGAGAACATGGGCATAGGGAAAGTTTCCTGAACATAACAGCAAAAGCTTTTGCTCTAAGATCAAGAATTGAAAAATGGGACCTCATAAAAATTATAAAGTTTCTATAAGGCAAAGGACACAGCAAGACAACCAACAAATCGGAAAGCAATCTTCACCAACCCTCATCTGACAGTGGGCTAATATCCCATATATACAAAGAAATCAAGTAGTTAGAGACCAGAAAACCAAATAACCCTATTAAAACAATGGGGTACAGAGATAAAGAAAAAATTTTCACTTGAGAAACATCACAGAGTTCTATCATTCAAGTAGTTTCTTACTCTGTCATTACTGTAGTCTGTTGTGCTTTCACTGTACTATATTGTGTCATGACTCATTAGTTTTATGTGATCACTGTTCACTACTGCAACATCCTAATGACGTATTTTCTCTTTATCGCGTCACATTATTCTTCCCTAGTTGTCCATTATGCCAACATTTTGTTCTTTTGTGAAACAATATGACATAAATGAGTCATCAGTGTGTTTTGCTATCACAATGCCCCATAGTGCCATCACAATATCCAATTCATCATCATTGTACTCTTGTTTTATTTGTGTTTTCTCTTATACTTTAGCTGTGAGCTTATTGGCACCCCAGTGTAATATTGAGCCATTATTTTACCTTAATGAATCACCTCAATATCCTACTGTGCCATGACTTTTCTATTGTGAAATCACTATTCTACCATAACTGTGTCCTATTACTTCACCAAGATTCTATATTGTGCCAATGACAATTTCTATATTCCCATCAGTGTTACACTGTACCACCACATTGTTCTATTGTACCATCACTGTGTCATAGTAGGCAATGAATGCCCTAGTATGCCATCAGTGTCCTATTGTAATATAGCTCTGTTATTGTGCCATTACTGTTTCCTATTGAAGCATTACAGTTCCCAAATATTTAATCGCTGCTATAATATGTCATAAATGTTACTTATCCATAACAATCTTATGGTATCATTGGTCTTTCTATAGTAAATAATTTTGACCTATTGTACTATTGTTATATGTTATTAAGTCTCTTGTGTCCTATTAAGTCACCAAGTTAGACTTTTGTCCTATTATTCTGTCCTATTGTGACATCAAAATACTTTAGTATGCCATCACTGTGCTCTATTAAGTCATATGGTCCTCCTTTGTACATTAATCTGGCCCTATTGTGCTATCACTGTTGCCTATAAATCTTCAGTATGTTTTACTACATTTTTTAGTCCTATGTTGATCTAATGAGTCATTATCCTGATGTATTGTGCTACCATGATGCCCTCTTATACTGTCATTAATTTTTCACAATTTTTCCTTCAGTGTGGTCTCTTATGATATCATGGTGCCCAATTGAACTAATGATGTTTCTAGTCATCTTCTAAAAGTGTCATTTTCTGCTATACCTCCATAAGTTGTGCAGTCATTGTTGCACATAGGAATTAACACAAAGAACTATTATGACATCACAATAGGTGGTCTGATTGTATCATAATAGTGCCTTGCTGTGCCATCATGTTAGACTTTTGTGCCATCATTTTGACATACTGACTCATTATAATGCCATATCATATCATTTCATTGTCTTACTGAGCTCACTGTGATGATATGAGAAATGAGTGTAGACTACCAACATAAAATAGGTCATTATTGTACTATCACAGTGGCCCAACATGTCATTATAGGGTTGTATTGTGTCATCACAGTGTTCTTTTGTACTATCATTGCTGCAAATTGTGCTGCCATTGTGCTGTATTATGCCAAATTGTTATCTTTGATGTAATTGCTTTAACAATTCTTGTCATCATTTTATCTGAGTAAGTTACTATTTTCCCCAATAATGTCATAAACACATCCTACTCTGGCATCACTGTGTCTATAATATCATCATCATGCTCCATTGGATATAAAAGTTCCCTATTTTGCCATTACTATGTATCATTTTACCATTACAGCATTCTATGGGGCAATAAACACATCCCATTGCATGATCACATTTCTTCCTCTGACTAATGTTTTTTTTTTCCTTTTATTCCTTCCCTATGCCTGATAGTGCAATTACAGTATCATTTGAGTCTTTTCATTAGCCTGTTGTGCCATTATTTGTGCAAAACTGTGTCATCACAATGCTTTATGCTGTCATCCAAGTATCCTCTTGTATCATCATTCTAGCATATTTTTCCATCACTGTGCCATATTATCCTACCACAGTACCTTATTGTGTTATCATTGTGTTCTACTGAACCATTATAGTGCTCTAACATCGCATTAAAAATTAGCACTTGTGCCATCAGTGTTACCTAGTGTGTCACCACACTCTTTAACTGTATCATCATTGCTTTTCTATAAAAGGCTGTGACCTATTTAGTCATCACAGTGAGATAATGTGCCATGACATTACTGTCTTGTCTCATCAGTGTGATTTATGCTGCAGCAGGTTGTCCAATTGTATCATGAGGGTATCCAATAATGTCACCACACTCCGTAATTGTACCTACCAAACATTTTATTGTATCATCACAATGCCCTAGTGTGTCATACTTTGTCCTATTATTCAATCACTGTACCCTATGACTGTGATATGATGGCAAAATAAAATACTGTATTGTACATTAGAACAGAGAAGTCAAATAGCAAGGTACTATAGACATACAAATGGGACTGATGAAGGCACAATAGTGCACTGTAATAACTACAGTACACAGTGACAGTACAATAGAACATGGTGATTATAGTATAGTAAATAATAATGGTACAAGAAGACATTATAATAGAATAATATTATTTGTGATGGCACAGTAAGTCACTGCTGTGACAATAGTATAATTAGTGTACAATGATGGCAAAAAATACCAGAGTGATTGTGTAATAGGTAAGTGTGATGCCATCCTTGAATACTGTTGAAACGTTTAGGTACAAGGATGACATAGTAAGAAACAAAAATGATACAATTTGTTACAGGAATTTCACCAAACAGTTTAAAGACACAATTGCTAGTGTGATGACTCATTAGAAATAATTATGGAAAAGTAGTCTACAGTATGGAACAATGGGGTACAGTGATGAAATAATATGGCATACCAATAGTGAAATAAGTTGCAGAGAGGTATATACAAAACACAATCATTGTGCATTAGAACACAGTAGTGATATGAGTTGGATAGAAAGGACATGGTGATGGTAGAGTAGGACAATAGTGACACAATTTTCAGGGTACTTGATAGCACAATAGGACATTGTCATGAAATCGCAATGATATATTGTTCCTTTATAATCATTTCTTGAACCATCACGGTGTCTTTTTGTGTTATCACTTTGTTGTAGTGACAACCTTGTTTTCTATTGTGCCAGTCATTGTCCTATTTTACCTTCACTGTGTCATAGTTTGCCATCACAGTGCTCTACTGCACCATCATGGTGCCAGGTTTTGACATCAGTGTCCTATTATTTCATCAAAATATCCATTTGTACCATTGCAGTGCTCCTTTTTCACCATGCTGCAATACTCTGACATAATACTGAACTCTCTCATCAATCCTCTAGTGCCACCACAGTGATATGTCATTTTTTCCTTTCTCTGCCAACACAGTTCAAGTTAGATTTTCACAATGACATATTGTGTTGTTACCTTAATACATTGTGCCAATCACAGTGTCCTGTTGTGCTGTGACAACATCTACTACAAGTCCCTGATTGTATTATCATTATACATATTTTGCTTTCATCATATTCTATTGTATCATCATCATGACCTGCTATATCACCATAATATCTCACTCTGCATCAGCATGACCTATTATGCTATCATATTCCTTGTTGTGATATGTTAGGGCTAAATTATGGCGAAAATATTATTCTATCATCATAGTCAATAGAGTCCATAGAGTGTAATGTCATGTGAACACACTGTTTTACTATATACAATAGGGCCATCCATATGATTTATTGTGTCATCACAGTGTCAAATTCTGTCCTCATTGTACACTAGTGTGTCATCACAAATCATTTTGGTATCATTACAGTGCCCTCTGGTAATAATATTCTGACCTATGATGTCACTATGGTTTTCCATTGTGTGACCATTGTTTCCCATCAGCCAGTTTTAACTATGTCTGTTTACATGACCTCAGTGCACAACTCTATGAACAGTGCACTCCAACATGTATAATAGTGACTTCTTGTGCCATCACAGTGGCCACTTGTTCATTAGTATACCCTGTGGTTTTCTTTACAGTATTCTATCATTCCATTGCAGTTCCCCACTGTATCATCACATCTAATTATTGTGAAATCACTTTGTCCTTTGAATCATCATCACAGTGTATTGTATCATCACAGTATCCTATTGTGGCACAATTATATGTTATTGTGTACCACAGTACTCTATTGTGATACCACAGTTCTCTATTTTGCTATCACAGTGTTCTCATATGGCTTCACACTTTTCTTTCTTTTTTTTACTTTTTTTTGGACAGAAATCTCTTCAATGTACTGTCACTGTATTTTTTTGAATCATCACACTGTCACACAGTGTCATCTTACTAGACTCTTATGCCATCACTCTCTCCTATTGAGTCATTAAAGTGCCCTATCATGTTATTTCTGTCTCCTACAGTATAATCACTCTGGCTTAGGCTTCTATTATCTTGGCCTTAAATTGTCAAAGAGTGTCATTACTTTGTCATATTGGTTATCATTGTGTTCTATTGTGGCATCACTGATTTCTATTGAGTTGTAAGAGTGAACTATTATAAAAGGCCCACACACATTAGCCTAATGTGTGTCAAAACTGAAATACTATTCAGGCCTAGAAACCCAACACATAAGTAGTAACATCTTCTAAAATGAGAACCAAGACCTAATGTATTTCTAAGAAAGTCCCTAAAAATACTAACCTAAATATACTAACCTTGATATTTGATTTCTGTACTTCTGCTTACTGTTGAGGTGTGTAAATCTAGGGTGTGGTCTTTGTACTTAAAAACTCACCATGAGAAAGACTGATGACTGCACTTGGGTAGTAACAATCTCCATAGTTACTGACTGTATAATAAAAACTTTCTATGGCTTGAACCCATTTCTGAGTGATCTTCTGTGGTGGATAACCCAAAATATTATTGGGTCATCACAGTGCCTGATTGTGTTATTAAGTTCACTGTTGTGACAGAAATTAGGACCTATTGGCAATTATCAATCATTATTGAGTTTTTATAATGGACTTTTGTGCTACCTCATTGTCTTAATCTTTCATTATATTCCCTGTTATGCCATCATAGTAATAAGTTATGTGTTCACTCTTCCTTATTTAGTAACCATGGTGCACACACATATGATCACACTATCCACTTTTGCCTATCCTGCATTTAGTGGGTCTTCATGTTGACTTATGTCTTCAGTGAGCACTATTTCTTCATAGTACTTAACAATTGTACCATCATGCTGTCCATTGAATCATAAGAGAAGACAGTTCTGTTATTACTGTATTCTAATGTGCCATCATGTGACTGTTGTCATCACTGTGAACTATTGTCTCACCACAATTTCTTTAGTTCTATCAATATATGATTATACAATCATTGCATAATGTTGAATCAACACATTTCCCTACTTTTCCCTCTTTATGGTCTATTGTGTCATTATTCCATGCTATAGAGTCTCCATAGTGTACCTCCGTGTCACCATATTATATGACCTAGTATTTATTTCCATTGTCTTTCATGTAATCTCTCTTCCTTATTTGTCTATCATCAAGTCTTATTGTACCATCAAGTGCCTTAATGATTCTGCTATTTTGTCATATGTATGTATGTATATATAAAATATAATATGTCATAATATCATATATAATTACATATTATGCATACATAGTTGTATACATATTATACATACTACACACACACACACACACACACACACACACACATACACACACACATATATGATATAGTCTGTCCTTTTCCTATGTAGAACCTTAACTAATATAATGTTGGGCCAGAAGAGGTTCTAGGACAAAGGAAGTAGAATGATGAATTTTAAATATCTGGAATTTGCTTTCCAATTTTGCAATATCTACATATACTCAGGCAATAAGGAAATCTTGTGGTGTGAACTAATTTTGCAAGCATAAGGAGTCATTTTATTTGATTATTCTGACTCACCAATTGTGAAGCACAATGGATTTGTCACTCTGTATATAAAACTATGTCAATTTGTGGAAAAATTAGGGAAGTAATAACGCTGGTTGATTACTCTTAGCATCTTTAGATAAATTGACAAAGGCTATAAGAAAGATCTGTGGTATAATAAACCAAATTCTAGCATTTCAGAATAAAGAAAATGACAATAATTAACTCATTGGTAAAATTACACAGATACAAATGTATATGGTATAATTGTGTGCCCTGGAAAATAATCTCTCCAGAAGCCACAAAGCTCATTGTGCAGAAAGTCAAATCTAAGCCTTCATTGTTAGACTGGACAAATTATAGCAAAAACTCATGACACATTCTTGGAAACTTTTTGTAGTTAAAGGACATTAATGGGGGAAAAGGAAAGAGCAACAAATAGAAACATTCTGTAAATATGTATGGAGATTTGTGGCAGGACCTTATTCTGAGACTCAAAGTTCTAACTTTTGAGTCCTCAGTTTCTCAAGGGTTCATACTGCCAATAGATTACAAATCTCTACACCCTTAGCAGAGGATATATTCCACTCCAAACTCTCTGATATATTGTCTTTTTTATCTGACTGAGGAAAATATTCCTTCATTGTTTACTAAAACAATAATGATTTTTCTATTCCATAAAATAGAAACAGAAAGAACATTACCTATCCCATTCTATGAAGCCACAATTACTCTGATACCTAAACCAAAAAGGGACCCAACACAAGAAGAAAACTTCAGACCAATTTACTTTATGAATATTGATGCAAAAATACTCAATATAATTCTTGCCAACTGAATCCAAGAACACATCACAATGATCATTCATCACAAACATGTAGGCTTCATCCCAGGGAATCAAGGTTGGTTTTACATATGAAAATATATGAATGTATTCCACTATATAAACAAACTCAAGGGGAAAAATTCACAGAGACATCTTATTAGATGCTAAAGAAAACCTTGGACCAAATACAATTCCCCTTCATGTTAAAAGTATTGAAGGTATCGGGAATTCTAACTCCATACCTAACTATAATAAAAACAATATACATCAAACAAACAACCAATATAAAAATAATTGGAGAAATACTTGAAACAATCCCACTAAAATCAGGGACAAGACAAGGATACCCACTTTCTGCTCATCTATTCAAAATAGTAGTCAAAGCTGTAGCTAGAATAAGAAACACCAAATGGAGATCAAGGGGATACAGATTGTCAAATAAGAAGTCAAGGTATCACTATATGCAGATGACATGATAGTATACATATTAAACCCAAAAAGTTCTACCAGAAAATTTCTACAGCTGAAAACAATTTCAGCAACATGGCTGGATATAAAATTAACTCAAATAGATAAGTAGCCTTCTTTTCTACAAAGGATATTCAGGCTGAGAAAGAAATTAGGGAACCAAAAACCTTCACTGTTGTAACAAATAAGTGGAAGACCTGTATGACAAGACCTTCAAGTCTCTCAAGAAAGAATTCAAAGACTTTAGAAAATGGAGATATCTCCTGTGCTCATGGACTGGTAGAATTAACATAGTAAAAATGACCGTCCTACCAAAAGCAATCTACAGACTCAATGCAATCCCCATCAAAATGCCAACACAATTCCTCAATGAAATGGAAAGTACAATTCTCAAATTCATCTGGAAAACCAAAACAACCTGTATAGAGAAAACAATTCTTAACAATAAAAGAACTTTTGAAGGAGTCAACATTCCTGACATTAAGCAATACTACAGAACACTAGTGATAAAAACTGCATAGTGGCTTTTCTGAATAAAATTTAGGCAAGTGATTATGTCCCTTGGTTTTTAGCAGTAATTTCCTCTTAACCATTATATAAACAGCCTTAAGACTAACTTGGTTTTGTTGGCAGAAATGTTGAGGTAACTATCAAGATGAGTTTCCTGAAATTCCAAAGAACTGTAAGCTCAGTCTATGTGGAAGTAAAACATAGAAACTAATGAGTAAAATTATTTTAGAGAAAAAGCAGGGGATACATCTAAACTGTAGTTTAGCACTGAGGAAAACTGGAACAAGTAATCCAAATATATGCCTAGAGGGAGGGATTGCTACAAGAAACATGAAGGGGTGGTGTTTATTAGCTTGCTAATCATTGCTTACTCATCCTTCTTTCTCAGAAAAGCCAGGAGCACAGGCCTAGTGATGGAACCATTGCTAAAAATAAAATGGGTCCTTAAAAATGCCTTACAGCCATATCCCTAGCTCAATCTTATGACAGTATTTTCTCAACTAATATTCCCTCCTCTCCAATGACTAAATTTTGTCATGTTAAGACAAAATGAGCCAGAAGAGACAATGTGAGCATTTAAAGTACAGAAATTGATTGTTAAAGAATGAGATCCTGAAGCTGGAAAGAACCCAGATGTCCCTCAGTGGAGGAATAGATACAAAAAATGTGGTATATATACATAATGGAATACTATTCAGCCATTAGAAACAATGAATTCATGAAATTCTTAGAGAAATGAATGGAGCTGGAGAACATCATACTAAGTGAGGTAACCCAGTCTCAAAAGAATACCCATGGTATGCAGTCAATGATAAGTGGATATTAGCCTAGAATCTTGGGACTCCAAAGACACAATTCACATACCAAATGATATCTGACAAGAAGAAAGGAATGGATACTGGTGCTGGAAAGGCTCAAAGCATCAGTGTAGGGGAATACCAGAACAGGGAAGTGAGAAGGGGTGGATGATGGAGCGGGGGGCGGGGGAGGGCATGTGAGACCTTTGGGGCGTGAGGAACCAAAAAAGGGAAATGAAATGTAAATATAGAATATATCCAATAAAAAATAAAATAAATAAAATAGAAATTCAAAAAAGAAAAAAAGAATGAGATCCTGTAACTCAGGATTGGGGTGTGTTGGAAGACTCTAATAAGTCTTAGAACTTTCAACTTCCAGATTCTCAAGTGTTTATCTTAGCTGAGCATGTAGTCTCCCCACCCTCATCAGAAAATATCCTGTACCCCAACCCATGAAATTTTGTGTTTTATATCTTTGAATGAGCAAATTAATCCTTCATAGTTGGCTAAACTAGATGTGACATTTCTCTAAAGGTGATACTAGGTAAGTTAGTTCTTATGCCACTCAACACCTATCAATACTTGTCTATAGACCTATTGGCAGGTTTCAAGAGAGGAAATAGGTGTGGCACATGAGATTAAAGATTAAGAAAAATTTATAGATCTTAATCAGTTTGCTACTTCATCCCAGAAGAAGCCTTGGGAATCTATGTGGGAATAGATTTTAAAGGTGTGGCATGATGGTGGAAGGAAAAACAAAAACAACAACATATCAGGCTGAATTTACTGGCATGGGATCTTAGAGGAGAAGAAAATATGAAAGTTCCCACAGTTAAAAATAATATCAAAACTTTAAAGCAAATTGATTGAATCATTTGTCAAAAGGTTGCCTAATGCTTTGGAATTGGAGATTCCTATTATCCCTTGGATTATTTTTGATGAAGGGAAGTTTCAGCTCAGGGAAATGCTAACAAACCTAATAGTATACAATGTGAAGGCCAAGACGACATGGCCTTCACTAATTCTGTAAAATGTTGAGAAAGCACCTGAACATTTCGAGAGTTTTGTTGTCTTTTATCTTGTTGCAAATATTGTGGTAGAGATGTTGCTAAACAATTGGATGGATTAAATAAAATGATTTTAATTGAACCAAAATGATCAGGGACTAGGTCGCAGCATCAAATTGCCAAAGACAAGATAATAGTAGTTATTTTAATAAACATAGTAGACAAAGCACTGCTCACAATGGCCTAATGTGTAATCATTAGCACAGGCCAGTAAATTTATAGTTGAATGACTCTTACTGGTATTTTGTAATGGCTAATAAATCATGGTGTTTCCAGACATGAAATAGATAAGTCTATTACATTTTACTTTAATCTGTATAAGCAGGGACATTGTTAGTCAAATAAAATAAAGTTTACAATGGATTATGACAGAAGGAATATTGGCCCATGAACCAATTTCCAGATATGAGGCTGTTTGCATACCCAGAACCCCATGGGTGGATAAATTGTCTGGTTCTCCTGAGGAAAGATAGGTTCTCTGGCCTTTTAGAAAAGTACAGTATTGAAAAGAAAACAATCAGATATTCTAGATATTCCATCACTGTGGCCTATTGTTATCTTACAGTGTTCTACTATGCCACAACTCTTTAATATAGTGTGATCCCTGTATTCTGTTGGGTCACCACCATTTCCTAGTTTGTTACCACCTTCTAAAATGGCTTCATCCTAGTGACCATTTGGGTTGTCACTTTGCCATCTTGTAAAATCTTTGTACTCCAATGAGTCATCAAATTCCACTTTCATGGCTGTCCATTATCTTATAGTGCAATTACAATATCAAATTATGGCATCCTGCACCCTTCTGTGGCATTATTGTACCCTAATGAAGTATCACAGTCGATTGAGATAGATGGTCTTTGAATTTTGATTGTGTTTATTTTCCATCCTCTGATATGCATATTTCCAATGAGTCCAAAATGGTTGCTACTTCAAACTCACTTGATCCAATTATCATAATGTCATCAATATAAGGCATCAATGTAATATTTTGTGGAATAGACAGACCATCAAGCTCTCTTCTAAATATGTTATGACAAAAACCAGGAAAGTTAATATACCCTTGAGGCAAAACTGTAAAGGAATACTGCTGGACATGCAATCTTCATACAAATTTCTTCTGTAGTCCTTATGCATAGTTACTGAGAAGAAGGCATTTGCTAGATAATAGCTACCTACCAGGTACCGGGAGATATGTTAATTTGTTAAAGTAATGAGTCTTTGTCTGGTACAGCAGCTACAATTAGATTTGCTATGCGATTTAGTTTTCCAAAGACAGTCATCATTCTCCATGATCCATCCGTCTTCTGCACTGGCCAGATAGGAGATTGAAAGGGAGATGTAGTGGAATCCACCACCCTTGCATCTCTGAAGTCCTTCATAGTGGCAGTAATTTCTGCAATTCCTCCAGGAATAAAATACTGATTTTGTATTCACTATTTTCTTTGGCAGAGGCAACTCCAAAGGCTTCCATTTCACCTTTACAACCATAATAGCCCTCACTCCACAGGTCATGAAACCAATGTGAAAATTCTGACAACTTCTCAGTATATCGATCTAAAGTATACCTTTGGAACTGGGAAAATAACCTCAGGATGTGTTCAGGGACCTTCTGGACTTACTGTGAGTAGGACATAAGTCAAAACTCCATTAATCTCCTGTGTTCCATGATTCCCTTCTTTACTGTAGAACTACAATGTTTCTGGGTATCTCTTGGGATCAGGGTCAATACAGAAACTGTATCCAATATACCCCAGAAAGTCTGATTATTTCCTTTCCCTCATTCCACAGTTACCCTTGAAAAGGCTGTAAGTCTTTCTGGAGAAGAACTGGAGAAAGGCTAACAGCAAAACTTTAAGGAGTCTTATTAATATTCTTTCTCAGGGGAAGCTAGACACCATTTAATTAGAGGGGTACTATGTTTACAAACTGGCAGTTTGGAAATTGATTCACTGTCTGAGATTTCCTTTTGTCATTAATTAATGTGGCTTTTCTTCCATTTGTTTGAGAATGTTTCTGCTAATACTGATCAAACAGGTATGCAGTGGGCTTCCTACTATTTCATGCCTGGAAACATCAATATGGATTATCCAGTACCAAAGGTTCATACAATTCATGCCATTATAACTTTTACCTTTTCTTTGCTAAACATTAAGGGCTAAGTCATTATAAATGATATTTTGTCTGCCTTGCCCATTATAATAACTATTATCACCTTGTCTCTGGGGATTCAATGCTGCCACTTGGCCCTTACTTACTCAGCACACAATTAAACACATTGCATATAATTCATCCAATTGAGCAGCAGCCTCTCCAATTCTCAAGTGTGGCACAAGGAAAAGTATAAGAACAAGAGACTTCAAATGTGTTGTTGGCCCACTCATCTCTTTATGTCTTATAGGATTTGTGAAGATCATATCTTCTGAGCCTTCCCATTATAAAGGATTAGGTTTTAGACAAGGTATTTAGTCTAACATCCAAATTTTCCTGAGTCATAAAATCCTTTCATCAATGCTAAGCCAATTGAATCTTCAATTCATTTTTAGTAGGCCATCTTTTGATACATTTTAGAGCCAAAAATTCAAACAAACTTCTGATACCCTTTTTACTGTAAAATCTAGAAACTATTAAAAAATTATTTAAACATATAATCTTTACTCACAGGGCCCATGTCAATAAATTGAGCTTAATCTGATTATAGGTCTAGAAAAATCTATTGGTGGGCTTTGAGGAAAGAATTCTATATCTTGTTGCCAGGAGTGGAGTTCCACTCTTGGTTGAGTTTGAATATAATGGACCTCAAACTCTTCCATTATACTTCCTCCAACTAGGCTTCACCTAATTCTAACAAGGCCACATTTCTTAATAGTGCCATTCCCTATGGGCTAAGCATTAAAACTCACGGATCTATTAACATTATCTTAGTGGTCTTCAAACTTTGTGTATGGTGATACATGTCACAAAGAGGAGACCAACCCAGAAATCTAAAGTTGCAGACACATTTATTGGTTGTTATTTGGACAACAATTATGCTTGAAATCATTCTCATGGACATTTAGTTCACATAGTTTAAGACTGTTTTATATATTTTTAATTAAACTAAATTAACCAAAAAGAACATGTATAGACAATAGATCCTTTCTCCTGAGTGTGCAGGTTTATGTGTGGGTCAATGTTTACATTATATGTGTGAATATGAATACCAGAAATTAATGTCAGGGTGTCTCAATTATTCACCATTTAATTAATTAAGTAGTTAATTTTCAAAAGATCTCTCATTGAACAGAGAGCTCACCTCTTAGGCCGAAAAGGCTTGTCTAAGAAAACTCTTGCCTGTAGTCCTGAGGTAACATGTGCATGCAAGGTTCTATGTTCAGACTGTTTTTTGTGTTTTTTGTTTGTTTCATTTTGTTTTTGTTTGCTTTGTTGGCATTTTAAATACCATTACTGGGGCACAAGCATGGGCTCTTATTCTTTAGCAGGATGCACTTTACAGGCTGATCTTAGTCCTTCTAGATATTTATTGTTTCCTTAGAATAATTAATTCCTATTTATAGAAGTCCTTTCTCACAGGTTGAGTGTTAATATACCCCTAGATCTCAGACTCTGTTTCTGGCCATATAAGAAGAGGAAAATTTTTAAGTGAACCTACATTCACAGGCAAAGTAGTTAACTTCTTTTAAAAAAAATTATGCATTTTTATTAATTATTTTGTGTATTTATACCTGTGCATGTATTCATTTATTTACATGGTATCGCAAATATCTGTGCATGTCTATATACATTTACATGCAATTGCATACATGTGGCCGATTAATGGAGTTCCAAGGACAACATACAGCAATCTTTATCTCCATACACCATGTAGTTTCTGGACTTGGGGCAAAGAACCTCTATGTGTTAAGCCATATTGCCAACCACTATTTTACTTTATTATGATTTTATTTTCTGATTAACAAAACTAAAATTGGATTCAACTTTGCCCCTAGCACATACACATCAACTGTAAAATCTTGTGACCTTATAAAAGGAAAATATAGGAGGAGAATCTGGAGCCAGAAGTTTCACAGAATTTAGAACATGCTTGATTCAAACAAAATGCACTCAGGTGAAATAACTGTTATTTTCTTTTTTTTCCCTCTAGGGTATGGTCAGGATACTCCACAGTAAATGAGGTTTTATTTTCCAGCAATAAGGAAGGAGACCTTTTCATAAGAAGCAGCAAGCATTCAATAACACTGTAGTATTGGTGCCTGGATTCCAATTACTATGAAAGTGTGCTCCACCTTTCTACTTTTTTCACTTCAACACTTCATTTTCTTTCAGTGGATCCAATGGCCTTAAGACATCACAAAGCCATAGTTACCTGCATCTCATTGCCAAAAGTTAGTATCATAAAAATGTTAATTAGCCATATTCATTTTCAAAACCCTTCAAGCAGTCAAGTGTACCTAGTCAACTCTCACTCTACATGTTAGTATTTGGTTTCTGCCATGAAAGTCTTAATGGAAAAATAAGACATACAACAGTCCTGAGAAGCAAAAGTATCTTTATCTCATTGCTTGGAGAAACTTTTTCTTTTTCTTTTTCTTTTTTCTTTTTTCTTTTTTTTGCATTTATCACTGAAAATTTCGATGGCTTTGTTTTTTTTTTTTTCCTTCTCTTTCCTCTCCATTTGAGGTAGTGGGAGGAGCACAGTAAAAAAGGATCATGATTATTACTAAGGTATCCAAACTAAAATCACCAAGTATATATACATATAAAATATACATTCATATATACACACATAAATATAGATGTGTGTATGTATGTATATGTGTATATATGTTTTATCTTATATTAAAATATATCTTTCTTCATAATTTAATTAAAATTGACTCCATGCTCTTTGTCAAACTAAAAGACAAATTAATTTTTTCTGTGTTGAAGAACTCTTAGCCTCTTAGGGACCCAACATTTCTTTAGCTTTCAACTTAGGTTCACAGCCAGTGTGGTGGTGCACGCCTGTAATCCCAGCACTCTGGGAGGCAGAGGCAGGTAGATTTCTGAGTTCCAGGCCAGCCTGGTCTATGGAGTAAGTTCTAGGACAGCCAGGGCTATACAGAAAAACCTTATCTCAGAAAAAAAAAAAACAACTTAGCTCTTCTTGTCTTTTACCCACAATAGCCAGCAAGAATGAATCTTTAAATTCTTTACTAAATATTTTATTTACATTTCAAATATTATCTCCTTTACTTATTTTACGTGGAAAAGCCCCATATATCATCCTCCCTGCCCCTTCTCACCAATCTTCCCACTTCTGTTTCCCTGTCCCGGCATTCCCATACACTGGTGCAACAAGCCTTTCCAGGAAAAAGGGCTACTCCTCTCATTGATATCCAATAAAGACACCCTTTGCTATATATGTGGCTGGAGCCATGGATCCCTACATGAGCCCCTGTGTAATCTTTTGGTTGGTCGTTTAGTTCCTGGAAGCTCTGGGGCTACTGGTTGGTTCATATTGTGGTACCTCCTATGGGGCTGTAAAACCCTTCAGGTCCTTGGGTCCTTAATCTAGCTCAACCATTGAGGACCCTGTGCTATGTACATTGATTGGCTTTGAGCATACACTTCTGTATTTTTCAGGCACTGACAGAGACTCTCAGGAGCCAGCTCTATCAGTCTCTTGTCAGTAAGCACTTGTTGGCATCCACAATAGTGTCTGGGTTTGATAAGTTTATAAGGGATGGATCCCCAGGTAAAGCAGTCTCTAAATGGCCTTTTCTTCTGTCTCTTCTCCACACTTTGTCTCTGTATCTACTCCAATGTTTATTTTGCTCCCCATTCTTAGAAAAACAGAAGAATCCACATTTTAGTCTTCCTACTTCTTGAGTTTCATGTGGTCTCTGAATTGTATTTTGAGTATTCAAAGATTCTGGGTTATCCACCTATCAAGTTGCTCTTGGAACCCCTTTATTGGTTCAGTAACTTTCAGAGTGTCTACCACACTAATTTGAATATAAAAACATTGTTTTCCAAGTGTTAAATTTTGAAGGTTGTAATTTTTTGGACTGTTGATACACACGGGGTTCTGGTCCATGTCTTCCAACTTGCATGAGAGAACTGAAATTTCCTTTCCATTTGAAATGACAGATGACCTCACATTGACAAATGCCATTTTACTAGAAGTATACTTATTACCTCTTTGGAGCTTGAAAGCCAGTCTTTGCTTGCCTATAATTCCTTATCATTTTTCACGTAAGCATATGCAGACAGTTAAGCTCCACTAACCTAAAGAACTTCCCATGACTTTACTGTGCAGATATTTGTATGAGGAAGATATGCATGTTTCATGGGAAGCATTTCTTGAATCATGGAAGCATAAACTGGCCTATTCTTCCTGAATTTGAAAACATAAGAATAATATCAGTTATGATAAGGAACAGTGTAATAAACAACAAAATTAATGGTTACTGACACTTGTGATTCAGTGAGTCTCAGTATTTATAATCACAATGACTAATTCCCCTTTATTTTTATTTTATTGTTATTAGATATTTTCTTTATTTACATTTCAAATGTTATTCCCATTCCTTGTTTCCCCCCAAAACCCTGCTACAGCATCCCCCCTCCCTTATTCACTAACCCACCCACTATCGATTCCCAATTTTCTAATTATGGCACAGGTTTCTTGTGTTATTTCTGTTGTTGTGACAGTAAAAATTAAAAAAGATGTGATACTTGGGAAGTCAGTGTTTATATTTCTCACCCTGCAATGTCTATGTGCATCTCTGAGGGAAAGTAAAGGCAGGAACTCAAGTGTAGCTGCCAGCTGCTACTGTGAACTGGGTCCCTGAAAGAGAAGCTGGGCATAGATTGGGGGGGGGCAAGAAAGAAATGACATCTGGACAACATTGCTGTTTGAGATGTAATGATCAGTCTGGGTACCACTATATATATATATATATATATATATATATATATATATATATATATATACACACATATATATATATATATATATACATATATACATATATATATATATATATATATATATATATATATATATATATATATATATTAAGGGCAAGTTCTTTCCCCAAAACTCCATAGGCTTTGACTTCAATGTTGACACTGCTCTGCTGGTAGCCTTCATAATTCAGGAAACAGTAGGTCTGGCAGATCAAAAGGACTTCAGTGCTCTGTCCTGGGCTAACTCAGGTGTAGCTAGTGGCTCACAGGTAAAATAAACAGGAGGTTCTGTTGTTTTAAGGAGAACAATGGGCCAAGAACTTCAAAGGCTGAGAACTAGTGATTAGTGCTGAGATTTGAAAATCCAGCTCAAACTCTGACAGGGGTGAGGAGGAAGCATTCAAGCAGATAAGATATATCACAGAAACATTCAAGAGAACAGCGAAGTGAACCCACTTACTTGGATGCAGCTAATGGTGTGGTTCTCACTCTTAAACATCCCAGCACCACATAACCAGGGATTATGTTTCTGCTGAAGATTCTTTCAGTTAAATTGAAAAGAAGTACATGTGCATGTTGGGCCTAATCGTACACGTTACCAGGGGAGTTTGAAACAGCTCTGTGAAATGTTTCCTGCAACTAGTAGAAACTGTACAGTGCTGTAGGCTAGGGTATCTGCTTAAGGGTCACTTTCCAGCTTCATCCATATTAAAGATATTTTTGCCTTAAATGATAATCCTATTGTCACAATATACAAAAAATTACATAGAACATGGAATTTATTGTTTTTAAAGCACTGGTTGTAATATGATTGTTTGAAAATTAAGATTTGATTCCTGAACTTTCTCCATTCTCAAATTATTTAACCCATAGTGAGCATATATGGTTTTTCAATGTAAGGCAATGACACATTTCTCCTAACACAAATGTTGTGATGGTACCTGTAGACTGCACCCATTTCCAATAGGTTGGGCACCAGTTTTGGCATTATGCCATCTAAACACAAAGAGGCAAAATAATTCTACCTCTTAACTCAGCACACAGTAAAATTTGAAAGCTGAGAATCCTCTTTGGAGGCAGGATTTGCTTCATAATGTTCCACAATATATCTATGAATTAGACCCTATAGAAAAATGTATGTGAGTTTCATGCCAACCTGCTCTACATAGAGAGATCCAGGCTAGCCAGGATGTGGGCCTGTGTACAAGGGGCTTTCCACAGATATCTCTCACCTGGCCGGGTGCAAGAGTTGTGGTAGAGGGGAGAGGGAACAAGCAGGGAGGGAAAGTTTTTACTACCACTACTGCTACCACTGCTGCAACTGTCTCCACTTCTGTCTCTACTGTGCCACTGTCTTGGATACTCTGGGTCACCCTGCACTGAGTAGGGTCAAGCTTGGCTGAAGAGATTTCCACTAGCCATAGATGAGTGCAGTGGAGTTTCAGGTGTTGTTTCTGGAGAGCAGATCTCTTCCCAAGTGTTACAGCTCTTATGACAGAAGTTCTCAGACTCTGACAAAGGAGTATTTCTTGCACACCTTTAATCTCTATTCTATAAAATTTTGGGTAGGATTTATATACAGTTTTGTGGTAACTCAGGGTTTGACAGCAGGTACCCATTGGCTTGGGCTGAGAGCATGGTGAAACCTTATTTGCATGTGGGAAGGCTTGGTGCTGCTCCTACAGGATTGATAGTCACACACCTCTCAGTGAGGTCCTGTTGGAGGCTGTAACTCTGACAGGAGCCAGGAGGCATGGCTGAACACCTATCATCCCTTGCAGGCAGAAATAACTTACTGGTGTCCAGGTTTCAAGGCCCAAGCTTGACCAGATACAAGGCTGCCTGTGCACAGCTCACTTCCACACCAGAATACCTAAGACTCAACATGTTGGTACTCTGTCCAAGCCCCACCGCATAATTACCTGGCAATAGCCAGGTATGCCCCGCCCTATAGATCTGGCCCACTATAAAAGGGGCTGCTTTCCCCTCCTCTCTCTCTCATCGTTCTTACCTCTCTGCACTCTCACCTCTCTGCCCCTCTTGTGTTCTCCTCCCCTTTCCCTTCTTTCCATGTGGTCATGGATGGCCTCAGCTCTACTTCTCTCTCTCTCTCTCTCTCTCTCTCTCTCTCTCTCTCTCTCTCTCTCTGCCTCTCACTGCCTCCACTACATTAACTCCTATCCCCTTCCCTGAATAAACTCTATTCTATACCATGTCTGTTTGTGCGTGGTCCCTCAGGGGGAAGAGGTCCCTGGGCATGGACCTGCCTAGGCACCCCCCTTCCCCCATGCTACCATGACACACTCTCTAATCCCTCTTCTCTCTTTTATAACCCATCATGTAGTGCCGAAACCTGGGAACATTAAACCATTATTTGGTGCCGAGACTCGGATCAAGAAACTACAGGGTTTGCAAGCAGTCTTTGCTATTTAAGCCACAATGGAAAAGCTCTCCACTCTGCACTGGCTGCATTATCTGCAAACAACTGTGTTTGCCTGAAGCTCCCTTCCTCTCCTTGTTATTCTACCCTTACGGACAGTCTATGTAATTTCACTACTTGTGAGCACGCGTCCATATGCTGCCCTAGCTCCTCCATTCTGTGTTTATGTCCCGGTCCCCACCTGCCGAGTCCCGAGCTCAGCAGCTGAGCAGAGTTGAGCTCCCATGCCACTGTATGATTGCTAGGATACAAACAAGCATCTTTGGTACTTCCTTGTTCTGCCCACCTCAGGCTATGACTTCCACCTGGGGCGGAATGTCCCATCCTGCACAGCCCCTCTACAACTTTTCCTGCCCCTTTAACCTTCTACAACTTTCCCACCGCTGCATGCAGTACAGCCACCATGGGCCACAGCACAGGTCTCTTCTGTCATTCCTACCACAGCCCGGCTGCAGCCCATGCCCAGCTCAGCTTCACTATGGCTGCATGTGATACTAAATACTACAGTCGCCACAGTGTTGCAGCTCTTACAGCCTCACCACTTCTGTCACTGCCGCTGCTGCTCCTGAGAGTGCATTACGCAGACTTGGTTTCCCATTCCCACAGATGCCTGTAAGTCCATCATTGCATGGCCATGCCACCACTTATTTTTCTTAGATTTCCAGTTTCCCACGCCTTAGGCTTCAAATGAAATTTGGCCAGCTTCTTTGAAACTAAGGCTTACTTCTCATACCCAGTCTACAGGACTGGCTTTCCAGCTATAGGACAATTAATCCCTTGCGTGCCCCCTCACTCAGAAGTGACCTGGAGTAACCCTTACCTTTAACAGCTGCCAAAACTCCTGGACCAGGTCTGTGCACTTCTTCCGATGTTCTGAGTATGTCTCAGCCCCTAAAGACTCTCGTGACAGCCTGAGCCTTTAGCCTGGCTGTGCCATGTTGCTAATAGTTTTTCAGAATCCAAAATTATATTTAGCGGCTTTCCCAACCACCCAATGGGCAATTACTTGTCTTCAACTGTAAATTAACAGTCTGGTAAATGATAAAGGACCTAAGCCCACCTATCTGTGTCCCCACTAACACTTAGCTTGTTCGTTCCCATAGCCTCCATGCTCAATAGCCTGCACAAAGCCTAAATATGAGTAAACAAACTCATTTTCTGTCACCATGGTTTAATCCATTGCTGCTAGCTTTCTTACTCTTATCCTAACCTCTTTAATAATAAAACAACATACTTTGCTCTACCTATGCAACCTGTCAAAGCTACTTAAGATTCTCATTTCCTATCCTCTCTTGACTATTGCTCTCCTATCTTGCACTCAATCTTGTCAGAGATTTGCTATTAATTTTAAGACAGACAGAATTCCCAAAGACCTGACAGCTTCTCCCAGGAGGTCACAGAAGAAAGATGTGGGCACCGTTACAAGATGCTGGCACAACAAAGGAATGCAGTGTACAAGACCAGAAACCTTGAGTCAAATCACATATCTAAACAAAGGTAAGCCATTTCTTATGTCATGGGTATTCCATTCCACAGAGAAAAAGCCCTGTGTCTTCTGTGCTTGAAAGCCAGATTGACAGCCAAAGCCACCGTGGAGACCAGAGACTACAAAAAACTGCTGGCTACTAGAATCTGTCAACTTTTAATAATATAACTGCTAAGTTATTGTTTATTCCTCAGATTTCTGACTACATTGACAGCTAGACAGTTATCTCCTTACTTAAACTTTATTCCCATTAAATACTTCATATTTCCTCTTCTTGCTCTGTCACTGTCCTAACATCTGAGTTCCTATAGATTTGCCTAACTCTATTAAATATTCCACTATATGATCCAACTTTCAATCCTATTCATTGTGCTCCACAAAAGGCTCATCTTAAAGACTGTTCATATGGTTAACTCATGTTGTTATCTCTTTAGTAAACTTGTTAGCTACAGGAAACCTACCCAGATCTACTTCTCATGGACCAAATAGGCTCCATCCAGATAAGTACATCTGCCCAAGTTCCCACTTACTTCCTAATCCAAAGGGTGGGATTCCTCTGAATTTCAATTGTACATCTTAAGGAAAAAATTTCCTTTCTCCCAAATGTACTTAATCTTATTCACTACCTATACTAATATGTATCAACATCTTGTCAAGTCCAGGCCCTTGCCACATCCAGGACAGCTCCAGAGAAGCAAACTTCAGATGCTCCAATCTTCTCAGCTTCTTTAGACACAGACAGCTTCTACTGGACCTGTTCTGACCTATCCTCAGATGACTCCACAGACCCTGGACAAGAAAGCAGCCTATTCTCCTGAGACTGGACAAACACTTCTCTAGGTTCCCTGGAGATACGTCACCCCCAATGTCAGCATGAAGCAGTCAGATATCATAACGACGACCTTATTCCTGCTTTGCTGTCATCTCTTTTTATTTTTTTTTCTTTTTTAATTAAACAAATACTGGGGAATATTAGTACTCTGTCCAAGCTCCACCTCACAATTACCTGGCAACAGCCAGGTACGCTTCTCTAGACACAGACCTGGCCCACTATAAAAGGGGCTGTGCTCTCTCTCTCTCTCTCTCTCTCTCTCTCTCTCTCTCTCTCTTATCACACTTACCTCTCTGCACTCTCACCTCTCTGCCCCTCTTGGGCTCTCTTCCCCTCCCCCCTTTCTCAACGTGGTCATGGCCAGCCTCCATGCCTCCCTACTTTTCTTCTCTCTCTCTCTCTCTCTCTCTCTCTCTCTCTCTCTCTCTCTCTCTCTCTGCCTCTCTCTGCCTCCACTACAATATTAACTCCCATCCTCTTCCCTGAAAAAACTCTATTCTATACCATGTCTCTGTGTGTGTGCCTCTTCCCTGAAAAAACTCTATTCTATACCATGTCTCTGTGTGTGTGGTCCCTCAGGGGGAAGAGGTGCCTGGGCATGGGCCCTCCTAGGTATCCCCTTCCCCCACGCCACCATGCCAATTCTCTAATCACCCTTCTCTCTTTTGTAACCCATCAAAACACACATACCCACCAAAAGAAAAAGAAGGAAGAGGAGGCACAGAAAGTGGAAAGAAGAAAGGTCAGAAGAATTGAAGTAAGAATTTAAATTGAGATTAATTGATTTTAGACTAGATTTACATAAAGATTCTTTCCAAATCACATGGGGAATTTTGCCTGTGTTTCAGAAATAAGATAGAGAAAATTAGTCACTGACACCAGAGTAGAGAGTGCAGTAATAATCATTGCCTATTTTGATCAGGTATTAATTATTATTGTCTGTAGCTCCTGGTAGAGAGCCAAACAAATAAATGGTATAAAAAGATGGCTGTTGTAGGCAGATAGATGAGCATTAGATGGTATATGATTGCTTAACCAGTCACAGGATACTCATATTCTGTCTAACATGGGCTCCACAGAAATTTGGGGTGTTTTATCCTGCTAGGCAAAAATCACAAGGCCTACAAAAAGGCACATGCAGTATTTCAGTTTGTTTTATTTGTTTTGGATTGTTTTCTTTCTCAAAATGGGTGTGATTTTGAGTTTTGTTGTTATATTATCAGGAGAGAGGTCAATTTTTTTTTCTGTTTATGGGCTCAAGAATATGCTATTTTGGAAGAAAGGTTCTGTGTTTACATGTTTAGGAAAGGCGCTTAGTATCTATACACCTTCTAGAGTAAGATGGATGAGATTTGATGGAGGAATTTCCCAGAAAATTAGATTACAGTTTAAATTTTTTCTTTTGAGATTTATATATTACAAAATATATAGTCTTGGTGAATCTCCTTGTCAGACATCCTGAACTAACCTGCTTGAACTCCTGATGTCCTAGACTTTCAGCTGGATTCAGTCATGACAAAGATATCAGAGTCTAATAAATCCCATTTTCCTTACGCCCACCCTATGTCATTATATCTCAACAACCATTTTCAGCTTGAAGAAGTTTTGAAGATCCATCAACCCAGTCCCTAGAGTTTGGGGCTGGATAGTGTTATTATAGGTTGTCTTTATAGGTGATGAAGAAATGGTCATATTTGACAAGGAAGGACTAGCTAAAATTGATTGCATAGCCGCAAATCATATTTTGTAGAAATGTCTTTAATTGTTACTAAGCTGAAGTTGTAATTTTTTACTTTGATACAGAATTTGATTTTATACAAAATCTTGTTTTTAATTTGTACACATTTCTTCTATTGATACTAAAAATTTGAAAGTACAGAGCATAGATCCAGTTCTTCTGTTCCTGATTTTATAAATTGATCTGAGATAATTAAGCCTGTGAGTTAAGGACCAAATAGCAAATTCGTGGCTCTGAGTTTATTGTTAGCGTATCTTCAGATATTTAAATTGCAAGTACCTGAGAGTAGTTAACAGAAAACAGTCCAGATTACTTTATGTAGATATTTGGTTTTCAAAAATGTCAGAAATCCATAGAATATGACATTTAATGCTATTTATTCAGTTGTCGACACAAATCTGCTTCTAAAGCTGCCCATTCATGGATTCAAGGAAACATTTGAGGACCTTGCCTCTAGGTGAGATTGTACATTTGTGGCTTGGTCACAACTGGGCAAAACATTGCCAATCTCTCATGCAAACCTGTACTATTCTTAAAAGGGCACAATTTACAGGTTAGCACAGTTTAGTTTTGCCTATACTGAATACGTTAGTCCTTAATATTCCTGTATCGCAAATATCTGTCAGATGATCCAAAGCTGAAAACATGTAGATGCTACAACTTATCAAACTACTGGGGCTATATAGGTATGCAGCTATCTCTATAATTTATCTCAGTTCTGGAAGCTCTGTTAGGCTTCCTATATTTTTAGATATGTTAGCCATTCTCAGATTTCTTACAGGGTTGGAAAACTACTATGAGTCTCATAGCCAACTCATGCTATTTACTATAAGAGGAACAGATTTGAGTGGAGAGTTTTCAGAAGGCACTCAATATGAAGCCAAAATAAAAGTCAAGTGCATAATTAAAGTTTTTAAAGTAGGATAGATGACAGTGTTTTATTTATTGATGGAATGTTGGACTGGGTGTTAGATCTATCTTATACCCTATAAGGTGCAAAATGGTAATAGTTATGCTTAGTTTACACTTTGAGAGAAAGTGTGTGTGTGTGTGTGTGTGTGTGTGTGTGTGTGTGTGTGTGTGTGTGTTTAATTAAACCAAAAGGGAGAAATGTTGCAGGATTTTCCCTGTCCAAGTACATTAGAGCAGTAGGAGTTCTGCCATTGCACAGGAAAAAGGGAGGCAGAGCTGAGAGATGCAGAGAGGGAGAGTGGAGAGAAAAGTGGAAGGCAAAATGGAGGCAAACATGAATCTGCATAATTTTAGCCAATCACAGATAAGGTTAGAATATTGGGATAAATCTATTATCATTATCAATTGGTTCAGACATTATTGCATCAGCATCTTATGAATTGTGATTTTAATGATACATCAACCTGAGTGGTTAATTATAAGCCTCAAGAGTTTGATTTACTTGTTTACTGGAATGTGGGACCACCATTTGCAGGGGTTTATGGCAGACAGGGAACACGTGGCTCTCAGGACAAGGAAGTCAAACATTGTGGGGGCTATCTGACAGCAATGATTCCCACAAAGGAAATAAGGGGCCTCTGGCCATGCTGGTGCCCAAGTTTAGATCACGTGGCTGGATCCATGTGATGCCTTGTTGTTTGTGGTAACATGGGAAGCCAGAAAGTCCACTTTTTACTACTTTCCCTTACAAATAGTTTTAATGTGAGTAGCTAAACAGTTTGTACATGAATCTATCTTTTTAATTGCTCCCTCAAAAGAGTGAAAAAAAACACACAGGAAATACATAATATGCTGGCCTATCAATCTGTGAGGAGCAAGCCACTAGATAGATTCCCTCCATGGTTACTGCCTCTAATGGATTTGGATTGGGATGTAAAAAACAATAAATCTCTTCTTTTCATAATTGTTTTGGTTGGCATTTTTTTCACAGCAACAGAAAGCAAAGTATGATACCACTGACCTGAGTTGTGATGCTGAGTTTGTCTTCTTTCTTCCCACTTTTCACCCTGCAATTTCAGGTATCCTTCTATTTCCTCTATGCTTTTCCAAGATCATCTTTAGAAGCAACTTGTTCATCAACTTTTTGTTATCCTCCATGAGAGGTTATATGAGAAATCATTTCCATAGGCTCAAATATTTGATCACTTTGGTCCCTATCAATTTTGGAAGCTATTAATTTTGATCTCATCTGATGATCTGTGTTTAAAATCTTCTTTGTTTACATACTCTTTCTAAACTAATTTAAATAATTTATTATTTCAAATAATATCTGTAGGATTATTTTTCTTATTTTTATCTCTGTCTTTCCCTTTGTCTTGAGTTTTCACAAGTCAGTCTTACTATCTTTCTTGTTGTGTCTTTTGAGTTGGTAATCTTTCTTTCTCTCTCCCTCCATCCATTTCCCTTCCTGTCTGTATTTCTCTCTTTCCTTCCATCTATCTTTCCTACTAGTTTTGTAGAATCCTTTAGAAATATGGATTTAACAGTCTCTCTTACTAGGGATGGTAGCTATGATTTTTGTTCTCTAAACTGCTGATTTGTGAAATATTTATTTATTTAATAATTTCCTCATGTTTTTGCTTGCAGTTTGTCAAGTTCCTTGAGACAACAACATCTTCAATTCATTCATTGTGATATTTTTTGATGAACATATTTAGCAGGACTCTTTTAGCTCAGTATATATTCTGACATTGTAACACTCAACTACTGAAAGTCATCAAATGCTTCATATTTTATTTATTTTATATGAAATGCTATGCATAAGTGACATCACTGTTTTGTATTTTATACATTTGTGAAAATTTAACCTATCTTTAATTTTTTAGAATTAGAAATATTATAAATTATCTTGAAATTTATTAAACTTGGGGATATTTAAATTATTTCTTCAATGCTAATTTTAAGTTTTATTAGCTTGTAGTTAGAGATAAGTCTTAGAATGCTTAAGATAAATTGAGATATCTTCTGTGCTGTATTTGACTACTACTTCATATGCATTAGGCAATAATGGTTTTAATTGAAAAGAGATTTTTAATACAATATATTCTGATTACAGTTTCCCTTTCCAGAACTTCTCAAAGATCTTCCCTTCTACCCCTCCCATCCAAATCTATGTTGTTTCTTGCTCTATCACTAGAAAGTAAATAGAGACTTAAAATAATAATAGTGATGATGATAATAATGATTATGATGGTATTGACAAATATATGAGAAAAAGGAGAAAATAGAGCCAACAAAAAAGCACAAGAAACCTATACACACATATAGACACATATAATGGCAAACATATAAATCCCATAAAGACATAAATATCAAAAACCATAATGTATAATCAAAAGACCTGTAGGAGAAAGCAAACAAACAAACAAACAAGCAAAATATCATGAGGAACTCTTTACCCCTATAAACCTACACCACAAAAAGTCCTCCAAAAATAATATTGAGTTAGTTTTGTATTGGTTGTCTACTCCTGAGCATGATACCTGCAGTTAAATGTGGTTTGTATACCCATTGATAGTCCACTGAAGAAAATTAAATTTCCTCTGTAGACAGTTACCAATTGACGAACAATTGGAGACAGCTTCTAGGTGTTTTATGGAAGATTGTATCTAATTCTCTCTGTTCTAGACCCCATCTGTCTTAGATGTGGTATGTGTGCATGCTGCTATAGTCTGTGAATTTACATGTGCATCAGCTCTGTTATGTCTAGAAACCCTTCTTTCTTGGTTTCTTACATTTTCAGTGTCTGTTACAGTTATTCTGTCTCTTCTGCAAAGTCCCCTATTTCCAGACCAAGGAATTTGATGGAGAAATCACATTTATGACTGAGTGTTTCTAGGTATCTAATTCCCTCTACGTTGTCTAGTCATGAGTCTCTCTATGTGTGCCAATCTACAGTAGGCTCCTAACAACATTCTTCTATACTCTGATCAAGATCTTACTCATTCTTCATCAGAAAAACACTTTTAATAAATAGTACAAACTTGTAAACATCTTCACTTGATTATTTTTCATGATCTATATAAATAATATATTTTGTTGAATATAAGATGTTTTGTGCTGTGCATATAAACATGTAGAAATTTCCAGAGTACCTGTGAATTTCATAGTGTTTTAGACACATTTCCCTTTGATATATTACAGAATTTACATGTGGATAATCACAGAGCACACAGTCATGGTTATTACATCTGCTTTGTGTTGAATTTTCTCAGTCAGTATCAATTATCTTCATTATACATTTATTATTCATGCATTTTTGTGCTAATGGTTGAATCTAGCTTCTTATATATTAAGATAGTGATATACCATTGATAAATTGTCTGCATCAAATTTTGATTTAAAAATTATTTACTTCTAATAAGTAATTAATGACAGTTTTGAATAATTTTTACATTTTTCCCATTTTTTAAATTTTGACTTTGTTATTATTTCTTCATACTTTTAAACCACAGTATTAATTGTAATATGTTAACATCTATGATTTTTTTTTACCTTTAAGCCAGTTAATTGATTGTCAAAAAATATTGCACCTACTTTTCCAATTTATTTCTTGCTCCTGAAAGTAAACCTTCACCAATATTCCTGTAAATATCCCCAAAACTACTATTTGGTTCATGGACTTGGCCTATATTCTGTCTAATTTAGGGCAAGCAGAAAGGTAGATTTTGCTTACATCTCTTAAGGCATAGTATCACATAACAGCATCTTAACTTATTACCTGTCTAATCCTATATTTTGAAAGTTTAAGAACTTTAGATTTAATGGAATCATGAAAAGAAAGTTAACAGTGCCCATAAGCATGTGTCAGCTAAAGTATGCACATGGCCTGATTTCAACAGGCTTATATTCAGCCACTATAGAACAGTGGCTTTAAGCTTGATATTTCATCATCTGGAACATTTTGGAAAAGCATATATCCCACAAGCACTCAAAGAAATCTGAGCACTATAGTTTGAAATATTAAACAAATGTTTTTATCTTTAATTTGATCACTGGAGTATGCATTTCTCCACAGATCAGTCAGGATGGCGAGGGACAAACAGATATGCATAAGTTCTCCAAGGATAAGTGTAAATTATACAAATTTCAATACGGATCACAAGAACTGTGAATTTGGTAATGGTATGCTTGAATATACTCAAATGTTCTTTTGAAACAGTACTCAAATGTTCCTTTGAAAATGTAAATTTACATTTCTAAAAATTTCTATCTCTTTTTAATAGGAAAATTTATTCTCAGTGTTAATAAATGCCTTTGCTTATTTACTAATTAGTGTGTTTATGTGCATGTACATGTGTGTAGAAGTGCATGTCATGTATAAATTGAAAGGTCAGTGGATACATTTTAGAAGTTATTTCTCTCTTTACACTATGGGTTTTGGCTTTTGAATTTAGGCAATAGTCTTTGTGCTTTTATTCACTGAGAAATCTCACAACACCTTATTTGTATTTCCATTATGTTTTTTCCCTGCATTATTATGGGTATAACCCAGGACTTTTCACAAATACAGTCAGTGAGGTATAGCCAAATCTGAAATGTCAGAAGTATGCTTTATCCTCTTTTTCAGAAAGGTTTTTTGCTGTGTAGCTGTGACTGCCTAGAACTTCTAATGTAATCCAGGCTGAACTTAAATTCACAGAAATCTGATTGCCTCTTTTTACAGAGTACAGGGATTATGGAGAATAGTCCTGTGGATTTACCTATAGGCAAAAATAAATTTGTCTTTTGAACACAACAAAGAAGGGTTGAGTGGAGTTGTGTGGTGCTTAAGTCTTGCAACAGACTGGAGACCGGGCCTGAAGTTGTATCCACCATCACTGAAATCCATAGGATCTGGGAGCAACACCATAGCTGCCACACTTCTAATTTAAATCTGTCCTACTGACTGTTCAACATATTGAATTCTGGTGTTGATTTAATGCTAAAATATCATACATTGTTAAAATAAAATACAGAAAGTGTGTTAAAAAATAATGTCATGTGCCAACAGGCCCAGCCAATAATGCTTGCTCTAATTTTTTCTTCAAATTGCTATACTGTACTCAAAATATGCAAAACAAAGTCATCCTTGGCATCATAAAGAACTTGAGGTCATCCTGGACTATAATAATATTTGTCACAAAATACATAAAATCAATGAAACAATGGTATAAAATAACAAAATCATTGGCATGGTATGTAGAGCTTTACAATTCTGACCTGTAACAGAGGTTTGGTTAATTCCTTTATAATAGCTTATGACAGACAAATGCATTCTAACTTGGATGAGTCACTATGTGAGAAACTTTGTAAATGTTAATCCTAAGCATCTTTTGAGAAATTTATGAACTGTCAGACATTTTATTAAAAATATGAAATATCTTTAAAAAGATATAAAACCAATAAATCTTAAGAAAACACACAATTTAAGCAATTTCAATTTTCAGCAAGTTCCTGTTGTTTTACACAAGTATGTGCAAATGTGTGCTCATTATAAACTAAAAGAAACATAAGAATGTATTGTGCTATTTAAATAACACAAATGTAATTATATTAATAAATAAGTAGCTATAGAAAAGAAACTTAAATAGGGTATTTACAAACATGGAGAACAAGGTGCTCTGAGACATAGTTAGAAAATTTTAGACATGAAAAAAATAACATTTCCAAAAAAATAACTGAGTATCAGTTGACTACATCCTCACATGATATATATAAATTCCTAATCACATATGATTTTTAATTGATAGTTTGAGTTATGTTCCTTTTGTAGGATGTTTTATCTTTTATCTTTTTCTCTTTAAGATAACTGGGTGAATCCTGTCCGAATTAGTTGTGTCTCTTTCATTTGTAAGGGCCATTATGACATTTTGAAAATCATTTCAAACTCTAAAGGCTAACAAATTGATTGGCTCCATATTTAGTGATTTATTACTGACCCCTCAAGGCATATAGTACCAGTTATTGCTACAATAGAAACAATTACTACTACCATAGAACCAATTACTACTGAGACTATTTAGTAACCATTGGACCTGGGAGCCAGAGACAGGAACTCATACATTCTTAAACCAAACTAAGACAGAAAACTAGGACTGGAAATTAAAAGCATATGATTAACATGCTAAAGTTGCTATTTAATTGAGACCTAAAGTCTCCTTGCCAGAGCTAGAAATAAAGAACAGAATTTGAGTGAAAGAGCACAAATCACTAGATGTGAAGGTTGGTATTATGTAAATAACTTCTAGAGGCTTACTACTCTTCTGGCTGAACAGTTTTATAGGTTCTAACCTTTCCCAGCTTTCTAGACATTTACCAACTTGAGAATCATTTTCTGTTTTTTATACATTATCTCTAATTTTTTATCAAATTTCATGTGCCTCTAGTCTATTTCTTTGTTTTAGACCAAAGAACCTGGACATCTCAATGGTATTTTCCATACTCCATTCCAGTTCTCAAATAACAAGCCTGTACTTATTCTCCTATACCTTGCCTCTAAGCAGCATGGCTATTAGAAGTTATGCTCACATTTGTTTTAGGTTTTAACACAGATGGATGAACAAAGTTTCTATGCTTGCAATGTGAACTTTGATAGATCTTATATTAAAGTTGTTGACTTGAAATACACCTTAAGAAACTGATAACATGCAATAGAATTGTAATAAGAATGAGGAAATGGAGTCTAGGAAACATTTGGGAGCACATCAATAGTTACTTCTCTGGGTAGTTAAAGAAGGATCCAAGTAGCAAGTTACTCTGTAGTTGTTTCATTTTAAGTTTCTCTAAAACTTAAGAGCAATTTAAATGAAAAATATATTGCCATTTTTCTGATATTGTATGAAGAGAACCATGCCATATTCTAAAAAACTAGCTTTTACTTTTCAAATATGTGTACACATTAAAGTCTGAACATGGATATAAACATATGTGTGCACATTTCCTGATTTGACTCTCATTAGAAGAGGTCAAGAAGGAAAGAAACAACAAAGAAAAGGATGCCTTTCAACTGATATACCTTCTTCCCCCAGAGCTGTATGGTTCCTGGGTTTACAAGTACTAGGATTTTCTTCCATCCAAGCATTAACACTTACAATGTCCTATGGACATGCCCTGACTTTTTCACTCATGAACTCAGAACAGCATTGGTTAGTTGCACAGCAAGGAAGCAAAAAATCAACATAGATTGAAGGAAGAAGTTCAGAAGAGTGCATTTGTAAATGAGAAGATACTGGCTGGTTTCATAGGGAGGGAGGATCATTTCTTTTGCCAATGTAACTAACCATTGACAGGTTGTACATGCTCCAGTAGGTGACTAAATTCATGTTGATAGCACAAATTTAAACCAGTAGGTTATGTATATAGGAAAGACATAAATTTTGTATATCAACTTAAAAACATTTTGGGGGCTATGGGCCAATTGGAAGGAGAAATGGGGGAAGTGGTGACTGTATTTCATTATATACATGTAAAAAATTCTGTAACCATGCGTGTATATGCACACACACACACACACACACACACACACACACACACACATATATATATATATATATATATATATATATATATATATATATATAACAGTTACCTTGTCTCACTGTTAAACCTTAAAGGTACTCTAATCTTTGATTTACAGCTTTCTATAAATTCTAAAATACATACTGAAAGGGTTTCCTGAAGTATAAATAAACCAATTTCCACTAATTCCAGCTTCCCAATGTCTTCTGAAATACAAGGAAACAAAGATCTTAGCTTTCAGGTCCTGTAGTTTTTTGGCCATCAATGATTGTGTAGCCAGGGGGGAGGAATGTGGCAGTTGGAAATTGGATGTTCAGAAGAGGGTGCAGCTTTTTGTATGAATATCTCTTCAAATGATTATTTTGCTCAGTGGGAACTTAGTTGAAGGTACAAATTTCATGCTACAGATGTCCCTGATAGAAGGAAATTGCTTCTGCTCTTGTCCATCTTTAAAAATAAGGATCTCAACCACAAGAATCATTAGCAGAATATGCAGATAATTTTCACTGTAAGAAAACTTAAGAAGTCTGTTGTGCATTCAGTGGATAGAATGATTTTCAAGTATCCCCATGTCATCTCTATCACCAAGTAAAACAAGCATGGCAGAACATGCCTTTGATTCTATAACTAGGGATGTGGAAGTGGAAGGCTCAGGACTACAAAATAATTCTCTGCTACCAAAAATTTCTTCCTATGGGCAACAGGAGATCATGTGTAAATATTTAACAGAAGAGTGAAAATTTTAAACAAGTATTTGTTATTAAAATAATTTGTATTGGGACATGTCCAGACCCTTGAAAATTTCAAAGATAGTCACTTTAATTTAATATAATTGTAGCATTAATTTGTTAGTCTGATCTACACAACTCTGATTTTCCTTGTCATTTTTCTGCTTTGCTACTCAATACTGAGAATCAAGAACAAGGCGGTCTAGATTGATACAGCAAACATTAAACAACAATCTATATGATGGTGCTTGCTTATTTTTATCTTTCAGGTCTTTATGTTCTTTTCCACTCCTTAGATTGATTTTCTGTCTCTGTACTGCTACCATTTGCTGTTGGCTGTAGGGAAGCACAAAAACACTGCTCAGGAGGTGGGAAGATGCAGTTTGAGATGGGGTTGTGTTGAGTCGGGGTTCCCTGACTTCTAGGTCTCCAGTCACCATTGGAGAACCACACAGAGAATTAGGACATAAAGTGCTGGGGGATCATGGTGCTCAATGAAGTCAGGAATAGGGGTGCCAAAACATCTAGGCACCAATGAGTCTCAAAGGGTTGGGAGCAGTTTTAGAAGCCCTAGGCTGAGGACAGCATATAGCCAGGTGTTGAAGGTAATGGGTGCTCTGGCTTAGCTTACCAATGAATGTCTTTAACTTATTGAAGGTTGTCAGGCAGTGAACATGGGCCTTCTACAGGAGACTTAACCCTTGGCTCTCTAGCTGAAGACCTTTTTCCATGATCCTCTTTGCAGTTCTTGGTGAGAGAGACAGTCCATGATTTTCCATACTATTTATTGACTGTTCATTGTTGAAAATAGATGTGTACCAATTTCTCTGAATGGACCAGAGATTATATACCATTTCCAGGGAGGAATGGAAAGGAAGTAAAGCTTACTGGCTAAAAGCTCAGGATCTCTAGGTACCTCATTAACTTTGTTTTGAGCTTTGTAACCAAGATGGAGAGTGTGAAATATATTCTAGGCCAGGAATCTGACAGGGAACAGGAAGGCACCTAGTGTCTCAGGTGTGTATCTGACTTGGTCTACCATTGTCTGTTTTCTTTGTTTTGAATTGTTGTTGCAAAGCACAGTATTAATATAGAAAGGACATAAAGTTGGTCTTTACATACAGTATTTTTGCCTGGTTTTGTTTCATTTATCTAGATACAAACATATTCTTGAGTCTCCTGAATAAAACCAAACTTCAGACACCTGTTTATGTGGTTTAAGTATGAATGGTTACCTACAGGCAGATATATTTGAATGTGTATCCTCCTGGTGGTGATGCTGGTTAGGAAGGTTGTGAAACCTGTTGGAAGAGGAATTTTGCTGAAGGAAGTATGCATTGAGGAGCAATAGCCTGACCCTATTGCCTGTTCATTTTCTGCTTTCTGAGGGTTGATATAATGTGAGTAGCTGCTATATGCTCATTCTGCAATGCTTTCCCCACCATAGAGGGATGTTACTCCTTACATTGTAAACCAAGATAACTCCATTATCTTTTAATCTGGAGTGACTTGTAAGATTGAATAAGAATATATATAAAGTTCTACGTGCAAAACTTGAGACACAATGACTGGGTAAACGGTAGCCATTATAACTCTCATGTTTCATGTTCATAATTCCTTTTTAGAGATAATTTTATTAGTATTTGTCTGTCTGTGGGACAGTGCACACATGAGTGCAATAATCATGAATGTCAGAAAAAGAACTGAAGCAGTAATATTTCTAGGTGACTGTGAGCTGCCAGAAATAGATGGTTAGAATGGAACTCAGTTCAAGAAAGCAGCATGTGTTCTTAATCACTGAGTAATTTCTCCAGCTTCACCCATTGTTCTTCTATATAATATTCTTTTATTCTTGGTTATCATTTGATACAAATACAGACTTGTTGGGATGAGTTTTAGGGACATGCTATTAGAAATCCTTGATTGGTGTCAATTCATTATCTTTCCATCATCCTCCCCTCTTCTTCCCCTGTTCTTTTATTGCTGCACTCTACCACAGTTGCATCTATACTGATGGGAGAGTTAAGAGAGATTCTTCAGGCTATTTTCCTTACAATATATAAGGGTAAACTCCACTATGAACTGTTTATAAATATATATCTTATAGATGAGGAAAGACAATGCTTTCAATATTTGAAAACAAGTTGAGTCTATTTCTCTACACATTTGCTTTGGGGCAACTAATCTCTTGGGTGTACTAGCTATTAGATGTTTTGTATTCTGGAACACGACTAGAGGTAATGAATCTAATTCAAAAGAGTTCACAATTTGTTAGAAGCTATGGTTTCTTTGCAGCTCCTCACTCAATATTAAACTGCTTTAGTAAACCTTTCTATACTCTTGTGGCCAGGTGCAAGGGGAAAAATTTTAAACATAATAAAAACAGAACATCTCCCATTTTCATACCTGTCACCTTGTTTTCCACCCTAATTTGAAAAAAAAAAAAAGATAGGAATTCAAATGAGCTGGATAGCCTCCTGAAATATCCTGGATAAGAGGATATTTCTTATACTAAGCTTGTATTCCCAATTGCAATGACAATAAATTACCCTAGAGGAAATCTGTTCATTATTCATGAATTAAATGCTCTCCTTTCAGAACTGTGAACTATGTCCTTTACTGTTGCATTCCTGATTCAATTATTCTTTTGTTATGCAAAATTCCCCATCTGTGATGAGGCACCCCTCTTGGGATATTCCCAAGTAGACATGCTCTCTAAAGTTGGTAGTCTAGAATGTGGCTTAGGAACTCTTTTATCTTAAAGCCATTTTGGGGGATTTCTTGGAATATGCTTAAGGAAGATGTCTAATAAGAACAGCTATTGGTGATCATGGTATAAATATTAAGCATATTTTCTCTAGTGCTGCTGTGGAAATCTTTAACCTACCTTCGTTAGTTAATAGTGCACATATTTTGAAATAAATATGGAAATATATGAGAGAATAAACCCTGCTTTCCTGAATCTACAACAGTCAGACCTATTTTCTAGTAGTTTTATATTGCCACAGGCCACCGTTGCCCACTATGTGTAAACCACAGACAGGTTTTGTTAGCTATTAAATGTTATGGCAGGTCCATAAAAAGGAAGTTGAGAAAAACTTTTCCTCAGAAGGGTGTTGTCTATAAAAATTATAGGTTCATGGCAACAGACAACCTAATGGACTCCTCGATGATGGAAAACATTAGGGTACTGAAGGCTCTGGACCACAGACAAACATGAAGAACTTTTGAAGAGTGAAATTATTAAAGTATAGATAGTATAATGGGGTCTTGAAGGGAGAAGGAGCTTTGAGTTCAAAAGGACAAAGGAAGTTTCTGGTTTATATAGGTATTCATAGGTAGGGTAAGCTTTCCTTTATTCCAAAACATATAAGATTTTCATAAGATTCAAGTGATAATTCAATGTTTTCTTCAACTTGCTCACATCTGCATAGCAAAAGAAAATTACAGGGCCCCAAACTGCTTTATCACTTTTCTGTACGTGGAGGAAGGTGGAATGTGTTGTATTGGTGGTAGCATATCTGAAAGACAGAGAAGGGCAGATAGAGGCTTTATGATATAACATTATTTAGTAGTTTTTTTTGTTTGTTTTGCAGTTATAAAGGAAAGATTTTAAGGTTGATGGTTAGCTTGAGAACAAAAATAGATGTATGACTAACCAGAGCAATCCCAATAATTCTTACCTAAATGTGACAAGTACAAACTGATACAGTAAATTATTTCAGCTTACTTCTGGAAAAAGGGAAATGATGTGTTAATCCATCAGGATACAGGCCACAGGCTATCTCAGTCCATAGATTTACAAAGCGTCTGCATAGCTGTGAATCAGAAAACAATGGTTTATATGAAAAGTCTCTTGCTCACTTGCACCTTCATATCCCTCTGTCTATCCTAATTTTTTGTTTCTCAAAAGGTACTTTTCATTAGTTTTGTGACACTTTCAAGCTTACTCAAATTTGAGGTCACAAAAGTCACTATCTTAAATCTGTTGTGACTATGAATGATTTCCCTCTTATATATGTGCTTTTTCATATTTGTTTTTATGTGCACATAGAGGCTAGAGGCCTACTTTATACATCCTGCTCTAACACTGTGTAACTTATTTTGAGTCAAGGTCTCTTCTGCATTGTTGAAGATCTCATCAAGTTTACTACACTGGCTTACAAGATGCCCCAGATATCCTTATGCCTTTATCTCTGTTTCACTAAGATTACAGAATTATAATACACAGCTTTTGCATGAGTGTTAACCATCCAAACTCAGATCTCCATGGCTACTTTAAAAACTGAGCCAACTTCCCTTCTTTCATTAGCAATCTGATTATAAGGCTCGTTTTCTTGATGAGGCCTTCTTGTAGATCCATAATGGAGGTAAGTTTCAATCATGTCACACCTTACAAGAACTTTATAATTGCCATTCCTCATGCTGCTGGCTATGATTCCTCCTTTACTTAACCATAAAGCCCATATTTGTGCCTCCAAAATGAACTTAGTTAACCTGAGCCCATTTACAATCTCCTCTCTCCAATATATATCAATCAAATTACTTTCCTCTGTGTTTCCACAATTACAGGCCACATTACCTGGCAATATGAAACATCATCCTAGATATAAGGACTATCTAAACTGGAATATAAAGCCCTGATACTCCAGGTGCAGTTCTTATTAAACAGCAGAGGAGATGAAAGTCCATTGAATGGTTTCCACCTGTAGTGTACAACTTAGTAAATTATTGTTTGATTTGTATACATGTTAAAAGTGGACTTTAGGGATCAGGTATTGTAAGAGGCAACCAGTCTTAACTACTGGACCCCCTGAGTGGACCATGAAAAGATGGAAACCAATGCAAGATGCAAGAGGAATTTTTAAGAAAACTAGCATGCTGGGGCCACTCTGCATATAAAGAAAGACCAGCCTCAACCCTCATGCTGCACAGGCATTTATACACTCCTCAGCACTACTGCCATTAAGCACAATGTGGTTGGCAGAACAGTGCTACATTCAAACAAATTACTTGATAGGGGATGAGGTAGGTGGCCAATGGTCAGTCTTTCAGAATGTGTCCCATGTCTGCTGTGCCTGTGACTTTTCCACCAGTAGAAGCTAGAGCCACTCTAGTTAATCCATTACTATGTGCAGGTCTATTATCCCTCTGTGAAGGACACAGCTATGTGGCATGTTGACTGCTTGAGACAGCTGAATGAGTTCTTCAGATGCATCTGGGCCAAAGGGGAAATGGAAAACCGACAGACAGATGGCCAGTCTATCAATTTATTTGATGCCAACCAAGTGGATGCAGGTTAATTTCTGAACAATAACCAAGAGGAAGCTGTCTCTGGAACTCAGTAGCACCATTGTCTTGAACATTGTCTTGATAGACAGCAGAACCTCACTGAGTTCATAGATGAGCCTTCTTCAGGTGAGTTAATTGTGTTCCTGTTGCACTGGCTTTTCCTGTAGCTGTTTGAACACAGAAAGTACAGTTTTTATGTTGATGGAAGCAAGCAGAAGCTGGATCCCCAGAGGTTGCAGATCATCCCTAACTAGGTGGGTATCTACTTTCATGATCTGAAAGAAGAGTTCTGACTGCAGCAATGTTCCCAGGGGATCAATGATGAGCTGGAGGCCCTGCTCCTAGAGAGAGGCAGTGAGGGTAAGGCACCTCAGGAAGAAGGCAAGAACTCCTCCAGCCTTCCTGAAGACATCTCAGATGTCAAGGTAGAAAACAGCTTCTACCTTGCAGCAGTGCAACAGGAAGTTCAGTGGCCTGGCTAACACTCCATATTTGGCTGGTGTCCATTAACTTTGTCAATCTGGAGATTCCACAGCTTGATGTTGAGGTGCCTGGCTCAGATTGCCTTATGTGTAAAAAGTTGCTGCCCAGAATCTATGAGATTAGCCTGTCCATTGCCAACTTTGCCACCCGTCTGCTCCAGTACCTATTCCTAGAGAAATTTACCCATGAAAACATGCACAAGCAGTACAGCTGCAACAGCTCCCTGAGGAAGACACAGCTGGACCTTTCCTTCGTCAGGCTGATCCACTACTATGTGCTGCTGTTTTATCCTTGAGCCATGAACTACTTGAGGAGGTAGTTCATATCCTTGAGCATATGAACCCTGGAGGTCATGGTCAAGCTGGTCTAGTGTTGTCAGTGCAGGGACTCATGAGAGCAGCTGTGGGGTTCATACCAGCAGCAACACAATATTTATGTGCATGGCCCTGAGTTCTGGGACCTAGAAAGTTATGCATTAACCCGAGAATGAGAGGAGTTTAAACAGGACCCTGTTTCCTACTGAAAGGAACAAGAAAGACTTTTGCAAGATACCCTTGGAAAAATTGGTGGTCCCCGAACCTGACTTTCTAGTACCTTCTGTCTACCTGATGTCAGACAAGACAGTACTTGAAATCATTCTGTAGAGCCTGTCAGTGGGCATTTTTGCTACCTGGTCAGGCTCCTCCCTGAACTCTTCACTAAAGAATCTTCACCTAGAATATAAACACTCTGGGGCTTGCAACAAGAAGCAGCTGGGCCCTAGGAACCTGAGTCTCATCTTCCATTTCGTGGAAGCTGTCTACCCCATAGAGAAGACGGAAGAGTTGTGGCACTATGAAAGTATCCCTAGCATTGAGGAGCAATGCTGCTGCCCCAACAGGAAAAAGTGTTTCATCCTCAAAAAGGCCAAGAAAAAAGAGAAATGGCAGGGCTGGTGTTGACTAGAGACTTGGGTCCTCACATGAAGAACTATGGGGAATAAGCATTGCTGATATCCACAGACAGACACATTGTGCCACTAGGGAGTGGTTTCCTATATTTGCACAACAAAACAAGTAGCCAGTAACAAGAAAGTAGCCTTGATATGGACTCTTGTATCATGACTTTGTTTTGTGTTTCCTGGTGCCACTTCCAGAGTTTGAGGGTTCCCTAACCTGTGAAATCAGAAAATTTACATGGTGTGGTCCACTCACAGGACTGGAATGCACTCCCTAATCTTTTCATTCAAAATTCAAATTTAGTCTAGATGTGGTAGCCCACAACTCTAGGAAGAAGGTGATGGCGTTTGAGGCCAGCATAGTCTACATTACAAGTTACAAGCTATGCAGAACTGAATAGTGAGACCATCTCTCAAAAATAAGAAATTGAAAACTCAGCAACTCATTTCTCTCCATTTATTTTACAACCTCCTGTTTTATTGTTATTTTTTGTCACTAAAATGAAATGTTTTAAGAAAATAATTAGGCTCTTTGGGAGCAATTTCATTTAGGATAAAGACTTAAACTATTTGAAATGCTATAAGATTACCTAAGTTTCGTTCAGTGGAGAGGACTTTTTTTTATTAGATAATTCTTTTATTTACATTTCAAATGTTATCCCCTTTCCTTGTTTCCCCTCAGAAAATACTATATGCCCTCCCCTTCCAGTGCTCACCAACCCACCCATCTACGCCCACCAACTCACCCATCTACTCCCACTTCCCTGTCCTGGCATTCCCCTACACTGGGGCATCAAGCCCTCTAAGGACCAAGTGCCTCTCCTCCCTTTGATGTCCAACAAGGCCTTTGTCAGCTACATACACATCAAGAGCCATTGGTCCATCATTGTGCTATCTTTAGTTGGTGCTTTATTCCCTGGGAGCTCAGAGATTACTTGTTGGTTCATATTTTTGTTCCTTCTATGGGGCAACACGTTCCTTCAGCTCCTTCCATCATTTCTCTAGCTCCTCCATTAGGGCCATTTTGCTTAGTCCAATTGTAAGCTGAGAGCATCCACTTCTGTATTTGTCAGGTACTGGAAGAGCCTTTCTGGAGACAGCTATATCAGACTTCTGAGAGCAAGAGCTTGATGGCATCCACAATAGTGTGTGGGATTGATGACTGCATATGGGATGGATCCCCAGGTGAGGTAGTCTCTGGATGGCCTTTCATTCAGTATCTGTTTCATATTTTGTCTCTTTATCTCCTTCCATGAGTATTTTGTTCTCATTTCTAATAAGGACCGAAGTATCCATTCTTTGGTCTTCCTTCTTCTTGAGCTTTGTTTGGTCTGTGAGTTGTATCTGGTTATTCTGATCTACTGGCCTAATATCCACTTATCAGTGAGGTCATACCATATGTGTTCTTTTGTCATTGGGTTACCTCTCTCTGGATGATAGTTTCTAGTTCCATCCACTTGACCAAGAATATCATGAATTCATTGTTTTTAAAAGCTAATTATTTATAATTTATAATTGTGTAAATGTACCACATTTTCTGTATCCGTCACACTGGTGAGGAACATGTGTTTTTTTTCCATCTTCTGGTTATTAGAAATAAGGCTGCTATGAACATAGTGGAGCATGTGTCCTTAGTATGTGTTGGAGAATATTCTCAGTATATGCCCAGGAGAGGTGTAGCAGGGTCATCTCACAATTCTATGTCCAATTTTCTGAGGAAACTCCAAACTGATTTGAAGAGTGGTCGTATTAGTTTGCAATGCCACCAGCAATGGAGGAGCATTCCACTTTCTCAGCACACTCGCCAGATCCTGCTGTTCCCTGAGTTTTGTATCTTAGCCCTTCTGACTGATTTGAGGTAGAATCTCAGAGTTGTTTTGATTTGCATTCCCTGAACATTTCTTTAGGTGTTTCTCAGCCATTCGATATTCCTCAGTTGAGAATTTTTGTTTAGCTCTATACCCCATTTTTCAATAGGGTTAATTGGTTCTCTGGAGTCTAACTTCTTCAGTTCTGTGTATATATTGAATATTAGCCCCCTATCTGATGTTGGATTGGTAAAGACCTTTTCCCAATCTGTTAGTTGTAGTTTGTCCTGTAGACAGGGTCCTTTAGCTTACAAAAGCTTTGTAATATTATGAGGTCACATTTGTCATTTCTATTTTTTTATTATTTTCTATATTTTTTTACCTTCCAAATGATTTTCCCTTTCCCAGTTTACCCCTCCCCCTAAGTCCCATGAACCCTTTTCTCTCTGCCCATTCCCCAATAAACCCCCTCCCACTTCTCTGTTCTGGCAATCCCCTACAATGCTGCATCAAGCCTTTCTAGGACCAGGGTCCTCTCCTTGCTTCTTCTTCAGAATGATTTGATATGTGAGTTGTGTTGTGGGTATTCAGAGCTTCTGGGCTCATATTCACTTATCAGTGACTGCATTCCATGTGTGTTGTTTCATGAATGAGGTACCTCACATAGTATGATATTTTCCAGTTCCAACCATTTGCCTAAGAATTTCATGAATTCATTGTTTTTAATTGCTGAGTAGTATTACATTGTGTAAGTATAGCACATTTTTCTGTATCTATTTCTCCATTCATGGACATCTGGGTTCTTTCCAGCTTCTGACTATTACGAATAAGGCTGCTATGAACATGGTGGAGTATGTGCGCTTATTGCATGCCAGGGAATCCTCTGGGTATATGCCCAGGAGTGTTATAGCTTGGTCCTCTGGAAGTGTCATGCCCAGTTTTCTGAGGAACAACCAGACTGGTTTCCAGAGAAGTTGTGCCATCTTGGAATCCTATCAAAATTGGAGGAGTGTTCCTCCTTTTCCACATCTTCAACAACACTTGATGTCTCCTGAGTTTTTAATCTTAGCCATTCTGCCTGGTGTGATGTGAAATTTCAGGGTTGTTTTGATTTGCATTTCCCTAATGACTAAGGTTGTTGAACATTTCTTAAGGTTGCACCTAACACAAAAATTGTGGGTGATGTTAACACCCCACTCTCCTCAATGGACTGATCAGGAAAACAGAAACTAAACAGGGACACGGTGAACCTAATTGAAGCTTTGGACCAATTGGATTTAATATATATATATATATATATATATATATATATATATATATATAACACATTTTCTTCCTAAAGCAAAATATTATACTTTTTTCTTAGCACCTCATGATACCTTCTCCAAAATTGATCATGTCATTTGTCACAAGACAGACCTCAACCAATATAAGAAGATCAAACTAATCCCTTGCCTCCTATGAGATCACTGTGGAGTAAGAGTGGTCTTCAATAGCAACAAAAACAACAGAAAACCCCCATACACATGGAAACTTAACCATACTCTACTCAATGATACCTTAGTCAATGAAGAAATAAAGAAAGAAATCAAAGACATTTTAGAATTTAATGAAAATGAAGGTACAACATACCCAACTTTATTGGACACAATGAAAGCAGTGCTAAGAGGAAAACTCATAGCCCTGAGAGCCTCTGAAAAGGAACTGGAGAGAGCATACTAGCAGCTTAATGGCACACCTGAAAGCCCTAGAACAAAAAGAGGCTAACTTACCAAGGAAGAGTAGAAGACAATTCTATTTTTTATTGGATATGCTTATCATTTACATTTCAAATGTTATCCCCTTTCCATGTCCTCCCCCAAAACAAAAAACTCCATATCCCATCTCCCCTTCCACTGCTCACTATCCCTACTCCCACTTCCCTGACTTGGCAATCCCTTCTAATGATGCAATGAGCCTTCTCAGGTCCAAGGGCTTCTCCTCTCATTGATGTACAACTATGCCATCCTCTGTTCCCCATGTGGCTGGAGCCATGGGTCCCTCCAAGTGTACTCTTTGGTTGGAGGTTAAGTCTCTGGGAGCTCTAGGGGTGCTGATTGGTTCATATTGTTGTTCCACCTATGGAGATCCAAGCTCCTCTAGCTCCTTGTGTCATTTCTCTAGCTCCTACCTTGGTTATCCTGGGCTCAGTTAAATGATTGTATGAGATCATCTTCCTTTGTATTTGTCAGGCATTGGCAGGGGCTCTCAGGAGACAACTATATCAGGCTCCTGTCATCTAATATTTATTTGTATCCACAATAGTGTCTAAGTTTGATAAGTGTATAGGTGATAGAACCCCAGGTTTCTGAATGGTCTTTCCTTCAGTGTCTATTTCACCCTTTGGCTCACTTTTTCCTCCCATAGGTATTTTGTACCCCTTCTAAGAAGGACCAAGGAGCCCACACTTTGTCCTTCCTTCTTCCTGAACTTCATGCGATCTGTGAATTATGTCTTAAGCATACCAAACTTCTGGGATAATATCCACTTATCTGTGAGTTGATAAAATGTACTCACTACACAAATAGCAAGTCAAATGATTCCCAAGAAGAAGAAAGGAGAGGACCCTGGGCCTGTAAAGATTGCATCCAGTTTAGTAAAGAAACCGAGGGGGGAGGGGGAATGATTGGGGAATAGTTGGGGGGGAGAGGAACTATGGGAAGTATGGTGGGTGGGAACTGGGAAAGGGGAAAGCCTTTGGAATGTAAACATAGAATATAGAAAATAAAAAAAAAATGTGTGTATTTTTGTGATTGGGGTACCTTATTGAGGATAATATTGTCTTATTCCATCTATGAACTATGAGTTTTTCTCTTAACACTGCTTTCATTTTGTCCCATAAGTTTGGGTATGTTGTACCTCCATTTTCATTAAATTTTACAAAATCCTAATTTCTCTTTTTTGCCACGGACCGACACAGTCGGGACACACGTGGGGGAATCAGGGTCTTTGGTATGCAGGAAGGCACTGGTCGCAGCGTGAAATGACAGACACACACACACTAGATCTGAATGCGTCTGAATGCACTTTACTGTTCTGAGGCAGGAACTTTTATACACACAAGTTGGTATTACATTACTGAAGAAAAAAGTGTATCCAGTAAAATGTTTACAAAGAATGGTTACCATGAGTATCTGGCACAAGGAAATACAAAATCAATCAGGTATGAACTTTAGAGAATACATACAAAGTCATCGCGTCCCTCTGTAGTTAATGATAAACTAGTAGTTCAAGAGTCCTTGGAAACACTATGTTACACCACTAGGTGTATTGTTAGTGTAGTCTTTGTTTAATATCTTGCTTCCTTCTTGTGAGACTCCCTCAGGCTTACTTAGAAACTTTACTTAACTGATGCTTTCCATGTCACAGTGTCAAAGCCACCTAACTATACAAATAATATATATTGTTGGGAGGTTAATTCTTTAATGTATCTAGGTAATAACTGTACAGCTGATGAAAAGCAAAGCAATGGATCTCTAGAAGATAAATCATGGCCAGTGCTGTAGCTCAAAGAATAAACTCTCAGTGAACCATCACGCCTGGATGCTCGCACCTCTGGCTATCAGGGACATCTCATAAGTAAAGGAACAAGTCAGAAAAAGGGTCACACAGACAAAGCTTGCCATGAGAAATTCAGCTCAGCCCTATCTCCGGCCAAGGAGGCCCACAGCGACATTCATCTTGGACAGCCCTGCCATACAAGACTTTTCTCAGTAAATATCACACAGCTTCCGTCGGGATTACAGCTTGGCTGTACGAAATTACGGTGTCCAAGAGACTCGTGTGATACTTTTTATTTCATCCATGGTAAAGTTACAATTGAGTAGAGCGTTGTTCAGCTTCCAAGTGTACGTAGGCATTATGTTGCTTCTCTTGCTATTGAAGACCAGCCTTAATCTGTAGTGATCTGACAGGAGGCAAGGGATTATTTCAATTCTCTTATATCTGTTGAGGTCTCTTTTGTGATCAAGTATATTTTCAGTTTTGGAGAATGTACCATGAGGTGCTGAGAAGAGGTTCTTCTGATTTAGGTCCTATTCTTTTGATTTAGGATGAAATGTTCTATAGATCTCTGTTAAAACCACAAATTCTGTTAATTTCACTGTGTCTCTGCTTATTTTTTTCTCTGATCTGTTCATTGATGAGAGTGGGGTGTTGAAGTCTCACACTATTATTGTGTGAGGTGCAATGTGTGCTTTTAGCATTAGTAAAGTTTCTATGAATGTGGATTCCCTTGCATTTGAAGCATAGAAATTCAGAATTGAGAGTTCTTGGTATATTTTTCCTTTGACGAATATACAGTGTCCTTCCTTATCTTTTTTGATGACTTTTGGTTTAAAGTTGATTTTATCCTGTGTTATAATGGCTACTTCAGGTTGTTACTTGGGACTATTTGCTTGAAAAATTGTTTTCCTGCAGTTTAGTCTGAAGTACTGTTTGTTTTTGGAACTGAGGTATGTTTCCTATATGCACAAAATGCTGGATACTGTTTACTTTTCTAGTCTGTTAGTCTATGTGTTTTCATTGTGGAAGTGAGTCAATTGATGTTCAGAGATATTAAGGAATAGTGATTGTTGCTTCCTGTTATTTTTTATGTTATTTTCATGTTTGTGTGATTATCTTCTTTTTGGTTTGTTGAAAGAAAATTACTTTCCTGATATTTCTAAGGTATAGTTTCCCTTCTTGTGTTGGCATTTTTCATCTATTATCCTTAAGAAGTCTGGATTAATGGAAAGATATTGTGTAAAATTTGTTTTATCATGGAATAGCTTCAATACTCCATTTATGGTAATTGAAAATGTTGCTGCATATAGTAGTCTGGGCTGGCACTTGTGTTCTCTTAGAGTCTGTATGACATCTGCCCAGGATTTTCTAGCTTTCATAGCTTCTGGTAAGAAGTCTGTAGTAATTCTGATAGATATGCCTTTATATGTTACTTGACCATTTCTTCTTACTTCTTTTAATATTCTTTCTTTGTTTAGTATATTTGGGGTTTTGATTATTATATTAATTTCTTTTCTGGTCTATTTGGAGTTCTTTAGTGTTCTTGTATGTACATGAGCTTGTCTTTATTTAGGTTAGGGAAGTTTTCTTCTGTAATTTTGTTGAAGACATTTACTGGCCCTTAACATTTGGAATCTTTACTTTCTTCTATATCTATTATCCTTTGGATTTGTGTTCTCATTTTGTCTTAGATTTCCTGAATGTTTTGAGTTGGGAAATTTTTGCATTTGCATTTTCTTTGACTGTAGTGTCAATGTTTTCTCTGATATATTCTGTATCTGGGATTCTCAATTCTATCCCTTGTATTTTGATGACCATGTTTGTATCTATGACACCTGATCTCTTTCCTAGGTTTTCTTTCTCCAGTATGGTCTTTCTTTGTGATGTCTTTATTGTTTCTGTTTCCTTTTTGGTATCCTAGATACTTATTCTGTTCCTTCACCTGTTTGATTGTGTTTTCCTGAAATTCATAAAGAGATTTTGGTGTTTCCTCTTTAAGGCCTTCTATCTGTTTATCACTGTGTTCTTGTATTTCTAAAAGATAGTTCTTTAAAGTCCTTTAAAGATCCTATAAATATCATCATCAGGAGACATGATTTTTAAATCACAGTCTTGCTTTTCTGGTGTGTTGGGTTAACCATGTCTAGAAGTTCTGATGATGCAAAGTGGCCTTGGTTTCTGTTGCTTATGTTCTTTTGCTTGCCTTTTGCCATCTGGTTATCTCTGGTGTTAGCTGTTCTTTGTGTCTCTGACTGTGGCAGGTCTGTCCTGCAAGCCTATATCAGGGTCCAGTTCAGGGAGACTGGTACTCTCCAGGAGGAATTATGGAGAGAAGTATGGAGAGCTGAGGCCCTGAATCATCTCTGGGCAAAAACAGAATTCTGATGGCAGGAGTGACACCTGCCTCTTGGTTTTTGTGTCCTGAGGATTCCAGAATGGTTACTCTGAGCAGCAGGGGGTAGTCCTACCTTTGTTTACAGACTTGTATAGACTACTGGAAGGCTAGCTATCTCTCTGTACCACCTGTGTATAGAGTCCTGTGGTATAGGACTTGCTCCAACTGCAGACAAAATTTTTAAAGCTCCAGTTCCAGGCTCCCCCTAGGTTTCTGTGTAGTTTAGGAATTTTAAATATGACTTTAGGTCTTTGCTTTTTTTTAAATGTCATATTAGACAATTTGTGTAACTCTGGCTTCAGATGGCACAGTATCTACTTTTACTAATCTTGGGTTTGACATCTTATGAAGAGTTCAGAGTCTCATTAGTTTAGACCGATGGAATTAATTATAAGTATTGTCTAAGGCCTTCTGAATATATGTGAGTTTCCATTCTGCTGTGGCCTCCAGAGGGGCTAACTGTAACTCAGTCTGCATGTCACTACGATGTGATACTCACTGTTTAGATGAGAAGAATGAAAGATGGTAGGAATATAGGTAGAAATGCAGGCAAAGACTTTATGGCTATCATGTGAGCTGTGTCCTCTTTCAAATCTATTTTATATCCACACATAAATTCTGGCTTAGAGGCACAGACACATTGCAAATTAATGTGGAGGGACATTTTTTTTCTCTGATTTATGAATGTATTCCTTTTGGATTCATAAAGAACTGTTTAAAATTCTTGCAGTTGCTCAGTCAATAGCCCCAGGTCTCAGTGTTATTTCTTACCATGAGTACTGTAGTTTTGAATATCCAATGTCCAGGCATAGGGCTGTTTTGCTGATGTTGGAAGAACCCATACCATCCTAAATGGAGCACCCATGAACCTTCGAAGCCCAATTCAGACTGTTTCCTTCAATCCTTCTGGAAGTTCTGCCATCCTATCCTGACCCAACCCTAGCATGGAGGTGTGCATCACTTCCCTTTCTGCACTGGGGCCAGAAGCCTAAGAATAAAAGAAAATAGTATTTCCCAAACATAATTCATTATATCATTGACATCAAAACTAATCGAGATGCCCAGGGTAATTATAAAATGCTTGTGTGTTTTACACTTTACAGATGTGATAAATTAATGACTTAATATGTTACAACCTAAATATGAAGAAATGATATAAATAAAGAAAATAACTTTTGTTTTAGTAGATGACATGATATAGGTTTGACTGTATTCAATGATCATTTAAAAAATAACAATTATAAATTTTGAAAAAGTTTCTATTCATTGTTGCATTCTGATTATTATGCTGTAACTATAAACCTAAATTATAGGTACACTGTGATATTTATAGCACTTTGTCACATGCCTAAACCTGCATACATATTTCCTTACTGAAAAGTAAGATAAAGATCTCCACAAACAACAAGGCCATCTTCTTGTGACCAGGAAAAAAGGTACACACACACACACACACACACACACACTCACTCACATGCATACAAGCATATACTCACATTGCCCTAAAGATAGTTGTGGCCCTTTCTTTCCCTGCTTCTACTTATTCAAAAGAATACCCTGGGATTTCTTCTGGGTTTCAGGGTGTAACTGAGAGGATTTCAAGCAATGTGAATTGTTTCTGCTTTCTTTTTTTTTTTTTTAAGTTATTTTTATTTTCTATATTCTATGTTTACATTTCAAAGGCTTTCCCCTTTCCCAGTTCCCACCCACCAGAGTTCCCATAGTTCTTCTCCCCCCCAACTATTCCCCAATCATTCCCCCTCCCCCCTCGGTTTCTTTACTAAACTGGATGCAATCTTTACATGCCCAGGGTCCTCTCCTTTCTTCTTCTTGGGAATCATTTGACTTGCTATTTGTGTCTTGAGTATTTAGTGCTTCTGGGCTCATTAATATCCACTTATCAGTGATTGCATTTCATGTGCATTCTTTTGTGATTGGGTTAGCTCACTCAGGATGATATTTTCCAGGTCTAACCATTTACCTACAAATTGCATGAATTCATTATTTTTAATTGCTGAGTAGTATTCCATTGTATAAATATACCACATTTTCTGTATCCATTCCTCCTTTGAGGGATATTTGGGCTCCTTCCAATTTCTGGCTATTATAAACAAGGCTGCTATAAACATAGTGTTTCTGCTTTCTATAGGATAGAGTTTGGCCTTGCAATATCAGAATCACAGTTGTTTACTTGGTTTTTAGAAGTCCATTCTGCTCAAATCAGAGAAATGGTGGGTTCTAGGAACAAAGCAGGACTTTTTATAATGTAGAGTTTATTAAATTTTGGGAACCAGTATTTTGCTTTCCTTAATAATTTATGTATGGATTCTAGTCATCTCTATCTCTAATGCCACTGTCACTTTCAGTGAACAAAGCTGTATACTCTGCAACCTGTTTCCTGTCCCTACAAGATTGCATGATATCCACATATAACCATCTGTATATGTATTTTCAGTTGGTAATTTTTTTTATGAATCAATGTAAATATAAAATACATAATTTTTAGAATTTAATGGGTTTCAAGAAATGTTTGCTAACTGTTTTCTTTGTTTATCATCAAATTCTTTGTGTTTTGGATTACATTTGCCTTGTATCTAGAATAATAAAGTTAGCCCTGGCATTCAGAGTTTCCCTATAGTAGTGTGTTACAGTAGGTGATAGTTCTTTTGCTCTTCTCTGTTTTTAAGTTGTTAAAAAATGTATGAGGATAGTCTTAAATAAACAGTGTTCAAATCCTGCTGTAGTTCATATAACCATGTTTGTTTGATGGCTAATATTTGTTGGGATATGTGTCTAGTGTCATTAGTGTTCAATGCCCTTCTCCTGCAATATTGAGCCCTAAACCTTTCCTTCTTTTTAACTTAGAAGTTGAGGGGTTCATATCAACAGCAATCAGCATCCAATTTGATCTACTTAGTGAAAACCATTCTTGTCCTAATCACACTACAGTGAGCTAACTTTGACTTTTGTAGACATTGTCTCAGTTTCTATCATTTTCCCAGCAATTGCATCTTTGTCTGGTTCAGAGGAACCTGGGGATTCTAGGTTGGAGGTGACTGGGTCATTCTGAAGTGCAAGTGAGGGCCCAGGAGCTGTCATCACTATGGGGAGTCCTCTTGTAGATCCAGCCTTAATGTCTGACATCTTAAGAAGAGCAGATCCTATACAAAGTGGATATCAGAGAGGCTACTGTGAGGAGTAAATAACAAAAATAGTTTTTCCAAAGACAACAAGAGACCAAATTGTGTCTGCCTATTAAATTGATTTGAGTGCACCTTTAGAAAAATGAATGTACCACAAATTTTAGACATTTTTTGGATATTTTAAATTTCCTCACAACTTTGTGTGAATTTTAATACAAGCACACTTTTATTAATTATTCACAATAGAAAATAGAAAAAGGAAAACAACAACAGCAACAACTCCCACTTCATGTTACTACTGAGGTATGTGCTGAAAAAGACAGTCATTTTTAAGGGACATAGTACAATTGAACACAGGAACAATGTGGAGGATGTTTTAATTGAAAGACCCCACCCACCTAATCTTCAAATTTGTGAAAGACATAGATCTAAGTATTTTCTGCTATGATAGAACCACAGCCTACAAATGTGCCTGCAAATATAATCCAAGTGGCTCAAGGTCCACAAGTTGGCAATCAATTTTGGCTGTCATACCTGCAGTCTTTCAGACAGATTATGGAGGCATGAAAGATCAAGGAATCCTGGTGTTTTAGTTTCTATCTACATAGCTTCAGAAAGCCAGGGAGCACAGAAGTATAGCTGATATTTATTCAATGTGATAAAAGTGCTCTGAGAGGTCAGCTGGGCCTGAGAAGCCATTGCTAGTAGCTGAGAAGATGAAGCCCTCACGATGTTGGTGATGCCAAAATATGAGTCAGCTGTCATGGGAAGATCCATCTATACAGGCCGTGGAAGCAACCCAAGACAAAGAGCTACATGTTTCAAGCAGGAAATGTGGAGGGGCTGTTTTAACATAGGCCATGAAGCTATAGGATTCATGTTTTTCCCACTTTGGTTTTAGTCTTGATTTGTTTTAGTATTTCCTGAATTATCTTCATTCCTCCTATTTAGAATGATAAAGTGGACTCTTAGCTATTGAATGATGGAAGTATGGAAATATTTTTAATAATGGTTATAATTAAGAATTTGCCTTGTCTGAAAAGAAGGCGGATTTGCATTTGGACTTTTAATATGTGTTGAGAAAAAAAAAAGAACAACAACAACAAAACAAAAAAAAAAACAAAAAACCAAAACCAAGAACAAAACAAAACATAAAAAAAAAACAGGGGAGAAGGAATACTGGGGTTAGCTAAGTGCATATCGTATTATATGGACATCAGCCTATAGGGTCAGAAAGCAAAATGTAGTTGTATAAATGAGAAATGGCCTGTATAGACTTAGGTATTTGAACTTTTACTCCCCAGTTGGTGACAATGTTTGGGAGGTGGTGAAAACTCTGTAGGATTAGTATGTCAGGACTAAGTTTCAGAGATTATAGTCGCACTCCATTTCTTACTTTGTTTCTGCTTCATGTTCGCAGTTGAAACTATGATCTCTCAGTATCCAGTTCTTATTGTTTGCTGCCAAGAATTCTTGCTGCAATGATCATCTGTGGTCCCTCTGAAATCATATACCTTAATTAACTCTTTCTTCCATGAGGAGCTTTTAATAATTTTATTACAGCAGCAGAAAAGTAATGAATACAAAATTAAATCCCTCACTTTTTGTAGACTTTTAAATATATCTGTCACTGAAGAGAGAAGTCCTTATTAAAAAGTGAGGATATTTTTCAGGTCTAACCATTTACCTACAAATTGCATGAATTCATTATTTTTAATTGCTGAGTAGTATTCCATTGTATAAATATACCACATTTTCTGTATCCATTCCTCCTTTGAGGGATATTTGGGCTCCTACCATGGGGGGAGGGGGAATGATTGGGGAATAGTTGGGGGGGAGAGGAATTATGGGACATAGGGAGGGGGGAACTGGGAAAGGGAAAAGCCTTTGGAATGTAAACATAGAATATAGAAAATAAAAATTAAAAAAAAGTGAGGATATCAGAATTTACGAGTTTAGTAAAGGTTCTGGGCGGGGAAACTACAAGTTAACTCATGTTTCCATGGGAAAGAATTCTAAGTCTGGAAAAGGAGAGAGGGGGTTGAGGGGGAAGTGGAGGTAGAGGGGAAGGGGAACAGAGAAGGAGGGGAGAGGGAAGGGAGGGGGAGAAGTGAAGAGGAGAGGAGGAGAGAAGAGGAGGAGAGGAGAAGAGAGGAGAAGGGGAGGGGAGAGGAGGCGAGGGGAAGGGAAGAGAAGGAAAGGGAAGGGAAGAGAATAGAAGAGAAGAGAAGAGAAGAGAAGAGAAGAGAAGAGAAGAGAAGAGAAGAGAAGAGAAGAGAAGAGAAAAGAGAAGCTAGAGAGGAACATGTGGATTGAGAGGCAGAAATTGGAAAGAGGAAGAAGGGGACAGGGCCAAAAAGGGCAGGGAGTAAGAGAGAAGAGAATAAGAAGATAAAAGGGAGTGAAGAGGCAAAGAGCTCCTTTTATAGTGAGTGAGGCATACCTGCCTGTTGCCTGGTAACTGTGGGGAAGAGTCTAGAAGGAATGCTAACAATGATGTCTTTCACTCCAAAATGTCTCAGACATTTCTCTGTACTTGACCTTAGAAACATAATTTCTGTTTTAAGGTCACTAGACCTTTTCTCTTTTTCTTCCTGGATTTTTTCCTTATTGTAGCTTCAACCATCTTCATGTGTAGAAAATAACAAATTTCTATGCATGCATGGTAGATGCTTTGCTTAAGTACAGAATTGTAGCAATTATTCCCAAGCCCTTGCTTTCCTCCCTCAAATTTGGACTGAAAACAAATGGTCACATTTAGATTCCTTTCAGTTTGTTTGATTGTTTGATTGATTTTTTTTTGTTCTTGATGAGTTTCTATAAACTTATTGTAGTGAAATTAGTAGTAAAGCTTTTTTTTTTTTTGACTGGCTTTAAATGAAATATATAGTAAAGTCTGGTTGTCTAGCTTTGCGTGAAATTTTTCAGTAAAACTTTTGCTGTGTTTGGCTCATTCTGTAAAAGCTGATAAGGAGTTCTGAGATTGCTTGAAACTTGAAGAAGTATTATCCCTAGAGAATCTGCATTTGGTGGCATGTGAGCACTTATACCTGCAGCTACCTAGGTAATAAGGCAGTACTTGCTAACTAGACTTCTTAATTTTACTATGGCTGTTCATGGTCAAAAGGGACTGAGAATTTTAGGCGTTGTCTACTGTCACAGGTAGCAAGGGCAAGACAACTTTGGTGTGTGAAACCTTTCCCTACCCCAAGAATTCATGTACAATATTTTTAATAAAGTAACTAGAATGAGGTTGGTGAGTGTCAGACTTTCCTGAGAAGGTGTACTGGACTGCTCCTTCAGAAGATGAAGGCATAGCATCTTCCTGAGCTTCTATAGTATGGTACCAACAACAAACATCCATATATAACTTACTGTTCATTCTTTTACAGTATTACATCCTGAAATTTCATCAGATGCTGAAATATTTGGAAATTCTTTCATTTTCTATCTGAAAATTCTTCAGTATTTTGGATACTTTCATTCTCTTCAACAGTTTATTGTGTTTCCCCTTCCACTCACATTCATTTAACCAATTAATTTTCCTTATTTTTACTTTTTCTCCTTGATTGGTTTTGATCTAATTGATTATGGTATATTGTTTTTATCAATGCATATTTTCATATTATCTCCCTGGTTCTCCCATTTTTGCTCCTGCTATCATGTTTCTTTCTTGGAGATGATTTATTTAATTTTATTTTTTAATCATGCCAAATATTTTAACACCTGGAATGTCTGCTGTTTTCATATACTTTCTTTGCCTTTCTGTTACAGTTTTATTGATTGTGAAGGATCAAAAATGGCCACAATCATTCATACATTTTCATGAATATTTTCTGATCTAGTATCTGGATCTTCCAAGTCTCTGGATTTGACCCATAATATGGGATGGAAGAAGCATCCTGCAAGTTTTTGAACAGATGATATTGATGTTCTAAAATTGTTTATTTGAATGCTTACATAGTGAATCCAGTCAGTATAGAGGAGGGCACAGTGTAACCCACACAAATTTATCACTTTGTCTGAATTATGATGAATGATTGAGTTTTGCTGAATGAAAACTCCTTTGCTAGTTTGTATTGGTTTTCTTGAACATTAAAACCTTCTTCTATTAAGAGACAAGGTAATTGCAAGGATGTAGAAAAACAAGATGTTCTTAGAGGAGGTAAAATATTTAATCATAAATGGAAGCTCATTAAAATCAGGAAGGAATCAACTAAGTTTCTACAACTTGATGAATACACTGGGCAACTTTGTAAGTACTGTCAAGATCCATTCCTCGAAGTGTAGAGATGCATGGAAGAAGCCGAGAAAGGACTCTCTACGATGGTGAACTACCTGCAGGCTGTACCATGCAGTCTAGCTTTTGTGAGATATCAGACACTCTGAAGTGAACATTGGTGATATACATGGCTTTGGGTCTTCCGCTTCAATTTTTTTTCAGCCATAAATTTTACTGTTGTGCCAGGGAAATATTAGTGATCCCTCCAGAACAGAAAGGAGACAATCTCATAAAACTCACAACAGACTTTTTATTTTATTTAAGCTAGCTCTGGGGTCCCCCAACACATGACCATCAGGTTTTGGTGGTGGAGAGGCACAAATGTTTATCTGTGCAAGGCATAATAGAAAGCAGCAATCAGAGAATATGTGTGCAGTCATATAATTGGAAAGTTACTGTGGCATTTAACATAAGTGGCTGGTGCTGGGAATCATATCATAAATTTATCTTCTGTTCCCCTCTGCATTGTTGGTTGCTAGGCAGGGGGTGGACTTATGATCTGGGATGCAGTTTGGTGAGGGAAAATATCTACAGACACTGGTCTCATGATTAGCTTAGAGACTGAAGCTAGGTTCAGGTTTTTTTGGAGGCAACTTGTAAACTAATGCTATTAGTTTACCTGAGTTCAAACTTAGGTCAGGTTCTTTAAAATAGAATCTGATTTTAAGAGCTTTGACATCTCATTGCCACCACCGTTTACCTATTTCCAATCTTACAATTAACAACACTTTATTATTTGTTTTGTGCCTCTGATTCATGTGATAGTATAAGGTCCACTTGTGAAGGCCCTATTTTTCTTCTTAGAGCTTTCTAAACATCCTTCCATATGGCCAACCTTTTAAATGTGTTAAAAAGACAGTTTTCACATGTCCAATTTTCATAATCTCTTTTAACTTTCATATTCCTTGCTGTTTGGCTATTTTTAGTGTTTTGTTTTTTCAGAAAAATTCAAATCAAGAAGTAGTATGACTATTATTCATGTTCCAAAATAACTTTTATTCATGCAAATCATAGCACTGATTATTTACTTTTAAAAAACACCATTTTGATGTTAGAAGAAAAATGCCCGAGTTTTTTAAACAGTAGTTCAAAAGTAGGGGAAAGTAGTGTATGTGGCATTCAGAATTGATATAGTATTATTTTAGGCATTCATGCATATGCTGCTCAAAATAATGGCCATGAAACTGCTGTATGTTCTTATAAAGAGTCAAGAAACATAACATGAAATGATTAGTAGACAAGATAGAATTTATGACTGAATTACACTAGGAATACTTATATGCAAGGTGATAAGGATAAGTAATTTTTTCAGCTTACATCTATAAAGTACAAACATTATAATTATTATCATCAATGAACGTTATTGAATATAACATCATGGTACCCATGTGGACAAAAGAACAGGGCAAACCACTCTCTTGACCTGAATTTGATCCCTCAGACCTCACATCTTACAAGAAGAGAAACTGTTTTTTCAGGCTTATTTTGTCTTCCATATCCACAATATGCTATGAATGTGTGTGGACATAAAGACACACAAATGCACTCACAAAGATGTAAACAACTGTATGAATGAAATTTCAAATATGCAGAGAGAATTTTTATATGTTATTTTCTCATATATTCAAATAACATGCCTCTCAAAGCATTAAGAGCAGTATATATTTGAAGAGAGAATTGTATCTGAGACTATGGATGCTAGCACCTCCTGAGAGAGTAAATAGAATATGGATAGTTTAAAGTGTTAATAATAGTCTTTTGGACAATAGAGCCTTTAATAATGTAAATATATTTAATTCTAATATGAAGTTGTGTTGCTTAGTATAATGTATTATATAGTAAATTATTTGCCATGCCCACTAAGTGTTTTAAATGTTTGATATTCTAAAAATAGCTAAAAACAAAAATCACTTAAATGCATAATACAGTGTAGGGTCAATATTTCGTGGTTGTTTAAAATAAAACTGGGATCCTGGAGAGAGGCATCAGTGGCTCTTTCAGAACAGCAAAACTTGTTTTCCAGAATGTATGTTAGGCAACCTGGAACTCTATTTAAAGGCACTTGTGTGTTCTTCCAATCTTGATTATATGTAAGTCACTTCTGAATCCTATTCCTCCCACCTCTTGGCTGAGAAGAGGTATTGTGCCCACATTCTGTGAGTGCTGTTCAGCATCAGATCTTGAATTCTACCAAATCATTCCCTTCTATTTCAAAAGAATCTCCATGGTTTTTCAAGAGAAATGGCAGTAAATAGGATGGTAGAAAATGATGGTCACATGGGTGATAGTAAAGAAAATGATCAATAAAGAGGATTATAGAAAGTCAAGTCGAGGAAGGAGAGATGTTGGTGAGAGAAGATGCTAAGGATGAATGAAAGAGCATGATGGTGAGAGGTTATGTTGGAGTAATATGATGATAGATAGAGAAGATGACAATAGTATAATGCTGAAAGAGTATGGTGCTTAAGGACTGTATTAGAGAGAGCAAGATGATAAAAAAGAGACCATGACAAGGTGATGTTGAGAGAGGGTAATGGATCAAGAATGATCATGACAGAAGATGATGAGAAGAGAGGATGAATGTAATGGTGAGATATGGTAATAGTGAGAAAGATTGGTGATGAGTAAGAAGATAAATAAGAGAAAGTATCATGTTGGTGTTTCTGTATTCCCCTCTTTAAATTAGACTATATCAGTTCATAGTGAGCCATGTGCCTTCCAAACATCATTTATCCCTGAAAAGTTTCACCTAACAGCTTAAGAGCTTTTTATGTTTCCACAATTGCCTTACAAACAAATGTGAGATTGATGACATAGATATGAAAACACAAATTATATGTGAAAATATTTCCATTGCCACACAGTCCTACAAAACTTACCAGAGGCTAAGCAGTGATAGCCAAATATCAGAAAAGGAAAAAGAGTGACACTAGATTTTGGTAGATATCTAGTTTTCTTTGCCAAGGTCCTAAAGCTGTGAACCCAGTGACTCTTTTACATGTGGCTTGCTTACAGTTTCAGAGGCTTAGTCATTAGCATCATGTTAGGAAGCATGACAGCTTATAGGGAGATATTTTGCTGCATAAGTAGTTTGAAAGTTCTACATCTGGATCCACAGGAAGAAGAAACATAGAGAGACTGGGCCTAGTTTGAGCTTTTGAATGTCCAAAGCCCACCCAAAGTGACACATTTTCTCTAACAAGACAACACATACTCCAACTAATAGGATCACTCCCCATGCAAGCACATCTATGAGCCTATGGGAGCTATTCTTATTCAGTTCACCATACCAGTGAATCAAAGATCTAGAACAACTGAAAAAATCAATATTAAGATAGAGTAAAGAAGTTGCTAGTGCCTGAATGGCATCTGTTGATGTGTGTGCAGTGATTTAAGGACACCATTTCAACAATTTCGTATGGAAAACAAAAACTTCAAACTATCATGTAAGACATGCCAAATTCTCTCTCCCAGAGTGGTAGAATCTAAAGAAACAAGGTAGAACTGAGCAGCAGGTACAATAGATGGGAGACAGTAGTATCTGCTTTGGTGCAATGATCCTGCATTGGAACAGGAAAAAATCCTCTTTGTAGATAGAATTGGGATATGCATACAATATTGTGGGCATAGCAGATGCTGGTTAATTAACTCTACCTGAGTGGAAGCTTAAAGTATTTACAATAAGGATAAAATATCCCACTCCCTGGACTATCTTATAAGTGTAATAAAGCCCTAAATGGTCATGGTCCTGTGCTTATTCACCTCATAGTGTTTATGAAATTAAAACTTACCTTTCCTCATTATTTTCTCTGATGCTGAAGTTGACCTTATTCTAGGTCTTAGTGCCTCATCCACAATAGAAAATTTCTCTGTTCCTAGTTTTCCTGATTTGTCTCTTTTCTACTTTGATCTCTTCCTATTCCTCCACTACCTCATAAACAGTGGGCATGTTTAATCTGTCTATGGGCAAGTACATAAATATAAAACAAAATAATATTTCTGTTAGAAATTTACTAGTTTATATTTTTATCTGTATATGTATGTGTGTGTTTTTGTGTGTGCATACTTGTGTGCATGGTTGTATATATGCTTTATATGTACAGATATGTTATGTGAAAGTCATAGCTTTACATGAGCTGTCTTCAACAGTAATTCTCTAACTTAGTTCTTAAGATATGAACTTTCCCTAGCCCAAATTTCACTGACTCAGAGAGCCTGTATGTGTAGAAAGGCCCAGGGATGCTTCTGTTCTCACCTCTGCCTGTACTGAGATAAAAGGTCTATACTGCATTGCTTGTGTTTTTACAGAGGTGCAAGAGTTCCAAACTTAAATCCTTGTAAGTTCACATCAAGCACCTTTTACAGTGAGCCATAGCCAAGGTCATGTATCAACCTTTGCAAGGGTTCATGGTTCGCTGAAGAATGACACCTAGAATCAAATAGTTTTTAAATGCAGAGAGAGGTTTAATCTGTATGAGTCCAGGATGTTAGGGGGCTCCCTGTTACCAAGAAAAAGAGACCCCCATGTGAGATTATAAGTCTGGTTTAAAGCACATTAGAGAATTCTGGGGTACCTGACCTTGATATAAATTTGTTGGGAATATCTCTATGGACATTCTGTTACATACGTATGGGGGTTGGAACCTTTCTGGAGACATCTGGAAACTGTTGATGGAAACCTTGATTCAGGCCACATGAAAAGTCAGCTTCTGAGACATGGAATTTCCTGGAATTGCCCAATTGATGGAAAGAGAGATTTAGGATCTCGGTCCATGGGTCTCCATCTATCTACGGGTCCTCCTGTAGGTCAGATACTCCCTCCTGCTGCCCAGGCAACTATAGGCTCCCTGGTATGGAAGGCACCCAGGCAGGGTATGCCATGGGAAATTCTTCACTCTGGTGCACACTGCATACTTTGCTAGGTTACCAGCTCCAAGATGGTGGTGGGTCTCAGGGCTCTGTCTAACTGAGGGATTCCCTGCAGGTTCAGGGCTTCCCTGGCTGGACTGCAGAAGCCTAGACACAGCTCTCTCAGTCCTCAGGGCTCCATCTAGATGAGCTGTTCTCCCCAAGATAGTGTCGGACCATGGGACTCTGTTTATCTGCGGGACTCTCTGTAGATTGGGAGCTTCCCTGGTTGAACTGCAGGATCCTGAGGCTAATTCTTATACAACCACAAACAATAATTTAATAAAATCCTTCATTCCTGTGTCTGTATAGACTTTCCACATATATGTTGTTTCAGAAGTAAAATTGTTGGTTCACAGGCTATGAGTGTAATTAACCAAATGTACTGTACTATGGCTGTACTCGTTTTCTCTTTACCCAATATTACTAAATTTCCCCAGTAATCTTATATTTACAGGCTCTGGCTCTTTCTAATTTATATTTAATTCACTGAATTATAATAATATGGCATTTTTTAAATTAATGCATATTCCTCCTATTTACTGGAGAACTAAAACAAGGAAACAATGACAGAAGGGATGAAAACGGAAATAAAGAAATAAAGAAAAGGTAAATAAAGAGGTTGCTTGATCAATGGATCAAGATTGAGAACACTGGCTGTTTTTCTATGGGTTCTTGGATTTATTTCTGTCCCTGTGATACAGGGAGCTCACAACCACATATAACTTCAGTTACAGGGGCTCTAATGCTATGTTCTGTCCTCCACAGTCACTGTAATAATTTAATCATAGATGCCCATGAAATATCAAATGCCAATACACATAATCTTTTAAAAATATATTTAAAATATTTTGAAAAAAGTAGATAAGCAGGGAGGAGGAGAAGGAAGGAAGAAATACAAAAATATTCATATGCTTTATATTTATTTGCCTTTCCCCCTTTTCAAATGACCATTGACATGCTTTGTCTTTAATTTTTTCCCCCTGTTGGATTTTGGAGTCATATAAAAACTTACTACATCTTTTCTTTCTTAATGTTATTTTATAATTATTTGGAATATTATTTACCAATCAGGGTGTATTTGTTTCTTTACAGTGGTTTGGTAGATTACATTCTTGAATACAATCTTGCATACAAAAGAAGGAAATCTATTAAATCTACTTCTTCCCTTCAATACTCTCCACAGAAGTCCCATGTTCTTTGGGGATTTCTTCCACTTTTTTTTACTGTTACATATGTGGTAGCATTCCACTGAGGTTGTGTTGTTTCATTATTCAGTGTCTAAAAGTTTGTTATTTAATGTATTTGTTGTTGTTATTCTTTTTCTTTTTCTTCTTCACCTTCTTTTTCTCTTCTTCCTCCGTTCTTCCTCCTCCTCCTTCTTTTTTCTTCTTCACTTAGAATAGAATTGTTTGAAGGGACCTACCTAAATACAAAGGGGATTCATTAGAATGGCTTATAGTCTCTGGTCCAGCTAGTACAACAATGGCTATCTCCTGGTAAAAATCCCAAGAAAATCCAGTATTTGTTCAGTCTACAAGGATGGATGTTTCATATGTGTTTCAGAGCCACCAGAATTCTGAAGTAGTCCATGGTGCCAGTGAAGGGATGAGTTTACTAGAGAAATTAAGGGCATACAAGCAAATAGCAAGAAATTCCCCATCCCCCAACGGTCCTATATGCCCTTTTCCATCCCCCTGTTCCCCGATCCACCCCTCCCCAATACCCTGTTCTGGTATTCCCCTACACTGATGCATTGAGCTTTTCCAGAACCAGGGCCCACTCCTTCCTTTTTCTCTGACATCATTTGGTATGTGGATTGTGTCTTTGGTGTTCCAAGATTATAGACTAATATCCACTTATCAGTGAGTGCATACCATGAGTATTCTTTTGAGACTGGGTTACCTCACATAGTATGATGTTCTCCAACTCCATTCATTTGTATAAGAATTTCATGAATTCTTTGTTTCTAATGACTGAATAGTATTCCATTGTGTATATATACCAAATTTTTTTGTATCCATTCCTCCGTTGAGGGACATCTGGGTTCCCTCCAGCTTCTGGCTATTATAAATAAGGCTGTTATGAACATAGTGGAACATGTATACTTATTACATGCTGGAGAATATTCTGGGTGCCCAGGAGTGGTATGTCAGGGTCCTCTGGAAGAATCCTGTTCAGTTTTCTGAGGAACCGCCAGTCTGATTTCCAGAGTGGTTGTATCTGCTTACAATCCCACCAGTAGTGGAAGAGTATTCCTCTTTCCCCACATCCTTGTCAGCACCTGAAGTCTCTTGATATTCTAATCATAGCCATTCTGACTGGTATGAGGTCAAATTTCAGGGTTGTTTTTATTTGCATTTCCCTAATGACTAATGATGTTGAACATTTCTTAAGGTGCTTCTCAGCCATCTGAAGTTCTTCAGGTGAGAAGTCTTTGTTTAGCTCTGTACCCCATTTTTGATAGGGTTATTTGCTTTTCTTGGGTCTAACTTCTTGAGTTCTTTGTATACATTTAGTATTAGCCCTCTGTCAGATGTAGGGTTGGTGAAGATCTTTTCCCAATTTGATCGTTTTCGATTTGTCTTTTTGAAATTGTCTTTTGCCTTACAGAAATTTTGAAATTTTATGAGGTCCCATCTGTCTATTTTTGATCTTAGAGCATAAGCTATTTGTGTTCTGTTCAGGAACTTTATCCCTGAGCCAATGTCCTCAAGGATCTTCTCCAGTTTCTTTTCTATTAGTTTCAGTGTGTCTGGTTTTATGTGGAGGTCCTTGATCCACTTGGAGTTGAGCTTAGTATAAGGATATAAGAGTGGATCAATTCTCATTCTTCTGCATGTTGACCTCCAGTTGAACCAGCACCATTTGTTGAAAAGGCTGTTTTTTCCCCCACTGGATGTTTTCAGCTCCTTTGTCGAAGATCAATTGGACATAGATATGTGGGTTCAATTCTGGGTCTTCATTCTTGCTCCATTGATCCACCTCCCTGTCACTGTACCAATACCATGCAATTTTGAGCACTACTGCTCTGTGGTATTGCTTGAGGTATAGGATACTGATTCCCCCCAAGTTCTTTTTACTGTTGATGATAGTTATAGCTATCCTGGGTTTTTTGTTATTCCAGATGCATTTGAAAATTGCTCTTTCTAGCAAGCAATTTCTGTTTTCATATTCTTTTTACAGGCTATTACAAATTGAAATGGGCCATATTTATTGTGCTTCTGACAACTTCAAGTGATTTGTATATTCATGTGAATAGATTTTAATAAATTCTATTAAATATTAATATGAACCAGTCAAATATACCTCCAATAACTTAGGCAGATTCATATGTTTTTTTAAGCAGCCCTAGCACAATTATTTGGGGAATACCCCTAAGGTTTATTTCTATTAAGTAGACTGTTAAGTCCCAGTTGTGATACCAAATACTTACTGTTAGACTCTTCCCTAAGTTGCTTCTTCTCCAGTATCTTTTGGTGGGTGGCATCTCATTTTCTCCTGCACTCCTGATCAATCACATTTAAAGGAGCTCTTCTCTTCTGTCTTCCTCCATCTCCATTTTACCAAGTAATTGGCTGTAGCCACCTTTATTTAACCAATAATTTTAAATTGGAACAAATTTTTCACATAACATCACTTGCTGTAACTTTCGCTCTGCTTGTCAGCACCAACTAGATCTTACAAACCAGTAGTTAGCAAGTGAAAACATAGAAGCAACTGAAGAAAAAACTGATTTATTCCATCATCAATGCTCAAATTAACTTAAAATAAATCATGGCTGTATGAATAGCTAGTGTTTTTAGTTAGTTCCAGGTTATAGAATTTGAAAACAAAGAATAGCAATTATAGTAGGTTTCAGTTGGAGAAGAGACCCTTGCATTTATTAAGAAATGACCTGGTAGAGAACCACAGTAAAAGATCTTTGAAAGGACCTGAATTCAGTTCTCAGAAGGTAGCTCACAACTTCCAGTGTCTTGAGATCCAGGGGATTTGATACCTCTTCGTCTTCCTTAGACACCTTCACACATGGGCATATACACAAAGACACTTACAAATAATAACAACCTGCTTTTTATCAAGAGAAGAATCATATTTTGTTGTATCCATAATCTAGCTCCCCGTGAAGACTATAAATCAAATTAAAATCAGATGTAAGCCACATGAAGGTACTTGGCTTTAGTGGTAATGCTGTTAACAATATGAAGAGAACACTTACCTTTCTGGTACTTAACCAGGTTGTTTGATTAGGGAAACCTTTCCATTCCATCTTAAGCATGGCACATTCCTCTAGCTTTTTATCATTAGTAGATGACATGGCAAACTGACAAGCTAGAACCCTGTGACATACACCCTGCACTTTGTCAGTCTGTCTCAACTGAACGAATAAAGAATTTCCCATATTTCATATTCAAATCACTAATTTCTAAGCTCACAACATATATTTTTCTCAGTATTTTCATGGCAGCTCCCCAGTAAACCAGTATTTTATTTACTATCTTATTAATAGGCAATATATGGAAAGTGCTATTCATATGTAAAGGAAAAGCACAGATATTATTCGATGCTGGGAATCAGAGCACATATTTACGGAGATTACAGAAGCAATTCAAGTACTCACAAATATATAACGATGTTATACAACTTCTCCATTGCTTGAAAATTCATCATGAACCAAATATAAAGTGTTTTACAAGAAAAAAAAGGAAGCTTTATGATTCAAAGCCTTGGAATTAACATATCAGGAATGTCACCTGTGTGTGCATTTAACTCTCTACCCATTAATTCTTGATTTCTTACAACAGAGACTGCTTACATATATTTTCCTCATTGCTGAATTCAGAACAAACATTCGGTTTGTTGTACTTTTTTTTCTTCTTATCATCTTGGTGTTCAAGCTGCTCAGCTATTTTTCCTTAATTAGAGAATTATGATAGCAGCTAACTGAGAAGGCTAAGACATCTCTAAGTGTAAAATGCTTTATATGCAAGCATGAGAATTTTTTTTTTTTTTGGTTTTTTGAGACAGGGTTTCTCTGTGTAGTTCTGGCTGTCCTGGAACTCACTCTGTAGACCAGGCTGGCCTCGAACTCAGAAATCCGCCTGCCTCTGCCTCCCAAGTGCTGGGATTACAGGCGTGCGCCACCACGCCCGGTAGAACCTACCTTTTTAAAAGCCAGGTATAGAAGAAGTTGTATTATTTAGGGTTTTGTTGGTAAGAAGAGACACCACAACAAAAGCAACTCCTATAAATGGAAACATTTAATTTGGGGTTACTTACTGGCTCTGAGGTTCAGTCCATTATCAACATGTCGGGAAGCATGGCAGTGTCAAGACAGGCATGGCACTGGAGGAGCTTACTTTAGGAGCTCACTTTCATATCTTACTTCAAATGCAAACAGGAGATGACTTGCTTCTATTCAGGAGGAGGAAGGTCTCAAAGCCCATTCCCACAGTGACACATTTTCTTTCACAAGAACCCACCTACTCCAGTAAAGCCAAATCTCCTAATTGCCATTTCTTCTGACAAGTGTAAGGAACTATCACTTTGGGAAATGGGGAAGGGAAAAAAAAACTGCATCCCACCAGAACTTACCGGCTCTGGCAGGGCAGATGCGAGAAATTGCAGTGTGATCCCACGGGCCACCATGGGATGGGCATTGGCCTTGTGAGGTCACTGGACCCTTGTCCAGGGTCGGGGGAGGTGAGGAAGCATAGTCTCTGGAACCCTAGGTCTTACAGAGGTCAGGGACTACAGGTTCTAGCTCTCTGGCACTGGAGGACACTGCTGGATACCTGGAAAAAGCTGAGAATGGGACCCCCAGGGGGAGCTTGGTCACTTCCAGGTCTGAAGGTGAAAGGGAGTAGGGGAATGGAGGAGAAGGTATGCTGGGATAGGTTCCTGAATGGGTGAGTACTTGGTCTGGTCTAGCAGCTGGAAACGCAGGAAACTCCATTGATTTTAGTGCTTATTGTAGAAGAGTAGAGTGGCATTCCCCTATACCGGGGCATCTAACCTTCTCCGGACCAAGGGCCTGTCCTCCATTTGATGTACAATAAGGCCGCCATCTGCTGCATATGTATCTGGAGCCATTTGTCCATCCATGTGTACTCGAAGGGGGAGGGAAAAAAGATTAGGGGATATTTTGGCGGGGGGAACTAGGAAAGGGAACAACATTTGAAATGTAAATAAAGAGCATATGTAATAAAAACATACATTTTCATAATTAAGTAAATAACAAACATCCGTGTGCTATATTTGAGAAATTTTATAACCGTGTAGTGTTTTCTATTTATTTTGAAATACTGAATTGTTTGGTTGAAAATAAAGAGGTGATGACTTACTCAAAATGAAGGAGGAGGAGGAGGAGGAGGAAGGTGAAGAGGAGGAGGAGGAGAAGGAGGAGGAGAAGAAGCGGAAGAAGGAGGAGGAGGAGGAGGAGGAGGAGGAGGAGGAGGAGGAGGAGGAGTGAGGGAAAGTAGAGAAGTAAAAGCCCGCCATGGCCAGATGGAAAGAGCGGAAAGGGAATGTGGAGAGAGGGGTAGTGAGGGGACAAGAGACAGGAGAGACAGGAAAGTAAGAGGATGAGAGAATGAGAAGGGAGGGGTAAAACATCTGCTTTTATAGTGGACTGAGATACCTGGCTGTTGCCAGGTTACTGTGGGGCCAAGTAAACATGGCTGTACCCAGGAAATTGTGGGGATGGAGTCTAGTCAAAATACCAGGGTCTATGAGCATAGCCCTACATGACTGATGGCAACAAAATTATGGTGTTTAAGGCCTCCTGATATCAGGAACCTAGTGTCTGAGAGAGTAGCTAACAGGTCTGTCCTTTGTAGATTAATCTACTTGGTCTCCTGAAGTTAAGCCTTTCTCAGCCAGAACACAGACTGCCTTTCACAGTCGAACAGCCAATCATATTCAAAACAACACAGAGGTTCACACATGTTACCACAATTTTTTTAAAAAATATATAATCAGACCTGGGTGAGCGCTAGGTTCCAGGTTCTGTCAGAAACTCTCTCTCTCTCTCTCTCTCTCTCTCTCTCTCTCTCTCTCACACACACACACACACACACACACACACACACACACACACTTTTTGAAAGCCCTTCATTATATCTTTTCCAAAGATACCACTTGGTTTTCATTAATTTGATGTATCAAAATTTAAATGCTTTACTCATCTGAATCAGTATATCTAAAAGTAATATCAACACCTCTATGTCAATCTGTTGTCTCTATGAACATTACATTACAGGGGCAAGAAGGCTTGAAATTTACTGGTTAGGCCTGTAGACTCTTACTGAAGAAGTAGCTGAGTAAGTCTAAAAATTGCTGCTGACACATTGTCCTTGTTTCAGGCTTGGTGGCTGGTACAATAGAGGCCAGATTTTTCCAATTAGTAATTGACTTGCCTGTGCTTGCGTGGACATATCCGATTTTTAGGCCTAGTCTCCTTAACTACCATTTTAACTTTGCAGAAGATGTAAGAGATAAGGTTGGTGGTCTATAATTACATGAAAAAGAATATGAAATTGTTGGATGGCCCACTATAATTACAGCTTATCTTGTAATATAAAAGGTAGTCAAAACTGTCCTTTGTAACAGTAGGATGTAGCTCTCCACCCACATGCTTACCGCTGACCTCAGTAGAGAGGATGACAGAGAAGGGGATTTTTACCAAACTAGCATGTGTTTTCCAAAAGAAATGATCTCTGATGGAATATAAAATCATAAGAGATCCAATATAAGTATTTAATATAAAGCACAAAGTTCATGAACTGTGTGAGAACAGCCAATGTTCTTTAGTTTCTTCCAATAATTGAAGAAATGCTCTTTGTTGTATAATTATGCAAGTTAATTCTTAATCCTTTGGGAGGTGTAAAAACTGAAGAAATTTTCAACAAGATTAACAGTAAAAGAAGCCAAATACCTGAGAAACTTTGGAAGCCCTCAAACTATGAACTGAATATGCATGAAAATACACACACACACACACACACACACACACACACACACACAGTGTATAAAAGTAAGATGAGTTGGGTACATTGGGAACAACCCAATATGCATAAAGTGCTTTTGGCTCAGCCCTTTGTAAGCTTTTCTCTTGGGTTACTCACTACTTCTCATCTCAGCACTGATTTTACTGTTGCTATTTACATTTCTAGTCTAGAATACCTGGTCTAATTATTTACTATGAGAGGCAAAGAATGAAAATTTCAATTGGTGAATATATGAATACCCCTACTCCCTTGAAGTTAGATTTGCACTTATAACAATATAAGGTTATAATTCTGAGTGAGTTTGCAAACTTGCTGCCTTACATCAATCATTCTGGTAACACTCACATGTAAACTGGCAAAAATCTAATGGAGCCATGGGAACAAATGAAGACAATTTCAAAAATTTGAAATGGATTTTTTTTATAAAGGAAAGGAAACAAAATATAAGCTAATTTTGTATTCTTCTAAACTCAGATAAATCCCTAAAACTTGTGAAAATATGATTTTTCTCTGGGCTTAAAGCCATCCTTTACTGTGATGGGATATAAAAACATTTATTGAGGTCAATGAGCAGTAGCTGAGACGAATAATCTAATAGCCATTGCTAGAGAGTTTTGTTGAAAAATCAGAAATAGGAAAGAAATATAATTCTATTTGTAAAGGTTGTGTATGAGAGTAAGTCATGGAAAGAAAGATAAGCTTAGCTCCATTAAGACAAATATAATTAGTAAGCCATAATACTGGTAGAGTGGAGGAAATGTTCAAGGACCAGCAACAGAGAGGATTAGTGGGAGGCAGCCAGCAAACACAATAATATAGGGATGGAGAAACAAATTCCTCACCAGAGAACACAATTTCTACTAACAGCTGCAGTCCAGGTGTTGGGGGAGTCCAAAATCAAAGACAAAGAAGTACATTGTGGAGGTTGCTTTTAAAGGTATTTGCTCCTTCAGGGTATAGAATAATACTGTTTGTGGAAGACATTAAGTAGAACAGGTACTCATGGTTACTAATGATCAGAATAATAGCCATGTCTATAGAAGTAATAGAAGAGCTATTGTTGATCCCTGGTAGAAAGAAATAGGGATAGGTGCAACATAGTTACAAGAAGCTGCCAATCATCATTCTGAAGTGAATAAAGTAGCAGAATAAACTCCATGTTATTGTTTAGACTCCACTGTAATTTGTGTCCTTACAGTGACATGCCCCCCACTTTTAGTTCTGGGAACAAACACAAGATATTCATGGTGATAGCAAAAGAGTCTTAACAGCTGTGGCCAGCCGATAACAACAGGGTGGACTAAGGCAACATGAATCATTCATAGGTCATGATGCTCCATTTAGATGTGTGGTCTCTCCTTGTGGTCTGAACAGATGCTCTAAAGCAATCAGCTTAAAGGCCAATATTCCTTTTTCCTTTCACCCAGCTATGTAATGGCAAGGCTTGTAAATCCCTGCTTATAGTTTTATCCTTTATAAGGTTCATTCCCTTAGATGTCAGGGGCTACTCTCTTATCGTATTGCACCAGGAAGGTTTGTAGTGAAGACTCGAGCCTAAATAAAGACTTTCATGTGCTTCCATTGGAGTTGTGATCCCTGGTGGTTACTTCAGGGTGGGTCTCACAAACTGGATATAACAATTCCTTCTGCCTTCCCTCATCTCTAAGTGAACTTGCGAGGTGCTGGATGATGTAAGAAGTAGGGGATTATCTGAAAGTTGAGATTCCATTGCAGCTTACATGATGTCATTATGCAGATGTGGAAATTTGTGGCAATGCATCAATTTTGGTATTATCTGAGCTCCTTTAATGTCTCTCACCAGTGTTGTGGGAAATAACTGAATAACAGGAGTTTGAGAAAGAGCAAGTCATACTAGAAAATAGGCTGGGACAATCATGAATGCATAAAAGGAAGGACTTCACTAGGGCAGGGAATGGGAATGGGAAGTGGTTATCAGTTTTATGTCCAGATTGCCAGGACCCCCAAAGGCCACAAGAAGGTGATTCCAATAAAGTCACAAAAAACCTTTTGTTAAAATTGTTACAAACTGGATTAGGGACTCTTAACTTTTCCAGCTCAGTGAATTCGAAATGAGAGTCACGAGCTCAGGGGAGGCCAAATTTTTATAGAGCATACCACATATTCAGTAATGTTCAAATAAATAGGCTTCGGGTTGGTTAGTATTTCAGACTTGTTTTCCTGGCCCCACAAAATAGAGCCTGTCATAAAGGAGTCACAAAGGTCAGCCCTTGTGACTGCTAAATAAATTAATTTTTAGAAAGGCTATTCTGTCCCCTTATAAAAAAACAGGTGAATGGCTGTTGGTATGGGAGATGGCCCTGATATCCTCCACAGACATCGTTTTCTTTTATTTTGGGTTTTTCCCTTTGGTGGGGGAAATATGGAGTCAAGTGGGTGGGTTGTTATATGCTTGGGCCTGCATTACACAGGAAAAGGTGAAAAATATGAAGTTGAAATAGCCTGAGTTAAAAATGAGGTAGTTTCCTAAGTCTCATGTTAGCAATATGTAGAAATCCAATGTCATGGCTCACCCCAAGAGGCCACATTGATCTTACAAGTGTGCTTATCATATCCTCCCTGAAGTCCCATCAGCACTGTCACCACTTCATTTGCACATTTCATAATATAGATCTGAGTATTTCTCTGGCCACAAGGTGGAAGTTTTCATACAAAATGTCAGCCTGCAATTATAGATCTGCTTTAGTTTTTTTTTCTAAAATGTCAGTAAAATAATAATAAACTGTCTTTTTGTCCATTTTTCTTGTCAACTTTTGCTGCTATATGACTATTAAAGACTGGATAATTTGTAAGAAGTATAGTTTGTTAGCTCACTCTTGTAAAAGTTGTCAAGGTAAAAACTGATTATGATGACTGTTGAGAGCCTTTGTGCTGAACCAAAATTCAGTTGAAGATAAAGGGTTATTAGCCACATACAAAAGCTATGGCACAATGTGTGATTGAGTATTTAATATTTTTCTCTCTAACTAGCCCAATCTGCAAATAATAAGCATTATTAATCTGCTCAGATACTCTGAACTTATAACACAGTCATCTTTTGTCTATGACTAGGTTGGACCATGGTTTTTAGAGTATCCTAAATCTGTGTAGGTAGCTCACAGTCAGTTATAACTGAGAATCCATTCTGTAATTCTTTGATGTCAGAGATCAATTTTCAATATATGAAAGTTGCCATCATGTTCAAAGAATGCACACACAGAAGATAAAGAGGTTGCGCTATCAGCAAATAAACAGTATAACACATTGATGTCAAGTTTCCAGAACAAAAACCATCCATTTCTTAAACATTTCTAAGGCTGATTGAATAATTGTGAGCAATAAAATATCACAAGTTGGTAGCCAAAATATCTTGAGCTATCTCTAAAGATTTTTAACAAAATACTTTAAAATTATTGTTAAAACCATTACAAATAAAAATAGTTCAAACTCTGAAGTTAACTGTACTTAAGACTATTCAATGTAAAGACTATATTTTGTTCCTCTCATAGCTATCTGTGGCTAATACACATATGTAACCAAAAATTTTTGTGAACAGTTTAGAAGACCCTAGGTTTTTTTGTTTTTTGTTTTTTGTTTTTTGTTTTTGTTTTTGTTTTTGTTTTTGAGACATGGTTTCTTTGTGTAGCCCTGGCTGTTCTGGAACTCATTTTGTAGACCAGGCTGGCCTTGAACTCAGAAATCCGCCAACCTCTGCCTCACAAGTGCTGGAATTAAAGGTGTGTGCCACCACCACCACCACCACCACCACCATCACCACCACCACCACCACCACCACCTCCCAGCTGAGACCCTAGTTTATACTACCAAAAAGACTAAGAAAGTCATCAGATGGTGAAGAGTCCAGGTTGCCCTTCTTTGGAATAATGGCCTACCTGATGCTGTCACTATTGTGTTTTAAAAAGAAATAACTTTTATTCTGTTGTTATGAAACAGTTAATATTTTGGGACATGGTTTTTGGAATAATCTGATTTCTTTTTAGATAATCATTGGTGTGAGTTTGTGTGTGTATGTGTGTGTGTGTGTGTGTGTGTGTGTGTGTGAATATAGACTTTTAGACTATTCCTATAGGGAAGAATAGTAGATAAGGTTAAATTTAAAAAGAAAATAGATTTATTTGCTTATTTCAAATTGGCTTCTGAGATTCAAAGCAATTTCTGAACTATAATGCCTCCATAAAATAAAGATCAAAAAGAGGATGACATTTTTCCAAGAAAAATGGCACAATATGTACATCACGATTCTAAAACAGAAGAGAGGAAGCATAGTGAAAAAATGTGCCAAAATTAGAAGAAACAGTAGCAGGGCAATTTTCAACCTTTGTAAATTTGTGTCTGATGTCAAAGTGCACTTTAAAACTCCAATGCTTTCCAGGTGTGTAGACTGTAATTCTCTCTCTCTCTCTCTCTCTCTCTCTCTCTCTCTCTCTCTCTCTCTCACTCTCTTGCTCAGGTTCACTCGAACTTGGTATGCAGCTCTCTGCAGTTATTCGATGACTTTGGATTCTGAGTCTCCAACATAAACTAGGCTTCACATAATGTAATGATCTTTGTGAACCTCCATGAACTGACACGCCTAGCACTTTCTTGGTGTCAGAAATTTTGATTAGGAAGGAAAAAAGTTCCATCACCCTTTTTCTTGTATTCTTGACACTAACATCAGAACCACATGATTAAAGTTTCCAAATTCTGCTCCATGTTGGGGCAAACACTTGGCCCCCTCTTTCAATTAAATTTGCATCAGTTTTCTGTTGTTGATAGTTTCCTCCAGTGTTTAAACTTCCCTTTACTTTCCTTTAACAAGTTGGAAGCTTAGCTGAGTGGGGACTTTTCCTAAAGTCATTGCTTACTAGCATAAGGCTTTTCTTTAAATTTGTCTCTTTCAGAACAGGACTTAGCTTCATAATATTCCCTTTACCTCTTTTTGCCCCCAAAATGCACATTTTCTATTTCTCTTTCTCTAGCTTGTGTTTTTATTGTAGATTTGCATAAGAGTTCCCAATAATAAACATGTGACACATTCTATATGAGAAGCCTTATATATAATAGCCAGAAGCTGGAAAGAACCCAGATGTCTCTCAACAGAGGAATGGATACAGGAAATGTGGTACATTTACACAATGAAATACTAGTTAACTACTAAAAACAATGAATTCGTCAGGCAGTGGTGGTGCACGCCTTTAATCCCAGCACTTGGGAGGCAGAGGCAGGCAGATTTCTGAGTTCGAGGCCAGTCTGGTCCACAGAGTGAGTTCCAGGACAGCCAGAACTACACAGAGAAAAACTGTCTCAAAAAAAAAATAATAAAACAAAACAAAACAATGAATTCATGAAATTTTCAGACAAATGGGTGGAGCTAGAAAATATGCTGAGTGAGGTAACCCAATCACAAAAGAACATACATGGTATGCCCTCAGTGATAAGTCAGTATTAGCCCAAGATACAACTAATAGACCACATGAAGCTCAAGACAAAAGATGATCCAAGTATGAATGCTTCAGTCCTTTAGGGGAAACAAAATACTTAAGGTAGTAAATACAGAAACAATTTGTGGAGCAGAGACTGAAGGAAAGGTCATCCAGAGGCTGCTTCAGCTGGGGATCCATCCCATATACAAACATCAAACCCAGACTATATTGTGAATGCCAAGAAGTGTTTGCTGGCAGGAGCCTGATATAACTGTCTCCTGAGAGGCTCTGAGAGAGCCTGAACAATACAGATGCAAATGTTCATAGACAACCTTTGGACTGAACACAGAGTTCCCAATGGAGGAGCTAGAGAAAGGACTGAAGGTGCTGAAGGGGTTTGCAATCCAAAGAAAGAACAACAATGTTAAATATCCAGACCTTCCCAACCACTCCAGAGCTCTCAGAAACTAAACCACTAAGGAAACAGTACAGATGGAGGGACCCATGGCTCCAGCCAAGTATGCAGCTGACTTGACAATTCAATTCTGAAGATAATGTACTGCTAGATAAGGCTAAGGAGGAGTAAGAGCCTGAACCTCAGATACATTATTTACATTTCTCTTTTTATGATAAAATACCATGTTTGAATGCAACTTAAAGGAAGAAAATTTATTGTGGCTTAAAGTTTTATGGAAAGAAAGACAGAGAATTAAAAGTTTGAAAGTGGGGCAAATCTATGAACACTCCATTTCAAATATCTAGATACACTTTCCAAGACTCAACACTGATTGACATTCCATATGTTCTCTACAGACTCAAGGTAATCTCTGAACTGCAACTTCATGCTAAAATTCAAAAATCACACTATATTCAAACAGGATATATATTATTATTATATCAAAAGGGAAGGTTGTGGTATAATGGGGACATACTTGGCCAAAGAAGGCCAAACCTCAGCAAAGCAAATATAAACTATTGTTTATCCATGTTTACCCTTAAATAGAGGATTCTCTATTTAAGATTTGCTCCCGAAAACATACATCTTTGTATTAAGGTTTTTGTACATTGGTACGTCCAAAAATTAAGTTCTGCATTGCAACACAGGATTCACTTTCACAGCTGTGGTATCATGAAAGGCAGCCTATTTTCGGGTTGAGATAGGTTAAAGCCCTGGAGACCCAACTGATAACTCTGCATGGAACAGCATGCATTTACCATGCTCCTAGACACTAGGCTCCTGATAGGAGGCTACAGGAGGCCTCAGATCACCATAATTCTGTAGCAATCAGTCATGTAAGAGCAAAGCTCCAAGCCCCATCCACAGGAAAAACAAACAAACAAACAAAAACAAAACAAAACAAAACAAAACAAACAAACAAAAAAAATAAACCGGGACCACAAGTCATGTAGCCTCAAAACAGATCTCCATTTTAATGACCTAAATTCTGAAGAGCCCAGCCAATTAAGCTCTCCTTTCCAGACACTCCTCCCTGCAAAAGGCATTTAATCTCAAGCCAGCTTTGAGAAAGGGGGTACAGGATTAACTCATCACAACTCTTGGGCATGCCTCTTCTCATTGAGACCTCCATGAGGAACAATGGAGCAGTTCATCCTCTGAAGGCCTCTCTGCATTAGCAGATACATTCTCCACAAAGCCAAGCCACCCACTGAATGAGGCTAGGTCACTCCCATTCTTGTGGGACCCAGCTGGTTATTTACTTTCAAGGAATAAAAAGAACTTTCAGACTTTATTTCAAAATTTGGAAACTTTCAGGGCAGAATCTTGCCCTGGAATCCCTTTCCTCTGTTCTAGTGTAGATTAGGAAGACTCTCCCTAATTGTGCTGTTCCTCACTAATCTTTCAGCACATACTTTGAATGTATCATTGAGTTTCACATTATACTTTCTTCTCTCCAAACTGTAAATTCTGTGTTTCTTTTTCACACAGTTGTTCTTTTTTTCTGTGTACCTACATAAGCATTATTTCTTATAAAAACACCACAAACAAAATGTTATGGTGTCTTCAAACATCTTTCTGCCAAAGTAAGGTCCATTACATTTGAATTTAATCTCAGAAAAGTACGTGAAACAAGGACAAAAGATCGTCACAATATTTGTCCAACAGTAATGACATTTATCCCAGTTGAAGATAGAGACATCATTTTCCTCTAAGAAACTTCATGAGCTAGTTCTACACCATTCATGTTACTCTTCCCACTGCTGCATTTGAGCATCTTACTAAAATGAACCATTAGACTCTGCTTACAGCCAAAATAAGCCCTTTCTCCTTTTTGTAACTTTTGTCAGACTTAAAAAAAAAAACACATTGATAGGCAAAATAACTAAAACACCAAAAAAGTTTCAAAGACCCTATCCTGCCTTCTTCTATTAGGGAATGAAAGCTGTTTTATTACCATCATGGTAGCCTTGGCTTCCTAAGTCTTGTTCTTCTAGCTACATCCTATGGTTTCTGAGCCAATATTACTTCAAGATTGGTCTCCTGTTAAGTACTGCAGTATCCCTAATTGTTGGTGCTGTTGCTGTGGTTACCTAAGTTTTTTTTTTTAAGTTTTAATTTTTGTGAGTGAATTCTGTGACATTTTTATTCATATGCTATGAGGCTTCACCCAGTCAGATACTCTTGTAAATGACAATCTTTTGGGAGACTAACTTTCCATAAACAAACAAAATATCTTAAGCAATAGCTATAAAGGCAGAAAATAACCTCTATTTTTCATTACTTATGCATTTTATTACTGCTCCGACAATATAATTTTCCATGCTTATTAATTTTCACTTTAGCTGACCTGATTCAAACTTTTAGTACTGCTTTTTATTAGCTGGGTAATAAAACTGTAATCTGCTTACCTAAGCTTCTTGTCCCTATGTTTCTTGTATAAAATGTATTTGTTCTCCATTTTGTAAGGTCCTACAGGAGGCAAATTTACAAAAAAAAAAATAATGTGTCAGCGGAATCATTTTTAAAAATCACCAATTCATTTTCATCCATCCTGCCATTGAGAACTCCATTTTCCCTATATTTTGTTTATAAAAGTCCTTTTATTTTATTTTTACTTATGTGTATAAGGCTCATATGTGTATGTAAGTTTAGTGTCTGCAAAACCCAGAAAAGACAACCAGATATCCAAAGGATAGAGTTATGTTTTATGACCTACATAATATCTGCGCTACAAACCAAACTTGGCCTCTGCAATAACAAGTCATTTTGCCAAAACTGAGCCACATATTAAGAACCATTCCCATATATATATATATTTGAGACAGGGTTTCTCTGTGTAGCCCTGGCTGTCCTGGAACTCACTCTGTAGCTCTGTAGACCAGGCTGGCCTCAAACTCAGAGATCCGTCTTCCTTTGCCTCCCAAGTGCCAGGATTAAAGGCATGTGCCACCAGCACCCAGCTATTAACTTATTCCTTATAAAGATATTCATTCTTTCAAGGCCATGATACTTAATGAGAGTGGTAATACATAGACAATAATAATTTGAAAATACTTTGAATCCTTTCCTTATTTCAAAATTTGATCAATAAAAATATTGTTTTTTCCTAAATTACTGGTAAGCCAATTTAAGATGCTGATTACTCTAAGAGGCAAAATAAGGCAGCCTACAGATTCTAGGATGTGCCTTCTTAAACTCTTTCTGTGACAGAGTTAAGAAGTCCTGACATAGGGTATGCAAGATGAATCAATGGGTAACGGTATTTACCAATCAGTGTGGTTGAGTTTGGATATCAGAGCCAGAAATTGTCCTCTAATCTTCATTTGTACACTTCATTAAATACATTGCACACATAGTCACACACACACACACACACACATACACACACACACACACACACACATACACACATACATAGAGACAAATATACACACACACATACACATACATCTATGCATGAAAAAACAGAAAAATATAACTTGAAAACATAGAAAGGAAGCTTTGCTAGTCTGACCTTGTATTTCTTCTCCTCAAAAATATAAAAATAGTTATAATCCTACCCAGTATGTGGCTCCATATGTGGAATCATGTGCACCATACAATATTGAATCACTCACAGGATATGCTGGTTTTATTTCTATCAACTTGACACAAGCTAGTATAATTTGTGAAGAGGGACTATCAATTGAGAAAATATTACTATAAAATTGGCATTTAGGGTGACTTGCAGTTGAGGAGGTTGCCATCTTGCCTTGGGTCACTGAAGTTGGCTGGCAGCTGAGGCCAGGTTCGAGAACATAGTCCTAGCCTAACATTGACTACCCTGTCAGGCTCTTGCCTGCACCCAGAGCCAGAGGAGCTCAGCAGTGGGAGGTCTGTGCAACCACAGCAGTGGGAGGCTCTCGCCAACCACTGGGGGCCAGCTTGTTCAGCTTCCAGAAGAGGAGGCCGCCATCTTGTCTCGGATCATTGCGGATGGCTGGCAGCTGGGGCCAGGTGTGTGGACAGAGTCTTAGCCCAACACCAACTACCCCGTCAGGCTCTTGCCTGCACCGAGAGCCAGAGCAGCTCTGCTGCTAGAGGAACACACAAAAAAAAGACATAAACAAATCTCTTAAAAAAATGCAGGGGAACATAAATAGGGTAGAAGCCCTTACAATGCAAACACAAAATCCACTTAAAGAATTCCAGGAGAATATGGATCAACAGACAGAAGCCAATACAGAAAAATAAAAAAAAAATCACTTAAAGAAATGCAGGAGAAATTGAGTCAACAGGCAGAAGTCATAAAAGAGGAAACACAAAATTCTCTTTAAAAATATGCAAAAAACCCAGGTGCTCAGAGCCAGCCTGCGGAACCAGGTATCCGAGATATCCTGAGTTTAAGACCTTCGGGGACTCAAGCCTGGAGCTGGAGCTGCGCACAGAGTAGCGGTTTGGGGGACACCAGCCGAGCCTGTGCTCTGTGCTCACAGGGCTGACCCCGAACTCCCTGCAGTCAGCGCCATCTTCCCAGCTGATTCCCATCCAGCCGGCGGGGAGCCAACCTCAGGCAGCTTCCAAGGTGCTCAGACTCAGCCTTCGGAAAATAGCCTTACAAGAACACAGGAGGGTCAAGCACCAGCTAGTAACTACAGGACCAACTAACACCAGAGTTAACCAGATGGCAAAAGGCAAACGTAAGATCGTTACTAACAGAAATCAAGGCAGTATGGCAGCATCCGAACCCAGTTCCCTGACAGCAATACATCTTGGATACCCCGAAACACCAGAAAAACAAGACTCAGGTCTAAAATCACTGGTCAGGATGCTGTTAGAGGAACACTTAGATAAACCTCTTAAAGTAATACATGAGAAAATAGATCAAAAGCTAGAAGCCCTTACAAGGCAAACACAATTGAATCTCAGATATCTCAACACACCAGAAAAACAAGACTCAGATCTAAAATCACTGGTAAGGATGCTGATAGATGACCACTTAGATAAATTTCTTAAAGTAATACAGGAGAAAATAGATCAAAAGCTAGAAGCCCATACAAGGCAAACACAAAAATCACTTAAAGAAATCCAGGAGAATATAGAGCAAAAAATGAATCCCAATAAGGGGGAGAAACAAAAATCACTTAAAGAAATACAAGAGAACATGGGTCAACAAGTAGAAATCATAAAAGAGGAAACACAAAAAGCCTTTAAAGAATTACAGAAAAACACAAACAAGCAATTGAAAGATCTGAGCAAAACCATACAGAATCTAAAAACAGAAGTAGAAACAACTAAGAAATAACAAAGGGAGACAACGTTGGAGATAGAAAACCTTGGGAAGAAATCAGGAGATGCAAATATCAACAATAGAATACAAGAGAGAGAAGACAGAATCTCAGATGCTGAAAATACCATAGGAACCATGGATTCAACAATTAAAGAAAATGCAAAATGCAAAAAGCTGGTAACCCAAAACATTCAGGAAATCCAGGACACAATGAGAAGACCAAACCTAAGGATTATAGGGATAGATGAGAATGAAGATCTACAACTTAAAGGGCCAGCAAATATCTTCTACAAAATTATGGAAGAAAACTTCCCCAACCTAAAGAGACAGATGCCCATGAATATACAAGAAGCCTATAGAACCACAAATAGACTGGACAAGAACAGAAATACTTCCTGTCACATAATAATCAAAACCCCAAATGTACTAAACAAAGAAAGAATATTAAAGGCAGTAAGAGAAAAAGGACAATTAACATATAAAGGAAGACCTGTCAGAATTACACCAGACTTCTCACCTGAGACCATGAAAGCTAGAAGATCCTGGGCAGACCTCATGCAGACTCTAAGAGAACACAAACTTCAGCCAAGACTACTATACCCAGCAAAACTCTCAATTGCCATAGATGGGGAAACCAAGGTATTCCACAACAAAATCAAATTTGCACGATATTTATCTAGAAACCCAGCCCTACAAAGGATAATAGGGAAAAAATACCAACACAAGTGGGGAAACTAAACCCCAGAAGAAACAAGATAGAAACCGCTTCTCATCCAACCCAAAAGAAGAGAACCACTCAAATACAAAATAATAATAATAATAATAATAATAATAATAATAACAACAACACCCAAAATGTCAGGAAGTAATAATTACTATTACTTAATATCTCTTAATATCAATGGACTCAATTCCCCAATAAAAAGACACAGACTAACAGACTGGATACGGAAACAGGACCCTACATTTTGCTGCATACAAGAAACACATCTCAGTTTCAAAGACAAACACCACCTTAGAGTAAAAGGCTGGAAGACAATTTTACAAGCAAATGGTCTCAGGAAACAAGCCGGAGTAGCCATTCTAATATAAGATAAAATTGACGTTCAACCTAAAGTCATAAAAAGAGATTCAGAAGGTCACTTCTGGATTGTCAAAGGGAAAATCCACCAAGAGAAATCCTCAATACTGAACATCTATGTCCCAAATGTAAGGGCACCCTCATTCGTAAAAGAAACTTTACTAAAGCTTGAAGCACACATTGCACCTAACACAATAATTGTAGGTGACTTCAACACTCCACTCTCCTCAATGGACCAATCAGGAAAGCAGAAAATAAACAGGGACACAGTGAAACTAATTGAAGCTTTGGACCAATTGGGTTTAACAGATATATATATATAGAACATTCCATCCTAAAACAAAAGAGTATACCTTTTTCTCAGCACCGCACGTTACCTTCTCAAAAATTGATCATATAATTGGTCACAAGACAGACCTCAACAAATAGAAGAAGACCGAACTAATCTCATATCTCCTATAGGATCACTATGGAGTAAAAGTGGTCTTCAATAGCAAGAAGAACAACAGAAAGCCCACATACACATGGAAACTAAACAATACTCTATTCAGTGACACCTTGGTCAAGAAAGAAATAAGGAAAGAAATCAAAGACTTTTTAGACTTCAATGAAAATGAAGGTATGACCTACCCAAATCTTTGGGACACAATGAAAGCAGTGCTAAAAGGGAAACTCATAGCCCTGAGTGCCTCCAAAAAGAAACTGGAGAGAGCATACACTAGCAACTTAATCGCAGACCTAAAGTCCCTGGAACAAAAAGAAGCTAATTCACCCAGGAGGAGTAGAAGAGAGGAAATCATCAAACTAAGGGCTAGATATCAATCAAGTAGAAACAAAGAGAAACAAACAAAGAATCATCAAAACCAAGAGCTGGTTCTTCGAGAAAATCAACAAGATAGATAAACCCTTAGCTAGACTAACCAAAGGGCACAGAGACAGTATGCAAATTAACAAAATTAGAAATGAAAAGGGGGATATAACAACAGAAACTGAGGAATTCAAAAGATCATCAGATCCTACTATAAAGGCCTATACTCAAAACAACTGGAGAATCTGGAGGAAATGGACAATTTCCTAGACAGATACCAAATACCAAAATTAAATCAGCATCAAGTAGATCAGCTAAACAGTCCCATAACCCCTAACGAAATAGAAGGGGTCATAGAATTCCTCCCAACCAAAAAAAGTACAGGACCAGATGGTTTTAGTGCAGAATTCTACCAGACTTTCAAAGAAGACAGAATACTCTTCAAACTATTCCACAAAATAGAGACAGAAGGGACACTGCCCAACTCATTCTTCGAAACCACAATTACGCTCATACCTAAACCACAAAAAGATCCAACAAAGAAAGAGAACTACAGGCCAATTTCTCTTATGAATATCAATGCAAAAATACTAAATAAAATTCTTGCCAAACGAATCCAAGAGCATATCAAAATGATCATTCACCATGATCAAGTAGGTTTCATGCCAGGGATGCAGGGATGGTTCAATATACAGAAATCCATCAATGTAATCTACTACATAAACAAACTAAAAGAAAAAAAAAACACATGGACATCTCATTAGATGATGAAAAAGCATTCGGCAAAATTCAGCATCCTTTCATGCTAAAAGTCTTGGAAAGAGCAGGAATTCAAGGCCCATACCTAAACATAGTAAAAGCAATTTACAGCAAACCAGTAACCAACATCAAAATAAATGGAAACTTGAAGCAATCCCACTAAAATCAGGGACTAGACAAGGATGCCCTCTCTCTCCATATCTTTTAAATATAGTACTTGAAGTTCTAGCGAGAGCAATTAGACAACATAAGGAAGTCACAGGGATACAAATTGGAAAGGAAGAAGTCAAAGTATCATTATTTGCAGACAATATGATAGTTTACTTAAGTGACCAAATAAACTCCATCAGAGAACTTCTACAGCTGATAAACAACTTCAGCAATGTGGCTGGTTACAAAATTAACTCAAGCAAATCAGTAGCCTTCTTGTACTCAAAGGACAAGCAGGCTGAGAAAGAAGTTAGGGAAATAACACCCTTCACAATAGCCATAAACAACATAAAGTACCTTGGTGTAACTCTAACCAAACAAGCAAAAGATCTGTATGACAGGAACTTCAAGTCCTTGTAGAAAAAAATTGAGAAAGACCTCAGAAGATGGAAAAATATCTCTTGCTCCTGGATTGGCAAGATCAATATAGTAAAAATGGCCATCTTTCTAAAGCAATATACAGATTCAGTGCAATCGCCATCAAAATCCCAACTCAATTATTCATAGATCTAGAAAGAGAAATTCTCAAATTCATCTGGAGCAACAAAAAACCCAGGATAGCTAAAACTATTCTCAACAATAAAAGGACTTCTGCGGGAATCAATATACCTGACCTCAAGAAGTACTACAGAGCAATTATGTTAAAAACTGCATGGTATTGGTATAGCAACAGGCAAGTAGATCAAAGGAATAGGATTGAAGACCAAGAAAAAATCCACAGACTTATGGTCACTTAATCTTTGATAAAGGAGCCACAACCATCGAGTGGAAAAATATAGCCTTTTTAACAAATGGTGCTGGTTCAACTGGAGGTCAACATGTAGAAGAATACGAATGTAGAAGAATTTATCTCCTTGTACTAAGATCACCTCCGAGTGGATCAAGGACCTCCACATAAAACCAGACACAATGAAACTATTAGAAAAGAACCTTGGGAAGACCCTGGAGGACATGGGCACAGGGGGGAAGTTCCTGAACAGAATACCAATAGCTTATGCTCTAAGGTCAAGAATTGACAAATAGGACCTCATAAAATTACAAAGTTCATGTAAGGCAAAGGACACTGTCAGAAGTACAAAACGGTAACCAAGAAAGTGGGAAATGATCTTCACCAACCCCACATCCGACAGAGGGCTAATATCCAATATATACAAAGAACTCAAGAAGTTAGACCCCAAAGAACCAAATAACCCTATCAAAAAATGGGGTACAGAGCTAAACAAAGAATTTTCACCAGCAGAAATTTGGATGGCCGAGAAACACCTTAAGAGATGTTCAACATCATTAGTCATCAGAGAAATGCAAATCAAAACAACCCTGAGATTCCACCTCACTCCAGTCAGAATGGCTACAATTAAAAACTCAAGAGACAACAAGTGCTGGCGAGGATGTGGAGAAAGAGGAATACTCCTCCACTGTTGGTGGGATTGCAAAATGGTAAAACCACTCTGGAAATCAGTGTGGTGGTTCCTCAGAAAATTGGGCATGCCACTCCCAGAGGACCCTGGCATACCACTCCTGGGCATATACCCAGAGGATTCCTCTGCATACAACAAAGACACATGCTCCACTATGTTTATAGCAGCCTTGTTTATAATAGCCAGAAATTGGAAGGAGCCCAGATATCCCTCAAAGGAGGAATGGATACAGAAAATGTGGTATATTTATGCCACAGAATACTACTAAGCAATTAAAAATAATGAATTCATGCAATTTGTAGGTAAATGGTTAGATCTGGAAACTATCATCCTAAGTGAGCTAACCCAATCACAAAAGAATACACATGAAATGCAATCACTGATAAGTGGATATTAATGAGCCCAGAAGCCCTAAATACTCAAGGCACAATTAGCAAGATAAATGACTCTCAAGAAGAAAAAAAGGAGAGGACCCTGGGCCTGTAAAGATTGGATCCAGTATTCTAGACCCAGAACAGAGAAATCGTGTGGGGGGGGGGAAGAGTGGGGAATAGCATGGAGGGGGAAGAGGAATTATGGGACATATGGTGGGGGGTAACTGGGAAAGGGGAAAGCCTTTGGAATGTAAACAAAGAATATAGAAAATAAAAAAAAACACCCTTTGCTTTGGTTAAAAAAAAAATGTCTTTGCCACTGCAAGCATGTGGATATTAGAGGAGAACATGGGGGGAGTTATCTCCCTCTCTGCCTTATGGATATTCTGTTTTAATTTATTTAATAATGTATTTAATAAAAATTTTCACATCTCACAAAAAAATTACAAAAAAACACAAACAAACAAGTAAAGGAACTGAGCAAAACCATCCAACATCTGAACACAAAGGTAGAAACAACTAGGAAATCACAAAGGGAGACAACTTTGGAGATAGAAAACCTTGGGAAGAAATCAGGGGTCATAGATGCAAATATCAACAACAGAATAGAAGAGATAAAAGTAAGAATCTCTGATGCTGAAGATAGCATAGTAACCATTGACTCCACAGTCAAAGAAAATGCAAAAGGCAAAAGGCTTGTAACTTAAAACATCCCTGAAATCCAGGACACAATGAGAAGACCAAACCTAAGAGTTATAGGCATAGATGAGAGGGAAGATCTACAATTTAAAGTTCCATCAAATATCTTCAACATAATTATGGAAGAAAACTTCCCTAACCTAAAGAGAGAGATGCCCATGAATATACAAGAAGCTTACAGAACTCCAAATAGACTGGACCAGAGCAGAAATGCCTCCCATCACATAATAATCAAAACTCCAAATGTACTAAACAAAGAGAGAATTTTAAAGGTAGTAAGAGAATAAGGCCAAGTAACATAAAGGAAGACATGTCAGAATCACACCAGACTTCTCACCAGAGACTATAAAAGCTATAAGATCCTGTGCAGATCTCATGCAGACTCTAAGAGAACAAAAATGTCAGCCTAAACTACTATAACGAGCAAAACTCTCAATCAACATAGATGGAGAAATCAAAATATTCCATGACAAGGCCAAATTTACACAATATCTCTCCACTAACCCAGTGCTACAAAGGATAATAGGAAGAAAACTCCAATACAAGGAGGGAAACTACACCCTGGAAAAAGCAAGATAGTAACTTTCTTTCATCAAACTCAAAAGAAGATAACCACACAAAAACAAAAATAACACAAATTTGAAGATTAGGTGGGTGGGGTCTTTCAATTAAAACATCCTCCACATTGTTTCTGTGTTTAATTGTAATGTCCCTTAAAAATTACTGTTTTTTTCAGCACATATACCTCAGTAGTAACATTAAGTGGGAGTTGTTGTTGTTGTTGTTGTTGTTGTTGATTTCCTTTTTCTATTTTCTATTGTGAATAATTAATAAAAGAGTGTTTGTATTAAAATTCACACAAAGTTGTGAGGAAAATTAAAATTTTCAAAAAATGTCTACAATTTGTGGTACATTCATTTTTCTAAGGGAGCATTCAACTCAGTTTAATAGTAAGACAAGATTTGGTTTCTTGTCTTTGGAAAAACTATTTTTGTTATTTACTCCTCACAGTAGCCTCTCTGATATCCACTTTGTATAGGATCTGCTGTTCTTAGGATGTCAGACATTAAGGCTGGATCTACAAGAGGACTCCCCACAGTGATGACATCTCCTTGGCCCTCACTTGCACTTCAGAATGACCCAGTGACCTCCAACATAGAATCTCCAGGTTCTTCTGAACCAGACAAAGAAGCAATTGCTGGGAAAATGATAGAAACTGAGGCAATGTCTACAAGAGTCAAAGTGAGCTCATTGTAGTGTGACTAAGCCAAGTCTGGTTTCCACTAAGTAGATCAAATTGTTTGGATGCTGATTGCTGTTGATATGAACCCCTCACCTTCTAACTTAAAAAGGAAAGGTTTAGGGCTCAATACTACAGGAGAAGGGCATTGAACACTAATGATACTAGACACATATTGCAACAAATATTAGGCATCAAAAAAACATGGTCATATGAACTACAGCAGGATTTGAACACTGTGCATTTAAGACTATCTTCATACATTCTTTAACAACTTAAAAACAGAGAAGACCAAAAGAACTATCACCTACTGTAATACACTACTATAGGGAAACTTAGAATTCCAGGGCTAGTTTTACTCTTCTAGATACAAGGCAAAAGTAATCCAAAACACAAAGAATTTGATGAAAAACAAAGAAAACAGTTGACAAACATTTCATGAAACCCATTAAATTCTAAAAAGACACCGTATTTTATATTTACATTGATTCATGAAAAAAAATACCAACTGGAAATATGTATATGGATGGTTATATGTGGATATCATACAATCTTGAAGGGGCAGGAAACAGGTCACTTTTTTCCCTGAAAATGACAGTAGCATTAGAGGTAGGGATGACCAGTGTCCGTACATAGTTAAAGTATTAAGGAAAACAAAATAAAGGTTCACAGGTTTTGTTTGTTTGTTTGTTTGTTTGTTTGTTGTTTTTTTTTTGAGACAGGGTTTCTCTGTAGAGCTTTGGCTGTCCTGAAACTTACTCTGTAGACAAGGCTAGCCTCGAACTAAAAAAATCCGCCTGCCTCTGCCTCCCAGAGTGCTAGAATTACAGGTGTGCACCACCACTGCTGGGCAGGTTCCCAGAATTTAATACACTCCACATTACAAAATGTCCTGCTTAGTTCCTAGAACCCACAATTTCAATGATGTGAGTAGAATGGACTCCTTAAAAACCAAGTAAACAACTGTGATTCTGATATTGCAAGGCCAAACTCTATCCTGTAGAAAGAAAAAAAAATTCACATTGCTTGTAGTCCTCTCAGTTATACCCTGAAGCCCAGAAGAAATCCCAGATTATTCTTTTGAACAAGTAGAAGCAGGGAAAGAAAGTGCCACAACCATCTTTAGGGCAATGTGAGTATATGCATGTGTGCATGTGTGTGTGTGTGTGTGTGTGTGTGTGTGTGTGTGTGTAACTTTTTTCCAGGTCACAAGAAGATAGCCTTGTTGTTTGTGGAGCTATTTATCTTACTTTCCAGTAAAGAAATATGTGTGCAGGTTTAGGCATGTGACAAAGTGCTATACAAAATCACAGCATACCGATAATTTAGTTTTATAGTTACTACATAATAATCAGAAAGTGACAATGAATAGAAACTTTTTTCAAAATTCTAAATAGTTATTTTTAAATGATCATTGAATACAGGCAAACCTATATTATGTTATCTACTAGAACAAATGTTCTTTTATTTATGTATATCATTTCTTCATATTAAGCTAGCAACATATTAAGTCATTAATTTATCACATCTGTAAAGTGTAAAACGCACAAGCATTTTATAACTACCCTAGGCAACTCGATTAATTTTCTAGGTCAATGATATAATGGATTCTGTTTGGAAAATACTGTTTCCTTTTATTCTTCGACATCTGGCCCCAGTGCAGAAGGGGAAGTGATGCACACCTTTGTGTTAGGGATAGATCAGGAAAGGATGGCAGAACTTCCAGAAGGATTGAAGGAAAAGGTCTGAATTAGGCTTGGAAAGTTCATTGGTGCTCCATTTAGGATTGTTTGGGTTCTTCCAACATCAGCAAAACAACTCTATGCCTGGGCATTGGAGGCTCAAAACTATGGTACTCATGTTAAGAGATAACACTGAGATCTGGGTCTATTGACTGAGCAAATACAAGAATTTCAAACAGTTCTTTATGAACCCAAAAGGAATACATTCATAAATCAGAGAAAAAATGTCCCTCCACATTAATTAAGTGTGTCTGTGACTCTAAGCCACAATTTATGTGTGGAGATAAAATATATTTGAAGGAGGACACAGCTCACATGATGGCCATAAAATCTTTGCCTGCATTTCTACCTATATTCCTATCATCTTTCATAGCTCTCATCTACACAGTGAGCACCACATAGTAGAGACAGGCAGACTGAGCTACATGTAGCCTTTCTGGAGGCCACAGCAGAATGGAAACTCACATGTATTCAGAAGGCCTTAAACAATACTTATAATTCATCCCATCTGTCTAAACTAATGAGACTCTGAACTCTTCATAAGATGTCAATCCCAATATTAGTAAAAGTAGATACTGTGCCATCTGAAGCCAGAGTTACACAAATTGTCTAATATGACATTTAAAAAAAAAAGCAAAGACCTAAAGTCATTATTTAAAAGTCCTGGCAACTACAGAGGAACCTAGGGTGGCCTGGAACTGGAGCCTTGGAAATTCTGTCTGCAGTTGGAGTCAGTTCTATGCCACAGGGATCTATACACAGGTGGTACAGAGAGATAGCTAGCCTCCCAGTAGTCCATACAAGCCTGTAAACACAGGTAGGACTGGACTACCCCTGCTTCTCAGAGGAACCATCCTGGAACCCTCAGGACATAAAAACCAAGAGGCAGGTGCTACTCCTGCCATCTGATTTCTGTTTGTGCCCAGAGATGATCCAGGGCCACAGCTCTCCATACTTAAATTCCTCCTGGAGAGTACTGGTCTCCCTGAACTGGTCCCTGATACAGGCTTGCAGGACAGACATGCCACAGTGAGAGACACCAAGAACAGCTAACACCAGAGATAACCGGATGACAAAAGGCAAGCACAAGAACATAAGCAATAGAAGCTAAGGCCACTTTGCATCATCAAAACCTCTAGACCTGGTTAACCCAGCACACCAGAAAAGCAAGGCTATGATTTAAAAATCACATCTCATGATGATGATAGAGGACTTTGAGTAGGACATTAAAGAACTATCTTTAAGAAATACAAGAGAACAGAGATGAACAGGTAGAAGACCTTAAAGAGGAAACACCCAAATCTCTTAACGAATTTCAGGAAAATATAATCAAACAGGTGAAGGAACTGAAAAAAAAAATATCTAGGATACAAAAAAGGAAATATAAACAATAAAGACATCACAAAGAAAGACAATACTGGATAAATAAAACCTAGGAAAGAGATCAAGAGTCATAGATGTAAGCATGACCATCAAAATACTAGGGATAGAAGAGAGAATCACAGCTACAGAAGATATCATAGAAAACATTGACACTGCAGTCAATTAGCCTGGAAGTTTGGGATGCTAAGACATAATACACAGATTGCATAAAGCTAAAGAAGAAGGAAGAAAAAATTGTGGACTCCTTGGTCCTTCATAGAAGGGGTAAAAAATGCCTATGGGAGGAAAAAGAGAGACAAAGGGTGAAATAGAGCCTGAAGGAAAGACCATCCAGAGACCTGGGTTTCTATCCCCTATACCCTTATCAAACTTAGACACTCTTGTGGCTGCAAATAAATGTTAGATGACAGGAGCATGATATTGTTGTCTCCTGAGAGCCCCTGCCAGTGCCTGACAAATACAAAGGAGGATGATCTCACCAATCATTTAACTGAACGAAGGATGCCCAAGGGAGGAGCTAGAGAAATGGCCTAAGGAGCTGAACGGGTTTGGATCTCCATATGTGGAACAATAATATGAACCAACCAGAACCCCTAGAGTTCCCAGAGACTTAATCTTCAACCAAAGAGTACACTTGGAGTGACCCATGACTCCAGCCACATGGGGATCAGAGGATGGCATGGTTGTGCATTAATGAGAAGAGAGGCCCTTGGACCTGAGAAGGCTCATTGCCTCATTAGAAGGGATTGCCAAGTCAGGGAAGTTGGAGTGGGGATAGTGAGCAGTGGAAGGGGATATGGGATATGGAGTTATTCATGTTGGGTGGGGTGACATGGAAAGGGGATAACATTTGAAATGTAAATAACAAACATATTCAATAAAAAATAGACTTGTCGGCACTCCCCACTCCCAGCAGCCACCACCAGCACCCTTGTAGTGGTCCAAACAAAGCAAGACCAGAACCAGGTACCCGTGATATCCAGAACTTGGGATCTTTGGGGACTCAAGGCTGCCAGGCAGAGCTTCACGCAGAGCAGAGGTTCCTGGGCCCCAACCAGGTGTGGGCTCTGCGCTCTGAGGGGAACCTTGCATTCCGCTCAACCACAGCCATCTTGGTGGCCATGCTTAGAGTGAGCTGGCAGAACCAGATACCTGAGATATCCCAAGCTTAAGTTCACTGGGAACCCAGGCCACCATCTAGTCATCTAAGAACAGGAGCTTGGAAGAGCAGCAGTTCCAGCAGGGCTTGGATTCTCTGCCCTGCGAGAGACTCTGCAAGCTGCACTCCCCACTCCCAGCAGCCACTGCGGGCATCCTTGCAGCGGTCTGAACTAAGCAAGAGCTGAACCACGTAGCCATGATATCCAGAACTTGGGATCTTTGGGGACTCAAGGCTGCCAGGCAGCGATCCAGGAAGAGCAGCAGTTCCTGTGCCCCAACTAGATGTGGTTCCCTGAGGGGAACCCTGCACTCCACTCAACCACAGCTATCTTGGGGGCTTAGATTGAGCAGGCAGAACCATATACCTGAGATATCCTAAGCTTAAGATCTCTGGGGACCCAGGCCACCAGCCAGTCATCTAAGAAATGGAGCTTGGCAGAGCAGTGGTTCCTGTGTTCCAGCAGGGCATGGGTTCTCTGCCCTCTGGGAGTCCCTGCACTCAATACTCACTACTCCCTGCACCCACTGAAAGCATCCTTGCAGCTGACTGAACTAAGCAAGCAGAACCAGAGAAGACAAGCACCATCAGGTCCACAGAGATAACCAAATATAACATTGATTAGAGCAAGATACATCAGGGGTCCAACAGCACTCAAGAGGAGAACAACACATCAGCAATCTGTGCCAGGGGAAACCCAGAAATCCAGTGGTGCAGAAATAGCCTTTTGAGCTCACAAGAGGTTCAAGCACCAGCTAGTGACTACAAGACCATCTAAGGCCAGAGATAACCAGAGGGCAAAAGGCAAACGAAGGAATGGTACCAACAGAAATCAAGGCAATATCGCAGTATCCGAACCAGATTCCCTGACAGAAGTAAGTCCAGGATACCCTAACAAACAAGAAAAACAAGATTTTGGATCTAAAATCACTGGTCAGGATGCTGATAGCAGAACACATACATAAATCTCTTAAAGAAATACAGGAGAAAATGGATCAAAAATTAGAAGCCCTTACAAGGCGAACACAAAAATCACTTAAAGAAATTCAGGAGAACATGGATCGAAAATTAGAAGCCAATAAGGGGGAAGTACAAAAAGCACTTAAAGAAACACGGGAAAACGTGGCCCAACAAGTAGAAGTCATGAAAGAGGAAACACAAAAATCTCTTAAAGAAATACATGAAAATACAAACAAGCAAGAGGAAGATCTGAGCAATACTATCCAGGATCTAAAATCAGAAGTAGAAACAACTAAGAAATCACAAAGGGAGACAACTTTTGAGATAGAAAACCTTGGGAAGAAATCAGGTGCCATAGATGCAAGTATGAGCAATAGAATACAAGAGATGGAAGAAAGAATCTCAGATGCTAAAGATACCATAAAAACCATTGATTACTCAGTCAAAGAAAATACAAAATGCAAAAAGCTTGTAACCCAAAATATCAAGAAAATCCAGGACACAATGAGAAGACCAAACCTAAGGGTTATAAGCATAGATGAGAGGGAAGATATACAACTTAAAGGGCTAGCAGATATCTTCTACAAAATTATGGAAGAAAACTCCACCAACCTAAAGAGACAGATGCCCATGAATATACAAGAAGCCTATAGAACTCCAAACAGACTGGACAAGAACAGAAATACCTCCTGTCTCATAATAATCAAAACTGCAAACGTACTAAACAAAAAAAGAATATTAAAGGCAGTAAGAGCAAAAGGCCAAGTAACATATAGAGGAAGACCTATCAGGATTACACCAGACTTCTCACCTGAGACCATGAAAGCTAGAAGATCCTGGGCAGATATCATGCAGACTCTAAGAGAACACAAATTTCAGCCAAAACTACTTAACCCAGTAAAACTCACAATTGTCATAGATGGAGAAACCAAGGTATTCCATGACAAAACCAAATTTGTACATTATCATTCCACAAACCTAGCCCTACAAAGGATAATAGGGGAAAAGAAACAATACAAGGAGGGAAACCACACCCCAGAAGAAACAAGATAGAAACACCTCATCAAACCCAAAAGAAGATAACCACTCAAATATATATAAAAAATAATGTCAAAAATGTCAGGAAGTAATAATTACTATTCCTTAATATCTCTTAACACCAACGGACTCAGTTCCCCAATAAAAAGACATAGACTAACAGACTGGATACAGAAACAGGACCCTACATTTTGCTGCATACAGGAAAAACCCCTCAGGGTCAAAGACAAGCAGTACCTTAGAGTAAAAGGCTGGAAGACAATTTTATGAGCCAATGGTCTCAGGAAGAGAGCTGGAATAGCCATTCTAATATCAGATAAAACTGAATTTCAACCTAAACTCATCAAAAGAGACACAGAAGGTCACATCTTGCTGGTCAAAAAAAAGTCCACCAAGAAGAGCTCACAATTCTAAACATCTCTGCTCCAAATACAAAAGCACCCTCATTTGTAAAAGAAACTTTACTAAAGATCAAAGCACACACTGCACCTAAAACAATAATTGTGGGGGACCTCAACACTCCACTATCCTCATATAACATTTCATCCTAAGGCAGAAGAATATAACTTTTTCTCAGCACCTCAGGGTACCTTTTCTAAAATCGATCATATAATTGGTCACAAGACAGACATCAATAAATATAAGAAGATCAAACTAAACCCATGCCTCCTCTCAGGTCACCATGGAGTAAGAGTGGTCTTCAATAGCAACAAAAACAACAGAAAGTCCTCATACACATGGAGGCTTAACAATATTCTACTCAATGATACGTTAGTCAAGGAAGAAATAAAGAAAGAAATCAAAGACTTTCTAGAATTTAATGAAAATGAAGGCAGAACATACCCAAATCTATGGAATACATTGAAAGCAGTGCTAAAAGGAAAACTCATAGCCCTGAGTTCCTCCAAAAATAAACAGGAGAGGGCATATACTAACAATGTAATGGCACACCTGAAAACTCTGGAACAAGAAGAAGCTATTTCACCTAGGAGGAGTAGAAGACAGGAAATCAAACTCAGGACTGAAATCAATCAAGTTAAAACCAAGAAAACCATACAAAGAATCAACAAAACCAGGAGCTGGTTATTTGAGAAAAACTAATAACATGGATAAACCCTTATCCAGACATACCAAAGGGCAAAGAGACAGTATCCAAATTAACAAAATTAGAAATGAAAAGGGAGGTATAACAACTGAAACCAAGAAAATTCAAAAAATCATCAGATCCTACTACAAATGCAAATACTCAACACAACTGGAGAATCTAGAGGAAATGGCCAAATTCCTAGACAGATACCAAATACCAAAATTAAATCAGGATCAAATAGATGGTCTAAAAACTCCCATAACCCCAAAGAAATAGAAGGGGTCATGGGAAGTCTTCCAACCAAAAAAAGCACAGGACTAGATGGTTTTAGTGCAGAATTCTATCAGACCTTCAAAGAAGAACTAATATGAATAATCTTCAAAATATTCCACAAAAGAAACAGAAGGAACACTATCCAACTCATTCTATGAAGCCACAATTACCCTGATACAAAAACCACACAAAGATCCAAATAAGAAAGAGAACTTCAGACCAATCTCCCCTTTGAATATCAATGCAAAAATACTCAATAAAATTCTTGCCAACAGACTTCCAGAACACATGAAAATGATCATTCACCATGGTCAAGTGGGCTTCATTCCAGGGATGCAGGGAAGTTTCAGTATATGGAAATCCATCAACGTAATCCACTATATAAACAAACTCAAAGAAGCAAACTACATGGTCATCTCATTGGATGCTGAAAAAGCATTCAACAAAATTCAGCATCCTTTCATGCTAAAAGTCTTGGAACGAACAGGAATTCAAGGCCTATACCTAAACATAGTAAAAGCAATTTACAGCAGACTGGTAGCCAACATCAAAGAAAATGGAGAAAAACATAAAGCAACCCCACTAAAATCAGGGAATAGGCAAGGCTCCTCCCTCTAACCATATCTTTTCAATATAGTACTTGAGGTACTAGCTACAGCAATTCAACAACATAAGGAAGTCAAAGGGATACAATTTGGAAAGGGAGAAGTCAAACTATCACTATTCACAGATGATATGATAGTATACTTAATTGACCCAAATACTCGACCAGAGAACTCCTACAGCTGATAAACAACTTCAGCAAAGTGGCAGGTTATAAAATCTACTCAAGCAAATCAGTATTCTTCCTATACTCAAAGGATAAGCAGGCTGAGAAAGAAATTAGGGAAATGACGCCCTTCAACAATACCCACAATCAATATAAAGTATCTCGGCATAACTCTAACCAAACAAGTGAAAGATTTGTATGACAAAAACTTCAGGTCTCTGAAGAAGGAAATTGAAGAAGACCTCAGAAAATGGAAATATCTTCCATGCTCATGTGTTGGCAGGATTAATATAGTTAAAATGGCAATCTTGCCAAAAGCAATATACAGACACACTCCCCATCAAAATCCCAACTCAATTCTTCATAGAGTTAGAAAGAGCAATTCTCAAATTCATCTGGAATAACAAAAAACCCAGCATAGCTAAAACTATCATCAACAGTAAAATAACTTGGGGGGAATCAGTATCCCAGACCTCAAGCAATACTACAGAACAGTAGTGTTAAAAACTGCATGGCATTGGTACAGTGACAGGGAGGTGGATCAATGTAATAGGATTGAAGAGACAGAATTGAACCCACAAATCTATGGCCAATTGGTCTTTGACAAAGGAGATGAAAACATCCAGTGGAAAAAAGATAGCCTTTTCAACAAATGTTGCTGGCTCAACTGGAGGTCAACATGCAGAAGAATGAGAATTGATCGACTCTTATCTCCTTGTGCTAACCTCAACTCCAAGTAGATCAAAGACCTCTTCATAAAACCAGACACACTAAAATTAATAGAAAATAATCGGGGGAAGACCCTTCTGGACATTGGCTCAGGGGGAAAATTCCTGAACAGAATGCCAATAGCTTATGCTCTAAGATCAAGTATAGAAAAATGGGACCTCATAAAATTACAAAGTTTCTATAAGGCAAAAGACAATGTCAAAAGGACAAATCAGCAACCAACAAACTGGGAAAAGATCCACAATCGCTACATCTGAAAGAGGGCCAATATCCAATGTATACAAAGAGCTCAACAAGTTAAATCCCAGAAAACCAAGTAACCCTATCAAAAAATGGCATACAGAGCTTAACAAAGACTTTTCATCTGACGAATTTAAGATGCCTGAGAAACACCTTAAAAACTGTTCAACATCATTAGTCATTAGAGAAATGCAAATCAAATTGACCCTGAGATTTCACCTTAAACCAGTCAGAATGGCTAAGATTAAAACTCAGTAAACAGCAGGTGTTGGCAAGGATGTGGAGAAAGAGGAGCACTCCTCCACTGCTGGTGGGACTGCAAGCTGGTACAACCACTCTTGAAATCAGTCTGGTGTTTCCTCAGAAAACTGGTCATGATATTTCTGGACGATCCAGCCATACCACTCCTGGGCATATACCCAGAAGATTTCCCAGCATGCAATAAGGATGCATGCTCCACTATGTTCATAGCAACCTTATTTATAATAGCCAGAAGCTGGAAAGAACCCGGATGTCCCTCAACGGAAGAATGGATACAATAAATGTGGTTTATGTATATATATATATATATATATATATATATATATATACATACACATTATATATATATATATATATATATATATATATATACATACACACACACACAATGGAGTACTTACTATTCAGCTATTAGAAACAATGAATTCATGAAATTCTTAGAGAAATGGATGGAGCTGGAGAACATCATACTAAGTGAGGTAACTCAGTCTCAAAGGACTACCCATGGTATGCACTCACTGATAAGTAGATATTAGCCTAGAATCTTGGGACACCAAAGACACAATCCACATACCAAATGATGTCTGACAAGAAGGAAAGAGTGGACCCTGGTTCTGGAAACTCTCAAAACATCAGTGTAGGGGAATACCAGAAGAGGGAAGTGGGCAAGGGTCGATGGGGGAACAAGGGGAAGGAAAAGGGTATGTGGGACCTTTCGTAGGTAGGGAAACAGAAAAAGGGAAATGAAATATATATATAGAATATATTCAATTAAAAATACATAAAAATACTGGTATTAAGTAAATCTGTAGTGCGTTTGCTTAATTAATGATTGATGGGAGAGTATCCAGATAATTATGGATGGTGGTATCACTAGACTGATAGTCATGGGTTCTATAAGAAATCAGGCTGAGCAAGCCATGAGAGAAGTGAGTAAGGAGCATTCCTCTATTCTCAATGTATTACTTCATTTCTCTGGATTCCTTACTTGAATCCCTACCCCAAATTCCATTCGTGATGGACTGTGACCTGAAAATTGTGATATGACATAAACTCTTTCCCTGCAAAGTTGCTTTGGGTCTAGTATATATTACCAGGCCCATCATCCTGTTTGTGGGTAGGTGTGACATAGTTTCTGCCCCCAGAGCATCATCAGGGCATTAAACCCATGAATCCCAAAAGTGCTAATTGTTCCTCTTGTCCCATAACTGATTTGTTCTCTTTACTCCTCTATTTTCTTTATGGGGATTATACTTCCCCTAATTATTCAGAACTAACCATGCCTTTTAAATGAAAGAGATGTGGTTTTAAGAAATGAGCAGTGGATATAGTCAAGAGGTTGTGGAGGATGACAAACAGGCATTCTGCTTGACATTAGGTTCATGTAAAGGATCTAGACAACATATCTGTAAGGAGCATAAAACCCTATATAAAAGTTTTTAGGAAGAGTTCATTCCCTGACTTGGCCTTACATTTGGAATGAAAAAGAAGCACATTTACCCTCTTGTCCAATGACTGTGGCATTAATTTGCCAGGATGAACTTGGGGATATAAAAGTACAGAGATAAAATGGTATCAGGGAGAAAAGGTTTAAATAGAAAAAGCAGGAAATTATATAAGTTTTAGGAATAAATAGTACAGTACATGAGGTTATGGAACTACTTGAATAAGGAAATAAAGATTAGATAATTAAAAGATAATGTAGAATCATAGAAAATGTGCTCTGTTTTACCAGCCAATTGATGAATTGAAGATAACAGTGCCTGGAAAGACATTAAAGAGAGCTAAATGTTTTACTTGCATAACATCAAAACTTTGTAAGGAATTATTTTAATTTGAGTAGTCTGCTATCTTTCCATATTTTACATGATAGTAATTACAAAAGGTGATGTCTCCCATGCCAGGAAACTGCAATTTGTGCCAGGCTACCTGTGAAAAATGGGGTGTGGAAAAAAAAAAGGGCATCAAGGCTATTGATCCATGATTCATAGAATTCATATAAATTTAAGAAATTTTGATAATTTTTAGCAATGATGAAATCCTTGATAACATATTTCTAATAACTAAAATGCTGGCTTCAGGGTCTCTAGTTAAGAGAACGCAACAGCCTGAGAAGGGAGAAGGCAACAACACGAGAATGGGAGAATGGAGAAAGCAAAAGAATGAGAAGGAAGAAGGTATTAAGCTGAAGAAATAAGGTGAAGAATTACTAAGCTCAAGAATAATGAATACTGAGAATAGTCTGGGAACAGAAAGAATACTTGAACTTGCAGTTTATATCTACTACTGCTGTGAGTCATCACTGAATCAGTCCCATCCCTATTCCTACCTTTCTCAGGATCCTCCTCATGCTGAGGCTGGACTGCAGCAATAGATCACAGAAATAGAAAACTCAAATACGTGAGGAATGGGCATTTCTGCCAGTGACAGAAAATAGAAAAGTCAGATATCCCCATTATTCTTGTATTTTCGTCAAAGACTCTCAATGCTCATTTTTTTCTTGATGTCTCTTCTTCATCATGTTTTTCAAAGTGCTATATGTTCCATATCTATATCTATTTAAGTTGTCGCTTAATAAGGCTCTATAGGTTTTAAAATAAAGATTCTCTTTAAGGGCCCATGATACTGATTCTCCTGTGATACATGCTTTTTGATAGTTTGATTGTTTTTTATTAGGATTTTTAACATTTGTGGCCCTGATGTGGCCCCTAGCTAAGATACATTATGTGGATTTTCATGGAAGCCTTAGGAGTAAGAAAAGTAAGATTCCCCCATTGTTCACAGAATTTCTCTAAGGGCTCTTCTTCCTCACTTTCCTTGGCTTAAGATCCTCCAAAAGGCACTCTCCCCTAATAAAGTCACTTTTGAAGAGTGAACACATCAAGAAGAGAGTGAGTGGAGAGAGTCCTCAGATAAATTCCATGAAAAAAGAGTGATATTTGATTTTTATATTTTCTTAGACTGTCAGGAAAACCCATAACACATATACTTGAGTTTTCTATTGGTGATTTTGTGTTAGTCCAAACTGGCTCCTGTTTTTCACCATAGTTGTCTCACCATGAAAGCTGAAAAGATTCATATAGAATCAGAGAAATGGCTAATTAGTTAGGAATACTGGTTGCTCTTAAAGATACTCTTGCTTCAATTTTAAGTATCAACATGGTACCTCAGTATATCCCTATTTGTCAGTCCAATTTCAGTGAAGGTCACTTCCTATTTTGGTTTCTGCCAGCAATCAGAGATGTAGGCAACCTACATTTTCTTAATATAAAATAAATGAATAAACCTTTATAATATGAATGAGTAATATATTTGTGAACTCTTTGTTAAACATTTTTAAATATGTTGGTGCAGGTTGTAATGGAGTTCACTTTTTAGATTGTTTGCCTAGCATGAATAAAATCCTACCGAGATCTGATGCCTAGCCTAACAAAAACTGGATATGGTAGCACATTTCTAAATCTAAGCACTATGAAGCAGAATGCAGGAAGTTCACAAGTTTTATTCATTTCTCAGTATATAGCAAGCTGAAAAATAATTTGTGATACAATAAAATTATGAAAATATTTTCACTCTTCTATAGAGAGAGAAATGGAGGGATAGAAATACACAAGCAATGCTTACCTGAAACATGGCAGACAGGCTTCTGTGACTGTCTTGTGCCTAGAACCTTTACTTTGCCAAAGAGTTCTGCAGACTCACAAAGTTTTTTAGGAAAGTAACAATCCTCTTTTTGTGACCCTACGATGACATAGGAACAGAACATCCCTCTTCCCCTGGTCAGTTCTTCTGGTATACTGAAACAAGTTGACTGGGATTAAGTACTTTGGGCTGTTCATCAACTACAATGCATGGTATTACCCCAGTACTTTCAGGCAAATAAGAAGCTTACAGTAATTTTTTTCAGAGTACTCCACAGCCATCTATTCATTGTGATAGGAACCTTCATAATGGTACTAGCAGGGTTACTCAAAAGGTCCAGATATTTTTCTGTTAAGTCTAATAACCTACATTTGATCTTTTGACTCCAAACTTTTGAGGTAAAACCAATTCCCATGGGTAGTCCTCATATGTCCATTCACATTCTCTCGTATGCATGCCCACATTCATATGAACTCACATATCCAGTAAATACACAAACATAGTAAACTAAGTAATAAAGTTCTAAAAATTGACTTACCTAATAAAACTCTTCTTATGCAAAAGATCAGTAACAATCTGTATCCTTGAACCCTAAGCTGAAACCTTGTTGCTATTTTATTCTCTCCACATAGAAGAGTTGGTACAGATGGTGTCCGTGAAATTTCAAGTTAAGTGACCATTCACTGTATGGCTTGTATATGAGATGCCGCTTAACACAAAGTCTTATTGGTATGTTGTAATACTATGTATAGGAAAAATAATTTCTTAATGTCATACAGTCAGTAAATAATCTGCCCAATTATATTTTGAGTAAAATTTCTAAACTCTTATTTTGAAGTAAATCCTACTTATTTCATATTCTCTCAATTAGTAGATATAAAAGTTCTCAAGGGACCTTCTTAAATGGACTATTTGGAGGGGAAACAATGCTTCCCGCAGACTTTAAGGCTTATTTCACTGTTACAGATGAGGATTCAGCATGGTGTCCCATGCACATGAGATTTCAAGAAGCACCTGATAACATTTTTGTTATCCTGCATCCCCTGGCTGGAGAAGGTGAAAGTCTCCCTGGAAATAGCAGGACCAGTGCAATCCCAGTGGGAAGTTTGTAATCTTCATATACTCTTTTCACAACAAATTTTAGATGGGACTTGAAGTCAAAGAACTCCTCCTTCTTGTGCATCTGTGAAGTAACTTTATGTATGTATGTATGTATGTATGTATGTATGTATGTATTAACTGGAGAGAATGGTTAGCAGCATTAACAACATGAACCCAGAAGATAGACAGCAGTCTATGTCATTTACACTATTGATCCTCTACCCACAATAACCAGTCCTTTTTCTAAAGATTGATATCAGGAAAGATATGAGAAGAAAAGGAACTAGAGTGAGTCTGAGCTTGGACCTCCCTAGGTATCATGCTTGCTGCACATGTGTGAGAACTTGATATTGCTAACCAGATATCCAATTTGATATTGGAAAGGTGTTATATTCTTTTTATCATGGGACTTGGGGATGACAGTCTGAAGTCGAAACTAGGTTTAGACTCCCATCTTCAATAAGCCAATAAAAGGAGTCATATTAATTGTTGAAGCAGAAAAGGTGAGTTTATTCAATAGGGAGAGTTTCAAAAAAGGACTAAGATATCTACCATTCCCACTCTGAAATTCATCTTTTGGATTCTTAGTGTACTAAGAATATACCAACTTAAGCAGTTCTGGTTAAATGCAGCCCTGTTCTTCACTGACCCAACAATTTCTAGGTCCCAGTCTCATTTTGTATAGTAGTCTGTTAGAACTGTGAATTCTCTTTAATTTTAGGAAATAAGCTCTTCTTCTGGCTTGTACCTCTTCCTTCTCACAACATGAGAGTTTGGTGGAAATTCCTACTTCTTTGAATTCTATTTTTTCACTATCTGGAAATGAGGACAATTATTTCTTTAAAATATATTCTTTCTGCCAGGAAAGTTAAACTACAATTGTGGTGCTTATGGAGACAGTTAAATTCAATCTCTGGAACTCAGGAACCAACAATTATAGCTTACTGGGTGAGCTTAAGACTAGTTAAAGTTTCAGTCTCGTAAACCAAGGTAAATGGCTCCTGAGAAACAACATATGGAGTTGACATCTGAACACAGATATGCGTGCACACACCCACACATGAACACACACAAGAGAGAAAAAGAGACAAAGAAACAGAAACATACAGAGACAGAGACAGTGACAGTAACAGATATTTAAAAGGGAACTAAAGGTGAAAAGAATGAAATCATGTATTTTCATTTTCAAATCAATGTTATATGTAGGTACATTCAGAGTAAAGGTGGGAATTGAAAATGGTTTGTGCTTCAATTTGACACTGTAATTGAATTTAAAAGGTGACCTTTAGCTCCACTGGCAAGTCATTCTCTCTTGGGCTTTCCATAATCTACAGAGTAATGTCTCTGTTTTTTCCTACAAAGATGAGGGTTCAGGGAGTACATACCCACAATGTACGGTGCTCATGCTCTTTATCTCTGTAAACCAGAGGTGCCCTTATTACAAACACATATGTAGCTGACTACTTATTAACATCACGATGGAGGGAGGTGGTCATTCCCTCTTGCAACACAGTTTTTCCTGAGAGAATAATATTTCTTTTAAAGAAGTCCTATCCTTTGCCATGCAATGTTAACATGTCTGTTATTTTTTTAACTCTAATGGGAAACTTAGTTTATCATATTTCTCTTAAATTTCAGCCATCATCCTTAAAACTCTGTAATCGGAAATTCTTGCTTCTTTCAAGTATGGGTATTTCCAGGATTGGCCTATCCTTTTGTACAGGTTATTTGGAACCATTAATGGCAGGAACCACATCATCAAGTGTCCCTTCCCCCCTTCAGCATTGAGCTAGGCTTCTAGGCCTCTGCTCTGATCAGTCCTCAGCCTGTGAAACTCCTGGCTTTTGTTCTGTATGGAACAATACAGCCTCAGGACAGCCTCACCTGGAAACCTGGTGGAAGAATTGTGGATCTATTAGGCCTGCAGGTCTCTGACCTTAGCAGGAGAACTGCTGAGATCAGAGCCAGCAAAGAGCTCAGGAGATCTCAGCAAAGAGCTCAGCAAAGATCTTCACCTCAAGCCTGGGGGAAGGGATTCTTCCAGACTATATAGTGCCTAACATTTATTAAAGCTTCAGTCCTGAAAGGCAATATCTTCTTGACCCAATTCTTTTTTCACTGCTTCCCCATCTATTCCATAAGTTTCTCTTACAGGAACCAGTCTGCAGTAGCTGCAGATAGCTACAGAATACAACAAGCAAGAGGGTCTTTTATGAATATCACCATCAGCAGATAAGCCAAAATGAATATAAATTCTAACATGAATAATTCATGTGTTTTCTTTATTATTTGTGCAAAGGATAAAGTACTTCAAGTTGTTAAGACATCAAAGACTTCGGTGTTCACACAGGCTTTTCATTAATTAGCCTTGTGTAAAAGACTGTACCAGATTTATCTGAGAGCTGTCATTTTTCTTGCTGCTAGCTTTTCATACTAGTTTGTAAATTACATGTGAAACTGCCTAACTTTCAATCAAAATTAAAAAAAGTTTAGAATCAAAGGTGGAGCCTGATTATTTGATCAGAAAGTAATAAAACAAGTACTAAGACTCAATAATTAATATTATACAACAGTATGTAGTTTTCTGATAACTAATTCATTTATATTTACTATGGCCCCAAATTATTTCATTTATCTCCTTTGTGTTATGTGTATATGTTATTTGTGCATTGTGTATGTGTGTGTGTTTGTTGCATGCATGTGTAACTGCTTTATATACACTACATACATAAACATTAACATGGGCATACTTCTACATTTGTGAGCATTTATCAAAAATCTCAAAAAACTCAAAAATCTGCCATCTGCTGTTTTCCTCATTCATTTACTGTCTGCTTTTTAAGTCATGGTATCTCCCTGAACCTGGTTCTCCACTTATTCAGCAAAACTAGCTGATCAGGAATCCCCAGGAATACATGTTTTTCTACTTTTTACCCCCACCAGTGTTGGTGTCACAAACACATACTGGTCACCTGGCTTTTATTGTGAATGCTAGGGATCAAACTTAAATCATCATGCATGCAACCTAAGCAGTTTAACAACTGGTATCTACTGGTATCCTTACTGGTATCTAGCTATGTTCTGTTAAATTATTTTCAATTTTATATTCTTCAAAAATGATAATTCTGAAAGTATGTGTAAAATCATATTCACTATGCTTCTTTTGGAAATTTTTGTTAGTTTGTTGAGAATTCTGTATAATATATTTGATTATATTCACCCTCATTTCTCCTGCATCTCCTCAAAGATTCACCTTCATCTCTCTAGCAATCCAAATGTGTGTTCATATTTTCTTCCTTTTTATGAACATCATCTAGTCAAATTTGTGCTGTTTTTGGACATGTGTCTTTCTACCAGAGCATAGTTGACCAACTAGAGAACATATCCATAACAAAATATGAATTTTCCTTTCCTAAGAGCTATTCATTGCCAAAGACCTCTTCATTTATGGGGGGAGGGGAGGTGGTGGGTAGGGGTGGGACAATGTGCTCACCTTCTCACTCTATGCGGGAGATTTTATCTGAATTGAAATTAGTGGGGACTTGTGTGTACTGTTATGTGTTCATATGTACAACGGTCCTGCTATGTCCAGACTATTTTCCTGTAGTCTTACACTACCTCTGGGTCTTACAATATTTCTGCCCCCTGTTCTGTAAAGACTCATGAACACTGGAGGAATGGATGGAGATGCAGGTATTCTGTTTAAGGTTGAGTAGTGTTTTTTGCACTTTGACCAACTGTGGGTCTTTTTGTTTCTCAACATATACTAAATACAATGCTTCTCTAATGAGGCTTGAAAGATGAACTAGTCTATTGAAATACTAATACATTCTTAGAAATTGGCTTATCATTGTGGCTATTTAGTAAAATAATAGTAATAAGTTCCCTCCGTAATGCCTATGAACATTTCTTCTATAGGTTTTTGTTTTAAAATGGATCCAGGTATGTTTTTCCCTAGTGGAATATGTTAGTTGGAGTTTCTATTGTTGTGAAGATAAACCACGATCATGGTGTCATTTATAAAGAAAAATATATTTTATTAGGGCTGGCTTACAGTTTTAGAGGTTTAGTTCATTATCATCATGGCAGGAAGTATGACAATGTGCAGGTCGACATGATACTGGAGAAGAAACTGAGAGTTCTGCACCTAAACCAGGGGGTAGCAGAAAATGCCTTGAGCTTCTGATAACTCCAAGTCTGCTTCCTAATGAAATGCCTCCATTTAAATAGCCAATTATAATCCAACAACATCACACCTTGTCTCAGTGCTTTATTGCTGTGAACAGATACCATGACCAAGGCAGGTCGTAGAAAAACAATAATTAATTTTGCCCGGAATACAAGTTCAGAGGTTTAGTTCATTTTCATCAAGGCTAGGACAAGGCAGCATTCAGGCAGTCATGGTGCAGAAGGACCTTAGAGTTCTATATCTTCATATGAAGGCTGCTATTAGAATACTTAATTCCAGGTAGCTAGGACTAGGGCATAAAGGTCAATATCCACAGTGACACACATATTCCAACAAGACCACATCTTTAAATAGTATCATGCCCTAGGCCAAGCATATTCAAACATGACACAACTCCCAATAATGCTATTCCTTGTGACCAAGCATTCAAACACATGAGTCTATGAGGTCCTTTCCTATTCAAATCATCCCATCTATTGAAACTTAAGTCTAACTACAAGGATTTTTTTCTATGATGTTTACACCAGTGGCTATGTCTTTCCTGGTGAGTCATTGCTGTAGATCATAGAGTTCTCTTCCATGTAAAACTGATGATTTCTCTTTTGTTTTAGTGGCATACCACACAAAATTTTGAAAACATGACAGTATAGACAAGAAAACTTCAATACAGAAGGGTTAAATAACTTTCCTAAGTATCAGACCTATAATAAATAACAAGAGAATCTGGAATGTAATAAATTGCTTATTATTTTCCCAAGGAACAAATGAGTAAACAGTTCTCCTCTATGGCCTTAGGTCCTGCCTCAAAGTTACTGTCCTGCTTGAGTACCTGTCCTGGCTTGTTTTGGTGATGTACTGAAAATTAGAAATGGAAATTTACTCCCCAACTTGCTATTTGCTCATGGTGTTTGATTGCCATCATAGAAGCCCTAATTAAAATGCTGATCAATTCAAGATTGGGCGGATATTTATGCAAATTTAGCAGTCTTTGTGGTGACTGAGGCTTCTGCATGAATCCTCTTACCTAAGCCTGTGGGGTTGTGCTATGCAGAATAATCTATGCTTAACCTCATTCATTGTGAGCTTCCACTTTATTCTCCAGCCCTTCAAAGAGCCAACTTCTGTCCTATGAAGACATTCACTCTGTGACCTCAAGCAACAAGTACATTGTTGTCCCTTTTCCTGTCAATAAATTATTTCTCCCTTCAATGATGAAGCCATCTACAAATATTTTTTACTAATTGACAAGTTGAATGTTTAGTATTCAAATGGGGCACTGAGACAGATTCTTCCTTTCTGAAAGAAATTTAGTAGAGCAGTTCGTACCTTGAGCACACAGAAACATGCTCAAAATTGTATGAGTACAATGTCCTAGATAAATCAATTGGAAGGGGCTCTATTGATAGTTTGACCCCATATGAGATTTGATACGAGTAGGAATAATTCTTAGAAGAATCATGCAAAAAGACATTGCCAGGAAAGACATATAATTTCATGGATTTTTGGAAAAATGAGGAAGAGGGACATGCATTGATATGTTTTACCCATTGAATAGATGGGAAGATGCCTTTTTGCCAGTAACCATCATATATTCCAGTGTCTGGAACTTTGAGGTCTCTAAGCTTTGGTAGTGATTTGAAAATATCACTTGTATTCTATCAGTGGGATAAATTCATAAAGTGCCTTCCAGTAAGAAGCTTGCTACTTCCTTTACAGAAGAAAGATGAATCTGTGGCCTTATCTGCAAGATGGTCTCAGTTCTGACTCTAAAAATATTTATTTTCTTATAAATATAAGAAACGTTTCAATTAAACTTCCTTTTAGAAATCCTATAAAGGTCTAAACACAAAAGTGCATATACTAGGCAATTTTCCATTACTGCTTTGATGCAGGAAAGTTTGACTTTGTTTTCCTTGCAATATCAAACTTGATTATTAAAGTAAACAGATGTAGGAATTAAAAGAATGATTAGTGGAGCTCTGAATTAACTTCATGCCTTGTGGGGTTGAAAGGAAAGTAAAACATACAGGCCTAATATGGGTTACTTCTATAGGTTAATGACCCCATCATTACATTTATTATTATTCTACATCATTGGTCTGAGGTTTCCAAGCCTTAGTTTTAAATGACCTAGTAAATAAGGTACATTTTTTTTCCTTTTTTCCTACCTTTGTAGAAAAAAGAATAATAGACAAAAATCTGCTTGATTTTGTTGAAGCCAGATTGAATAAGAAATATCAGAAGTTAAACAAGCATTACTATACAAAATTCTCCATTCAAATTAATCACCACCAACTGACTGAATATAACATAAAGTTTAAAAATCTGCTTTTTAACACATTTGAAGCCCCTTAATAATGAGGGAGGGTTTTTTGTTGTTGTTTTATAGTTATGATATTCATTTTCTGAATCCATCTGTAGGCTATGCAATAACAAAATTGGAATACCCATGCACATGTGCCTAGAAAAGAAATACTTCTCTGTTCAATTTCTCATGTGTTGAAACATTTTTAGTGTATTATTTTTGTAGAGCAGAGAAAATATCTTAAATGATAATGTGTTCTGAAAACTTGTCTCTTACATACCCTTCCCTTTTGTTCTCTCTCTCTCTCTCTCTCTCTCTCTCTCTCTCTCTCTCCTTGTCATGTCTCTGTATAGCCATTGTTATCCTTGATCTTGATTCATAGACTAGCCTAGACTCAAAGTAGAGATCCTTTTCCCTCTGCCTCTCCAGTGCTGGAATTAAAGATGAGCACCACCGTCATCTAGCTTGGTGTGTGTGTGTGTGTGTGTGTGTGTGTGTGTGTGTTTGTGTGTGTATGTATGTATGTGTATTTGTATGTTTGTGTGTGTATTTAATTGTGGTGCTTATAATTTTTATCAATAGGCTATTAGAATTAATTCTTCCAAAAATACCATATATATATATATATATATATATATATATATATATATATATGACTTATCTAGAATACTTGAACACATTTTCAACAATTATTCAATTATCATCTTCTATTACATCAAGTGTTTATTCTTCTATAAAAATGCCACCCCTTAAATGTGGTTTTATTTTTTTTGATTGCTTGCTTGTGGCCCACTGCATTCTATATGCATATGAAACTGACATGGCAGGTAAGATATCCCAAGTGTTGAAGTAGTGGCTCAATGGTTTGACGATGGTCAACTGTTTTCAACTTAGAAGTAAAGCCCGCTGCACTGGAGGAATTAATGCTTAGTGCGACATATCTGGTCAAAACTCCACAGGACTGGGGTTATAAAAGATTGAAGGGATCAACTACTGGTTTGCTCCGGGGCCTGATACCAACTGCTTTCAAAAGTTTTGTAAAGATCAGATTAGCAGAGTACATGATTATTTTCTAAGCTTTATCATCTGTTTTTATCCTATCATAATCCCATGATAAGAAATGATATAGATATAGACTATTTCATTCTGATTTAGAGAAGCTGCAGGATAGCATTTTAGTGACTTAATATTATCCTAGACTTGATGGCAAATAGCATACATCTGTATAGTCTATTCATTGAGCCTTGGCTAATATGGTCATCATTGCTTACCTTTACATTGTGACCATGAGTTTCTCTATGGTAAGAATGTGATAATAGCTATTTGGCATTTCAATCCTCTGACCTATTCTGTAGTAGGCAGAACCTGAATCTAAGTTACATTTTTATGTAGATTTTTAATTTTATGAATTACTTCCTCAAGTAGATACATTTCTGGAAGTTGTGTATATAAACATGGAGTTTTCACAGCATAGCAGTAGGAGAGGGGGAATAGAATTTTACTGACTAGTTTAATGTGGAAAAACTGATGGAGGAAATGGATTCATACAGTAAGCAATAGGTCATAATATTTATCACTACCTTGATATTCCCATTTCCAGAGCAAGTAGAATTCTACTACAGGTAAATTTCAGTCTTGTTTTTTTTTTAACAGTTTTACTGTACATAGGTACCAATCTGCAGAGAAATGATTAAACATGCATATTTACTTTCAAAGAAATGTTCTCAACTTTAAGAAATCATTTTTTTTTCTTTTGGTATTTTGAGACAGGGTTTTTCTGTGTAGCTTTAGCTGTCCTTAAACTCACTCTGTAGACGAGGCTGACTTTGATTTCAGAGATCTGCCTTCCTCTGCTTTTCAAGTACTGGGATTAAAGACATGTGGATCCACTGCCTGGCAAAATCAATTTTGAACTGTCAAATCATTTTCTGATTAGTGTGAAGGTATGATTCATATCCCATTTTATAAAGTATTATAAGTGTATATTATTTTTATGCGGTTTTGTGAGCTATACCCAGAATTGAAGAAGCCTTTTCCATTGAATGTAAAATGTCTTTTCTCTAAGGAAGGGAGAAGAAAAGATCCTAATATTATGGAAGGATACTATAATGATATTTACTACAGATTAGGAGCTGAGAATTTGACCAAAGTAAAACAAGTTTACATGTGATGATAGATAAAAATATTTCCAGAGAGTGTGCAGAATAAAAGATGGAGATAGAACGAGTGACCGACAGTAAAACCACTTCTTGCTGAATTATTTTGGTATTGAGTATCAGAATCTGTTATAAAGATTGACACATGGCTTCTTTTCTAAATTCCTTAAATTAATTAGGGAGAGTAAGGTGGCCAATGTAATGAAAATGAGTATCTTGAAGATAAATGAAATTTTAAGTCACATATATTTTCTTTCCATTGACAGAGTGTTAGAAATAAAAAATTTTTCAAAATTTAAATCAGTCAACACGAGATAAGATGACTGAGAGCTTAATAAAAAGAATAATGTTGCAACAAACTGGGGTACATTTCCAATGGCCCTCTCTGTTTATACCTCCTGTTATAGTTCTTTCTCCAGAGGATATGCATGATGCAATTATGAAGTTTCATTAGCCTTAATTCTAATCTACTTCACCTGCATTGCCTATTGTTGACACTGCATTTCCAGCTTAACTAATTTTTGGAATTAAACAGTCACCAGTATTTCTCTATATGTATTTCTGTTTAGCAGATGGTTTTCAGAGTTAAGGGTTCTATGAATATTCATCATTTAAATGATATAATAAAAAAGTAAGTAGAATGAAGGACATAAGTGAATATCTTTGAGTTTTTTCATTTAGAGCTTATATTAATCATTTCTAGATTGATAGGTTTTTAAAAATATTAGTCCAAATATACACATCACCTATTCTGCCTTTCATTTTAAATGAATACCATTTGTTTTGTTTGAATTTCAATCCACTTTAAGGAGTCACAAATAAAATATATTGTATCATAAGAGCCATAAAATGCAGGTGTTGGACTGAAAAAGCATCTCAGCACCTGCATTTTATGGGGATATAAAGGAGACATATAACCCTCTTAAAAGTAAGCTTGCCTTGCCTTTGTGTCTGCTGAGAAAGAATGCAAACTTATCCAGTTGTCCCCAAAGAAAAGGTGAGTTAAACTCTGCCTTTTAACAAAGGAAAAAGGGGATGAATAGAACCTGAGCTTTGCTTCAGAGGAATAACACCCCAAATGACCATGTTAGTAAAAAGATGCTTTAATCAATGACATTGGACTTATAAAACAGGACCATGAAAAGAACATCCATGTCAAAACTACCATTTTTTACCGAATTTTGTTTCTTAGAAATCAAAGTGAGTTACATATATAAAAGCAAGTCATAAGATCCATCTTGGCTGGGAATGATAACATTCTAAGAGATATCACATAATTTCCCTTATTTATTGAAATATTGAAACAATGGACCCCCAAAACCTGGAATTCCTTCAAGAATCTAAAAGTGTGCAGAGTAAAAACCTTGGCCCTGATACTATGCATAAGATGTGTTCCTGAAAGAAATTTCATAAAATGATGACAATTTGTCAGAGGAGCTTGCAAAAAAAAAAGCTTGCAAAAGTGTGTGTGTGTGTGTGTGTGTGTGAGAGAGAGAGAGAGAGAGAGAGAGAGAGAGAGAGAGAGAGAGAGAGAGAGAGAATTGTCAATAGAAGAGAGATCCACGCCTTGACCAGGACTATACATTGACCAGAAATGCTTAGTTATAAATAAAACAAACAAAAAAAAAACTTCTTGCCTTTTACCAATAGATTTAGAGAACAATATTTTATTTACTATTTTTATTTTCAGGAAGTACCTGAAACACCAGAGGAAATTTTACGGATTCTGACTTCTGAACATATGGCTGTTCTCCCCCTTCCCCACAATAAGTGGATATCTATACAAGACCTGTACAAAATAGATTCTTAAACATTCATTAATGGAAGTCAAGGAGTGACTTGAAATGACTGCCCTTCCTGAGCTCAATGTGTAGCTAATGGTTTGTGTTAGAGATGTGTGTTTTATCCTGATCTAGTATCTAATAAGTGGTTCATGCTCTAGTAACATGACAACTGTGATATTGCAAGTAATACTAAATAAACTTAGTGAGTCAGACACAGAAAAGAGAAAAGTAACAGGGTACTTAGCAAGAGTGACAGTGTTGAGAAAGGAAAACTACAGAGTGTGTGTGTGTGTGTGTGTGTGTGTGTGTGTGTGTGTGAATTGTCAAGAAATAAAAAGAAAATGTTTTCTACAACATAGCTGTTTTTCTTGGTCACAACAAAACATTCTAGAGTCTGTTATTTCCTGACATAATGTGGGTCTCAGACAGGTTTGGCAACAAATTTCCTTTACCCAATGACCCATCTTGTTAGAACACAGAGCTGCTCTGCTTAGGCAAAGCAGAACCAATTATTATTATTATTATTATTATTATTATTATTATTATTATATTTTGTTCTAGAATTCTTTTTTTTAATTTTCTATATTCCTTGTTTACATTCCAAATGATTTCTCCTTGGCCCGTTCTGGCCTCCCCAAAGGTCCCATAAGCCCTCTTCCCTCCGCCCATTCCTCAATCAACCCCCTCCCATTTCTCTGTCATGGTTATCTCCTACAATGCTGCATCAAGCCTTCCCAGGACATGGGCCCTCTCGTTTCTTCTCCTTGGGAATGATTTGATATGTATGTTATGTCTTGGATATTCAGAGCTTCTGGGCTAATATCCACTTATCAGCGACAGCATTCCATGTATGTTCTTTTGTGATTGGGTTGCCTCACTTAGCATGATATTTTCCAGTTCTAACTATCTGACTAAGAATTTCATGAATTCATTATTTTTAATTGCTGAGTAGTATTCTATTGGTAAATATACCACATTTTCTGTACCCATTCCTCCATTGAGGGGCAATAGCATTCTTTCCAGCTTCTGGCTATTATAAATAAAGCTGGTATGAACAAAGATCATGTGTCATTATTTTATGCCAAGGAATCCTCTGGGTATATGCCCACGAGTAATACAGCAGGGTCCTCTGGAATTGTCATGGCCAGATTTCTGAGGAACCACTAGACTGATTTCCAGAGTGGTTGTACAAGCTTGTGATTCCCCCAGCAGAAGAGAAGCTTTCCTCTTTCTCCACATCCTTGCCAACACCTGCTGTTTCCTGAGGGTATTTTTTTTAAATTTAATCTTTATTTTTAGTTTTTTTTTTATTTTTTTTATTTTCTATATTTTTTGTTTACATTCCAAACACTTTCCCCTTTCCCAATTCCCCCCTCACTATATGTCATATAAGTCCTCTTCCCACCTCCCATTCCCCAATCACCCCTCCCCCATTTCTCTGTTCTGATACTCTCCTACAATACTGGATAAAGTAATTTTGGGACCAGGGCCCTTCCTTCCTTCTTCTTGGGAATCTTTTGATTTGCTAGTTATGCCTTGAGTATTCAGTGCTTCTGAGCTAATTAATATCCACTTATCAGTGATTGCATTTCATGTGTATTCTTTTATGATTGGGTTAGCTCACTTAGGATGATATTTTCCAGTTCCAACCATTTGCCTACAAATTTCATGAATTCATTGTTTTTAATCACATAGTAGTATTCCATTGTATAAATATACCACATTTTCTGTATCCATTCCTCCATTGAGGGACATCTAGATTCTTTCCAGCTTCTGGCTATTATAAATGAGGCTGCTATGAACATAGAGGAACATGTGTCTTTGTTGCATGCAGGGGAATCCTCTGGGTATATGCCCAGGAGTGGTATGGCAGGGTCCTCTGGATGTGTTATGCCCAATTTTCTGAGGAACCACCAGACAGATTTCCAGAGTGGTTGTATCATCTTGCAATCCCACCAACAGTGGAGGACTGTTCCTCTTTCCCCACACCCTCGCCAATACCTGAAGTCTTTTGAGTTTTTAATCTTAGCCATTCTGACTGGTGTGAGGTGAAATCTTAGGGTTATTTTAGTTTTCATATCCCTAATCACTAATGATGTTGAACATTTCTTAAGGTGCTTCTCAGCCATTCAAATTCTTCAGATGAAAATTCTTTGTTTAGCTCTGTACCCCATATTATAGGTTATTGGATTTCAGGAGTCTAATTTCTTAAGTGCTTTGTATATGTTGGGTATTAGCCCTCTATGGATGTGGGGTTGTTGAAGATCTTTTCCCAATTTGTTGGTTGCCATTTTGTCCCTTTGACAGTGTCCTTTGCCTTACAAAAACTTTGTAATTTTATGAGGTCCCATTTGTCAATTTTTGATATTAGAGCATATGCTATTGGTTTTCTGTTCAGGAACTTTTCCCCGGTGCCCATGTGCTCAATGCATGTCCCCAGTTTCTTTTCTATTTGTTTCAGTGCATCTAGTTTTATGTGGAGGTCAATGATCCACTTGGAGTTGAGCTTTATACAAGGAGATAAGAATTAAATAATTTGCATTCTTCTGCATGCTGACCTCCAGTTGAAGCAGCACCATTTATTGAAAAGGCTATCATTTTTCCACTGGATGGTTTTAGCTTCTTTATAAAATGAACATAGGTGTGTGGGTTCATTTCTGGGTCTTCAATTCTATTCCATGGATCTACCTGCCTGTCACTGTACCAATACCATGCAGTTTTTAAGACTATTGATCTGTAATATTGCTTGAGGTCCACGAAACTGATTCCCCAAGAAGTCATTTTACTGTTGAGAATAGTTTTAGCTATCCTCAGTTTCTTGTTATTTTAGATGAATTTGAGGACAACTCTTTCTAACTCTATGAAGAACTGAGCTGGGATTTTGATAGGGATTGCATTTAAAATGTATATTGCTTTTGGCAAGATGGCCATTTTTACTATATTGATCCTGCCAGTCCAAGAGCTTGAAATATTTTTCCATCTTCTGAGGTCTTCTTCTATTTCTTTCTTTAAGGACTTAAAGATCCTGTCATACAGATATTTCACTGTCTGGAAGGAGCCCAGATGTCCCTCAAAGGAGGAATGTATACAGAAAATGTGGTATATTTATACAATGGAAAACTACTCAGCAATTAAAAATAATGAAGTCATGCAATTTTTAGGCAAATGGTAGGATCTGGAATATATCATTCTATGTGAGTTAACCCAATCACAAAAGAATACACATGAAATGCAGTCAATGATAAGTGGATATTAATGAGCTCAGAAGCTCTGAATACTCAAGGCACTATTAGTAAATCAAAAGAGTCCCAAGAAGAAGGAACGAGAGGACCCTAGTCTTGAAAAGACTGGATCCAGTTTTGTAGGAGAGTACCAGAACAGAGAAATGGTGTGTGTGTAGGGGGGTGGTTGTGGAATAGGCATGGGGAAGGAGAGGACTTATGGGAAATATGGTGAGGGGGGAACTGGGACAGGGGAAAGCCTTTGGAATGTATACAAATAATATAGAAAAATTGTAATAAAAAAGAGGAAAAAATGGGAAAAAAGAATATAATTGAAAAAGGAAGTGGAGATATTTTCTAGTAGATCTGAAGATTTTAATCTGATATATGTATCATAAAATTGAGGATTACAAATGATAACTGATATTATTGAAGATTTTTTTTGGAAAAAAACTCAGGTACAATGATAGGCATACAAATAGAATTATCACATATTTGAAATGAAGTAGAGACATTTTCTGACAAAACTGAATATTTCATATAACATATTACTGATAAAGTAAGGGAAATTCATAGGAAAAAAAAACAAATTAGAGATCTTGATTTAATACCTCAACACTGTCAACAACAGGAGGTTAGATTTCTGGCTAGAAACAAGCCATGTATGGTCTCATGATAAAATTTTCTCACTTATCTTAATGACTTTTAAAGGAAAATTTAGTAGAATACCGGTAGCAATGCTTTACTGTGTCCAAACCTCATTTTGTACCAGAATGGGATGCTGTACATTTGACTCCATGGTCTATGCACCCTTCCATATTGCACTCTGTGACTGAATACAGCCTACAGAATGAATCCCACTGATTACCTTGTTGATTTGATTATGAGACTGATACAGCAAAGGTCTACCTTTATTAATTATGTTCATCTATATAGCTAAGAGTGTTCATTCTGCTGAACATCACAGAAAGATAAAGCCAAAGGAAATAGACCTTTAAACTTCAGAGGCTCTGTTGTGTAATTCACTCTGCAGTTAAGGATGTCTGAATTTCTGATCTTCCTATCTGCTGATCCTGACGGTAGGAACTTCAGCTGTACTTCACTGCTGTTAAATAGCCTGTTCTTGTAGTTTAAACTTGAGTTTTCTGTATGCAAGTCAAGCATTCACTTATAGTCAACATATTGATTTCTTTAAATGTGGTTATTGTCAAAAATCCATGTTCAATTGTTTTGAATCTACATGAGCTACATTGCATACAGCATAAAAGGTAATATCCATTTTTCTCTGTAGAGTCCTCTTAGTCTGATTTGTTGATATTTCAATGGAATCAACATCCCACGTAGATCAGATAATGTGACTCACCATTCTAGAAAATAAAGCCACTTATTTTATTTATTAACACCCAATATTGAGTATCAATGAGTCTCAAGAGCACTGAGGTCTCAAGGAATATTCTCAGTAATATTCATATACATGAAATTAATTTCATGGGAACTACATTCAGATACAATTGCTGCTTAAAACCTTGTAACTCCTTCTTATATCATTCTATCAATCTGAGCTATAGAAATAGAATTAAACTGGACTCAGATATTCCAGACTGTTACTAGTTTGGGTAGAATTGCTATCATTCCAATAACATTTTTTTCTGGAGCAAAATTAAGTGGAGAAATCTAACTTTATTGTAATGGAAGTTAAAACTTAATGACCAGCATATATTGTAATTTGCACATAATTATATAATAATAAAGTACAGTATCACATCCTTGAAAGTACATTTTGGTATTTTGATGTATACATTGAGTTAATGTGAACAAAGTGCTTTAGTTGTTTATACTATTTTTATGATAAAATTTCTAGTATTTTTCTTTCCATACATTAAATATTGTAATAGAGATTCAACACTTACTATTCATTTGGTTTTGATAGGGATAAATGAGTGAATGAAATAAATAAACCAACAGTCATACAGTGAATTTCTAGTGCATTTTAACCATGCTAAATATTGCTATTTAAATAATAAATGAATACTATCCTTGTCCTCAGGCTTATGTGAGTCAGAAGGCAAAAATTGTTGAGTGAATGAGAAAGAGTCATTACATGTACTGAGTGGTAGCCCAACAGCTCAAGATTAGACTTCAGTCAGAATCACACCTAACCAATGGCCAGAAGCTGGTGAACCCTGTGATTGAATTAAGTAAAAACTGGAAGTGGCTAAGGAGGAGAGCAACCTATAGGAAGACAGAAATCTCAACTAACCTGGACCCCTGAGATTGCTCAGACATTGAGCAACCAACAAGGTAGCATATACCAGCTGATATGAGGCCCTCAACACATATACAGTAGAGGACTAGAGGATTTCTGGGGGTCTTGAGTCAGTAAAAGATCATGCAAACAACCCTTAAGAGACTTGAGGTCCAAGAGAGTGGGAAGGTATGGTAGAATGGGGGTTGGAGTGTGGGGACATCCTTTTAGAGATGGAGGGGACCGGTAATGGATTGAGAAACAGTCAGAGGGCACACTGGGAGTGGGATAAAGACTAGATTATAAACAAATATTAAAATTTTAAGAAACAGAAAAAAAAAAGACGAGACATCAATCAAAAGAGCCAAGGGTAGACTAGAGTAATGGAAGAATGTACACAGGCAGGTTAGGCACAGTGAACACTATATTGCATACTCAATAAGTTCCTTAAGAATGAGATGAAGGCTATGAAAGGATTATTGTGTGTGGCTATGAGGGTGTATGCATTTGAGTATATATGTATATTGCATATATGTCTGTATGTGTGTGCAATTTCTTGTGTATAAATGTATACATGTGAAGATTGTATGAACCTGTGTGTGTGTGTGTGTGTGTGTGTGTGTGTATTTGGTACATGACAGTGTGTGCATGACTATATGTGTATATAAATGTACATTTGTATGAATGAATGTGTGTACATTTACGAGAGGAAGTGTGCATGTGTGTACATTTATGTATGCATGTATGTGAGTGTGTGTACATTTACGAGAGGAAGTGTGCATGTGTGTACATTTATGTATGCATGTATGTGAGTGTGTGTACATGTACATGCTTGTGTGGATGTGTGTAACTCTGTGTATATTTGTGTGTTTCTGTGTGTATGCATGCATGAATGCTTGTGCTCAAGCAGTATGTCACTTTATACTGCCAAAACTGATTGTGCATACACTCCATAGGCTACCAAATTCTAAGAGGTATGTGTTGTACAACACATATAATGGATGTAAAGTAACTAAAGAAACCATTCCTGTCATTTTCTCTGCCTCCAAACCTTAATGATCTTCTATCCCTTCCTCTCAATACAAGATATATTTCCCAAAGAGCTTGGGCATCAACAAGACTTATAAACTGAGAATCAACCACAGGGCATAGAGTATTATGCACTATCTTCATGTGTGTGAGCTCAGTGCCTCGGCTAAATTGTATGTCCATATTACACATTACTCATTAGAAATCTTTTATTTCAATTGGCAATTTCTCCTAGTATTCCCCTGAATTCCTAAACTTATATCAGAAGAGTGCTATGGGTAAAAGATCTGGCATAAAGGTTAAAAGCAAGAGATTGTTTTGAAATAGTGTGAACTTTTTCTAGGGGTGGTTACTTGGCAAGGGAGATAGAAAGAGTGTCATGAAAAATAGGGAAAGATTCTTAAATTCTCTTGGACATAATAGAAATGGTAAAATGTCTATCATGGAGAAGCAAGATTCTACGTTTGAAATATACTTTTGAAAAATGACTCATCAGAGCTTGAGATATATTTCAGCTGGTAAGTACTTTGTGTGCAATAATGGGGACTTGAATTTGCATGTCTCATACAATAGGAAATATATAATCCCATCCTTGGAAAATAACGGAATAAGCCTCTTGCAAGTTAAGGAAAAACATGAACCCCCATAGCATAATCAGGAGAAAGAAAGGTGGTATGGCTACACTACCATATAAACACATGGGTATGCACACAGTTGTGCATGTACATATACATGTTCACACATGCACATGTACAAACACTTGATTATTACTTTTTTTTTGTTTTTTTTTGTTTTTTTGTTTTTTTGTTTTTTTGTTTTTTTTTTTTTTTGAGACAGGGTTTCTTTGTGTAACCCTGGCTGTCTTGGAACTCACTCTGTAGACCAGGCTGCCCTTGAACTCAGAAATCTGTCTGCCTCTGCCTCCCAAGTGCTGGGATTAAAGGTGTGCACCACCACTGCCCGGCAACACTTCATTATTATTTTCTGTTTTTTTAAATGTCATTTTTATATTTGAGTGGCGATCTTCTTTTGGGCTTGATGAAAGAAGTTTACTATCTTGCTTTTTCCTGGGTATAGTGTCCCTCCTTGTATTGGTGTTTTCTACTTATTATCTTTTGTAGGGTTGGGTTTGTGGAAAGATATTGTGTAACTTTGGTTTTATTGTGGAATAGCTTGGTTTCTCCATCTACGGTGATTGAGAGTTTTTCTAGGTATAGTATCTTACTAGTTATAGTATCTATGGTATCTTAGCTGCCATTTGTGTTCTCTAAGAGCCTGTATATATGCCAAAGATCTTCTAGCTTTCATGGTCTCTAGTGAGAAGTCTGATGCAATCCTAATTATATTATATTATTGGTTCTTTCTTCTAATTGTGTCTAGATAGAAGGCAATAAAGAGGAAATGTGAAAGTCACTTAAAGAAATGCAGGGGAACACGCAGGGGAACTTGAGTCAACAGAATTCATGAAAGAGGAAACACAAAAATCTTCATAGAAATACAAGAAAATATGATCAAGTGAAAGAACTGAGCAAAACCATCCAGGATTTAAAAACAGAAGTAGAAACAACTAAGAAATCACAAAGGGAGACAACTTTGTAGATAGAAAACCTTGGGAAGAAATCAGGGGCCATAGATGCAAATATCAACAACAGAATACAAGAGATAGAAGAAAGGTTCTCAGGTGCGAAAAATACCATAGAAACCATTGACTCAACAGTGAAAGAAAATGCAGAAAGCAAAAAGCTTGTAGTCCAAAACATCCAAGAAATCCAGGACACAATTAAAAGACCATACACTTGAATGTACACATATACACGCATGCATATACATGCACACAATAATCCCACATAATTTCTGACTCAATTGTAGACAAAAGGGCTCAGTTTATCTTTTATTTTAGTTATAATGCTAAAATTTCTTAGTCCCTCTCCTTCAGGAAAGACTGTTTGCAAGACATTGAGATGCCAAAGTTAGCAGAAAATGGCTTTTCTTTAAAATAAGCTCTTACTGCAGTAAAACTAATATGCAAAAAACCATGTATTTTGGAAGACTTATCAAATTCTCATTAACTAATTAGTATTCTTTTAGTCATCTACTTTCAATGGTTTCATTTAGTTAATGTATGTAATTTATATAAAGACAACATTCTTACTTGATTTTTCCAAGCAACTGTCATACTAGCAAGCAATTTGCATTTTATTGGTTTTCATTAATGCATGCAGATCTCAGATACTAGCTTTGTCAGTCCAAATGTTTCTTTTTGGGACTATGTCTTTTCATCTTAGAGTTCAATAATTATTTATCTGTCCCTTCTTTTAGCTGTCTTACCTGCACTTATTAATGTATTGATTCATTTCTAAGACATTCGATTAGAATATATATTGTGTCTCAAATAATGTACAGGAGTGCTTGAAGTAAGTTGATAATACATACCCACTGGCAAGGGATAGATTATCATTTCCTGCTGTGTAATTCAGGGAGATACTATTGATGAAATTCCAGTTGACAGAACATGGGTAGAAGTACTTTACAGTGTGATTTCTACAGTGCCATAGGATCATGGAAAAAAATCTGTTGTCAGGATGAACACATAGCTCATTTTGGAGAGATATTGCCTAGTGTGCACAAGTCATGCATTGGTTCAAGCGCCAGTATATCACAAGCCAAGCATGGTATAAAATATGCCTGTAATGTCAGCATTTTTTGGAGTTAAATGCAAGGGGATATAGAATTAAAAGCCAACATTTGCTACATAGTGTATTTGAGGTTAGCCTGAGCTGCATGGGAGCCAGTCCAACAAACTTTTCTGTTCTATTACTTATTAAAAAGTTCTTTGTATGGGACTGGAGAGATGGATCAGAAGTTAAGAGTACTGCCTACTCCTCTGAAGGTCCTGAGTTAAAATCCCAGCCACCACATGGTGGTTCATGACAATCTGTAATGAAATTTGGCTCCCTTTTCTGGAGTGTCTGAAGACAGCTACATTGTACTTACATATAATAAATAAATACATGATTCCTTTTTAAAAGTTGTTTGTATGATGGTGTTAAACAGTGGAGAGCAAGCAACTGACAGTTTGCTATGCTCATGGATCATTAGATTATTATGAGGCTAATGATATTATCCATGACCAAAGAAGAAATAGAGAGATTTCTTTTACTGTTAAATAACATGATCTAAGTCATATGTGATGAAAGATAAAGAATTATAGTCATACTTTGTCCTGTTCACCAGCATATGTGTTTTTTTCCATGCTGACACTATCAAGTTTGGCTACAGTTAACTGAATGCCCTGCATTACATTTTCACTTAATATTTTTTCAATAACCCAGTTTTAATGTTTTGTTTCTGTGATTTTTAAGAGTATTGTTTTTTATTTCTACGAATTAAATTTTGAAGCTTGATATGTGTTTATGGAATTGGGAAGTGGCTAATATCAATGTGGACAGTTTAATATCAGCTATTTTGCACAATAAGCTCAGCATCCTGATTGTTTGATTCCTCAGTTTCTCACTATTGTCTCATAGTGTGTTTTTAGATGGAAACTTTATTTACTTACACTTAACCTTAAGCTTTGTATTATTGTCGTCCTATTGAAAATGTACATTTTCAACCATCTTGGCTCCTGTGACCAACCAGCCAGCTCAACCAGGTACGCAGGGAACACCAGAGTAAGAGATCAATTGGGACACAGCCTGCCTGGGTTCCTTCTGCACATAGGAGCTGGGCAGCTCTACAGATATCTGGGCATGTATCCTGCAAGGGAGTATCTAACCTGCAGGGAGACCTACACTTAAATGGAGTCCTGCTTTCAAAGACTTGTGCCACATCTGACACTGGGAAGACCAACTTCCTGATAGTCTCTAGAGAAATGGCAGTAGCAAGTTAATCGCCACTGCACCATTCCATTGGATGAGGTAGAATTGTGCTACATCTGACATGGGGAAGATCTTACTTTCAGATACTCTCTTGAGAACTGGCAGTATCAGGTTATTCGGTAAAAACCATCACTTACCCCTAGAGGCCCAGAGCCGCTCACTACCAGGCAAACTCCAAATTACCATTCCTCTTCCTTCCCTTTTACTCCTCTCACCTCCACTGCCAATGCCCTGTTCAGTAGGATGTGGTATACCTGCTCCCCTTCTGACACGGGGAGGAGCAGCCTAGTTTCTGATACTCTCTAGAGAACAGGCAGAAGCAGGGCACTTGAGAACTGGCAGAAGCAGGTCATTTGAGAACTGGCACCAGTAGGTGCACTTGAACTGGTAGAAGCTGGGCATTCAAGAACCAGCTTCAGCAAAGCATTTGAAATCTGGCAGCAACAGAACATTTGAGAAATAGCAGCCTGCAGGGCATTCAACCCTTGACAAGTCTGCCATAGGAGAGACACCATCACATGATACCTTCTGGAGAACCAGCTGTTTCCAGGGTATTGGGGAGAAAGTGAATCCCAGGAGTACAGAAACACAGGCCTACAGGACAGAGAAGATAGAGACAGCAAGACCAGCTAACACTAGAGATAATGAGATAGCCAAAGGTAAACTCAAGATCATTACCAACAGAAACCAAGGCAACATGGCATCATCAGTGCCAGTTCTCCCACAAGAGCAAATCCTTCATACTCCATTACATCAGAAAAGAAAGAGCTAGATTTAAAATCACCTCTCATATTGTTGATAGAGGACTTCAAGACAGACATAAAAAAATTCCTTTAAAGAAATACAACAGAACATGGGTCAAAATGTAGAAGCACAAAAATCCCTTAAAGAAATACAAGAGATTATGGATCAAAAGGTAGAAGCCCTTAAAGAGGCAACACAAAAATCCCATAGGGAATTATGGGAGTACATAGGTCAATATGCAGAAGCCCTTAAAGAGGAATCACAAAAAGCTTAAAAGAAATGCAGGAGAACATGGGTCAGCAGGTTGAAGCCCTTAAAGATAAAACAACAAAAAAATTCCTTAAAGAATTTTGGAAAAAAACAAACAAACAAGTGAAGGAACTGAACAAAACTATCCAGGATCTAAAACTAGAAATAGAATCAATAAAGAAATCACAAAGTGAAACATCAATGAAGATTGAAAACCTTGGAAAGAATTCAGGAATCATAGATTCAAGCATCAAAAACAGAATATAAGATATAGAAGAAAGAATCTCAGATGCTGAAGATTCCATAGAAAACAGTGACTCAACAGTCAAAGAAAATGCAAAAAGCTTGTAGCCAAAAACATACTGGAAATCCAAGACACAAATAAAAGACCAAACCTAAGAATTATAGGTATAGAAGTAAACAAGGATTTACATATTAAAGTCCTAGTAAATATCTTCAACAAAAGTATAGATGAAATTTCCATAACCTAAAGAAAGAGATGCCCATGAACATACAAGTAGCCTACAGAACTCCAAACAGTTTGGACCAGAGCAGAAATACCTCCTGTCACATAATAATCAAAATAAAAAATGCACTAAACAAAGAATATTAAAAGCAGTGAGAGAACAGGTCACATAATATATAAAGGCAGATGTATCAGAATTACACCAGACTTCTCATCAGAGACTATGAAAGCCAGAAGAGCCTGGGCTCTTCTCATAAATGTCAGCCCAGCATATTATACCCAGCAAAACTTTCAATTACCATAAATTCCATGACAAAAGCAAATTTACACAATATCTTTCCACAAATCCAGCTTTGCAAAGGATAATGGGTGGAAAGTACCAACACAATGCAGCAAACCACACCATAGAAAAATCAATAATGTAATGTTTCTACAAAGCCAATAGAAGATAGATACACAATCAGAATTTCACCTTTAACTAAGAAGATAAAAGTAAGCAACAATCACTTTTACTTATTATTTCTTAACACTAATGGTCTCAATTCCCCATAAAAAAGACAAACTAACAGACTGGATACATATACAGGACCCAACATGTTGCTGCATACAAGAAACCCACCTCAGTGACAAAGACAGTCACTATTTAAGAGTAAAAGACAGAAAAACAATTTTGTAAGCAAATGGTCCCAAGAAACAAGCTGGAGTGACCATTCTTATATTGAAAAAAATTGACTTTCAACCAAAAGTTGCCAAAAAAGATAAGGAGGGACATTTCATACTGGTCAAAGGAAAAGTCTACCAAGACTAACTCTCAATTCTGAACATCTATGCTCCGAACGCAAGGACAGCCACATTCATAAACAAAACTTTAATGAAGCTCAAAGCACACATTGCACTCCACACAATAATAATGGGAGACTTCAACATCCCACTCTCAAAAATGGACAAATCATGGAATCAGAAACTAAACAGATATACAGTGAAACTAACTGAAGTTATGGACCAAATGGATCTAACAGATATTTATAGAACATTCCACACTAAAGCAAAAGAATATACCTTCTTCTCAGCGCTTCATGGTACCTTCTAAAGAATTGACCATATAATTGGTCACAATTTGTGCCTCAACAGACAAGTAAATTTTAAAATTTTTCCATGTATCTTCTCTCCATGGCCAAAGGCTTGTCTTAATCTCAGAAGCAATGGAAAACACACATACACATAGACCTTGAACAATGCTCTTCTCAACGATAGCTTGGCCAAGGAAGAAATAAAGAAAGAAATTAAAGACTTTTTAAAATTTAATGAAAATCAAGACACATCATACCAAAATTTATGAGGCAATGAAAGTGGGGCTAAGAGGAGAACTCATAGCTCTGAGTGCCTCCAAAAAGAAAATGGAGAGAGCTTACACTAACAGCTTGACAATGCATTTGAAAGCTCTAGCACGAAAGGAAGAAAATACTCCAAAGTGGAGTAGACTGCAGGAAACAATCAAACTTAGGGCCCAAATCAAACAAACAGAAACAGAAAGAACTATACTAAGAATCAACAAAACAAGGAGCTGGTTCTTTGAAAGAAATCAACAAGATAGATAAACCCTTAGCCAGACTAACTAGAGGGTACAGACACAATATCCAAATTAATAAAATCAGAAATGAAAACGGAGACATAACAACAGAAACTGTGGAAATTCAAAAAAATCTTCATATCCCATTACAAGAGTTTGTACTCAACAAGGTTTGAAAACCTATATGAAATGGACAACTTTCTAGATACATATAAGGTGCCAACATTAAAACAGTATCAGCTAATTCATCTAAATTGTCACATAAGTCCTGAGGAAATAGAAGCAGTCATTAATAGTCTCCCATCAAAAAAAAAAAAAAAAGAAAAGAAAAGAAAAGTAAAGAAAAGCAAGATGGGTTTAGGGTGGAATTCTATCAGATCTTCAAAGAAGAGTTAATACTGATGCTTTTCAAACTTTTCCAAGAAATAGAAACTCAAGGAACACTACCCAATGCTTTCTATGAATCCACAATAAGACTTATACCTAAACCAAACAAAGACCAAACATGGAATGAGAACTTCAGACCAATCTTCCTCATGAACACTGATGCAAAAATGTTGAACAAAATCCTAGCCAACCAAATTCAAGAATACACCAAAACCATAATTCACCACCATCAAGTAGGCTTAATCCCAGGGATGCAGGGAAGGTTCAATATATGGAAATCTATCAATGTAATCCACTACATAAACAAACTAAAGTATAAAAACCACATGGTCATTTCATTAGATGCTGAAAAAGCTTTTGACAAAGTCCAGCATCCCTTCATGATAAAAGTCTTGGAGAGATCAGGAAGCCAAGGCCTGTACCTAAACACAGTGAAAGCAATATACTGTAAAATGGTAGCCAACATCAAGTTAAATGGAGAGAAAATTGAAGCAATCCCACTAAAATTGTGGACCAGACAAGGCTGCCCACTCTTTCCCTATCTATTCAATATAGTACTTGAAGTCCTATCCAGAGCAATCAGGCAGCAAAAGGAGGTCAAATGTATATAAATTGAAAAGGAAAACGTCAAAATATCATTATTTGCAGGTGATATGATAGTATAGTTAAGCAATCCCAAGACTTCCAACAGAGAACTCCTAAAGCTGATAAACAACTTCAGCAAAATGCCTGAAGCAAATTAACTCAAGCAAATCTGTAGTCGTCCTCTACTCAAAGGATAAACAAGAGGAAGAAGAAATTAGGGAAATGACACCCTTCACAATAGTCCCAATGAATATTTCATACCTGGGTGTGACCCTATCAAAGCAAGTGAAAGATCTATATGACAAGAATTTTAAGCCTTTGAAGAAAGAAACCAAAGAAAGTCTCAGAAGGTGGAAATATTTCCCATGTGCATGGATTGGCAGGATCAATATAGTAAAAATGGCCACCTTGCCAAAAGCAATCTACTGATTCAAGGCAATCCTCATGCAAATCTTCATAGATTTAGAAAGAGCAATTCTCAAATTCATCTGGAATAACAACAAACCAAGGATAGCAAAAACTATTCTCCAAAACAAAATATCTTCTGAGGGGAATGAACATCCCTGACCTCAAGCTCTACTACAGAGCAATAGTTAAAAAAAAACTGTTAGTTGTTGGTATGCAGACGTGCAGGAAGATCAATGGAATAGAATTGAAGACCCAGAAAAGAATCCATACATGTATGGTCACTTGATATTTGACAAATGATCTAAAAACATCCAGTGTAAAAAAGACAGTATTGTTAACAAATGGCGCTGGATCAACTGGAAATCTGCATGCAGAAAAATGCAAATCGACCCATTCTTATCTCCTTGTACAAAGCTCAAGTCCAAGTGGATCAAGCATCTACACATAAAACAAGACCCACTGAAGCTTCTAGAGGAGAAAGTGGGGACGAATCTTGAATACATGGGCATAGGGGAAAAGTTCCTGAAAGGAACACCAATGGCTTATGCTCTAAGAACAAGAAACGACAAATGGGACCTCAGAAAACTGCAAAGCTTCTGTAAAGGCAAAGGATACAGTCAATAGGACAAAATGGCAACCAAAAATTAGGAAATGATCTTCGCAAACCCTACATCTGATAGTGGGCGAATATCCAATATTTACAAAGAACTCAAGAAGTTAGTCTCCAGAGAGTTAAAAATCCCCATTAGGGAATGGAATATAGAGCAAAACAGGGAATTTTCAACTGAGAAAACTCAAATGACTCTAAAGCACCTAAAGAAATGTTCATGAGAAAATTCTTTGCTTAGCTCTATACTGCATTTTTAATAGGGTTATTTGGCTCTCTGGAGTCTAACTCTGGAGTTCTTTGTGTATATTGGATATCAGCCCTCTGTCAGATGTAGGGTTGGTGAAGATCTTTTCCCAATTTGTTGGTTGCCATTTTGTCCTTTTGACAGTGTTCTTTGCCTTACAGAAACTTTGTAAATTTACAATGTATCATTTGTCAATTCTTGATCTTAGAGCATAAGCTATTGGTGTTCTGTTCAGGAACCTTTCACCTGTGCCCATGTCTCCAAGGGTCTTCCCCAGTTTATTTTCTATTAGTCTGATTTTATGTGGAGGTCCTTAATCTACTTGGAGTTGATCTTAGTACAAGGAGAAAAGAATGAATCAATTTGCCTTCTTCTTCATGCTGACCTCCAGTTGAACCAGCACCATTTGTTGAAAAGGCTATCTTTTTTCTAGCAGATGTTTCCAGCCCCTCTGTCAAAGGTCAAGTGAACATTGGTGTGCAGGTTCATTTCTGGATCTTCAATCCTATTCCATTGATCTACCTGCCTGTCCCTGTACCAATACCATGCAGTTTTTAACACTATTGCTCTGTCGTATTGCTTGAGGTCCAAGATACTTATTTTCCCAGAAGTTATTTTACTGTTGAGAATAGTTTTAGCTATCCTGAGTTTTTTGTTATTCTAGATGAATTTGAGAGTTACTCTTTCTAGCTCTATGAAGAACTGAATTGGGCTTTTGATGGGGATTGCATTGAATCTGTATATTTCTTTTGGAAAGATGGCCATTTTAACTATATTAATCCTGCCAATCCATGAGCATGGAAAGTTTTTCCATTTTCTGTGATCTTCTTACATTTCCTTCTTAAGAGACCTGAAGTTCTTGTCATATAGATCTTTCACTTCTTTGATTAAAGTCACACCAAGAACTTTGAATGGCTGAGAAGCACCTTAAGAAATGTTCAACATCATTACTCATTAGGGAAATGAAAATCAAAACAACCCTGAGATTTCACCTCTTACCAGTCAGAATGACTAAGATTAAAATTTCAGGCAACAGCAGGCGTTGACGAGGAAGTGGACAAAGAGGAATACTCCTCTACTGTTTGTGGGATTGCAAGATGGTGCAACCACTCTGGAAATCAATCTGGTGGCTCCTCAAAAAAACTCGATATGAGACCAGCTATACCACTCCTGGGCTTATACCCACAGGATTCCCCAGCATGCAGTAAGGAGACATGCTCACTATGTTCATAGCGGCTTATTTATAAAAGTCATATGCTGGAAAGAACTCAGCTGTCCCTCAATGGAAGAATGGATACAGAAAATGTAGTATATTTACACAATGGAATACTACACAGCAATTAAAAACAATGAATTCGTGAAATTTTTAGGCAAATGGTTGGAACTGGAAAATATCATCCTAAGTGAGGTAACTCATTCACAAAAGAACACACATGGAATGCAGTCACTGATAAGTGGATATTAGCCCAGAGGTGCAGAATACCCAAAACACAACCCACATATCAAATCATTCCCGAGAAAAAGGAAAGAGAAGGCCCTGGTCATTGAAATGCTTGATGCAGCATTGTAGGTGATCCTCAGGACAGAGGAGTGGGAAGGAGGTGATTGGGAAACTGGTGGAGGGAAGAAGACTTATGGGACATGGGGGGGGGACCTGGAAATGGAAAATCATTTGGAAAGTAACAAAGTATATAGAAAATAAAGGAAAAAATCATGACCACCAAAATAAAGAAAGAGAGAAAGAAAGAAAGAAAGAAAGAAAGAAAGAAAGAAAGAAAGAAAGAAAGAAGGAAGGAAGGAAGGAAGGAAGGAAGGAAGGAAGGAAGGAAGGAAAGGCAGGCAGGAAGGAAGAAAGAAGAAAGAAAGAAAGAAAGAAAGAAAGAAAGGGAAGAAAGGAAAGAAATGTTTGTCATCCTTAGTTATCAGGGAAGTACAAATCATCACAACACTGAGATTCCACCTTACACAAATCAGAAAGCCTAAGATGAAAAACTCAGGGGACAGCAGATACTGGAGATGATGTCGGGGGTGGGGGGAAAGGAACACTTCTCAATTGTTCATGGGATTGCAAGCTGGTAAAACCATTCTGGAAGTCAGTTTGGTGATTCCTCAGAAAACTAGACATAGTGTCTTGTTGTGTAACTAATATTCTGTCCTTGTTCCTTTGGAACATTAACTTCATTATGCACAATTAAATTCTCTCGCAGAGTCCCTATGTTCCCAGCTTCCCTCTTTGTAAATGAATCAGTTTCCCTTGTTAGGACTAACCTAACAAGTGTTTTGTGGACCTATTTCATCTAAAATCCATGAGCCATCAGAGTCTGCACACTTACATGCTGTTGAATGTGTTCCTTATCTATTATTTATGAACTCACCTTTTATATGCATTTATCATGTTTATGTTGTGGGAACACTGCTTTGTAGAATTTATATTTGATCTCTTTACATGGTGCTTATCCATCAAGTGTGCTGTCTGTCACTACCTGTTAGGCCTTTGTGTTTATGCCAAACAATATCCATATAGAACATAAAAGTAAGTTGAAATCTTGTACAAGACAGAATTATAAGTGAATTGAGACTGCTTTTATACATAATAAGATGCAAGCTTTCAGTAAGTATCAATATAAACAGTACAATTCTCAGGATTTTATTTTATCCTCTAAAAGAGTGAGCATGTATGCAAGGTCTTCAAGTTAATAACAAGAAATTCTTTGTTGTATTTGGATATACATGTATGCTAGTATGCATTCGTATGTGTTTACATACATTAAGGAACAGTGTTTAACTTCAAGTATCATTCTTTACATAGATCATCAATGACATTTTATATTGTCTCTTACTGTCCTAGGCTGGCTGACAAGTATGTCCCAGAGATCTTCTGGTTCTACAGCCATAGGAATACAAGCTTTTGTCATCATGACTAACATGCTTTGTTTAGTTTTATTTATAGTCTGGTTGTGTATATAGGTTATATATAGTATAGTTTATGTATATTTTTCTATACTTTCTTATGCTTGCATGACAAGTATTTTACACAATAAGCATCTCCCAATCCCCAAGAAGCTTTCATTTTATTAACTGGATCTTATGTTCATCCTGATCTTAATGCTTTAGAGGTCAATGTCTCTTTGTGTAATTAATTGTAGTTATTTATCAATGAGAGCATAGATTACTATACAATTTTAAACTCATACTAATGTAAATATCCTACACACAAATAGAAAACAAACCAACAAAAACAAACAAAACATAAGCCTGGATGCAGTTGTCAAGGAGACAGTATTTTAGGACTCATTGTTCTTCACCAGCTTCCCTATTTGGAATTATTTTTATCCATAAAGTTAAGGTGAAACACCAAATCCTCAAAAAGATGTGTGCTAGTTACTTGTCTGTTTCTGTGATATAATTCATGACAAAACACAGGAAAATGTAATTAATTTCATTTATTTTTCCTGGATGATAAAGGGATGATTATGTAGATGGAATAACATCAGACAGAAACAGGTAATAGGAAGACTACATTTTTATCTTTATCCAAAAGAGCAGAGAATGTATAAAAGCTACAAACCCTCATAGCCACCCACAGCGATGCTGTTTATGCATCAAATCTCCACCTCTGAAATGTTTATAACCTTCCCAGACTCTCTAGCAATTGTTTGGATAAGTGAGCCAGTAGTGGCAATTCTAGTTCAAGGCAGCAGAAGTGACTCCTAATGGGATGCTGATAGATAAATTGTTATAAATGTTATTTTGATAAAATGGACAAAAAAGTAATAGCAAAAAGATAGGAATTAAAAGACTGTGTTCATTTATTTACTCTTAAACTAGCATTCAATTTGCTAAATGCACGTGTGACATTTTTAGTGCTTTTAGAACTAATTCTCTGTGTGACAATTTTGTTATGAGAACAGTTTATTTGTGTTCTTGGTCAATTTGCACTTTGCTTGTTACCTTTCTTTTTTTAAACATATTTACTCTTTAGGTAGTACTTATTACCTGCAATATTCATTTACAAGATTGGGCTCTGCTGACCTGCTCTTTCTAGCCTTGTAACAATCAATTCTGTCGTATCTATTTTTTGTTTATTTTTATTGAACATTCTGTAGTTTGTAAACCCTTCTTCAGATCCACAATACTATCAATATCACTCTGAGGGTTTTAAGCAAAGGCTCAATTTAATGTCATTTCATATTGAAGAAATTGAGACACTGACATAGTTACTCTTCTATTGTTGTGATAAAATACCATGACCAAAGTGTCTTAAGCAGAAAGAAAAAGTTCATATAAGGCTTCTAAGGTATGGATTCTTCAACTTCCATAGTAGAAATCATGGTACTAGGCAGTAATGTATGACATGAAAGCCATAGCAGAGAGCTCAAATTTTGATAACACAAACAAAGCAGAAAGAGCCAAGTAACTATGGCATATGCTTATGAAATATCAAGGTCTGTTTCTAGTCACATATAATTCAAAATCCTTTCCAAACAGTTCCAGAAACAGGAGATAAAATTATTCAGATAGAAAAGCTTATGAGACCCATCTTTTTTAACACCATAGGCACAGGAGGTTATTATGGTGAGGGACCTTGGTGTGAGACAGTCCGTAACTTGGGTGGGCAAGGCAACTCTAGAGACTCAACTGCATAATCCTATGGCCATCAGTCACATGTTTCCAGGCCCCTAGTGTTCTGGCTGGACTCTACCTCTGCAGTCACCTGGCTACAGCCAGGCTTCCCCCCAGCTTCGGTTACCTGGCGGTTTCCAGGTAACCAGCTTACTATAAATGGAGACTTCTTGCCCCTCCTAGCTCTCTCTTATCCTGCTTCCTTATCTCTCTGGTATCTCCCCATCTCTTTTCTTTCTCCCTCTTCCACGTGGTCATGGCCATCCCTCATCTATCTTCTCTTTCTTTTCTTCTTTCTTCTTTTCTCTCTCTATTAATAATAAAACATAAAACTATGAACTGTCTCTTTTATTAAACCTGTCACATAAGAGCACTAAGCAAGCCTCAGCATTTCCAGCAGCCATGGGAAAGGATCCAAGCCAGCCTCCTTCTAGCCAAGCCACCTCACAGCCAAGCTTCACCGATAACAGGTATCTGGGGCCATGAGAAAGGCCCTGCCCACTGGGCAAAATCTCCACTAGCCAGACAGCTCCCTGCCCTGTGGACCTTCGGAGCTTGCTCTCCTCATTGCGGAGTTGCAGTCCTGCCAGGTTCCCTCCTCCTTTGTGGGCTCTGCTTGCCAGAGTCTTCTCATTTGCAGGACCTGCCATAACCCTTCACTTATTTCCTTTTCTTTTCCCACATTATGGTATGACCAAGAAGGTAATATAGGTGAGAGCCCTACCGCACATCAATGTTGAAACTTCCAAAGAATGTTTTTTTTTTTAATTTGTTTGTTTGTGCTTATATATTTATTTGTGTGTTTTTAGCATGCTTCCGTCTTGTAGGGATTTTCTGAGTTGATACAATCCCAGCTTGCTAATACCCTTTTGGAGTGCAGAGTGTTGTCAATGGGGGCTTTCTAAAACTCAGGAAGGAAACAACCCAATCATGATATTCTTGAAACTGACCATATTACTAGGCTCCTTCCTTCCCAAGCTTATGTAAGTAGTAATCCCTGCTGAGACACTGCAAATTGCTGAGCTATCTAGAAGTTTCTTAGCAAACTTCTGCTAAGCATCTGCTAAGACAAGACTGGGATAACTTTAAAAGACAGCCTTCAACTTGCAAGGCTACCTAGAAGTCTATAAGTGGACAGATGGATTACAGATTTCATGGGGTATCACCCAGGCAGTGATGATTTTTGTTGAGTCACTTTTGCTCTGGTCGTAGCCCAGGTGGAATACATTGGTACTATGTTGGACTTTGGTGATATCTTAGATTCCCTACCTGAAGTAGGTAGACATTTGCCCATGTCTCCCCAGAATGAAGCCAGACTACATGTTAATGCCTCTGTATTCCTTATTTAAAATAATACTGAAGGTCACATTTCCCTCTGAAACCTTTCTTACATTTACTACCATTCTACTTTGAACATGCAAATCAATTGGCCAAACAGGCTTCATTCTAAGCAAGCATGAACACTAAATCTCCAAGATCAACAAAATATCTGAACAGGGTCACACATGGCTGTCACCTCAGCATTGTGGGACATGGATACTAGGGAAGAGCTGTGGTGTTTTCATTTTGATCTTGCTGCCATTCCCGTCATCTGCACATATGCATGGATGCACACCCATGTGTACATTTACCACTCATACCTGAGCATGCATACAAGAGATAGAAAGAGAACAAAAATAAGGGAATTAAAAAAATAAGTCATGCTTTCCCAATCATTCTTTGGACCCATCAAGATTTCAAATACTTTGACTGAGAGACAGGTTAGATGAAATTGTCCTGTTGCAAACACTGAAATTGTAGTTTCCCCATCATTATGTATAACAAAGTTTCTACTATATTAAGAGTTTTCACAGACTGCCTCAGTCAGGCATGGGGGTGCCTGGGATGAGGGTCCTTGAAGTCCAGGGGGTATGGATTTGGTGGTGATTAACAGAAACAAACATAAAGGCAGTTTGAATCAGAGTGCATTTTATAGCTCTCAAGCAGGGGGGTTTATACATTAAAAACCAAACATAACAACACTTAGAAACTGTATACAGTGAAACAATCACTAATATCAGCAAAAATCATTTAGAATAGTCAAATACAAAACTCATCCAAGAATTACAATTCTGAAACTATATATATAAAATGAATCACAAACAGAATAGATAACATCATTAGTATAATAATTTAAGTTCTAAAAAGATGTATTCATTGAGGCAGTTGTCTAAGGCTAGTGACATATATCTAAGAGCCTCTTAATAAATCTTTATGTCAGTGCTCTTAAGCACTGAGCTAACTCTCTAGCCCCATGTGTTTAATTATTGTTTAACATCTAATGTCTAATTTTTAAATAAATATTCAACACATAAATATAAACTATTTTTATTTTTTCAAATTAAGGCTTTCTTCACCATATACCAAAATCCACCTCTGGTGACACATGTGTAGCCATATAAAATTTTATTTCTGGGAAAATTTATACCTATCATAATAATTTTGTGAATGATTTAAAAAAGTAAAGCCTTGGTTTCCCCGGAGGTAAGGTCATCTTAATGACTCCATCGCAAGGGATAGTTTTTTACCCATTATTTTTGTTTAAGACCTTGGCCTAGGCTACCAGGAACCTGTAAATAAGAAAAGTGTTATGAGAACAATAGCTCAATAAGTTTGCTTTGCCCGAGAGTTCCACAAGTGGTTCCAAGAGACTCACATTTGAAGTCTAATGCCTCAGTCTATGGAACTTGTCACATAGATTCTACTGGGGTTGGTGTGGCAAAAATTGATTTGGGGAGGGTGTTGTTGTAACTTCTCACATTGGATGACACATATATCTCTATGTTGCTGGACAATGCACCACTGTTAGTTCCTGGATGAATTGTGCTAATGGCCTGGGTCTCCTTTGCCATGTGGTACTCTCTAGTCTATGTCAAGTTGAGGGAGTATTGGAGACCAGGATTGCTCTGTCTTACAGCATCTTTGCCATGATGTCTTGGTACAGGATGAAATGAGAAAACTTTGGCTGCAAACTTACAGCATTTTCACATTTTGGACACTTTTCACCTTAATTGTTGAGTATCTGTCATTTACTATAAAGTTACCAAGTAAGCTGTGCTGGAAATACAGTGAATTCCAAGGATCTACCTGCCAGTTCTAGTATTACAAGTATGTACAAGTATGAACTGTTCCACTCAGCATTATGCCACTAGTTCTATGGATACCACTCATGATAGCAAGGTAAGGACTTTGCCAACTGACTCATCATTTTCTTACCAGAATTCCCTATGTACGTGCTTGAGTGTGTGTGTGTGTGTGTGTGTGTGTGTGTGTGTGTGTGTAAAACAAGTGGTTCTTCCAAACCTGCCCCTGCCCCACTCCTATGGCATTCATATTACTTTATTCATGGTGATGAAGTCTCTTGATTTTAATCTGTCAATCTTTCTCTGTCTTGTCTCTATGTCTCACTGTACTTGTTTTTCTCTCTTTCTTCATTTTTTCCTTCTCCCCTTTCTTTTCATTGTATGTATGTTTCTTTACATCTATTTTGCAAATGTATAGAGACAAGAGAACAAGTTACAGACATAGACTATCTTTCTTTGTTCACCTTGTAGATCCTCTAGTTGGTATTTATGTCCTGAACATTGGGGACAGGGCTGTTTGTCAGTATAGCAAAACATTCTATCATAACTTTCTGTTCTAGTTATATTGTTACTGCTCTACCACATTCATACTGCCATTCTGTAGGCCAAACATACAGCCCATGAACATCTGAGGAATACAACCCTTCCAAATCACAGCTCTTGGACAGTAATGAATTGTTTTCACTTCTCTTCCAATTATATACAGTGTCATAGATAAGAACCACGCCATTTATGCATTATAACAAGAATAATTTAAAATAAGAAAAGCAATTTAAAGGAAGAGAAGTTTGTTCTGGCTCACATTTTGTGGAGATTATTTCATCACGGTGGGAAAGATATGACATTTTTCACAAGAGTGATGGTGGCAGAAGAGGAAGACCAGCTTTTCTCAGTCTTCTTCAGTCAGAAAGGAAGTTATAAGGAAATAAAGCTGTATATAAAAACTCTAGGATTTACCCTGCAATATGACCAAATAGCACCACTATTCAAAAACTTAATATTTAAAGGCATGAGACTGTGATTAATACTTCACATTCAAACCACAACATTTAGTCACATATGTAGTTTTGTAAAGACAAGAGACTGGGGGAGCCTGTCTACACCATGAGTATGAGCATCCAAACCCTAAATATCTCCTCCTGAGACAAGCAGGAGTATAATTCTTCCCTCCTGACTCTAAGACTCTCTGTCCCAGTACATATGGCCTGTACAAACCCCACCTCTAACACCCTTGTGGTGTTTACATAGCCTGGTGACTAAATTACTGGATAAATGTCCTGTCTCCTTTAAAAGATATGCTTAGCTTACATTTCCTCATGTAAACAAAGAATTCATACCACCTTGGAATGAGCCAATTGTGTATAATCACCTAGAAAACCCCTATACACTCCCCAAGGTTTATATAATTCTTGCTATACCCAAGAAAATACAGCTGTTTCATTGAACCATCTTTGAAGAAGGATTTTTTTTTTTTATCTCCCAGGACTCATGCCTAGTTTACCCACCTATCCAAAGAAGATTCCTTCCTTCCTGTCTATCAGAGTGATAATAGGACATGCATACATAGAGGGTAGAAGCAGAACCAAGGCAGTCTGTTCATGCTATAAGTACATGATCAAGAAATGGCCTGACCTGGGGTCCAGTGAGGGCTCAGTCTCAGTGACATAAATATTATATCTAAGGAACAAACAACTGTTAGGTGTTCTCATTCTATAAAAGAGAGAAAGACAGTAAAAATTAGGTTGTTATCTTCAGCGTCTATTATCCAGATATTAGTTCTTTCAAGATGATTTCACCATAATAATGCAATCATCTCTTAAAGGTTTCTTGCTGAAGTAGCTTTGTATTGACAATTCAAATGAAAAACATGAGGTAAGCAAGCTGCTCAGTAGCTCACCATATCTAATGACTGGATTTCAAACCTTCATTCATAATTTTAAAAGAGAGCCAACTCTTCTAAGTTGTCCTCTTACCTGAGTACATGGCATGGGCATTCCACTGTGTGTGTACGTGAACACACACACACACACACACACACACACACACACAAGAAACACACACTTACACACAGATACACACACAGAGTCTTCAAAATAAGAAACTAAAAATGCAATATAGATTTATACTAGGAAAAGACAATGCGTAAATTAGAGGTACATGAGACTATAACACTAACATTCTGTAAAGTTACTCTGCATGCTGTTAAAATATGGACTTTTTATTTCTAAAATTTTCTTTGTATATGAATCTACATGTCTCTTTGTCCATCTATGTATCTTAATTCCAAATTTTGTTATACGTCTCAAGAAAGCAAAAAAAAGTTATGCATCTGTGCTTGCCTCTGAGCTCTGAGCCCACTGCCCTGTAGTGGTCTATACATATTCCCTGTTTTATGGCTTGACTTATGGCCAATTTCAAATTACTGCATCTTCAAGTGGACCTCCTTTTGCAGATGCTATTTTTTTTTCTTTTTCAACCTCCCTGGTTCCTTGCCCCAGGACTCAGACCATATCATATTTCTTTTCTTTTGTGGTTGTTTACCTTCTTGTGCCTTTATTGCAATTTTCTCCTATTTCAGGCTTCTATACCATCATTGATCCTTGTATTTCCAAACAAACAAGTCAAACTTGATATATTAACAACTGATTTTATTGTATCATACAGGGTCATTGAAAGCACAAGCTGGCTGAAAAGTATGTAATACAATCATGGCTGACCTTGAACTTCTGATCTAGGTATAACCATTCTCCTGAGTGTTGAGATATTGTTATGTTTTTTCTCATAAAACCTGGGATAAAACTAGTGTTATTCCCAGTATATGAAACCCCCAAAGAGATCACCAAGGACCAAAACTCTGATGCAACCAAACAAGAGAATCATTATTCAGGCTCCTGGGCCACAAGCCTTGTGGATACCAGAGCAGAGGCCCTGAGGTCTAAGGGAATGGGCTTTGTAATGGAAAATAAAACACATGTTGGAATTTTTCAGACTTGGCATTACATGATTGGGAAAGAAGGTAAGGTAAAGGAATGTTGGACTTTAGGCTGATTGGTTTACAGCATTTGTTCTTACTACAAGAAGGGACCACATATCTAAAATGGGAATCTTGACCTGGAAATGATTCATGCTTAATTAACCCATGCAGTTATCATTTGCTGTTCGTAGGTATTATGTATGTTTTGCTGTTCCCAGGAATATCTTGTGTTCTTTCTTTTCCCCTAGAACTCAATGGTTGGGCCCAAATCATTCTGAGCGAAAAAAATCCTAAAATGGTGTCTTAACAACAAAATGGAATTTGTTTTGCTACTTCTAGTCCCTTTACAAGATTTTTACAAACACTAGCTAAGCAGTCCATCAACTGAACTATATTTCAGCTGATGAATATTCAGTCCTTGAATATTTCCTTTACCTTTTCCTCCTCCTTTACATGTGTGTGTGTGTGTGTGTGTGTGTGTGTGTGTGTGTGAGAGAGAGAGAGAGAGAGAGAGAGAGAGAGAAAGAGAGAGAGAGAGAGAGAGAGAGAGTATGTATGTATGCTTTTGTGATGTTTGTCTCAGTTAACATGTGTTTGCATGTGAAAATATCCACAAATGCCCTGCATTAATGTTTGAATCTCTTTCTCTGTTTTCTACCTTAGCTAATTCTTTTTACCTGTATTTCTCTATTTGTCTGTCTGAGAGGGCATGCATGTTGCATAGTGTGTTGGTGAAGGACAGAAAAAAATGGGATTGTTGCCTTTCTTCCTCTGTCTTGTAGATAAGAGATAGTCTTATGCTAGCAGACTTGAGTACAGACTCACTCACTTAGCTATGTCATTGTCCACTGTCTTATTTTTCTGGAACAAGGGCTCTTGTGGTACTAAGAGCTAATAATTTTGGTAAGACTAGCAGGCCAGGGAGTTTGCAAAATCACTCTGTATTCACCACTCCCTATCTCCCATTGCTGTGGTTATAGATATACACTTACCAGTAATGGATATTATGGGGTGCTGAATATCTGGACTAAGGGTGTCTCACTTGGCTTTTAAGCACATTATCTACTGAGCTATCTACTCATCTCCTTCAAATGTAATTCATTGTTTTCTACTTATTAACCCCAAACCACTTGCTGTTCTTTTACTGTGAGTACCTCTATGAAATCAATTTTCTCAGTTTAATCCTCTTATGAAGACATGGGTTCCCCCTTTTCTTTCTTTGAAAAGCCTCAATTCACATTATCACTATTCTTTCTACTGAGACAGCTCACCTTCAGGAAAACAATAAATAAAACTGCAATGATGTAAAAATCAATGTCATTTCTTATTTTTAACGTTTTGTTAGCACCTATTAATTATAAAATTGTGTGCCTCAAATACAATAGTCAGGTACAGTTCTAAGGAGAGCCTCCTCTCCTTTATTTGAGGGATCCACATGGATACTAAGCTACGTGTCTGCTCCATGTTTGAAAGGAGTCTCCTTCCTGCCCATGTATGTTATTTGTTTGGTGGCTCTGTCTCTTGGCCTCTGAGAACCTCCAGGCTTCCAGGTTAGTTGACACTATCAATTCTTCCACCAACTCTCCCATAAAAGTCCCTGACCTCTTCCAATGTCTGTTAAAGGGTATATATATGTATGTATTTCAGTCAGGTGCTGGGTCTAGTCTTTTAGAGGACAGTTAGACTCAGCTACTCTTTTCAAGAATAACAGGGTCATTAATAATGTCAGGGATTTGTACTTGCACATGAGAAATTTTCAACAAAATATACTATGTAAAATATTATGGTAAAGATTCTTGAAAAATTTGTATGGTTAGACATCTGGGAAAACGTGAGTAAAACATTTTAGGCAAAGGTAAGGAAAGGAATGAATTATTATTAATTTTTACTGACATCTCTGTTCAACCTTAATTTAAAATTTCAATCAACCTTTGTTAAGTATATAGCAGGTCACTACATCCAAATACCCAGATCTGTACAAAAATACACCATCTTCTGGAAATATAAATCACTTTATATAGGAAAAGAAAGTTCTATATTTTATTCTGCATAAAGAAGCACATCATTTCTCCATCTCTTCACTGGCACAGGCACAGATAGGGAGCTATGTTGAATCTGGCTCTCCATTCTTCAGTTTTACCAGCAATAGGGTAGATCTCATTCCTCTAAATATAGAGTAGCTTTTGGAAAGTGAAATTTTAATGTAAACTTCTGTAAAAAAAATTCCATTCTGAAGGGGAAAGGAGAGATAGGTTCTTCCCAGGTAAATTTATGAATGGGTATGGAATTGGGTGACTGTTCTTGCAGAAATAATTCATCGTCAGAACTTCCAAACCTCTACTATGGTGACGTATATTTATAGAATAATATATTCTTCTGACTCTCAATATGAACTCTTTAAAAGTTATGTCACTGGTGTGCTAAATACATCTTGTTATTTTCCTAGTCTCCTTTATTTTATTCAAGATGAATTCTATAAATGAAAATATAATCTGAAAAACTTATAAAATTTCTGATAGATAGATAGATGAATGTACATGATAGCAAACATGAATGTACATTCTTGATTTCTACAGAGAATCACTTGGGTCATCATTTATCTGTGAGTAAAAACCCATGTTTTGTGAATCTTTCATTTGAGTGCCTATTGCAGTAGATTTCAGCTTTCCATATGTTCAAAGATTTTAATAGTTCCTCATGTCATAGTGTCTTCAACTATGATTTTATTGTTGTTGCTACTTCATAATTGTAATTTTTTTTCTTTTTTTTATATTTTTTTTATTTTCTATATTCTATGTTTACATTCCAAAGGCTTTCCCCTTTCCCAGTTCCCACCCACCATAGTTCCCATAGTTCCTCTCCCCCCCAACTATTCCCCAATCATTCCCACTCCCCCCTCGGTTTCTTTACTAAACTGGATGCAATCTTTACATGCCCAGGGTCCTCTCCTTCCTTCTTCTTGGGAATCATTTGACTTGCTATTTGTGTCTTGAGTATTTAGTGCTTCTGGGCTCATTAATATCCACTTATCAGTGATTGCATTTCATGTGCATTCTTTTGTGATTGGGTTAGCTCACTCAGGATGATATTTTCCAGGTCTAACCATTTACCTACAAATTGCATGAATTCATTATTTTTAATTGCTGAGTAGTAATCCATTGTATAAATATACCACATTTTCTATATCCATTCCTCCTTTGAGGGATATTTGGGCTCCTTCCAATTTCTGGCTATTATAAACAAGTTTGCTATAAACATAGTGGAGCATGTGCCTTTATTGCATGCAGGGGGAATCCTCTGGGTATATGCCCAGGAGTGGTATGCCAGGGTCCTCTGGAAGTGACATGCCCAATTTTCTGAGGAACCACCAAACTGATTTCCAGAGCGGTTTTACCATTTTGCAATCCCACCAACAGTGGAGGAGTGATCCTCTTTCTCCACATCCTCGCCAGCACTTGTTGTCTCTTGAGTTTTTAGTCTTAGCCATTCTGACTGGTGTGAGGTGGAATCTCAGGGTTGTTTTGATTTGCATTTCCCTGATGACTAATGATGTTGAACATCTTTTAAGGTGTTTCTCGGCCATCCGAATTTCTTCTGGTGAAAATTCTTTGTTTAGCTCTGTGCCCCATTTTTTGATAGGGTTATTTGGTTCTTTGGGGTCTAACTTCTTGAGTTCTTTGTATATATTGGATATTAGCCCTCTGTCGGATGTGGGGTTGGTGAAGATCTTTTCCTACTTTGTTGGTTGCCGTTTTGTCCTTCTGACAGTGTCCTTTGCTTTGCAGAAACTTTGTAATTTTATGAGGTCCCATTTGTCGATTCTTTTTTTTTTTTTTTTTGATTTTTTTTTATTGTATATATTCTATATTTACAATTCATTTCCCTTTTTCTGGTTCCCCACCCCCAAAGGTCCCACATGTCCTTTTCCCTCCCCCTGCTCCCGCATCCACCCCCTCCCACTTTACTGTTCTTGTACTCTCCCACAATGATGTTTTGGTCCATTCTAGCACCAGTGTCCACTCCTTTCTTCTTGTGAGACATCACTTGATATGTGATTTGTGTCTTTGGTGTTCCAAGCTTCTAGGCTAATATCCACTTATCAGTGACTGTATACCATGGGTATTCTTTTGAGACTGGGTCACCTCACTTAGTATGACATTCACCAGCTCCATCCATTTCTCTACGAATTTCATGAATTCATTGTTTCTAATGGCTGTATAGTACTCCATTGTGTATATATACCACATTTTTTGTATCCATTCCTCTGTTGAGGGACATCTGGGTTCTTTCCAGCTTCTGGCTATTATATATAAAGCTGCTATGAACATAGTGGAGCATGTATCCTTATTGCATGCTGGTGAATCTTCTGGGTATATTCCCAGGAGTGGTATGGCTGGGTCCTCTGGAAGTATCACGCCCAGTTTTCTGAGGAACCGCCATACTGATTCCCAGAGTGGTTGTACCAGCTTGCATTCCCACCAGCAGTGGAGGAGTGTTCCTCTTTCTCCACATCCTCGCCAACACCTGATATCTTCTGAGTTTTTAATCTTAGCCATTCTGACTGGTGTGAGGTGAAATCTCAGGGTTGTTTTAATTTGCATTTCCCTAATGACTAGTGATGTTGAACATTTTTTAAGGTGTTTCTCAGCCATCCGAATTTCTTCAGGTGAAAAGACTCTGTTTAGCTCTGTACCCCATTTTTGGATAGGGTTATTTGGTTTTCTGGGGTCTAACCTCTTGAGTTCTTTGTATACATTGGAGATTAGCCCTCTGTTGGATGTGAGGTTGGTGAAGATTTTTTCCCAATTTGTTGGTTGCTGATTTATCCTTTTGACAGTGTCTTTTGCCTTACAGAAACTTTGTAGTTTTATGAGGTCCCATTTGTCTATTCTTGCTCTTAGAGCATAAGCAATTGGTGTTCTGTTCAGGAATTTTTCCCCTGAGCCAATGTCCTCAAGGGTCTTCCCCAGTTTCTTTTCTATTAGTTTTAGTGTGTCTGGTTTTATGTGGAGGTCTTTGATCCACTTGGAGTTGAGCTTAGTGCAAGGAGATAAGAGTGGATCAATTCTCATTCTTTTGCATGTTGACCTCCAGTTGAGCCAGCACCATCTGTTGAAAAGGCTATCTTTTTTCCACTGGATGTTTTCAGCTCCTTTGTCGAAGATCAATTGGCCTGGCCATAGATGTGTGGGTTCAATTCTGGGTCTTCGATCCTATTCCATTGATCCGCTTCCCTGTCACTGAACCAATACCATGCAGTTTTTAATACCACTGCTCTGTAATATTGCTTGAGGTCCGGGATATTGATTCCCCCAGAAGTTCTTTTGCTGTTGATGATAGTTTTAGCTATCCTGGGTTTTTTGTTATTCCAGATGAATTTGAGAATTGCTCTTTCTAGCTCTAGGAAGAACTGAGTTGGGATTTTGATGGGAATTGCATTGAATCTGTATATTGCTTTGGGCAAGATTGCCATTTTGACTATATTAGTCCTGCCAACCCACGAGCATGGAAGATTTTCCCATTTTCTGATGTCCTCTTCATTTTCCCTCTTCAGAGACCTGAAGGTTTTGTCGTATAAATCTTTCAGATGTTTGGTTAGCATCACTCCAAGATACTTTATATCATTTGTGGCTATTGTGAAGGGTGTCATTTCCCTAATTTCTTTCTCGGCCTGCTTATCCTTCGCGTATAGGAAGGCTACTGATTTACTTGAGTTGATTTTATAGCCAGCCACTTTGCTGAAGTTGTTTATCAGTTGCAGGAGTTCTCTGGTGGAGGTTTTTGGGTCACTTAAGTAAACTATCATATCATCTGCAAATAGTGATAGTTTGACTTCTTCCTTTCCGATTTGTATCCCTTTGATTTCCCTCTGTTGTCGAATTGCTCTAGCTAGTACCTCAAGTACTATATTGAAGAGATATGGCGAGAGGGGACAGCCTTGTCTAGTCCCTGATTTTAGAGGGATTGCTTCGAGTTTTTCTCTGTTTACCTTGATGTTGGCTACTGGCCTGCTGTATATTGTTTTTTCTATGTTTAGATATGGGCCTTGAATTCCTGTTCTTTCTAGGACCTTTAGTATGAAAGGATGCTGAATTTTGTCAAATGCTTTTTCAGCATCCAATGAGATGACCATGTGGTTTTTTTCTTTGAGTTTGTTTATGTAGTGGATTACGTTGTTGGATTTCCGTATATTGAACCATCCCTGCATCCCTGGGATGAAGCCAACTTGATCATGGTGAATGATCGTTTTGATGTGTTCTTGGATTCGGTTGGCAAGTATTTTGTTTAGTATTTTTGCATCGATATTCATAAGAGAAATTGGCCTATAGTTCTCTTTCTTAGTTGGATCTTTGTGTGGTTTTGGTATCAGGGTAATTGTGGCTTCATAGAAAGAGTTGGGTAGTGTTCCTTCTGTTTCTATTTTGTGGAATAATTTGAAGAGTATCGGTATCAGGACTTCTTTGAAGGTCTGATAGAATTCTGCACTAAAACCGTCTGGTCCTGTGCTCTTTTTGGTTGGAAGACTGTCTATGACCCCTTCTATTTCTTTGGGGGTTATGGGTCTGTTTAGACGATCTATTTGATCCTGGTTTAATTTTGGTATTTGGTAACTGTCGAGGAAATTGTCCATTTCCTCCAGATTCTCCAGTTGTGTTGAGTATAGGTTTTTGTAGTAGGATCTGATGATTTTTTGAATTTCCTCAGTTTCTGTTGTTATATCTCCCTTTTCATTTCTAATTTTGTTAATTTGAATACTGTCTCTGTGCCCTTTAGTAAGTCTGGCTAGGGGTTTATCTATCTTGTTGATCTTCTCAAAGAACCAGCTCCTGGTTTTGTTGATTCTTTGTATGGTTCTCTTTGTTTCAACTTGATTGATTTCAGCCCTGAGTTTGATGATTTCCTGTCTTCTACTCCTCCTGGGTGAAATTGCTTCTTTTTGTTCCAGAGCTTTCAAGTGCGCCATTAAGTTGCTAGTATATGCTCTCTCCTGTTTCTTTTTGGAGACACTCAGGGCTATGAGTTTTCCTCTAAGCACTGCTTTCATTGTGTCCCATAGATTTGGGTATGTTGTGCCTTCATTTTCATTAAGTTCTAAGAATTCTTTGATTTCTTTCTTTATTTCTTCCTGGACTAAGGTATCATTGAGTAGAATATTGTTCAGCCTCCAAGCGTATGGGGATTTTCTGTTGTTTTTGTTGCTATTGAAGAACACTCTTACTCCATGGTGATCTGATAAGAGGCATGGGATTAGTTCGATCTTTTTATATTTTTTGAGATCTGTCTTGTGTCCAATTATATGGTCGATTTTGGAGAAGGTACCATGACGGGCTGAGAAGAAGGTATAGTCTATTGCTTTAGGGTGAAATGTTCTATATATATCTGTTAAATCCAATTGCTCCAAAGTTTCGATGAGTTTCTCCGTGTCTCTGTTTAGTTTCTGTTTTCCTGGTCGGTCCACTGTAGATAGTGGAGTATTGAGGTCCCCCACAATCATTGTGTTAGGTGCAATGTGTGCTTTGAGCTTTAGTAAGGTTTCTTTTACAAATGAGGTTGCCCTTACATTTGGAGCATAGATGTTTAGAATTGTGAGTTCCTCTTGGTGGATTCTTCCTTTGACTAGCAGGAAGTGACCTTCTGTGTCTCTTTTGATGACTTTGGGTTGAAAGTCAATTTTATCTGATATTAAAATGGCTACTCCAGCTTGCTTCCTGTGACCATTTGCTTGCAAAATTGTCTTCCATCCTTTTACTCTAAGGTAGTGTTTGTCTTTGACTCTGAGGTGTGTTTCCTGTAAGCAGCAAAATTTAGGGTCCTGTTTCCGTATCCAGTCTGTTAGTCTATGTCTTTTTATTGGGGAGTTGAGTCCATTGATGTTAAGAGATATTAAGGAATAGAGATTATTACTTCCTGACATTTTTGAAGTTATTTTTGTTTTTGAGTAGTTATCTTCCTTTGAGTTTGATGGAAGAAGTTTACTGTCTTGCTTTTTCTTGGGTGCCATTTCCTTCCTTGTGTTGGAGTTTTCCTCCTATTATCCTTTGTAGAGCTGGGTTAGTGGAAAGATATTGTGTAAATTTGGTCCTGTCATGGAATATTTTGATTTCTCCATCTATGTTGATTGAGAGTTTTGCTGGGTATAGTAGTCTTGGCTGACATTTGTTTTCTCTTAGGGTCTGCATGATGTCTGCCCAGGATCTTCTAGCTTTCATGGTTTCTGGAGAGAAGTCTGGTGTGATTCTGATAGGTCTTCCTTTATATGTTACTTGGCCCTTTTCTCTTACTGCCTTTAATATTCTTTCTTTGTTTAGTACATTTGGGGTTTTGATTATTATGTGACGGGAGGTGTTTCTGTTCTGGTCCAGTCTGTTTGGAGTTCTGTAGGCTTCTTGTACATTCATGGGCATCTCTCTCTTTAAGTTAGGAAAGTTTTCTTCCATAATTTTGTTAAAGATATTTGCTGGCCCTTTAAGTTGTAGATCTTCACTCTCATCTATCCCTATAATCCTTAGGTTTGGTCTTCTCATTGTGTCCTGGATTTCCTGGATGTTTTGGGTTACAAGCCTTTTGGATTTTGCATTTTCTTTGACTGTGGAGTCAATGGTTACTATGTTATCTTCAGCATCGGAGATTCTTATTTCTATCTCTTTTATTCTGTTGTTGATGTTTGCATCTATGACCCCTGTTTTCTTCCCAAGGTTTTCTATCTCCAAAGTTGCCTCCTTTTGTGATTTCTTAGTTGTTTCTACCTCTGTGTTCAGATCTTGGATGGTTTTGCTCAGTTCCATCATTTGTTTGTTTGTGTTTTCATGTAATTCTTTAATATATTTTTGTGCTCCCTCTTTCATGACTTCTGCCTGTTGTTTCAAGTTCTCCTGCATTTCTTTAACTGATTTTCTCACTTCCTCTTTATTGGTTTCTGTCTGATGGCCCATATTCTCCTGGAGTTCTTTAAGTGTTTTTTGTGTTTGGATTGTAAGAGCTTCTACTCTATTGATGTTCCCCTGCATTTCTTTAAGAGATTTGTTTATGTCTTTTTTGTGTTCCTCTAGGAGCATCATGACCTGTGCTTTTATATCTAACTCTTGTTTTTCTGGTGTGCTGGGGTATCCTGGACTTGCTGTGGTTGGCGAATTGGGTTCAGATGGTGCCATATTGCCTTGATTTCTGTTAATAACGTTCCTACGTTTGCCTTTTGCCATCTCTTTATCTCTGGCGTTAGTTGGGCTTATTGTAGATGGCGCCCTGCTGAAAGCACAGCACGCCTGTCCCCAGGAGACAGATCCCTTCTGGCAGCTTGTCTGTGCTGGACTATGCTCGCTCTGAGTCCAGGTCCCTGACTCCAGCTGCTAGAGTTCTGAGCTGTGCCCTGAGGCGGCCCGGTGGCCCCTCGCTGCTAGTCTGCTCAGAGAGCTGGTCCCGGCCGGTAGTCTGCTCCCGCAGCTGAGCTTTCTGTGCCCGGATCTCCTGCAGAGCTAAGCTAAGCTATAACTCTGGCCACACACCTGATTCCAGCCGCTCACTGAGTCCAGTGTGCCCGCTGTTTGCGCGCAGGGGTCTGGGGCAAGATGGCTGCCCCTGCTGAAAGCACAGCGTGTCCTTGGCTGAGCTGCTCGTACCCGGCTCTGCTGCTCCCTTCTGGCTGCGTTGTCTGTGCTGGACTATGCTCGCTCTGAGTCCAGGCCCCTGACTCCAGCTGCTAGAGTGCCGAGCTGTGCCCCGAGGCGGCCCGGTGGCCCCTTGCTGCTAGTCCGCTCGGAGAGCTGGTCCCGGCTGCTAGTCTGCACCCGCAGCTGAGCTTTCTCTCGTAATTGTAATTTTGCTACAGCATTGAAGGATTATGTAAATATATTTGCTTTCTTGTGGCTTATGTGAGTACCATTAAATCATTTATGGTATCATGCAATTTAATCACCAAAGGGTTTACCACCTACAGTTTGAGAACTAGTGGCATATTAGACTTTTGCAAAGAAGTCACAATATTCTTTCTGAGAACACAATTGTTTATCTAACATATAAGTGCCATTGATAGCAGAACAAGTTCTATAAATAATTAATTTTACTTGTTTCAATATAGAAGATAACCTAAGGACATAAGGGAATTCTGATTATTTTAATTTCAGGATCTATTTATCTTCATGGTGTGGCTATACAGTTCTCAAAGGAAGAGTTGGACTTTGTACAAAAGATGTCTGCCATATTGGAGAATGACAACAACATGGTGCCTGTGGGTAAAGATATTTTTATTCCATAATTTCTATTTCACCAGAGGGATGTCTAAAACAGCTATTAGTATTTGACTCTGATTATCCCTATTTTGTCTCTTTAGTTTTTATACATATTTATTACCGTCTAATTTACAACTCACATGTTCTGTACCTTTATCTTGCTTTTACATCTAATCTAAAGGTCATTCCATTTTACATGCCTTTTGAATATGAAGTCTGTGGAATTTATGTGAATCAAGTACAACTTCCATAGTCATCTTCTATAATGTGGTAAAAAATTTAAGAATTTTAAAAAGAATGTAGTTATGAAGAGTCTAATCATTTTGGAAAAAAAAATGACAACAAACTCTTTTCCATTTTATCTACATGACACAATCCTGTGCTTGTACCCAGCTACATTCAGTCATACATCTGTGTATCTATTTGAATGTACAGGTGTTACTGTTACAAAACCAGAGATAATTATCTGTCTTGATAAAAAAAAAATCCCTAGATTTTTGTACAGAGGAAAGAGAAAGAAAAGAACCAACATTTTGGAAAACAAAACAAAGCAAAACAAAACCATGTGATATAATGATTGTGAACCAGGAGCACTCTAGACCTGAAAGGCGGCTGTACAAGCTAATCAATAGAATTTAATCGTAAGCTTTTATTTAACAATAATGTACAACAATAGTGCATCATAATGTAATAAGAATTTTGCCTCATTTTGTTTGAGTAGTGGTGCTTTATAGTATATTATACCTATTAAAAAATTGTCGCCTGTAATCCCAGCACTTGGGAGGCAGGGGCAGGTGGATTTCTGAGTTCGAGGCCAGCCTGGACTACAGAGTGAGTTCCAGGGAAGCCAGGAGTGCACAGAGAAACCCTGTCTCAAAAAACTGGGAAAGGGGAAAGCCTTTGGAATGTAAACATAGAATATAGAAAATAAAAATTAAAAAAAAGAAGAAAAGAATAAAAAAGAAACTGGGATGTCTAATAATTAAAACAAAAAAAATTCTAAAAAAAAAAAAAAAAACCTGAAAAAATGTCGATTAGCTTAGTCCAGGAAGAAATAAAGAAAGAAATCAAAGAATTCTTAGAACTTAATGAAAATGAAGGCACAACATACCCAAATCTATGGGACACAATGAAAGCAGTGCTTAGAGGAAAACTCATAGCCCTGAGTGTCTCCAAAAAGAAACAGGAGAGAGCATATACTAGCAACTTAATGGCATACATGAAAGCTCTGGAACAAAAAGAAGCAATTTCACCCAGGAGGAGTAGAAGACAGGAAATCATCAAACTCAGGGCTGAAATCAATCAAGTTGAAACAAAGAGAACCATACAAAGAATCAACAAAACCAGGAGCTGGTTCTTTGAGAAGATCAACAAGATAGATAAACCCCTAGCCAGACTTACTAAAGGGCACAGAGACAGTATTCAAATTAACAAAATTAGAAATGAAAAGGGAGATATAACAACAGAAACTGAGGAAATTCAAAAAATCATCAGATCCTACTACAAAAACCTATACTCAACACAACTGGAGAATCTGGAGGAAATGGACAATTTCCTCGACAGTTACCAAATACCAAAATTAAACCAGGATCAAATAGATTGTCTAAACAGACCCATAACCCCCAAAGAAATAGAAGGGGTCATAGACAGTCTTCCAACCAAAAAGAGCACAGGACCAGACGGTTTTAGTGCAGAATTCTATCAGACCTTCAAAGAAGTCCTAATACCAATACTCTTCAAATTATTCCACAAAATAGAAACAGAAGGAACACTACCCAACTCATTCTATGAAGCCACAATTACCCTGATACCAAAACCACACAAAGATCCAACTAAGAAAGAGAACTATAGGCCAATTTCTCTTATGAATATCGATGCAAAAATACTAAACAAAATACTTGCCAACCGAATCCAAGAACACATCAAAACGATCATTCACCATGATCAAGTTGGCTTCATCCCAGGGATGCAGGGATGGTTCAATATACGGAAATCCATCAACATAATCCACTACATAAACAAACTCAAAGAAAAAAAACACATGGTCATCTCATTGGATGCTGAAAAAGCATTTGACAAAATTCAGCATCCTTTCATGCTAAAGGTCCTAGAAAGAACAGGAATTCAAGGCCCATATCTAAACATAGTAAAAGCAATATAAAGCAGACCAGTAGCCAACATCAAGGTAAATGGAGAAAAACTTGAAGCAATCCCTCTAAAATCAGGGACTAGACAAGGCTGTCCCCTCTCACCATATCTCTTCAATATAGTACTTGAGGTACTAGCTAGAGCAATTCGACAACAGAGGGAAGTCAAAGGGATACAAATCGGAAAGGAAGAAGTCAAACTATCACTATTTGCAGATGATATGAGAGTTTACTTAAGTGACCCAAAAAACCTCCACCAGAGAACTCCTTCAACTGATAATCAACTTCAGCAAAGTGGCTGGCTATAAAATCAACTCAAGTAAATCAGTAGCCTTCCTATATGCGAAGGATAAGCAGGCCGAGAAAGAAATTAGGGAAATGGCACCCTTCACAATAGCCACAAATGATATAAAGTATCTTGGAGTGACGCTAACCAAACATGTGAAAGATTTATACGACAAAAATTTCAGGTCTCTGAAGAGGGAATTGAAGAGGACATCAGAAAATGGGAAAATCTTCCATGCTCGTGGGTTGGCAGGACTAATATAGTCAAAATGACAATCTTGCCCAAAGCAATATACAGATTCAATGCAATCCCCATCAAAATCCCAACTCAGTTCTTCATAGAGCAAGAAAGAGCAATTCTCAAATTCATCTGGAATAACAAAAAACCCAGGATAGCTAAAACTATCATCAACAGCAAAAGAACTTCTGGGGGAATCAATATCCCGGACCTCAAGCAATATTACAGAGCAGTGGTATTAAAAACTGCATGGTATTGGTTCAGTGACAGGGAAGCGGATCAATGGAATAGGATCGAAGACCCAGAATTGAACCCACACATCTATGGCCAGGCCAATTGATCTTCGACAAAGGAGCTGAAAACATCCAGTGGAAAAAAGATAGCCTTTTCAACAGATGGTGCTGGCTCAACTGGAGGTCAACATGCAGAAGAATGAGAATTGATCCACTCTTTTCTCCTTGCACTAAACTCAACTCCAAGTGGATCAAGGACCTCCACATAAAACCAGACACACTAAAACTAATAGAAAAGAAACTGGGGAAGACCCTTGAAGACATCGGCTCAGGGGAAAAATTCCTGAACAGAACACCAATTGCTTATACTCTAAGAACAAGAATAGACAAATGGGACCTCATAAAACTACAAAGTTTCCGTAAGGCAAAAGACACTGTCAAAAGGATAAATCGGCAACCAACAAATTGGGAAAAAATCTTCACCAACCCCACATCCGACAGAGGGCTAATCTCCAATGTATACAAAGAACTCAAGAGGTTAGACCCCAGAAAACCAAATAACCCTGTCCAAAAATGGGGTACAGAGCTAAACAGAGACTTTTCACCTGAAGAAATTCGGATGGCTGAGAAACACCCTAAAAAATGTTCAATATCACTAGTCATTAGGGAAATGCAAATTAAAACAACCCTGAGATTTCACCTCACACCAGTCAGAATGGCTAAGATTAAAAACTCAGAAGACATCAGGTGTTGGCGAGGATGTGGAGAAAGAGGAACACTCCTCCACTGCTGGTGGGAATGCAAGCTGGTACAACCACTCTGGGAATCAGTATGGCGGTTCCTCAGAAAACTGGGCGTGATACTTCCAGAGGACCCAGCCATACCACTCCTGGGAATATACCCAGAAGATTAACCAGCATGCAATAAGGATACATGCTCCACTATGTTCATAGCAGCCTTATATATAATAGCCAGAAGCTGGAAAGAACCCAGATGTCCCTCAACAGAGGAATGGATACAAAAAATGTGGTATATATACACAATGGAGTACTATTCAGCCATTAGAAACAATGAATTCATGAAATTCTTAGAGAAATGGATGGAGCTGGAGAACGTCATACTAAGTGAGGTGACTCAGTCTCAAAAGAATACCCATGGTATACAGTCACTGATAAGTGGATATTAGCCTAGAAGCTTGGAACACCAAAGACACAAATCACATATCAAGTGATGTCTCACAAGAAGAAAGGAGTGGACACTGGTGCTAGAATGGACCAAAACATCATTGTGGGAGAGGACAAGAACAGTAAGTTGGGAGGGGGTGGATGCGGGAGCAGGGGGAGGGAAAAGGACATGTGGGACCTTTGGGGGTGGGGAACCAGAAAAAGGGAAATAAATTGTAAATATAGAATATATACAATAAAAAAAAGAAAAAATAATGTTGATTAGCCTTCCAGTTTGCACTTCTGATGGGAGAAGAGCTCCTTTTACAATAGCCACAAACAATATAAAGTATCTTGGTGTGAATCTAACCAAACAAGTGAAAGATTTATATGACAAAACCTTCAGGTCTCTGAAGAAGGAAATTGAAGAAGACCTCAGAAAATGGAAAAATCTTCCATGCTCGTGGGTTGGCACGATTAATATAGTTAAAATGGCAATCTTGCCAAAAGCAATATACAGATTCAGTGCAATCCCCATCAAAATCCCAACTCAGTTGTTTATAGAGTTAGAAAGAGCAATTCTCAAATTCACCTGGAATAACAAAAAACCCAGGATAGCTAAAACTATCATCAACAGTAAACGAACTTCTGGGGGAATCAATATCCCTGACCTTAAACAGTACTACAGAGCAATTGTGTTAAAAACTGCATGGTATTGATACAGCAACAGGCAAGTGGATCAATGGAATAGGATTGAAGACCCAGAAATAACCCACAGACTTATGGTCACTTGATCTTTGATAAAGGATCCACAACCGTCCAGTGGAATAAAGATAGCCTTTTCAACAAATGGTGCTGGTTCAACTGAAGGTCAACATGCAGAAGAATGTGAATTGACCCACTCTTATCTCTTTGCACTAGGATCAACACCAAGTGGATCAAGGACCTCCACATAAAACCAGACACACTGAAACTATTAGAAAAGAAACTTGGGAAGACCCTGGAGGAAATAGTCACAGGGGGAAAGTTCCTGACCAGAACACACTAAGATCAAGAATTGACAAATGGGACCTTATAAAATTACAAAGTTTCTGCAAGGCAAAGGACACTGTCAGAAGGACAAAACTACAACCAACAAAGTTTGAAAAGATCTTCACCAACCCCACATCTGACAGAGGGCTAATATCCAATATATACAAAGAACTCAAGAAGTTAGACCCCAAAGAACCAAATAACCCTATCAAAAAATGGGGTACAGAGCTAAACAAACAATTTTCACCAGAAGAAATTCGGATGGCTGAGAAGCACCTTAAGAGATGTTCAACATCATTAGTCATCAGGGAAATGCAAATCAAAACAACCCTGAGATTCCACCTCACACCATTCAGAATGGCTAAGATTAAAAACTCAAGAGACAAGTGCTGGCGAGGAGGTGGAGAAAGAGGAGCACTCCTCCACTGTTGGTGTGATTGCAAAATGGTAAAACCACTCTGGAAATCAGTTTGGTGGTTCCTCAGAAAATTGGGCATGTCACTTCCAGAGGACCATGTCATACCACTCCTGGGCATATACCCAGAGGATTCCCCTGCATACAATAAAGACACATGCTCCACTATGTTTATAGCAGCCTTGTTTATAATAGCCAGAAATTGGAAGGAGCCCAAATATCCCTCAAAGTAGGAATGGATACAAAAATTGTGGTATATTTATACAATGGAATACTACTTAGCAATTAAAAATAATGAATTCATGCAATTTGTAGGCAAATGGTTAGACCTGGAAAACAGCATCCTGAGTGAGTTAACCCAATCACAAAAGAATACACATGAAATGCAATCACTGATAAGTGGATATTAATGAGCCCAGAAGCCCTAAATACTCAAGGCACAATTAGCAAGTCAAATGATTCCCAAGAAGAAGAAAGGAGAGGACCCTGGGCCTGTAAAGATTGGATCCAGTTTTGTAGAGAAACCGTGGGGGGATTGGGAATGATTTGGGAATAGTTCGGGGGAGAGGAATTATTGGACATATGGTGGGGGGGGGGACCGGGAAAGGGGAAAGCCTTTGGAATGTAAACATAGAATATAGAAAATAAAAATTAAAAAAAAAAAAAGTACTGAAACTGTACCGAGTATGGGGAGGGGCTGGAGCCACTGCCCAAATCCCAGTCTTGATTAAACTGCTGTCCAGAATTAAATATTCAATAACTGAAAAAAAAATGAAAAACACAGAATGCCTTTACAAATTTCTTCACATTATTTGTCCTACTCATGAATAACAACTCAATCTACAGCTATAATTGCTGAGGTTCAACACTTCAGAAGCCTCATACTGGATCCCTTATCAAAACTAATGCTTGTAAGTAAACTAATCCATTAAATCTACATGTATATACTATGGGTATCTTTGGCAATGTGATCACATTTGGATCTGAAGCCAACCCTCCAAAAGCAGTGCTAATATCACCATTTCATGGAGGAAGACACTGAACAACAAAAACACTCTATCACATTTCACAGACACAGATTGTGTCCCAAGCTTGCATTATAAATAGAGCACAGAAGGATTCAAAGAACAATGTGATTGTTACCATCTTCCTTTCTATGATTTGGTTCATTTCCTCATTAAACCTTTCTTGGGATTTGAAATAATGTCATAAAAACATTCTCAGCTGGAAAAAAATCAAATGATGGATTTTAATAAAAAGCATTCTCACATAAAAAAAAAATAAAACAAAACAAAACAAAAACGGAAAAAATGTCGATTAGCCTTCCAGTTTGCACTTCTGATGGGAGAAGAGCTCTGCTCTGGACCACAAGCCATTTAGCTCATACATAAGTGGCATATTGATTCTCCAGATATTCTGAAACTTTATTCTGATACATGTGGATCACAGACTCTCAGAAGGGACAGGTTACAGTCAGAAATGGCAAGGAAAATTAACAGCAGAGAAAACCAAATAGCTAGAGGCAATCATAAGAACTTACACAACAGAAACTAATACTACTAAGCAACAGAGGATCACAGGAAACTCTCTGGTGAAATCCCTCCAGTTTCCTTCTGCTTGAGACTACACCTTGGCACCATGCACCATATCCTAGTGACTCAAAAGAGGTAGCTAACCATTCAGGAGTGCAGCAGAGGTAGGACCACACCCGGTGCTCAGAGGAAACAGCCAGATATCCTGAGGACACAAGAGGCTATGAATATCCTGGGACAGGTGTCTTCCAATTACCACCTGCACCCAGAGTTAATCAGGCCCACAGAGCTACATACACAAATGCAACCACAAGAGAGAAGGTCTTGGAGGAGTACCTACATACACAGAGAGAACAGGTCTCCCAGGAGTACAGATAAGCCACAGTCAGAGACAGCAACAGCATCTAATACCAGAGATAACCAGATGGCAAAAGGCAAATGCAAGAACATCGCCAACAGAAACCAAGGTAATATGCTACTATCTGAACCAAGTTCTCCCACAGCAGCAAGTCCTAGATACCCCAACAGAGTGGAAAAGCAAGACCTGGATTTACAATCACATCTCATGATGCTGATAGATGATTTTAAGAAGGAAGTAGTTTTTAAAATTGTTTTTATTTAAATGTTAAGAAAAAAAAAGGCTTTTCCTCCAAAGTATCACATGTGAACCTAAAACACCCTGACCTCTTTATCTCCTCCTTGATTGTGTGAATAACTATGAGATCACCTCTTAGAACTGGTTTTCAGCTTTAGCTGCAGCAGCTGTGCTGCCACATGTGTGTGTGTGTGTGTGTGTGTGTGTGTATATATATATATATATATATATATATATATATATATATATATGATGTTGTACATTGCACAGTTTGGTCCATTTCCCAGACAACCCCTTATAATATGGCAAGTTAAAAAGTTGCTGACCTGCACAAAGCAAGACACAGCTATTTACTCTCTTGCCAGACATTGCCCTTCTTTGTGCAATGTTCTACAGCTCTCTGTAAATAGCCCTTGCTGTCTCAGCAGCCAATCAAACTACAGTTTATTTTTTCTCAGTTTTTATTTTGATTTGTTTCCTTTCTAATTGATGTGTGGAAAAGTTCTAGGTTCAGTTGAAGTTACTGATGAAGAAACACAGTTGAGATTTTTTTCAGTGAGAAAATCTACATATTTGTATTTCAACAATGTAGCTAAAAACTTGGTGTAAATTTCTCATTTTATGTCTTTTTTTGGTTTAATGAATATCATTTATTCAGTATGAAATATTTATATTATATACTCCACATGTTAAAAATAATTGCACATTAAATATTGTTTAAAAAATGGAAGTACAGGAGGACATGAGACAACATGTAGAAGCCCTTCAAAAGGAAACATAAAAATCACTTACAGAAATACAGGAGAACATGCGTCAAGAGATAGAAGCCCAAAAATAGGAAACACAAAAATAACTTGAAGAGCCTAGGTCAATAGGTAGAAGCCCTGAAAGAGGAAACACAATTTTCCCTTAAAGAATTACAGGAAAACACAAACAAATAAGTGAAGGATTGAACAAAACCACCCAGGATCTAAAAATGGAAATAGAAACAATTAAGAAATCCCCATGGGAGTCAACTTTGTTGAAAGAAAATGTTGGAAATAAATCAGGAGTCACAGATGCAAACAAACGCAACAGAATACAAGATATAGAAGATATAATATCAGGTGCTGAAGATACAGTCAAAGAAAATACAAAATGCAAAAAGCTTGTAATCCAAAACCTCCAGGAAATCCAGGACAAAATGAGAAGACCAAATCTAAGGCTTGTAGGTGGAGAAGAGATCGAAGTTCAACAACTTAAAGTGCCAGTAAATATTTTCAAAAGATTAGAGAAAAAATTTCCCTAATCTAAAGAGAGAGAGATGCCCATGTACATAAAAGAAGCCTACAGAACTCCAAATAGACTAAACCAGAACAGAAATACCTCCTGTCACATAATAAGCAAAACACCAAATGTACTAAACCAAGAAAAAGAAATAAAACCAGTAATAGAAAAAGGCCAAGTAACACATAAAGGAAGACCTATCAGAATTACACCAGACTTCTGACCAGACACCATGAAAGCTAGAAGATCCAAGGCAGATCTAATACAAACTCTAAGAAAACACAAATGACAGCCCAGACTACTATAACAGCAAAACTCTCAATCACCATAGACGGATAAACCAAGATATTCCATGATAAAACCAAATTTATACAATATCATTCCACAAATCCAGGCCTACAAAGGATAAAAGATGGAAAACATCAATACAAGGATGGCAACTACATCATAGAAAAAGCAAGATAGCAACCTTCTTTCATCAAACCCAAAAGAAAACCACTAACCACTCAAACATAAAAATAACAACAAAAATAACAGGAAGCACCAATCACCAATCCTTAATATTTTTTAAGATTGATGGACTCAATTCCCTAATAGGAAGACATTGACTAACAAACTGGATAAGAAAATAGGACCCAGCATTTTGCTGCATATAGGAAACACAGCTTGGTGTCAAAGACAAATACTATCTCAGAGTAAAAGACTGGAGAACAATTTTCCAAGCAAATGGTCAGAGGAAAGAAGCTGGAGTAGACCTTCTAATATTGGATCAAATTGACTTTCAAACAAAAATCATCAAAAAAAGACATGGAAGAACACTTCATACTCATTAAAGGAAAAAACGACCAAGACTCTCAATTCTGAGCATGTATGCTCCTAATGCAAGGTCACTTTCATTCATAAAAGAAACATTACTAAATCTCAAAGTACACATTGCCCTGTACACAATAATTGTGGGAGACTTCAACACTCAACTCTCCTCAGTGGACTGATCCAGGAAACACAACCTAAAAATTGACAGTAAAACTAATTGAAGTTTTGGACCAAATGGATTTAACACACACACAAACACACACACACATACACACACACACACACAAATATACATATTATAAATATAAATATAAATAAATATATGTTGAAAATATATGAAATGTTTCAAATACATATACAGAACATTTCATCCTAAATCCAAAAATATACCTTCTTCTCAGTATGTCACAGTACCTTCTCCAAAATTGACAAAAATCATAAAACAGACCTCAAAAGATATAAGAAGATTAAAATAATCCCATGCCTCCAATTAGATTACTATGGAATAAGGGTAGTCCTGAATAGCAGTAAAAACAACAGAAAGCTGAACAATGATCTACTCAATAATAACTTGGCCAAGGAAGAAATAAGGAAAAAAAATCAAAGATTTTTTTTTAATTTATTGAAAAATGAAGGCACAATATACCCAGACTTATGGTACACAACGAAAGCAAGCAGAGCTAAGAGGAAAACCCATAGCCCTGAGTGCCTCCAAAAAGAAGCTAGAAAAAGCATACACTATCAGCTTAATGGCACACCTGAAAGCTCTGGAACAGAAAGAAGCTAATATACCCAAAAGGAGAAGACAGGAAATCATCAAATTCAGGGCTGAAATCAACCAAATAGAAAGAAAAAGAACCATACAAAGAATCGAAAAAAACCTGGAGCTGGTTGTTTGAGAAAATCAACAAAATACTTAAACCCTTAGCCAGACTAACCAGAGGGTACAATGAAAGTATCCAAATTAACAAAATCAGAAATAAAAAGGAACTATAGCTATAGAAACTGAGGAAACTAAAAAATCATCAGATCCTACTACAAAAGTCTATACCCAACACAACTCAAAAATCTGGATGAAATGGGCAATTTCCAAGACAGATACCAAGTAGCAAAATTAAAACAGAATTGAATAGACTATCTAATCAGTCCCATAACCCCCAAAGAAATTGAAACTGTCATTGAAAGTCTTCCAACCAAAAAAGCACAGGACCAGATGGCTTTACTGCAGAATTCTATCAGACCTTCAAAGAAGACCTAACACCAATACTCTTCAAACTATTCCACAAAATAGAAACAGAAGGAACACGACCTAACTCATTCTATGAAGCAACAATTAGGCTAATACCAAAACCACACAATGATCCAACAAAGAAGGAGAACTTCAGGGCAATTATCCTTTTGTATAGCGATGAAATAATAATCAATAAAATTCTTGCCAACTGAATCCAAGAACATATCAAAAATGATCATTCACCCTGATCAAGTAGGCTTCATCCTAGGGATGTAAGGATTGTCAAATATACAGAAAACCATTAATGTAATCCACTACATAAACAAATTCAATGAAAAAAAAAAAACATGTTCATTTCATTAGATGCTGAAAAACCATTTGACAAAATTCAGCATCATGTAATGCTAAAAGATTTAGAAGGATCAGGAATTCAAGACCTATATTTAAACATAGTAAAAGCAATATACAGCAAATCAGTAGCCAACATCAAAGTAAATGGAGAGAAACTTGAAGCAATTCAACTAAAATCAGGGACTAGACACTAGCTGCACTCTCTCTATACCTATTCAATATAATACTTTTAGTTCCAGCTAGAGCAATTAGACAACAAAGCAAGTTCAAAGGGATACAAATTGGAAAGGAAGAAGTCAAATTATCACTATTTGCAGATGATATTATAGTATACTTAAGTGACTCCAAAAAAACTCCACCAAAGAATGGCTACAGTTGAGAAACAAAATCAGAAAGTTGCACGGATATAAAATTAACTCAAATAATCAGTGGCCTTCCTATACTCAAAAGATAAACAGGCTAAGAAAGAAATTTGGGAAACATCACCCTTCAAAATAATCACAAATAATATAAAATACCTTGGTATGACTTAAACCAAACAAGTGAAATATCTGTAGGACAAGAACTTCAAGGATCAGAAGAAAAAAATAAAAGAAGACCTCAGGAGAAAGAAAGATCTCCCATGCTCGTGGATGGACAGGATTAATATCTTAAAAAATGGCCATCCTACCAATATTAATCTATAGATTCAACCCAATCCCCATTAAAACCCCAAATCATTTCTTCCTATAGTTAGTAAAAGCAATTCTCAAATTCATCTAAATAACAGAAAAAAAAAACCAGCATAGCTAAAACTATTCTCAACATTAAAAGAACTTCTGGGGGAATCAATTTCCCAGACCTCAAGCAGTAATAGAGAGTGCTAGTGTTAAAAACTGCATGGTATTTATACAGCGACAGGCAAGTAGATTAATGGAATATAATTGAAGTCCCTGAAATGAACACATATACCTATAGTCACTTGATCTTTGACAAAGGAACTAAATCCATCCAGTTGAAAAAAGATAGCTTTTTCAATAAATGGTGCTCACTCAACTGGTATCTAGCATGCAGAAGAATGCCAACTGATCCATTCTTATCTTCTTATACTAAGATCAAGCCCAAGTGGATCATGGGCCTCCACATAAAACCCGACACACTGAAACTAATAGAAAAGGAACTGGGGAAGACCCTTTAACACATGGGCACAGGGGAAAAGTTCCTGAACTGGATACCAAGAGTCAGTGCCCTAAGATTAAGAATTGACAAATGGAAACTCAAAAAATTACAATGTTTCTGTAAAGCAAAGGACACTGTTAATTGGGCAAACAGTAACCAACAAATTGGGAAAAGATCCTTACCATCTCTACATTTGACAGAGGCCTAATATCCAATATATACAAAGAACTCAAGAAGTTAGACTCCAGAGAAGGAACTAACCCTATTAAAAATGTGGTACTGAGCATGTGTCTTTATTGTATGCAGGGGAATCCTCTGGGTATATGCCCAGGAGTGGTATGCCAGGGTCCTCTGGAAGTGACATGCCCAATTTTCTGAGGAACCGCCAAACTGATTTCCAGAGCAGTTTTACCATTTTGCAATTCCACCAACAGTGGAGGAGTGTTCCTCTTTCTCCACATCCTCGCCAGCACTTGTTGTCTCTTGAGTTTTTAATCTTAGTCATTCTGACTGGTGTGAGGTGGAATCTCAGGGTTGTTTTGATTTCCATTTCCCTGATGACTAATGATGTTGACACATGCTCCACTATGTTTATAGCAGCCTTGTTTATAATAGCCAGAAATTGGAAGGAGCCCAAATATCCCTCAAAGGAGGAATGGATACAAAAATTGTGGTATATTTATACAATGGAATACTACTTAGCAATTAAAAATAATGAATTCATGCAATTTGTAGGTAAATGGTTAGACCTGGAAAACAGCATCCTGAGTGAGTTAACCCAATCACAAAAGAATACACATGAAATGCAATCACTGATAAGTGGATATTAATGAGCCCAGAAGCCCTAAATACTCAAGGCACAATTAGCAAGTCAAATGATTCCCAAGAAGAAGAAAGGAGAGGACCCTGGGCCTGTAAAGATTGGATCCAGTTGTGTAGACCCAGAACAGAGAAATCGTCGGGTGTGTGTGTGTGTGTGTGTGTGTGTGTGTGTGTGTGAATGATTGGGGAATAGATGGGGGGGGGAGAAATTATGGGACGTATGGTGGGGGGGAACTGGGAAAGGGGAAAGTCTTTGGAATGTAAACATAGAATATAGAAAATAAAAATTAAAAAAAATGCAATACTAAAAAAAAAAATGTGGTACCAAGCTAAATAATGAATTTTCACCTGAGGAATATCGAATGGCTGAGAAGCCTTTAAAGAAATGTTCAACATCCTTAGTCATCAGGGAAATGCAAATCTAAACAACCCTGAGATTTTTCTTTACAGGTCAGTATGACTAACAAAAAAAAAAAAAAAAAAAAAACAAACTCAGGAGACAGCAGGTGCTGGAGAGGTTGTGGGAAAAAAGGCACACTCCTGATGAAACCACTCTGGAAATCATTTTGTCTTTTCCTCAGAAAATTGGGCCTAATACTACTGGAGGACCTTGCTATACCACTCCTGGGTGTATACCCAGAGGATTCTTCAGCATGTAATTAGGACACATGCTCTTCTATGTTAATCACTGCCCTATTTATAATAGCCAGAAGCTGGAAAGGACCCAGATTTACCTCAACAGAGGAATGGATACAGAAAATGTGGTATATATTCACAATGGAATGCTACTCAGCTATTAAAAACAATGCATTCATAAAATTCTTAGACAAATGGATGGAACTAGAAAATATCAACCTGAGTGCGGTAACTCAACCACAAAAGAACTCACATAGTATGTATTGACTGATAGGTGGATGTTAGCCCAAAAGTGTGGAATACCCAAGACACATTTCACATATCAAAGATTGCCCAAGAAGGAGAAAGAACTAAGTATGGATACTTGGGTCCTTGTAGAATAGGGAACAAAATACCCACAGAAGGAGATACAGAGACAAAGCTAGGAACAGAGTATGAGGGAAAGACCATCCAGAGACTGTCCAACTCAGGGATCTATCTCATATACAGTTACAAAATCCAGATATTGTTGTGGATGCCCACAAGTCCTGGATGTCAGAGCTGGATATAGCTATCACCTAGGCGTCTCTGCTAGTGCATGACAAATACTGAGAGGGACACTTTCAGCCAGCCATTGAACTGAGCACAGGGTCCCCAATGGTGGAGCTAAAGAAAGGACCCAAGGAGCTGAAGGGGTTTGCAGCACCACAGGAGGAACAACAGTATGAATCATCCAGTACTCCCAGAGCTCCCAGGGACAAAATCATCAACCAAAGAATACACATGGGGTTATCCATGTCTCCACACTCATAGACAGCAGAGAATGCTCTTGTTAGACACCAATGGGAGGAGAGGCCCTTGGTCCTGGAGATATTTGATTCCATAGTAAAGAGGAATACCAGGATAGGGAAGCGAGAGAGGGTTGACTGGGGAAGGGGAGATGGCTTATAGGATTTTTCGGGGAGGGGGAAATGAGGAAAAGGGAAAGCATTTGAAATGTAAATAAAGAATATATTTAATAAAAAATAAAGCATATATACTCTTAAAAGTCAATACAATTATGCCAGACATAAGAAGGAGTTCAGAAAAAGCAAATTTATTGGTTTTCCTTTATTTTATAGGAACTTCCCCTTTGAGAAACAATGGTTTAAAACATGTTTGATTAAGAAAATAAAATACATCATAAAATATTTTAATTTCGATTTATGTTTATCTTATTTAGTGTGAGACATACATGGATTAATAGGGTCCATGTTTCTGTAGTCGTTGACAGAGCATCATCCTCCTAATAACCTTGATTGTATCCAGGATATAAGATAGGTGTGACCTATTGAATGTTTTTTTTTTGTTTTTTTTGTTTGTTTGTTTGTTTGTTTTAGTTTTCTTTTTTTTTCCATTTTCTTTTTTTTTTATTGGATATATTCTATATTTACATTTCATTTCCCTTTTTTTTTTTGTTTCCCCACCGCCCTAAGGTCCCACATGCCCTTTTCCCTCCCCCTGCTCCCTCATCAACCCCTTCCCACTTCCCTGTTCTGGTATTCCCCTACACTGATGCTTTGATCCTTTCCAGCATTAGTGTCCATTCCTTTCTTCTTGTCAGAAATCATTTGGTATGTGAATTGTGTCTTTGGTGTCCCACGATACTAGGCTAATATCCACTTATCAGTGAGTGCATAACATGGGTATTCTTTTGAGACTGGGTTACCTCACTTAGAATGATGTTCTCCTGCTCCATCGATTTCTCTAAGAATTTCATGAATTCATTGTTTCTAATGGTTGAATAGTATTCCATTGTGTATATATACCACATTTTTTGTATCCATTCCTCTATTGAGGGACATCTGGGTTCTTTCCAGCTTCTGGCTATTATAAATAAGGCTGCTATGAACATCGTGGAGCATGTATCCTTATTGCATGCTGGGCAGTCTTCTGGGTATATTCCCAGGAGTGGTATGGCTGGATCCTCTGGAAGTATCATGTCCAGTTTTCTGGGGAACCGCCAGACTGATTTCCAGAGTGGTTGTACCAGCTTGCAGTCCCACCAGCAGTGGAGGAGTGTTCCTCTTTCTCCACATCCTCGCCAACACCTGATGTCTTCTGAGTTTTTAATCTTAGCCATTCTGACAGGTGTGAGGTGAAATCTCAGGGTTGTTTTGATTTGCATTTCTCTAATGACTAGTGATGTTGAACATTTTTTAAGGTGTTTCTCAGCCATTCGAATTTCTTCAGGTGAAAAGTCTTTGTTTAGCTCTGTACCCCATTTTTGGATAGGGTTATTTGGATAGGGTTTTCTGGGGTTTAACTTCTTGATTTCTTTGTATACATTGGATATTAGCCCTCTGTCGGATGTGGGGTTGGTGAAGATCTTTTCCCAATTTGTTGGTTGCCAATTTGTCCTTTTGACAGTGTCTTTTGCCTTACAGAAACTTTGGAATTTTATGAGTTCCCATTTGTCTGTTCTTGATCTTAGAGCATGAGCAATTGGTGTTCTGTTCAGGAATTTTCCCCCTGAGCCAATGTCCTCAAGGGTCTTCCCCAGTTGCTTTTCTATTAGTTTTAGTGTGTTTGGTTTTATTTGGAGGTCCTTGATCCACTTGGAGTTGAGCTTAGTGCAAGGAGATAAGAGTGGATCAATTCTCATTCTTCTGCATGTTGACCTCCAGTTGAGCCAGCACCATTTGTTGAAAAGGCTATCTATTTTTCCACTGGATGTTTTCAGCTCCTTTGTCGAATACCAATTGGCCATATATGTGTGGGTTCAATTCTGGGTCTTCAATCCTATTCCATTGATCCACTTCCCTGTCACTGTACCAATACCATGCAGTTTTTAACACTACTGCTCTGTAGTATTGCTTGAGGTCCGGGATATTGATTCCCCCAGAAGTTCGTTTACTGTTGATGATAGTTTTAGCTATCCTGGTTTTTTTTGTTATTCGAGGTGAATTTGAGAATTGCTCTTTCTAACTCTATAAAGAACTGAGTTGGGATTTTGATGGGGATTGCGTTGAATCTGTACATTGCTTTTGGCAAGATTGCCATTTTAACTATATTAATCATGCTAACCCACGGGCATGGAAGATTTTTCCATTTTCTGAGGTCTTCTTCAATTTCCTTCTTCAGAGACCTGAAGTTTTTGTCATATAAATCTTTCACTTGTTTGGTTAGAGTCACACCAAGATACTTTATATTGTTTGTGGCTATTGTGAAGGGTGTCATTTCCCTAATTTCTTTCTCAGCCTGCTTGACCTTTGCATATAAGCAGGCTACTCATTTGCTTGAGTTGACTTTATAACCAACCACTTTGCTGAAGTTGTTTATCAGTTGTAGGAGTTCTCTCGTGGAGTTTTTTGGGTCGCTTAAGTATACTATCATATCATCTGCGAATAGTGATAGTTTGAATTCTTCCTTTCCAATTTGTATCCCTTTGACTTTCTTATGTTGTCAAATTGCTCTAGCTAGTACCTCAAGTACTATATTGAAGAGATATGGGGAGATGGGGCAGCCTTGTCTAGATCTTGATTTCAGTGGGATTGCTTCAAGTTTTTCTCCATTTACTTTGATGTTGGCTATCGGCCTGGTGTAAATTGCTTTTACTATGTTTAGATATGGGCCTTGAATTCCTGTTCTTTCCAAGACTGTCATCATGAAAGGATGCTGAACTTTGTCAAATGCTTTTTCAGCATCCAATGAGATGACCATTTGGATTTTTTTCTTTGAGTGTGTTTATGTAGTGGATTACGTTGATGGATTTCCATATATTGAACCATCCCTGAATCCCTGGGATGAAGCCAACTTGATCATGGTGAATGATCATTTTGATGTGTTCTCGGATTCGGTTGGCAAGTATTTTATTTAGTATTTTTGCATCAATATTCATAAGGGAGATTGGCCTGTAATTCTCTTTCTTAGTTGGATCTTTCTGTGGTTTTGTTATCAGGGTAATTGTGGCTTCATAGAATGAGTTGGGTAGTGTTCCTTCTGTTTCTATTTTGTGGAATAGTTTGAAGAGTATTGGTATTAGGACTTCTTTGAAGGTCTGATAGAATTCTGCACTAAAACCATCTGGTCCTGTGCTTTTTTTGGATGGAAGACTTTCTATGACCCCTTCTGTTTCTTTGGGGGTTATGGGTCTGTTTAGATGATCTATTGGATCCTGATTTAATTTTGGTATTTGGTTTCTGTCTAGGAAATTGTCCATTTCCTCCAGATTCTCCAGTTGTGTTGAGTATAGGCTTTTGTAGTAGGATCTGATGGTTTTTTGAATTTCCTCAATTTCTGTTGTTATGTCCCCCTTTTTATTTCTAATTTTGTTAATTTGATTACTGTCTCTGTGCCCTTTGGTAAGTCTGGCTAGGGGTTTATCTATCTTGTTGATTTTCTCAAAGAACCAGCTCCTGGTTTTGTTGATTCTTTGTATGGTTCTCTTTGTTTCAAGTTGATGATTTCCTGTCTTCTACTCCTCCTGGGTGAAATAGCTTCTTTTTGTTCTACGGCTTTCAGGTGTGCCATTGAGTTGCTAGTGTATGCTCTCTCCTGTTTCTTTTTGGAGACACTCAGGGCTAGGAATTTTCCTCCAAGCACTGCTTTCATTGTGTCCCATAGATTTGGGTATGTTGTACCTTCATTTTCATTAAATTCTAAAAAGTCTTTGATTTCTTTCTTTATTTCTTTCTCGACTAAGGTATCATTGAGTAGAATATTGTTCAGCCTCCACATGTATGAGGATTTTCTGTTGTTTTTGTTGCTATTGAAGAACACTCTTACTCCATGGTGATCCAATAGGAGGCATGGGATTAGTTTGATCTTTTTATATTTGTTGAGGTCTGTCTTGTGACTAATTATATGCTCGATTTTGGAGAAGGTACCACGAGGCGCTGAGAAAAAAGGTATAGTTTTTTGCTTTAGGATGAAATGTTATATATATGTATGTTAAATCCAATTGGTCCAACGTTTCAATGATTTTCCCTGTGTCTCTGTTTAGTTTCTGTTTTCCTGATCGGTCCGTTGAGGATAGTGGAGTGTTGAGGTCCCCCACAATTATTGTGTTAGGTGCAATGTGTGCTTTGAGCTTTAGTAAAGTTTCTTTTACAAATGAGGGTGCCCTTGTATTTGGAGCATAGATGTTTAGAATTGTGAGTTCTTCTTGGTGGATTCTTCCTTTGACTAGCAAGAAGTGACCTTCTGTGTATTTTTTTGATGACTTTGGGTTGAAAGTCAATATTATCTGATATTAGAATGGCTATTCCAGCTTGCTTCCTGCAACCATTTGCTTGTAAGATTGTCCTCCAGCCTTTTACTCTAAGGTAGTGTTTGTCTTTAACTCTGAGGTGTGTTTCCTGTATGCAGCAAAATGTAGGGTTCTGTTTCTGTATCCAGTCTGTTAGTCTATGTCTTTTTATTGGGGAATTGAGTCCATTGATGTTAAGAAATATTAAGGAATAGTGATTATTTGTTCCTGTCATTTTTGATGATATTTTTGTTTTTGAGTAGTTATCTTCCTTTGAGTTTGATGGAAGTAGGTTACTATCTTGCTTTTTCTTGGGTGCAGTTTCCCTTCTTGTCTTGGAGATTTCCTCCTATTATCCTTTGTAGAGATGGGTTAGTGGAAAGATATTGTGTAAATTTGGTCCTGTCATGGAATATTTTGATTTCTCCATCTATGTTGATTGAGAGTTTTGTTGGGTATAGTAATCTTGGCTGGCATTTGTGTTCTCTTAGGGTCTGCATGAGATCCGCCCAGGATCTCCTAGCTTTCTTGGTTTCTGGAGAGAAGTCTGGTGTGATTCTGATAGGTCTTCCTTTATAGGTTACTTGGCCTTTTTCTCTTACTGCCTTTAATATTCTTTCTTTGTTTATTACATTTGGGGTTCTGATTATTATGTGACAGGAGTTATTTCTGTTCTGGTCCAGTCTGTTTGGAGTTCTATAGGCTTCTTGTATATTCATGGGCATCTCTCTCTTTAGGATAGGGAAGTTTTCTTCCATAATTTTGTTAAAGATATTTGCTGGCCCTTTAAGTTGTAGATCTTCACTCTCATCTATCCCTATAATCCTTAGGTTTGGTCTTCTCATTGTGTCTTGGATTTCCTGGATGTTTTGGCTTATGAGCCTTTTGGATTTTGTGTTTTCTTTGACTGTGGAGTCAATGGTTACTATGTTATCTTCAGCATCTTAGATTCTTATCTCTATATCTTGTATTCTGTTGTTGATGTTTGCATCTACGACACCTCATTTCTTCCCAAGGTTTTCTATCTCCAAAGTTGCCTCCTTTTGTGATTTCTTAGTTGTTTCTACCTCTGTGTTCAGATCTTGGATGGTTTTGCTCAGTTCCTTCATTTGTTTGTTTGTATTTTCTTGTAATTCTTTAAGAGATTTTTTTGTGTTTCCTCTTTCGTGATTTGTGCCTGTTGTTTCAAGTTCTCCTGCATTTCTTTAACTGATTTTCTTATTTCCTCTTTATTGGTTTCTCTCTGTTGGCCCATATTCTCCTGGAGTTCTTTAAGTCATTTTTGTGTTTGCATTGTAAGAGCTTCTACCCTATTGATGTTCCCCTGCATTTCTTGAAGAGATTTGTTTATGTCCGTTTTGTGTTCCTCCAGCAGCCTCATGACCAGTGTTATATCCAACTCTTGTTTTTCTGGTGTGCTGGGGTATCCAGGACTTGTTGTGGTTGGCGAATTGGGTTCAGATGGTGCCATATTGCCTTGATTTTTGTTTGTAATGTTCCTACATTTGCCTTTTGCCATCTGTTCATCTCTGGAGTTAGTTGGTCTTGTTCTTAGTGGGTGGTGTTTGAGGCTCCTGTGAGCCTGGTGTTTGGCACTGCTGTAGTAGGGGGCGTCCGAGCTCCCGAGGGGAGACCGGGAGGTTTCAGTTACTGGGCTCTCAGTTATCTCCTCAGCTATGCTGTGCTGGATCTAAGTCTTCCCGAGGCTCGCTGCAATTGGCCTCCTGTAGACTCCTCCTGGCCTGCCTAGTTGCTAGCGCTTAAGAATCAGATTTTTTTTCCTCCACCAATCTGGGCTAGTCTGTTAGATCTTTATGGTGTCCTGGGTTCCTCTATTTGTTCTCTATGGTGATCTGTTCAGGCCACCAGCTCCAAAATGTTGGCGGGTCTCAGGGCTCTGTCTAACTACTGGGTTCCCTACAGGACTGGAGGTTCCCTGGTTGAGCTGATAGAACCTAGATGGTAGTACTCTCAGTCCACATGGCTCTGTTATTTTAGCTGTCTTTGGTGTCCTGAGGCAGGATGTCAGCCTCTGGCTGTACTCCAGGCACTGACCCACTAGCAGGTTGTTGCCCCCTTGGGTTGGCACAGAGACCGCTTGCCAAGCTGATCTGGCTCTGTGTGCACTGCCAAGCTGTTGGTGCACAGACCTATCTTCAACCTTCTTTGGTTCTGGGCAGGAGCAAGAGCCTGACCAGGTGTTCTTTGCCAGGCTAAGTCTCTGTCCACGCACCTGACCCCAGCCACCAGCAGGCAGTCCACAGCGACCCGAGGGAAGATGGTGGCCGGCTGCAAGCCTGCTAGCCTGTCCCTAGGGATCAGGGAGAGCCTCTGAGCTGCAGGTGCTCAGAGTGCCTGCCGACCTTTCCTAGCTCTGGGGGCCAGCAGGGGCCTGACTGGGTATTTGTTGCTAGGCCAAGTCTCTGTCCACGCACCTGAACCCAGCCGCCAGCCGGCAGTCCACAGCGACCTAAGGGAAGATGGCGGCTGGCTGCAAGCCTGCTAGCTGGTCCCCAGGGATCAGGGAGAGCCCGACCTATTGAATTTTTAACACAAGTGTTCAGAAATAGCTTAGGATGATTAGAAATCTTCTTTCTTGCTCAGAGATGATACTTGCTCTTCTCTTTCTGGGTTATTGTGCAGGATAGGATGTCCACACTGGCCTTTACCATATTCTAAATACTACTTAAGTTCTAGAACTCTTTGGTTGCATTTCTTCAATAGAAGATTAAAGTTTTTATGTAAAATAAGACCAGTTCTAGAGCTATAGCTTGCCCTAAAGGAATTATTATTTATGAGGCATCCAGCATACCAGAGAATGAAGAGGCCACAGTAGCAGGAAAAATTCAATTTTGCTCTTCAAAATCCATTTTTAGCTCTTTATCCTCAGAGTGACATAGCCCACAGCCTCAAATTCTAGGAAAGTAACTTCAGAGTTCTTAACAGTTGAAAATAGATGTGTAGCCAGCTCACAATAACAGAATGAACTGTTCACGAAGCACCTTAAAAAATGTTCAACATCTTTAGTCATTAGGGAAATACAAATCAAAACAAGCCTAAGATTACACCTCACACCAGTCAGAATGGCTAAGATTAAAAACTCAGGAAACAGCAGGTGTTGGTGAGGAAGAGGAGCACTCCTAAACTGCTGGTGGGATTGCAAGCTGGTATAACCACTCTAGAAATCAGTCTGGCAGTTCCTCAGCAAACTAGACAGGATACTTCCCACAGACACTGCCATACCAATCCTGGGCATATACTCAGAAGATTCCCCAGATGTCCCTCAATGGAGGAATGGGTACAACAAATGTGGTATATATACACAATGGAGTAATATTCAGTCATTAGAAACAATGAATTTATAAAATTGAGAAATGGATGGAGCTGGAGAACATCATTTTAAGTGAGGTAACTGACTCTCAAAAGAATACCCATGGTATGCACTCACTGATAAGTGGATATTAGCCTAGAATCTTGGAACACCAAAAACACAATCCACATACTGAATGATGTCTGAAAAGAAGGAAGGAATGGATCCTGCTTCTGGAAAGGCTCAATGCATCAATGTAGGGGAATACCAGAACAGGGAAGTGGGAAGGGGTAGATGGGGGAACAGAGGGAGGAAAAAGGACATGTGGGACCTTTGGAGGGACAGGGAACCAGGAAAAGGGAAATGAAATATAAATAAAGAATATATTCAATAAAGAAAAATAGAAAGAAAATATGAGTCATTCCCAGGTAAAAGTGACCCTTTTAGATTTGTGGTCTCTCCTTATTGTTTAAACAGATGCTATGTACCAAAAAGTTTAAAGAACAACATTCTTATATCCATTTACCCAATCATGTAATGCCAAGGTATAATTGTAATTTTTTTCTATATATAAATCCTAAGCCCCTAGACCTGGATGCCACTTTCCTAATGTGTTACATCAGGAAATTTTGTGTACCAAGTCCACACTCAAATACTTTCATGGACTTGCATCAGAGCTGTGGTCCCTGATATTCTCTTGAGGATCTTGAAATCTGGTCATAATATTGTAGGTGCTCAACCAATATCTCAAAGATCCTCTAGTAACTCTGACCTGGAGTATATTGTGCCAGCCAACCTGGAGAGTCTGCTGCTAGCTGGTAAGTATTTAGTATTTTGTCATGTTGTCTGTTTCTGCTCTTACTTTTGTTTTTAAGAAAGACCTTTCAGTGTTTGTGGAGAGAAGTAGCTAAGAGCAGATGCACTGCCAAGTCTCAGCCAGGGGGAAAAGGGAAATATTCCTGGCAGGAGGGTTGATAAAGAGTCCACCTGTCACTTGGAGGACTTTTTGGTAGGAGATGGGAAGCCTGTCATCAATTGTTTTCCTCCTCATGCCACTTTTGGTTTCTGAGGTGGGAGTCTATAAGTTTGAGTTTTTGGATTCACTTTTGTTTTCAGTTGTGACACAGCTACTTTGTGCATGTCTGTTTGTCTATTGTGTTTCTTGTGGCATTTAGTTTTTATTTGTACTGAACTTTGACTGATATAAGACATACAGCTTTTAACCTTCTCAAACTCATTTTAGTTCATTTTAAGGAAGTTAGGGCCAGAGTTCATAACCTCTGTGTGGATGTGAAGAAAAGGAAAATGGCAGGTTATTACAATTTTGAGTGTCTGACTTTTGATGTTGGGTGACCACTGGAGGAGATCTTCCATTTCCCCACAGAGTCAGCAGTAGAAGGTATTTCAAAAGGCTCATGGGTACCCTGATCAAGTCCCCTATATAGTAGTCAGGAAGGATCTGGTTACTAGCCCACTACTTTGGGTTAAGTCTTTCTTCTTCCCCCTACCTCCTAAGCTTTCCTTCATCTACAAGAAATTTACAGGTCCTTCCAACTGAAGAGAAAGAGACCCCCCAAACTGAAACCTCCTCTTTACCCTGTCTTAAAGGACAGTACCCCTGAGAAACTTGTCATTTCCCCACTGCTGTGCCATAGGTTGAAAAGGCACCAGCATAGCCTCCTACCCTGGCTCCGGCACTACCATCTACTCTAGCTCTGGTGGTGTTGTCCTCAAGGATAAAATGGGGGCCCCCACATAGGAGAAAAAAGCAGACATACCATGTCACCTGAGCTGCCGAGCCAGAGGTTGACTCCACTGTTCTACCCTATGGCCCAGAAGACCAACAGGAAAACAAACCTCACCATTATTGGCTCTTTGCTATTGCTGACCTTTATAATTGGAAGGGACAAAATGTCCAGTTTTCTGACAACCCCAAGGATCTTATTGGTTTCTTAGACACTGTACTTTTCACTCATCTGCCCACATGCAATGATGTACCTGCAAACACTCTGCAGCTTTTGCACTTTGTTTTTAATACTGAAGAAAAGTAATGTATTATCTTGAAGGACCTGAAAAACTTCCCAGGAGCTAATGGAACCGCAATACAATCCCATCCAATATTAATGAGGAATTTCATTTCAGGAGACATGACTGGGACTACAATATGACTGACAGTAAGGAACATCTCTGGGTCTACTTCCTGACTCTGACGGCAGGTGTCAATGCAGCTTCTAGCCTGCCCACTAATTTGGGCATCATTTATGATGTTAGGCAGGGTTTGATGAAAGCCTGGTAGCATTTCTCAAATGGGTCATGGAGGTTTTCCATTATTATGTATGCATAGACCACAAGAAAGTAGGGGATTCTGGTACAGTGACCCTGACTTTCACCAAGCAATCAGCACCAGGCATTAGAAGGAACTTTAAGAAGTATAAAAGGAAAGATTCAAGGAAAAGTTCTTGAGGGATTTAGTGGAAGTTACAGAGAATGTACACAATATGAGAGTAAGTGTAGAGGAAAAGAAGATTAAACCAGAAAAGGTATTGAATAGAGATTTAGCCAAGGTCCTCTAGCTAATACCATCTAGGACCCAGGGAAAAGGAAAGACAAGTTCTGATGCATTATTGTAGGAAAAGTGTCTAAAGGAGGATGGTGACTACCAGAACTAGGTAAGAACTCATGTGCCTACTGTAGGGAAGAAGGGTTCTGGGCTAAAGAATTCACAGAGAAAAGTCAGACTATGGCCATAATAACAGAAGAAGATTGAAGGAGTCAGATGGGGTTCAGACCCACTCCCCAAACCCAGAGTAAACCTTAAAGTATAGGGGGAACCTCTAGACTTCCTGGTGAATACTGAACCTCCACATTTGGTGATCTTAAAGCCCAAAGGGCTACTGTCTTCCAAAAGATCCTGGGTCCAAGGGGCCACAGGCACCCAACAATATTCTTGGATTATCTGGATATCAGTGAACTTGGGAATGGAACAGGTAACCCATTCATTTATGGTAATTCTTGAGTGTACATACCACGTGCTGGGGAGAGATAACTTAGCAAAAAGGAGGAAACATTTCAAATGGGAAGTGTGTCCAATTGTTGGATTAGAAAGGCAATCCTGCCCAGGTGTTGACTCTTAACCTGGCTCCTGATACAGAGAATAGAATATACAAGTCACCATCTATCTCAAAAATGACTAGGATATTTGGTTGAGAAAGTTTTCCTGCTATGGGCAAAAAGTGGAGGCTTGACCCTAGCTAAACATTGAACTCCTGTGTTTGTTGAGCTAAAACAAGGGTCTAACTCAGCTTGAGAACACCAGTACCCATCTTCCAGGAGGCATTAAAGGGGATTACCCCCCATATACCAAAATTGTTGGCCCTGGGAGTTCTCATGCCATGCCAATAATTCTGTAATACCCCACTGCAATCTGTGAAGAAGCCAAAATCTAAAGATTACTGTCCTGTTCAGGATTTATGTGAAGTTAACCACAGACTGGTGGATATATAAGAATGGTGGATAATCCTTATAACTTTCTGAGTTCATTGACACCAGACCAAAAATGGTTCTTGATCAAAAGGATTCCTTTTTAGCCTACCTCTGGCCACCAAGAATCAGGAATAATTTGCCTTTGAATAGGACGATCCTGAAAGAGGAATCAACAGGCAACTTACCTGGATCTGCCTGCCCCAAGACTATAACAATTCTCCCACTATTTGTTTTATTATTTTTATTATTTTATTTATTGAAAAGGGAAGTAAAGGGAATTAAAAATACTTTATGATAAAATTAAAAATTTACATGGAAAATAAACACGTTAAAATTGACAATTTTTATGGAAAGTTAAAGAGTAAAGTGGTAGATATGTAAAACATTGCTAAATTAATTGAAATATGGGATAGAAACATTTTATGATAGAATTGAAGATTTATATGGAAAATATTTCTGATAAAATTGTAGAAAAATGTAGAAAAACATGTTATAATTGAAGATTATCATGGAAAAATTATATAAAAATAATAATGGTAGGCATAAAAGCATTCCTAATTTGATTAGAAGTAGAATTATAAACATTTTCTGATAAACTTGAAGATTTTCTACTGCCACTCTATACATTAAATTTCCCATAAAGTAGTCAATATTTACGCGAGTGTCTATTTATTTCTTGAATTTCACCAGAAATATTTTCCATGTAAATCTTCAATATTATCTGAAAATATTTATAATTCCACCTTCAATCAATTTAGAATTATCTTTATCCCTATCATTTTATCTATATAATTTTCATGATAATCTTTAATTTTAACATGTTTTTCTATATATTCAATTTTATCAGAAATATTCTCACACCATCTTTGATGAAAGACTGCATGAGGACTTGTTTATAAGACTAACAGCCAAGATGTAGTCCTTCAATATGTCAATTATCTCCTGGTCATAGCAGAGTCTAAAGAGTGCTGCCAAGAAGAAATTTAGAGCCTCCTACAGGCTCTAGGGGGAATGGGGCATCATATATCTGCTGTAAAAGTACAGCTTTGCAAGATTGAGGTCACCTATCTCAGTTATAGTCTGAAGGAAGGCCAGTGATGACTCTCCACAGCAAGAAAAGAAACTGTCATCAATATCCCTAAGCCCCAGAACCAATGACAGATGAGAGAGTTCTTGGGGTCTGCAGGTTTCTGTAAGTTGTGGATCAAGTCTTTGCTGAAATTGCTAAACTTCTCTATGAAGTGACCACAAAAACTGAGGACTTTATTTGGACTCAAAACAACATAGGCTCTTTGGAAAAGTAAAGCGGACCTTATTGATAGTCCCTGCTTTGGGGCTATCATACATCACTTAGGCATTTCATCTGTACATTCATGAACATAAAGGAATGGCTAAAGGGGTTTTGACCCAAAATTTAGGGCCATGGAAATGACCATTGCCTTATTCATCTAAGAAATTGGACTCAGTTGTGTCAGGATGGCCACCTTTTCTGTGTATTATATCAGCTACAGCATTGCTGGTTAAGGCTGCAAATAAATTAACTTTGGGACAGAATTTTACTATGGCTACTCACCATGCAATTGAAGGGGAACTCAAACAGCCTCCTGATCAATGGCTCAGTAATGCCCAAATGACTTATTATCAGACTTTACTAATTAGCTCTGGCCTAGCTACCTTCCCGCTTCCTGTCTCCTTGAATCCTGTGACTCTTCTACCTGACCCTGACATGGACAATCTACTCCATCAATGCCTGACCGGATTTGAAGGACTCCCCTCTGCCTGGATTGGAGCAGAGTTGGTTAATGGAAAGAAACAGCTTCATCCACTATCCATGATGATCTGAGGAAAGCAGGAGTATCTATCAACAGAGAAACAGAGGCAATCTGGGCTCAATCTCTTCCCCAAGGTACTTCGGCTCATAGGGTCAAACTGATATCATTAACTAAGACCCTTGTCATGGGAAAGGATGATGACTTCATGAAATTTGCAAGCAAAGATGGAACTAGAAAATATCATCCTGAGTGAGGTATCACAATCACAAAAGAACACACATGTTATTTATTTACCTGTAAGTGGATATTAGGCAAAAAGCTCAGAATACCCATGAGACAACTTGCAGACAATATGATGCTCAAGAAAAACAAACAAAGTCTGGAAGTTTCAGTACTTCGTAGAAGGGGAAACAAAATACTCACATGAGATATAGGGTTTGAGGTACTTTGTAGAAAAAGAGTAGGGGGAGGGGGAGAAAGAGATGGTAGGATCAGGTATTGGAGGAGACAGTGGTTATATACAGATAGTCAGGAAATTGAACAGAGTTGTGTAGCAAAGGATCATGGGGAACCCCAGAATGTTCCAGATGTCAGGAAAGCAAGAGGCTCCCAGGACCCAATAGAGATAATATTAGCTGAAATAACCAACAAAAGGAAGGGAGAACCTGTTGAGACCATATCCAGAAGTTAGCAAGATGACCCAGTTGAGGTATTTGGAAACCCACTCATCTCAAGAGTTGCTTTTGTCAAAAGGAAATAAGGTGACAAATAGTGGAACAGAGACTAAAGGAAAGGCCATACAGAGACTGTCTGACCTGGGGATCTGTCCTATATGCAGACAACAAACCCAGACACTATTGTTGATGCCAAGAAGTGCTTGCTCACTGGAGGCTAATATAGACATCTCCTATGAGGCTCAGTCAGAGTCTGACAAAGGCAAATGCAGATGCTTGAATTCTACTATTTGGCTGAGTATGGGAATGACAATGAAGAAGGTAGGGCAAGGACTGGAGAAGTTGAAGAGGTTTGAAACCCCAAAGGAAGAACAACAATGTCAACCAACCAGACCTCCCTCCCCAATAGTTTCTAGGGAATAAACTGCCAACCAAAGAGGACCCATGGCTTCAGTTGCATATGTAGCAGAGGATAGTCTTATCTGGCATCAATGGAAGGGGAATCTCTTGGTCACTGTGAAGGATCAATGCCCCAGTTTGAATTCTAGGGTGGTGAGGTGGAAATGGGTGTGTACCTGGAGGAGTACCCTCATAGAAACAGCAGAAGAGGGGAAGAGAGAGGGGATTTTTTGGGGGGGGACCAACAAAGGGATAACAGGTAAAATATAAATAAATAAAACATTCAATAAAAAATTAAAAGCAATATCAATGGAAAAGAATCACATTAATTTAAAGGCAGACATAAATGAAGACATTCAACACTTAGAAAAATCCATCTCTAACTTGGAGCAAAACATGGACACTCTGACTAAAGTAATGTTACAAATTGGTGGGCATTAGACTTAGTGTTCTTATAGCAAGGGAAATATATTACTGCTTTACAAGAAGAGTGTTGCTACTATGTCAATTATTTTGGAGTTATTTGAAAAGTGTTGGTTAAAGTTAGGGAAAATACAGACAGACACCAAAGGGAATGGGAAGACTCCAAAAGTTGGTTCCACTCACTATTCCCTTCCTCCACTTGTTAACAATTTGTATTTTCATCCTTATGTGACCTTTGTTTATTCTCCTACCCATCCTCACCTTTGGATTGTGCATTATAAACAAACTTGTATAATATATAAGGCCAAAATTTGGAATGATTCACTTTATAGTGATGAGGTTACTTTATTAAAAAAATTAGTACAGATAATCCAGATGTCAAGGAGTCCAAGATTGTCTCTACTAGTGTAAGAGAGAAATGAAGCAGCCAAAGTAGAAGGATGAAATCCATCTTGCTCTCCAAAATCCATTTTCAGTTTGTTTTCAGAATGATTTGGCCCTCACCTATGGGTTCTGGGAAAGAGACAACAAAGTGTTCTCAGCAGTTAAAAATAGATATAACAACTGTGACCAGCTCACAATAACAGGATGAGCTAAGAAAACATGAATTGTTCCTAGGTCAATGTGTGCCTTCTATATGTGTGGTCTTTCCTTGTGGTTTGAATAGATGCTATGCACCAATCAATTTAAAGGACAACATTATGCTACCCATTTACCCATTCATGTAATACCAAAGCTTGAAAGCCTCAGTTTGTAATGTTTTTCCCTATATAAACCCTAAGCCCCTAGATGTGGGTGTCACTTTCATAACCTCTTGCATCAAGTTTTGTGACCCATCCTAATTCAAATAAAGACTCTCATGTAGTGGCTCAGAGCTGTGCTTTCTTGGGGTGTCTCATGATCTCAGCATAACAAGAATAAAAAACACCTATATTTCCCACAAACTATTGATAGAATTGACATAAGATTAAAACGTATGATGTACATATTAACTTAATGCAGAGAAAGGTTTTCTAAAGAAACACATCTTATGCAGGATTGCAGACCTCATTTAGAGTCCATACAAAATATTTGCACTCATTAACTCTCAGGTTCTATGATTAGTTGTGAAAGTTTCACACCAAGTCAGTCAGCATTCTAGCAGAGAGCAGGAAGTGGTTCACACGCCCCTCCACCTAAGTGAAAACCTGTAAACAGCTGATGATCTCTAGGGTAGGAAGAGGTAATTTTTTTTTAATGCTATGGACCTTGGAAAATTGACTACGTTCCATAGTGTGGTCCCACAAGCAGAAGTATATAGGCAGCACAAACAAGATATGGTATGTTATTAAAGAATAAATAAGGACAGGACATAGAGGACCTATAGGGATGAGGGAAGATCTGGGAGGATTTAGGGGTAACTGTGTTAAAAAATATATTGGGTATAATTCTCAAAAAAATAATGAAAATTGGAACATATATAAAATTTCTGTAAAGGTTTTCTGCCTGAATAGTATACAGGTTTCATTTCAGTAGGTATTTCCAAAGACCAGAAAAAGGTTTTGAGTTCTTGGATCTATAATCAAATTCAGTTGCCTGATATAGATGCTGAAAATTGAACCCAGATGAACTGCAAGGGCAAGAAGTACTTGTAATCATTGAGACATCTCTTAAGCCTCATCCAGGAATCTTTTTGTGATCATATTGTAGTTTTCTTTGAAAAGAGACTGTGAATATTTTAACATAAATGCCAAAAATATGAAGAAGGCAAATGCCACTGCTCAGAGTATGTGAGACAAATAGAAAATGTTTATTTATATACTTGTTTATCACAGACCTAAGGTTCTAACCTAAGGTCTCCTAGATGGTAGGCGAGTACTCAAAAAAAAGGCCCATCCCAACCCTACTCAAGGCTTTCTATTTCTCTTCTTTCATCCCATGTCTCAATTTTCCTCATTCTTCAAGTTAATAGAAAAATATATTTCCTATTTATTTAATAACTTAGTTCACAGATATTTACAGTAGTTTTGAGACATGTTCAATAATTCTGGGTCTTTTAAAGTCTTCAGGTTGTTTTACAAAAACACACAAGTGAAAGAATTTCACCAAATGTTTAATTTTAAGCTGACAGTGCAAAGGACAAAAATATTTAAAACCTGTGCAATACCTTGTATTTTCTTTATAAAAGAGAATATGGTCACTAATTAAGATCTTACGATCTAGAAATAAAGAACCTCGTAGTAGACACAGGCCAAGTAATTTTGTTGGACTTAAACAATTTTTATTAGTTAGATTTCTATTGCTCTGATAAAAACTATGACCAAAAGCAATTTAGTGAAGAAAGCAACATGTAGTTCAATTTATAACTTGTGTTCCATCCATCACAAAGGAGGTAAGTGTAAAACTCTAGGCAGGACCCTGGATGTAGTAGCTAATGCAAAAGCCAAGGAGGAGTATTGCTTATTAGCTTTCTCCCATGACTTTCTCAGTCTACTTTCTTATATGACCCAGACCTTCAAGTCCAGATGTAGAGCCAGGAACAGGGAGTTGGGCCATCCCACCCCAATCAATAATCCAAAGACAAACAAAACAAAACAAGAAATCTTTACCATATTCTTTGATCAAAAGCCAAACTAATGGAAGCATTTTCTAAGCTGAGGTTTCCTCCTCCAAAATGACTCTCGATCTGGGTCAAACTGATATAGAATGAGCCAGCACAGATTCTATGATATATGAAAAGATGAATAAGAGGCAGGATAAATGGCTCAAAGTATAAGAACACATTACTTTTGCAGAGAACCAGAGTTCATTTCCCAAAATCCATGTGGGATGGCTTACAAGTTACGGTAGATTTCCAGTATATCCAAACACTCTTCTGGATTTGACTGGAAGAGCATACACAGGAATTTGCTCACATTCATATACATAAATATATACATACATACTCACACAATTTAAAAATTTTATGAAAAATGTTATTTATTGTACCTTACATTATTAATTTTTCTAATGATGGAAACCTAGACAAATTCCATTTATTTTTTATGAACAGAATGTCACAGTTGAATCAGTATTTTTATGGCAGACTGGAGACTCCTTAAGGCATATACCCAGGAATTGTATGGAAAATGTCTTAATACTTCAAAGCACATACTGCACACTCCTCTAAGTCTTTAGTATTTTTGCTTGCTTCTTCTCACCTAAAGCCCTATCCTAGTTATCTATAACTGTCAACTTGACACAACCTAGAAAAAACTAGCTAGGCTGATTGGTTTATTTGCATGTCTGGTTAATTGATGTATGCATGCTAAACCCACTGTGCACAGCAACATCCCTGAATACATTCTTCTGAGTTGTTTAAGAAAGCTAGCTAAGTATAAGGCAGTCTGGACTAGCTAGCAAGTGGCATATCATATGGTTCCTGCTCTATTTCTTTGGTTGTAAAACAAATTGCTTTTAGTATAGAATGCTATATGAAATAGAAAGGAGGCTACTCTTCTACTTCTTGCACGTATTTCATTCTACGATAGACTGTGATCTAAGCTAAACTGAAATAAACCCATTCTTGAATTAAGGTGCTTTTGATCATAGTTTTTGCCTTGATAACATCAAACATAACATTGTGAAACCAACCAGGCAGGGCTAGCACAGGCAACTTGTCTCTTAAGCTATGCAATGAAGTGAACAATATTTCATCACATAGTCTGTCCTCTTCTAAAGCTTTGTTACATACTGAACCTGCTTGATTTCTGAGACAAGGAAGCCCATATTCCAGGAAGCAACTGTTCTTCCCCTTTTGTAGAAGCCAAAGAATTCATGGACCATGGTAGGCACACACACACACACACACACACACACACACACACACACAGACTCACACACGCTCATACTCACACTTACATATCCATATATTACTGCATTTTCAGGAGCACCATCATGGTGGTATCAAAGCAACTTCCTAGAATAGTGAATGTACTGAGCATCTCAGTTTTAAGCAGATGCCCAACAAACTTCTAAGACTATGGTTTTCCTCGTTTGTCTATTATTAGAAAAAAAGGTTATTACTAACATAATATTATGTTATCTTATAAAAAGACCATTTGTTTCTCTTGTTTGTCCAAAATTTTATTAACACAGCGTGTTATTTAAGAAGTGGGTATAGGCAAAGGTGAGAAAACACTATGCTTTCACCCCAGAACTATCATCAATGATTTTTCACATTTATTTATTGTGGGATATGCATACCTTAGTGTATACTCACAGGACACTTTAATAAATTCCATTGTCCTTCATCACAATGGATACTGGGATTAAACTTACACACTAAGCTATCTTTCCAATAACAAATCCATAATTTTTAATTTGCCCAGTAACTCCTATCACAAATCCACAAGACATGATGTAGTATTTTGTAATCGAGATAATAAACATAATATATACAACTGCTAAACTCCGGCCTTGGGTTCACATGTGAAAAGAATAAAGAGAAGAGGGACATGCATAGAAGGAACTTGAAATATAAAATTACAATGAAAGATTGAAAAATTACAGATTTTTAGAGGCAAAATATGACCTAGTTGGGAAGATGTGAAAATAAACACTTAAATTGTGGATTGATTTATAGCCATCCTGATAGAAAGCAAGAATATTATTCAAGGAGGAAAACCTAACTGATTAAAGATACAAAAAAGAGGAAACATATGAGATGAGCAATATAATATAAAGTGATTTATCTAGTCAGCCACTGGTATTTTTTTAAATTGCCTATAGCATTTCATGTTCTTCATATACACTCAAAAGTCTTTTGTGCACAAATAATTTCATTTTCTCTTGAACAGCATATATAGTAATTTTATTATTTCTCATTTCCTAAGAATATATTTAAAAGCAGTTTATCAAGTTAGATAACTGTTTTCCTTATCTCATTATAATACTTGATATGCGCTACATAGATTTCTCCTAAATGCAGCCTGCACTCCAGGTGAATGAAGACATGGGTAGACAGATTTATGTTGACACAGTGAAATCAATACCCAGAAATAAAGATGTGTTCTTGTATTTATGGTGGTAGGGAGGGGTTGTATACTCTGATTTTTCTGCCATGTGCTATATAGAACATCTTCTCACTTCCCATTTTGACTGCTTTGACCAGAAGGAAGCTTAACAGTTTTGTTTTGTTTTTTTTCCCCTTTGGCTTTAGTCATGTGTGTATGAGTGTGTGTGTTCTAGTGTATGTACTTGTGCATACTGGTTTATATGGATGATGAAGCAGGATGTTGATATTTTGTTGAGTTCCTCAATTGCTCTCTTCCTCTGAGTCTGATATTTTTGGTCCATGAGTTTATGAACTAGTGTTTGAGATTAGATAATACATTAGCATAAATTTTATTTAAATGTCTGGAACATAAATGGTGCTTAGTATTAGTCACTCTTGTAAATGATAGTTACCAATTTTCCTAGTGTTGTCAATAGGATCTGCTATAAAGATCTACTAAAATGTAATTCTCCAAACTTGAAATGAACACTGGCAGAGCATCATCCTCCTAATAACCTTGATTGTATCCAGGATATAAGATGGGTGTGACTATATTTGTGTGTATGTGTGCAAGTATGTTGCTATGCTTCTAATTCATAATTGACCCTTCCATCTCCTAGTACTAGGGATTTAAGCCAGGGACTCTACTTGCTCAAAGGCACTGGAACCACATAGGGAAAGGGTAGCCTCAACTTTGGGAATTGTTTCCTGTGATTTGTCTAAGGGTCACAGACACACTGCTGAGTTTGAAGTCCATTGTGTCTTTCTCCACATAGAATTTCAATCATGGCTGAAATTATGATCTAAATTTCTCACTGCAAAATGCAATTCCCAATCTTCTAAGAAGGTCAAGGATTTTAGACTTTGGATATTCTCAAACATCCACATCAAACACTGTCTTCAAATAGTTATTTAGAATCCAGACAACTTTTGTTTTATACAAACAAGCAAAACTATGTTGCAAGATGGAGAGTTGCATTGTTTCTTTGCTGAAGACCAAAGTTTCTTAAATATATTCAATTTACAGGTACAGGAGATACCTTTATAGATTCCCACAGCATACCTTGGATTGTTTTCCCTTCACAAATTTTAAGCTTTGGTGTCAGAGGTTTTGGTTTGGGGTTTAGTTTCAGAGGGTTATTTTAGTTTCTGGATTTTTTTTTTTTTTTGTGAGTGTGTGTGGTTTGGTTTGCTGAAGTTGGGAAGGGAAGCAGAGGGCAGGGGTTGCTGAGTTTTGGTTTCAAAAGTACTACATTTTATGTTTTATTTTGCCAAACAGGTGTATACATATTCAAAGCACTAAAACGACTTCAAGCCATAAAGTCTTAGTGGTGGAGCCCTTTTCACAAATTTTAATGTGTTTGTATGTAAACAGATATCTGTATGAAATATTGTCATGATAGAATGAACATATTTAAATGAAATTGAATTATTCCAGTGCTATTTAAACACATGACAAAAATTTTTGGTGAGATTATCTGAGTCTTTTGATATATAATATGGATCAATTTACATTTTTAGAAATCAAAAGCCTACAAACTGCTCTGACTGGTGACCGCCTCCTGGTGGGTTGGCTTCTCATGGGAGGTAGGCTTCCCCAGTGCCTCAGCTGCTTTCTGGTGTTAAGTTTGGTGCTAAAGGAGACCTGTTTAACTTTTAGTGATTCCTGCAGGCCTCCAAGGGGTCTGAAAGCAAATCGAGGTGTTAGAGACACCAGTGCAGTTATCTGAGCACTATTTCTTTGCACAGCAGCGGAATCAGAAGCCAGACTTGGCCATTTAAACCACAGAGCTGTGTTTCCCTGCTACCTTCACTCAACAGCCCTAACTGCCTAGTCACAATGTCAGTAAAGCTACCCTAAATGGAGATGAGGTCTGGACCCAGGATGTGGGACTTCACAGATTTACCAATGCTTTTTGCCTTCTGACCTCCCTCTCCTGGAGGGAGGAGGACGGCAGCTGCTGGCAGGGGCCATTCTCAGCAGAGTCCTTATCCTGTCTCTGCACTGGAAGACTATGCATCTAGCACCCAACTTTAGCCAGAAAGGGAGAATTCTTTGGATAATGGAAATCCTTGATTCCTGTTTGTGACTTTACATGCAGTTGTCAAATGTCATTTTGAGATGAAGACAATTCATGTACATAAGGGATACCTTCCAACTCTTCTGACTCTTGAGTTACTGGAAAGAAAAACAAAACAAAACACCCTTTACAAAATGGTATTCCATTTGAGTTTGTTCCCCAACACACCTTTGGCCCTGGGAATAATGAAACAATAATCTGACAAATTTCACGTTGTACACTAGCAATATAAACACTGAGCCAGCGCACCCTTACCTATCTACTTAGTTACTATAGTTACTCTTGATACTACAGAGACTGCGTATGTCATACCTGTTGTTTGCATAAGAGAGTTAGGAAGTTATGTCCAGGATTCTTGGCTTCTTTCATCAAATTTTCCTCCTGGTTTTTCTATGTTCTCTTCCTATCCTAAAAAGCATTTTATTTAGTTGTGAGGTACATTTACAGTGTGAAAGGTAGGGGTTATGCATTCTGCCTTGATTGTAACCAAAAGTCAACCCCATCACACATAAAAAAAAAAATCTTTGGACTTTTGTGGAATTGGAACTAAATCTATGAGCCTTATTCAATATCTATAATTCTATGCTTTTTTTTAATTAAGGGAAATACATGGAAGATGTTTATATGAGTAATGTTTGCCCGTACTGTGTTATGAATGATTTTTTTTTAATGTTTCTGGGCACATGTGCAAGAAAATAGGAAACATGTTCCTGAAACAAAACTTGACAAATAATTTTAATGAAAAGTAAACTTAAAGATTGCTATAATTTTCCAGGTCTAACCATTTACCTGCAAATTGCATGAATTCATTATTTTTAATTGCTGAGTAGTATTCCATTGTATAAATATACCACATTTTCTGTATCCATTCCTCCTTTGAGGGAAATTTGGGCTCCTTCCAATTTCTGGCTATTATAAACAAAACTGCTATAAACATAGTGGAGCATGAGTCTTTATTGTATGCAGGGGAATCCTCTGGGTATATGCCCAGGAGTGGTATGCCAGGGTCCTCTGGAAGTGACATGCCCAATTTTCTGAGGAAACGCCAAACTGATTTCCAGAGTGGTTTTACCATTTTGCAATCCCACCAACAGTGGAGGAGTGTTCCTCTTTCTCCACATCCTTGCCAGCACTTGTTGTCTCTTGAGTTTTTAATCTTAGCCATTCTGACTGGTGTGAGGTGGAATCTCAGGGTTGTTTCGATTTGCATTTCCCTGAGTGAGTTAACCCAATCACAAAAGAATACACATGAAATGCAATCACTGATAAGTGGATATTAATGAGCCCAGAAGCCCTAAATACTCAAGACACAATTAGCAAGTCAAATGATTCCCAAGAAGAAGAAAGGAGAGGACCCTGGGCCTGTAAAGATTGTATCCAGTTTTGTAAAGAAACCGACAGGGGAGGGGGAATGATTGGGGAATAGTTGCGTGGGAGAGGAACTATGGGAAGTATGGTGGGTGGGAACTGGGAAAGGGGAAAACCTTTGGAATGTAAACATAAAATATAGAAAATAAAAATTAAAAAAGAAAAGAAAAAAGAAAAAAGATTGCTATAATTGCACTATAGAAACAATGCAAGTATTAAACAAAATATACAAATAATAATAATAATAGTAATAATAATAATAATAATAATAATAATAATAACTGATTTGAAAACATGGATTTTTTTACAATATAATCGCCTGAGAAGGATAGGGAAATGTTTACATTGTCAGTACCTCTTTTGAATAATAGTAATCCAGTAAAGAGTTAACACTGGAAAGTACTAACATAGGAAATGTTAAATAGTTCAACTTTATGTCAGTATTTTGTGCAAGAACCATTTAGAAATAATACATAATCAATTCTCTCATTCTATTATTTATCATTATATAGATTATGTTCTGTTACCTGATTCTGACAAAGATGTAATACAGAATAGGTTTAAATTAGCAAAAAGAATTCTGCCATGTTGGGGGTTACAGATTGCTCCAGAAAATATATAAAGAGATTTGGTTAGTTTTTTAGGTTATAAATTCAGTCAACAAAAAAATTCAACCACAAAAGATAAAGATCCATAGCAACAGATTGTAAACAGTTACTAAATTGCAAAAATTAATGGGAGATATTAACTTGCTGAGGTCTGCAATTGAATTAAGTGTGTGTAAATTAAATGATTTGTTTCAAACCTTACAATAATATTCAATTTTAAACTGTCCAAGATGCTTAACAGCTGAAGGAGATAAAGGGTTACTTCTTGAAGAACAAACATGGACAGGTGTATATGTGGATAAAATTGATGGTAAACTTAAGTGTACTTTGATCATTTTGCCTTCAAGTCAGTCTCTTATTGTGCTCATTATGCAAAGAGAAGATAATATTATCGAATGGGCTTTCTTACCTTATAAATAAAGTAAGACACATGTGGAAATGATTTAAGAATTAATTATAAAAGGTAGACTAAGATTACATTCATTGATAGGAGCAGATCTGGCTGAAATTGCAGTACCTCTTACTAATGCTGAGACTATGTAATTATTTGTGATAAATATTGACAAAGAGCTTCTAGTAATTACTTGGGTAAAATTAATAACAAATATCCAAAAAGCAAATATATCCAGGTTTTAAAAAAAGACTAATTGGGTTCCTACATGTATGGTAAGAGAATATTAATACCAGAAGCATGAACATTCTGTAAGGATAAATCAAAATGTGGATGGCAGGTTATATATAAATCAGACAGTATAAGCAAGGTGTTCAAAATTCACTATATATCAATTCAAATGACAGTTACATGCAATCCTTGTGGAAGTATTTGATTATCCTGAATTTTTTAACATTATTGCTGATTCTTGATATACAGAAAGTATTTTCTGTATAAAGATTGCTGAATTTGTTCCTGAAAACTCAGAATTAAGCATATATTTATAGAATTGCAACAAACCTTCAGAAATAGAAATCATCTTATTATATATCAAATGTATCTCATATTTGGTCTCATACAGGATTGCCCAGTATAGTACAGGTTTTTCCTTAGTACAAGGAAATGATGATAATTACCAGTTATTAATAGGAAATGTGTATGAAGCCTCTGAATTTTATGAGAAACATACTAACAAGACAGGTTCAAAGAAAGCATTTCAATTGGGTAGCAAAAAACCAAAGAAATTATTTAAAAATGGCCTACATGTTAGCTATAAAATTAAACTCCACTTCCTGCTGGTAGTAACCACAGGGGTACCAAAAGAAAAGGCATATGGTACATGTATGTTACCATTTTTCAGAATTTGGAAAACAATTATATATATATAGGATACCATTAACGCATACTCAGAGTTTCAATGGACAAATCCTTTAAGTTCCAAAAAGACTGACTATATAATTATATATTACTAGAAATAATGGCAATTATGGGGACATAAACAATGCTCCCGCATATGTATCTGATAAGATTAAGAACTCATTTGGATATTATAATACAAGGATGGCTCTCATACACCATACAATTCTACAGTACAAAAAGATATAGAAAGTGTCAATTGAACTTTAAAAGAGATGTTTATTAAACAAAAGGTAGAGAAACCCTTTTTCCCTGGACTGAATAAATAATGCTTTGTTAAGTCTATTATATTTTTACTGCTGATGAAAAGGAATTAACCTCAGCTGAGCAACACTGGGTTCTTAAAAAAAACTGAGGAACTAACCCAATCAATATTCTATAGGGATGTATTGACAATAGAATAAAAGTCGGCAATAGTTTTAAAACAGAGATGTAGGTTTATGTGTCTACAGGGAATGAAAGTATATGGTTACCAATGAATTTTATGAAGATTAGATCTGATCAGGGAAAACCTTTTATCAGCAAAGAAATGAATGTCTTCCAAAAGCAAATAGCCCAGGTGACATCCTCTCTCAGACTCTCTTTGTTTCTTATTTCTCCAAAATATTCACTCACATTATCTTCAAAAGAGAAGCACAAACAATCCATTACAACATAGACTTGATCGAAATAATTAGAGAACACAAAGGGTGAATAAAGAGAGATTAGACAACAAATATTATAGCTAGTCTTTCCCCCCAAATGAGATTAATCATTTTTCTCATTGATGCCCAAACACGAATTTTTTGCCTCAAACCAGCACTAAGCAATTATATATGAGGAGATCATTGTCCTACTTCCTTAAATTGGGATAGCTAGTTTTGGTCATTTGATGTGTTATGTGTGTTATCATCTAGGATTGTAAGTTGATTTGCTTAATTATTGTATATTGGTAGAAATTTAATCTAGTTTGCTTAACTATTGTATATTGAGAGGAAATTCAGGTTGCTTTGCTTAATTATTGTATATTGACAAAAACTCCAGGTTGTTTTGTTTAACTATTTTATATTTACTGAAATTTCAGCTAGTTTTGCATAATTTTTGCATATTGATAGAAATTTAAATTTGTTTTGTTAGACTACTATTTCACTATCTTATGTACAAACTGTTTATTTGAAATATGATGTAAAGTTCTAGTTTTATGGTTCTTATATTTTATTGTCTGTAGATTTTTAATGCTAGAAAAAATGACAGTTTTAAAACAAAAGCTGTAATATGAAGTGGAAAATAAATATAGTTTCATGTGAGGCATATCAACATGGTGTTTTGCTGATGCAAGAACCATGGGAAGACACATGATAGAGTATAGATAGGATTCTATGGACAATGACAGTATGCTTACATAGCTAGCTTTCCAATGCATTATTGGTCTAAAGCCTTCATCTTCTTTGTTCTTTATGTTGAGACATTCACTGCACAGAATTTCTCTTGGCATTCCTGGCTGATTCTAATTGCTCCTGATGACTCATATAGATTCAGAGAAGCCCTGACTGCTTTTGCTAGGTTGTGCCACTTCTACTAAGTTATGTTTGTTATTCTGACACTACTAAACTGGATTACTGGTATCCTGACAAACAGAGATTGGAATCACTTCAAAGACCTGCTTCTAAACAGGGCCACATCCTCTTGTTTTATTTAGTATCTTTTATCTCTACCTTTGGGTGTTATGCTAGAAGGAGGATCAAAGCACTTAAAAATTATGAAAAAGTAGGTTTTAAAAATCATAGCCTATTAATGAAACAAAATAAAAAAGAACAGAAACAAACACAAAGCTGCCGACTATTGGGTGGAATAAGGTGTTTATTTCAATTGAGCACATTGGATGCTTTCAATCCAGAAAAACAAATGGAGCCAAGCTGTTGCACCATTCCTAGAAAGAGCGTGAGCTATCATTTGTAGCTATATGATTATAATTTAGTCTTTTATTTAATGAATAAACATCTTTGTTCATTAATTTAGTAAAATATATTGAGAATTCATGAATAGAATTTTAGAAAATATAAAATGTCACTTCTGGTGCCTTTCAAAGTGAAGATATTTGTCTGTGTTTCTCTTCTTCTGTTTTGATAAAATAGTCTGACAAAAACAACTTAAAGGAGAAATGGTTTATTTTGGCTTACAGGACCAGAAAAATTGAGTCCATCATTTTATTGAAGGCATGGCAGCAGAAAAGAGGATAGCTGATCACACTGTATCCTAAATCAAAAGGCAGACTGAAGAGGACTTAAGACTGCCTATAAAACCTCACAGCCAAATCCACAATGCTAATTACTTCTAGCAAGGCTCCCCTTTCTGAAGGATCTATAACATACATACAGAGATCCTCAGAGGAGGACAAAGTAATTCAAATACTTGAGTAGAGTGGGTGGGAATGTCACATTTAAAGCACAACATTAAAGCCAGAAAGATCACTGCAACTAAACGGAATCTCAAAGTTCCCTTGGTAAACCATAGCTCTAGGTGGAATACAAAGATGTTTGTTGTAGAAAATATTTGATTTCTCAATTGGAGGTTTCTTCCAGACATTTGATCATGCAAGTCCTGTGTAAGATACAGAACTTTTTTATTATAATAAGCCTTAATCAGGACTAGAGCTAGACAGATATTTACTCTCTAAGCTTTAGAATCTACTTCCCTATCAATAACTTCCAAATTTGTCATGTTCCAATCCTGGCTCCTCTTAATATCAGTTGGCCATTCCTCATGGCCATGACTCACCTAAGCTATGGTTTTGTCCTTTTCTCCATATTCTCCATATCACTCCTGTGTTTTCTCTCAACTCCCAAGCCCAAGAAAAACCAACACTACCTATGTCCCTTCTGCCAAGCTATTGGCATTTTTATTAACCAACATTTTTTTTTAAAAAGGAGCTGGGTTGCAATGTACATGAAGATTGTCTTGTTCCTGGGAGCAACCATGCCTTGGCTGCCAGTATTTAGCATTACAATACATAGTAAAAGACCAAACCTCAACATGTTCCTCATACAAAACATGAGAATAAGAATACTTTCTCCAAATAATCTGAAGCTAACTGGGTGTTTCAATTATTCATACTTAAGCATAAGTTTTATCCACATTAATTTTACAATAGCACAAACATATCTAATAAGTTCTAGGATACAACTTTGCACGTTTATAATAAAACAGTTGCAGTAATTTTGTGTGTTTAGTCTTAACCACATTTTTAGTGGTGTACTAAAAAACATGCTGTTCAATTAACTCAGAAACATATCCTCTAATCATTAAATAAAAATAAATAATTATAATGACAAGAGCTGTTGAAATATCTCAGTAGATAAAGGTGTTTTGGAAAATTTGCTCAGCAGAATTTGACTCTATAGACCAACATGATGGTCAAGTGGTAGTTATATAGAGATTGATATTATTTGCTGAAAGTATACACATTAGTTTCTCATTTTTTTAAATAATAGTAGCTTATCGTGGTGACCATCAAAGCAAATATGGTTATTTTGACAGTGGTGTTGAGGATAGTTTTTATTTTCTAGATTATGGCATATCAGAGACAGAAAAAATACTTTATTATTCCCACCATCTTTGACTGTTCTCAATTCCCCCCGCCCCCCAAAAAAAGTTTTGTTGTGAAGATTGTTGAAGGAAGAAACTTTGAAAGAAATAGAGGATGATTGAACCATTTATAACTGGCATTTTGCAAGATAATTTTTGTGCACTATTTTGTTTAATCTTCATTATCCCTAAAAATATTCATTATAACTACCGTTTAGAGAAAGAATGTGTTTGAGATTCATGTTTTAAGTAACTTGCCTATTTCAAGTGACACACATGGTATCTCAAACCAGATGGCACTAGTGTTAAAGAGTTTCCAGTCATGATGGCCATTGCTTTTTTCAGACCCAATGCAAGGTATGTGCTCTTTAAGTGGCAATAGTTACCTAACTAGCAAACCACAACGATTGTGTAGCTAATTCCTCAGAATTAAAGTGTTCTCTTCTGAAAGAAGAAGAAGACTCTTATGACTCAGGAAGGATATTAGACACATAGGTCTACCTTCATAGACAAATTTTATCAAACTAAAGAAATATTCATAAGTCAATTTACAAGATTATAAATAAGTGAGGCTTCTGAGAAACAGAGAATTTCCCATCTGTAGAACAGCCTGATGGTCCTTCTATGGTTGACTTTCCACTGATGGGGTTTTACTAATATAAAAAATGTTTGTATAAAAAACCCCTCACCCATACTTTCCTGAGAAACTCCAATCAACTCACTAGATCACTAAGGTAGACATGAGAAGAATATTATTTTCGATCATAGGTGCCTTATTTAGGCAAATGGATGTTCATTTCTTATCCAGAAAAGGGACATCAGAATCACAGTTAGAGATGCTACTTGACTTGTAATAAACACAACAAACCACATATGTTTAGTTGACTCTTTGCTATTTATCTCCCAGAAACACCATCTATTAATAACCTGATAATAAATCCTTTTTTATGGTTTTTTGAGACAGGGTTTCTCGGTATAGCCCTGGCTGTCCTGGAACTCACTCTGTAGACCAGGCTGGCCTCAAACTCAGAAATCCATCTGCCTCTGCCTCCCAAGTGCTGGGATTAAAGGCGTGTGCCACCACTGTCCGGCTATTAATCATTCTTAATTCCACTCATTATAAGCCAAAGGCATTCTTTACAAGTCTACAAGCAAATAGCATATGTAAAAAGCAATCATCATATTGAATATAGGCCAGTCTTTACCCAGTGACCTGTAAATTAATGATACACAACAGATTTGGAGGTGTGGATTGAGGGAGAAGGTGTGGCTTTTTTTTTTTTTTTGAGGTAGCATGTCACTATGGGTCAGACTTGGGACTCTTAAAGTACATTAAGTGTAGCCCACTGTGTCTTTCTGTTGCCTATGAATCAAGATTTAAAACTATTGGACACTGCAGAACCACAACTTCCTTCACTACTCCATGATTCCCATCATCATGATAAAGGACTGAACTTTGAAAGTGTAAGAAAACCCTAATTTAATGTTTTCCATTACAAGAGGTACCATGGGACTAGAGAGATGGTTCAATTGTTAAGAGCACTGACTGCTCTTCCAGAGGTCATGAGTTCAATTCCTAGCAACCACATGGTAGCTCACAATCATCTGTAATGGGATTGTATGTCCTCTTCTGGTGTGTCTGAAGACATCTATAGTGTACTCACATACATAAAATAAGATCTTAAATAAAAAGTACCATGGTCATAGTGTCTCTTAACAGCAAATGGAAACTTCAGGACACATAATGTGCCAAGACATCTGTTTTCATAGAGATCTTTAGCCATATTTCTAGTTCTTATTAAATTACTAAAATATAAAAACACATGAATTTTAAAAAGAAAATAAATTATTAAATCATCTTTTCTTTTTTAACTACAAAACTCTAGTGCAGGCCAACTGTCACCACACAGGTGAACAGAGACAGTAGTTGAAAGTTGAATATTTTTTTTCAGGGAACTAAGGCTCTAAGAAGGAAGAAAATCACCATCTGAGAAAATGTGCCTTCTTGCTCCTTCCAGACTTTATAGGCAGTAGGCTATCTAAAGGCAGAGAGACAGAATTCATCAGTGATTTCAGAACTCAGCCGTCTTCCTCTGCTCTTATGGTCAGCTTTGGGTTGAATTGGGATCAGTTATTGTTTATTATCTCTTGCCTTCTTTCCTAATTATTTTGGCATCATCATGTCAGAGGTGCTTCATGAAACACTGAATCTAACTGGTGTCTTCTAGTACTAGCTGTGCACTGTGTTAAGGTCATTTGGGCTAGAGGAATTTAACCCAAATAAATAGAGTATTAACAGAGATTTTATACTACACTGATAATAACATGGTTATACAGATTATTTTCTATATTGCAGAGTGCAGATTCATACTTACAGAATATAAGACTTTCCCCTTAGCCCCATTACCTACTCATTGTTCTATCAGCACATAGACTGTATAACTGATGAGGGTTAACTGACCTTTGTTTATGGATAGAAGGAAAATAAAGCCTTGGACCCAGTACACAAAATCCACTGTCATCTAAAAGTCTTAAATGAGAATATAAGAATCATTTTTTTAAATATTAGTGACACATTTTTCTTTCAATATTTTTAGAAACAGACATATATTTTATACAATATAGTCTATTATGGTTTCTTTTTCCCCAACAAGAAACTGTCCTATTGACTTCTCCACCAAACAAATTCAAACTTTTTCTTTCTCATTCTCATGACAAGGCAAACAGGAAACTAAAAATAATACTAGCAAAACAAAATTAGATAACATGAAAACACACAATTCAAAACAATGCAAAACAAAAAGAAGAAAAGGCACCTAATAGGATACAGATACCCACAAAACTATTCACACACACACACACACACACACACACACACACACCCCTATTCATTGATGTTTCCCTATACAATACATTTGATTATTATGTCAACAATCTCACCTTTATCCTCTGGAGACATTCACTATTTCGAGGTTTCATTATTTATTACTTGACCAGTGGGGTGAAAAGCTTTTAGCCAAGAAGCAAATGCCTCATATAATCAAACCATTGGTTAATATAACACTTTCAAATAACAATATTAAGAATGGTATTTTCTTTAGGATGTCATTTAGATAGTTTCTGATTACTCAACTGCCTAACAAATACATGTAAAAAGATGATTATGTCTTTCTTTGGTATATCAGAGCATAAAACATCTTCAAGAAAGTTTAACCTTTAAGCAATGTTGTTCTATATTTACAATTATCCTGATGGCTGAGTGCTGCAGGAGAATATTTAAAAGGGCATCATCCCATTCCACTGCAGGCTACTTTCTGCCCTGTTTGTTTTGCTGCCCCCATGGCTAGTACCAGATGCCTGCCTCAGAGCTGCTTGTACGTTCCCAACCAACTGCCTCCTGTGGTTAGATGTCTGAAATCTCCTTAACTCAGTAAATCAAAACTCTAGAAGCTCATAATTGTTAGTCAGTTGTACATATCCATGAATTGTCAATTCAGAAGATGCAGCAAAATAATTTCAGAGACAATTGATAATGATACAAGGTGCCCACCTCGATTAGACAAGTTATCCCAAATATTCTACCCTTTTTTGATATGCCTAGATACCTGTGGCTTTATAAAGCCACATGGATAAGGTTCATCATTTTTCCTTCTTTCTTCTCTCATCTTCTTCGTCCGTTTCCCCTCTTCATGTCCCTGACCCTGAAACTCATACCTGTGCCTTCCTTTTCCCTGTCCAATCACAGGCTTCTTGTTGTATTAATATTTAAATTAATGGGGGGAGGAATTTTCTGCTAGAGTTGAAATATTATTGAGCAATCATCCACATGTTCAACTGAAGATTCTAATTTCAAAGCAGATGTTTCAAAATCTGCTACACAATTTTCAATTGAAATCCTAGTTTGGTAACATTATATATTTGTGTAGCTTTTTTTTTTTGGTTGTTTCAAGACAGGGTTTCTCTGTGTAGCCATGGCTGTCCTGGAACTCACTCTGTAGACCAGGCTGGCCTTGAACCCAGAAATCTGCTTGCCTTTGCCTCCCAAGTGCTGGGATTAAAAGTGTGCACTACCACCGCCCGGCCTTGTGTAGCCTTCTGATTCCAATTGTTTTCTTCCTTGCTCAAGAGAAAACCCAATTTCCTTAAGGCTGAACTAAAAGAAAAATTAATTTTCATCTGTATCTTTTTATGTTCAATCTGTGTAATATTTTTACCAACTGCTGTAATATAAAATATGTCCTGTCATATGTGCCATGAAGAAATTTCTTTCGTAAATGGACTGCTGTATAAATGCTTCATCTGTGCCATTGTATATTATGGTTGTCTTCCATATTGAAGATCCAAATGAAATACTTTTGGTAGTCAGTTCATGGGGCTATATCAAAGAAGGAAGAGCTAGAACTGAATCTTACTTTTCCCTCAGCTTCTGTATTCAAATGTCAGCTATTTCTCTAACCAAAAAAATACTCTTTTCTGAATTTTCTGTTTGATTAAAAAGGCAAAAATCTGATTTACACTTATGAAAACATAGCAATTTTGAGAAATTACTTTGGCATGCTAAATACAATAGACATTTTGGCCATGACTAGAGAGAAATATCAGTTCTTCATTCTCTTCTGTGGTTGTTAGTCTTAAATATCAACTTTTCCTAACCTATAATTGTCTAAAAAAAACTATTGTAGTTGGAGCTATTTGCATCAGCATGGCAGGTTACATCATATCTCTGGATGATTGTATTGATAGTTAATGGAAAAGCACAGTCCATTGTGGGGGAATTTTTCTTTAGGCACGATTCCTTAAATATGTATGTCAGGAAAGATCAACAAGTGTTCATTCATTAGTCTTCACTCTGGACTATGGATTCAGCATTACCAGCTGTCCATAGCTACTGAGACTGTGATTAGCTGTCTGATTTCCCATCTTGTTTTGCCAGCATTGATGGACTGCAACCTGGATCTGTCAAATGGGTAGACTACAAAAGGGTTATGGGTAATACGTGAAGTCAAAGAAACATCAAAGAAAAGATTGTGGTTGTTCAGTGAGTGGCATATAATTTTCACTCCACATAAATGTATATTAAAGTAGAAAGAAATCTTAAACTAATTTTAGAGTTGGGGAAATGGATCAATGGGCAACAGTGCTTAATGTGGAAACGAGTTTCTGAGCATAGATCTCTAGTATCTATAGGAAAAGCCATGCATTGTCCCATATGCAGCTGTAATGTCAGTGCTGTGAGGACCAAAGATAAGGATTCTTAGGGTTATGCTGTCTGTGTGCATGTGCATGCATGCAAGGGCTTGCTCACATATACATGTTGTTAACATAGTCATACATTTTAGGTTAAAATCCAACAATGTCCAATTACAGACAATTCATTTCATTTTGGTTAAAGGAGAGATTTTGTACTATTACATAAATTTTATAAAGATACACTGATTAGGAAGTAGAGTTTAATATAGGTTATTTGCTTTTTATTGAATATATTCTGCATTTACATTTCAAATGTAATACCCTTTCCTGGCTTCCCCTCTCTCAGAAAACCCCAAACCCATCCTCCCACCCCCTGCCTCCAAGAAGATGCCCCTCCACACAACACATTCTTACCTACCCACCCTGGATTTCTCCACACTGGGACATCCATTAAGCCTTCATAGGACCAGGGATCTTTCCTCTCACCAAAATCCAGCAAGGCAGTCCTCCACCACAGTTGTGGCTGGAATCATGTGTTCCCATTCGTTGATGGCTTAGTCCTTGGAGCTTTCGGGGGAGTGGGGGTCAGATTGGCCAACATTGTCATTCTTTCCATGGGGCAGCAAACCCCTTCAGCAGCTCCTATCCTCCCTCCAACTCCTTCATTGAGGACGCTGTGCTTAGTCTAATGGTTGGCTGTGAGCATCTGCCTCTGTATTTGTCAGGCTATGGCAGGGCCTCTCACAAGACAGCTATATACATAATGGTTTATTAAAATGTCAGGTATATTAGCACAATATACTAAACAAAAAATATGGTAAGTATATAAAAAGACATCATTGTGCTCACCTCCCTTGGTTTTTTGGTTTTTTGGTTTTTTTTTTTTTTTTTTTTTTTTTTTTTTTTTTGGCGTATTTCTTTTTTTTTATTTTTTTATTTTTATTTTCTATAATCTATGTTTACATTTCAAAGGCTTTCCCCTTTCCCAGTTCCCACCCACCATAGTTCCCATAGTTCTTCTCCCCCCCAACTATTCCCCAATCATTCCCCCTCCCCCCTCGGTTTCTTTACTAAACTGGATGCAATCTTTACATGCCCAGGGTCCTCTCCTTTCTTCTTCTTGGGAATCATTTGACTTGCTATTTGTGTCTTGAGTATTTAGTGCTTCTGGGCTCATTAATATCCACTTATCAGTGATTGCATTTCATGTGCATTCTTTTGTGATTGGGTTAGCTCACTCAGGATGATATTTTCCAGGTCTAACCATTTACCTACAAATTGCATGAATTCATTATTTTTAATTGCTGAGTAGTATTCCATTGTATAAATATACCACATTTTCTGTATCCATTCCTCCTTTGAGGGATATTTGGGCTCCTTCCAATTTCTGGCTATTATAAACAAGGCTGCTATAAACATAGTGGAGCATGTGTCTTTATTGCATGTAGGGGAATCCTCTGGGTATATGCCCAGGAGTGGTATGGCAGGGTCCTCTGGAAGTGACATGCCCAATTTTCTGAGGAACCGCCAAACTGATTTCCAGAGTGGTTTTACCATTTTGCAATCCCACCAACAGTGGAGGAGTGTTCCTCTTTCTCCACATCCTCGCCAGCACTTGTTGTCTCTTGAGTTTTTAATCTTAGCCATTCTGACTGGTGTGAGGTGGAATCTCAGGGTTGTTTTGATTTGCATTTCCCTGATGACTAATGATGTTGAACATCTCTTAAGGTGTTTCTCGGCCATCCGAATTTCTTCTGGTGAAAATTCTTTGTTTAGCTCTGTACCCCATTTTTTGATAGGGTTATTTGTTTCTTTGCGGTCTAACTTCTTGAGTTCTTTGTATATATTGGATATTAGCCCTCTGTCGGATGTGGGGTTGGTAAAGATCTTTTCCCACTTTGTTGGTTGCCGTTTTGTCCTTCAGACAGTGTCCTTTGCTTTGCAGAAACTTTGTAATTTTATGAGGTCCCATTTGTCGATTCTTGATCTTAGTGCGTACACTATTGGTGTTCTGTTCAGGAACTTTTCCCCTGTGCCCAAGTCCTCCAGGGTCTTCCCAAGTTTCTTTTCTAATAGTTTCAGTGTGTCTGGTTTTATGTGGAGGTCCTTGATCCACTTGGAGTTGATCTTAGAGCAAAGAGATAAGAGTGGGTCAATTCGCATTCTTCTGCATGTTGACCTCCAGTTGAACCAGCACCATTTGTTGAAAAGGCTATCTTTATTCCATCGGATTGTTGTGGCTCCTTTATCAAAGATCAAGTGACCATAAGTCTGTGGGTTAATTTCAGGGTCTTCAATCCTGTTCCATTGATCTGTTTGCCTGTTGCTATACCAATACCATGCAGTTTTTAACACAATTGCTCTGTAGTACTGCTTGAAGTCAGGGATATTGATTCCCCCAGAAGTCCTTTTATTGTTGAGAATAGTTTTAGCTATCCTGGGTTTTTTGTTGCTCCAGATGAATTTGAGAATTGCTCTTTCTAGATCTATGAAGAATTGAGTTGGGATTTTGATGGGGATTGCATTGAATCTGTATATTGCTTTTGGCAAGATGGCCATTTTTACTATATTGATCCTGCCAATCCAGGAGCAAGAAATATTTTTCCATCTTCTGAGGTCTTCTTCGATTTCTTTCTTCAGGGACTTGAAGTTCCTGTTGTATAGATCTTTCGCTTGTTTGGTTAGAGTTACGCCAAGATACTTTATGTTGTTTGTGGCTATTGTGAAGGGTGTTATTTCCCTAATTTCTTTCTCTGCCTGCTTGTCCTTTGAGTACAAGAAGGCCACTGACTTGCTTGAGTTAATTTTATAACCTGCCACTTTGCTGAAGTTGTTTATCAGCTGTAGAAGTTCTCTGGTGGAGTTTTTTGGGTCGCTTAGGTAAACTATCATATCGTCTGCAAATAATGATAGTTTCACTTCTTCCTTTCCAATTTGTATCCCTTTGACTTCCTTATGTTGTCTAATTGCTCTTGCTAGAACTTCAAGTACTATATTGAAAAGATATGGAGAGAGAGGGCAGCCTTGTCTAGTCCCTGATTTTAGTGGGAATGCTTCAAGTTTCTCTCCATTTATTTTGATGTTGGCTACTGGTTTGCTGTAGATTGCTTTTACTATGTTTAGGTACGGGCCTTGAATTCCTGCTCTTTCCAAGACTTTTAGCATGAAAGGATGCTGAATTTTGTCGAATGCTTTTTCAGCATCTAATGAGATGACCATGTGGTTTTTTTCTTTCAGTTTGTTTATGTAGTGGATTACATTGATGGATTTCCGTATATTGAACCATCCCTGCATCCCTGGGATGAAGCCTACTTGATCATGGTGGATGATCGTTTTGATGTGCTCTTGGATTCGGTTAGCAAGAATTTTATTTAGTATTTTTGCATCTATATTCATCAGAGAAATTGGCCTGAAGTTCTCTTTCTTTGTTGGATCTTTTTGTGGTTTAGGTATTAGCGTAATTGTGGCTTCGAAGAATGAGTTGGGCAGTGTCCCTTAAATGCAAAAAGGTGGTAACCCAAAACATCCAGGAAATCCAAGACACTATGAGAAGACCAAACCTAAGGATTATAGGTATAGACGAGAGTGAAGATTTACAAGTTAAAGGGCCAGCTAATATCTTCTATAAAATTATGGAAGAAAACTTCCCCAACCTAAGGAGAGAGATGCCCATGAATATACAAGAAGCCTATAGAACCCCAAACAGACTGGACCAGAACAGAAATACATCCCGTCACATAATAATCAAAACTCCAAATGTAATAAACAAAGAAAGAATACTAAAGGCAGCAAGAGAAAAAGGCCAAGTAACATATAAAGGAAAACCTATCAGAATAACACCAGACTTCTCACCTGAGACCATGAAAGCTAGAAGATCCTGGGCAGATATCATGCAAACTCTAAGAGAACACAAACTTCAGCCAAAACTACTTTACCCAGCAAAACTCTCAATTGCCATTGATGGAGACATCAAGGTATTCCATGACAAAACCAAATTTGCAAGATATCTCTCCACAAATCCAGCCCTACAAAGGATAATAGGGGGAAAACACCAAGACAAGGACGGAAACTACACCCGGGAAGAAGCAAGATAGAAACCTCCTCTCATCAAACCCAAAAGAAGATAACCTCTCGAATATAAAAAATAAATAAGATAAATAAATATAATTTCAAAAATGTCTGGAGGTAATAATTACTATTCCTTAATATCTCTTAACGTAAATGGACTCAATTCCCCAATAAAAAGACATAGATTAACAGACTGGATACGGAAACAGGACCCTACATTTTGCTGCATACAGGAAACACATCTCAGTGTTAAAGACAAACACTACCTTAGAGTAAAAGGCTGGAGGACAATTTTACAAGCAAATGGTCTCAGGAAACAAGCTGGAGTAGCCATTCTAATATCAGATAAAATTGACTTTCAACCTAAAATCATCCAAAGAGACTCAGAAGGTCACTTCTTGCTGGCCAAAGGGAAAATCCACCAGGAAGAGCTCTCAATACTGAACATCTATGCTCCAAATGCAAGGGCACCCTCCTTCGTAAAAGAAACCTTACTAAAGCTTAAAGCACACATTACACCTAACACAATAATTGTGGGTGACTTCAACACCCCACTCTCCTCAATGGACCGATCAGGAAAGCAGAAACTAAACAGGGACACAGTGAAACTAATTGAAACTCTGGACCAATTGGATTTAACAGATATATATAGAACATTTCATCCTAAAGCTAAAGAATATGCCTTTTTCTCAGCACCGCATGGTACCTTCTCCAAAATAGACCATATAATCGGTCACAAGACAGATGTCAACAAATACAAGAAGATCGAGCTAATCCCATGCCTCTTATCAGATCACCATGGAGTAAGAGTGGTCTTCAATAGCAACAAAAACAACAGAAAGCCCACATACACATGGAAACTGAACAATACTCTACTCAATGACACCTTGGTCAAGGAAGAAATAAAAAAAGAAATCAAAGACTTTTTAGAATTCAATGAAAATGAAGGTACAACCTACCCAAATCTATGGGACACAATGAAAGCAGTGCTAAGAGGAAAACTCATAGCTCTAAGTGCATCCAAAAAGAAACTGGAGAGAGCATACACTAGCAGCTTAATGGCACACCTTAAAGCCCTGGAAGAAAAACAAGTTAATTCACCCAGGAGGAGTAGAAGACAAGAAATCATCAAACTCAGGGCTGAAATCAATCAAATAGAAACAAAGAGAACCATACAAAGAATCAACAAGACCAGGAGCTGGTTCTTTGAGAAAATCAACAAGATAGATAAACCCTTAGCCAGACTAAACAAAGGACACAGAGACAGTATACAAATTAACAAAATTAGAAATGAAAAGGGAGACATAACAACAGAAACTGAGGAAATTCAAAAGATCATCAGATCCTACTACAAAGGTCTATACTCAAAACAACTGGAGAATCTGGAGGAAATGGACGATTTCCTAGACAGATATCAAATACCAAAATTAAATCAGCATCAAGTAGACCAGCTAAATAGTCCCATAACCCCTAAAGAAATAGAAGGGGTTATAGAAAGCCTCCCAACCAAAAAAAGTACGGGACCAGATGGTTTTAGTGCAGAATTCTACCAGACCTTCAAAGAAGGTTTTTTGGTTTTTGTTTGGTTGTTTGGTTGATTGGTTTTGTTTTTTTTTGTGTGTGTTTGTTTGTTTGTTTTGTTTTTTGTTTTTTTAATTTTCCATTTTGTGAAGATGCCAGTTAGCTGTGCCAATGGCAAATAGCTATACTACTCAATTAATCAAACATCCAACAATAACTAACATTTAATGTGACCCCCTCAGCCTTTGAGGGTCTGACCCATTGGTTTCAAAGAATAGCAGCCCAGCCTCCTGAGCAGCCTCCTGCAGAACAAGCAGAACCAGTTTCCAGCCTTTGGGTGAGGGTCTTGCCCCACCGATATATATATATATATATATATATATATATATATATATATATATATATATTTGGAGAGATTCATTAAAGTTTAAGCCTTGAGCAAGAAACCATGCCTTGACTCCATGTGTTTCCCTTGATACCCTGTTTTCTATACCAATCTCTTCTTGCAGGGATTCCAAGTCATATGTATGTAGCTGCAGATGGCTACAGAGTGGTACCCAATGGCAATGGGGTATGGAAATGAAGAGGCCAACTGAGGGACACTGTCTTGGGTGGAGCTTCACAGAAAAGGAAAAAGAAAAGAATTATATATACAGCAAGGTAAGCAACAGAGAATATTTTAGCTCTAAAAATGTCATTTTTTTGAAGGCTCTTGTTGCAAAGGTGCAGGAATGGATACAGATTAGACTGAATCAGGGTAGTCCCAATGCTGAGATCAGCTAGGGTATGACAGTGAAATGGAACAGGGAATTCAATTAGGCACATTGTCCTCAGTCTAAGAACTGCATCAGGCAAGAGGAATAGGGCATGCAATAAAATAAAACAAAACAAAAAGAGTAAAATACAAAAAGCAACAACAACAGCAACAACAACAACAACAACAACAACAGATTTTCAAAACATGAAAGAGAAAGAGAGAAGGAAATGTATTTTATTGCATAGCAAATGCACTTCCTTTTCTATGTATTGTTTTTGTATTTGGTGTTCACCAACCTGTCCACATGTCAATTTGTGTCATTGTTTAATGATTGTTGTGCTGTGTCTCATGTTTAAAAGAAAAAAAATGGTAAAAATGTTATCTGCTAGTGGCAGAAGAGGCTGATTTAAAGTGCCTTGCACTCAACTAGGAGTCAAAAACTGCTGGAGGAAAACCAAAAACAAAACAAACAAACAAATAACAACAACAACAACAGCAGCAGCAGCAAAAACCCTGTTTCTTAACGGGCCAGCAGCCTCAAGTTTTAGGTCAAGTGGGTTACAGGCTACTGTCAGGCAGGACCATTGGTTGTGGGTCTGGCCATAGAGACAATAGATTCAGATGAGAAGATATTTATATTTGAGTTAATACAAAGCTGAAAGCTGCATCAGTGGAGGATTGTGAAATGCTGCTTAGTTTCTGGCCAATAGCACATTTTTAACAGATTCATACAGGTGTGATTCAATATACAGTTCAGATTTAAGATCTGTGAAAGATTAATAAGGCTATGTAGAACTTATGACGGCATTAAAATTTGGCCTGCCTACTCCATGCATAATTATTATAGATTTAAATGTTTGATGTTTGTGTCTCGGGTCCTGACAATTATAAAAGCATTTGCTTCTAACTTCAAAAGATCATGAGCTAACTTTAAAAGAAACAACAAATCAATTTCATTAAAAGTTTTTTTTTTTTCATCAAGGAATGGCTAATAACCTTACCTTATGTGAGAAAAGATGTTATGTCTCTGCATCAATACAAGAAGCTAGGATCTTAGATTTTTCAGTGTATATTATTCAAATAATTTACTTACAGGACTTAGCTCTTAACAATGGGCTTTTAAAATTTTTAAATAAATGAATTTCAAAAGTTGTTAGGATAAAGTAATTGGCTAACTCACTGCTTTAAGATTGCCACAAGATGATTTAAGCCTCTGGTGTTCTCAAGTTAGATGCAAAATACATAATCGGAGACATAAGTTGGTGGAAGCTGCAGCAAGCGTTTGTCAACAGTTTGTAACATTAATGTAAAATGAGCTTTTTCCCTCTCCAGATAAAGTTTTTCCATATAAGATGAAATCGTAAATATTTTAAAAGGAATGTCTTAAGAAACTGAAGAAATGTTTGTTACTTGTTTCAAACAGCAATCAAATTGATTATTATCAATAGTTAATCTATTTGGCATCCTTTCATGCTAAAAGTCTTGGAAAGAACAGGAATTCAAGGTCCATACCTAAACATAGTAAAAACAATTTACAGCAGACCAGTAGCCAACATCAAAGTAAATTGGAGAAAACTTGAAGCAATCCCACTAAAATCAGGGACTAGACAAGGCTGCCCCCTCTCACCATATCTTTTCAATATAGTATTTGAGGTACTAACTAGAGCAATTACACAACATAAGGAAGTCAAAGGGATACAAATTGGAAAGGAAGAAGTCAAACTAATACTATTCGCAGATAATATGATAGTATACTTAAGTGACCCAAAAAACTCCACCAGAGAACTCCTACAGCTGATAAACAACTTCAGCACAGTGGCTGGTTATAAAATCAACTCAAGCAAATCAGTAGCCTTCCTATACTCAAAGGATAAGCAGGCTGAGAAAGAAATTAGGGAATTGACACCCTTCACAATAACCACAAACAATATAAAGTATCTTGGTGTGATTCTAACCAAACAAGTAAAATATTTGTATGACAAAAACTTCAGGTCTCTGAAGAAGGAAATGGAAGAAGACCTAAGAAAATGGAAAAATCTTCCATGCTCATGGGTTGGCAGGATTAATATAGTTAAAATGGCAATCTTGCCAAACGCAATACACAGATTCAAAGCACTCCCCAACAAAATCCCAACTCAGTTCTTCATAGGGTTAGAAAGAGCAATTCTCAAATTCATCTGGAATAACAAAAAACCCAGGATAGCTAAAACTATCATCAACAGTAAAACAACTTCTGGGGGAATCAGTGTACCAGACCTCAAGCAATACTACAGAGCTGTAGTGTTAAAAACTGTGTGGTATTGGTACAGTGACAGGGAGGTGGATCAATGTAAAAGGATTGAAGACCCAGAATTGAACCCACACATCTATGGCAATTGATCTTTGACAAAGGGGCTGAAAACATCCAGTGGAAAAAAAGATAGCCATTTCAACAAATGGTGCTTGCTCAACTGGAGGCCAACATGCAGAAGAATGAGAATTGTTCCACTCTTATCTCCTTGTACTAAGCTCAGATCCAAGAGGATCAAGGACCTCCACATAAAACTAGACACACTAAAATTAATAGAAAATAAAATGGGGAAGATCATTCCAGATATTGGCTCAGGGGAAATTTCCTGAAGAGCACACCAATAGCTTATGCTCTAATATCAAGAATAGAAAAATGGGACCTCATAAAATTACAAAGTTTCTGTAAGGCAAAAGATGCTATCAAAAGGACAAATCAGCAACCAAATAATTGGGAAAAGATCTTCACCAACCCTACATCTGACAGAGGGCTAATATCCAATGAATACAAAGAACTCAAGAAGTTAGACCCCAGAAAACCAAGTAACCCTATCAAAAATGGGATACAGAGCTAAACAAAGACTTTTCACCTGAAGAAATTCGGATGGCTGAGAAACACCTTAAAAATTGTTCAAAATCATTAGTCATTAGAGAAATGCAAATAAAAAAACCCTGAGATTTTACCTCACACCAGTCAGAATGGCTAAGATTCAAAACTCAGGAAACAGCAGGTGTTGGCTAGGATGTGGAGAAAGAGGAATACTCCTCCACTGCTGGTGGGACTGCAAGCTGGTCCAACCACTCTGGAAATCAGTCTGGTAGTTCCTCAGAAAACTGGACATGATACTTCCTGGAGGACCCAGCCACACCACTCCTGGGCATATACCCAGAAGTTTCCCCAGGATGCAATAAGGATACATGTTCCACTATGTTCATAGCAGCCTTATTTATAATAGCCAGAAGCTGGAAAGAACCCAGATGTTCCTCAACGGAAGAATGGGTACAAAAAATGTTGCATATATACACAATGGAGTACTATTTAGCCATTAGAAACAATGAATTCATGAAATTCTTAGAGAAATGGATGGAGCTCGAGAACATCTTACTAAGTAAGGTCACCCAGTCTCAAAAGAATACCCATGTTATGCACTCACTGATAAGTGGATATTAGCTTAAAATCTTGGGACACCAAAACAAATCCACATAACAAATGATGTCCGACAAGAAGGAAGGAGTGAACCCTGCTTCTGGAAAGGCTCAATGCATTAATGTAGGGGAATACCAGAATAGGGAAGTGGGAAGGCATGGGTGGGGGAACAGGGGGAGGGAAAAGGGCATGTGGATCAGGGAACCAGGAAAAGGGAAATGAAATGTAAATATATAATGTATTCAATAAAAAATTTAAAAAATAGAATGATAAGACACAGAAACCAAGTGAAGGATATTAAGTTACTCACTGTTTTATAGAGCAGTGAAGAGTCCTTCTCTGAGCTCAAAGGTATATTTGCATGTGATTGATGAAATGACAGTGATATGAAGGACATTCGCTGTTACCAAAATCAAAATTTAAACTAGAGTCAGGTTCTAATCATTCAGCAAATAAGAATTTTTAATTCACTTTATTCTTTTTAATATCATTTATAAACAGAAAAAGCTGATTAATCCATAGGATTGAAAACTTCTTAATTGTGAAGTATAACATTCTATTTTTTTCTGTTTCAGAGACAAAACAGTAAAATTAAAAAATAACTGAGAGGAAATGGTTTATTTGCCTTCTAATTGCCTATCACCATCCATCCTATAGAAAATTGGTGTAGATACACAAGGAGTAGTGTCAGGCTTGTTCATATCTCTTTTATACAACCAAAAATTACTTGACAAGGTTCACACTCAGCTCTGAGGCTGAACTTACATCAACCATCATTAATAAAGAAATTTCCACAGATACACTCACGGGTCAATTTGATGCAGGTTAATAGATGCTAGCTCTTCACAGACAATTTTAGTCTGCCAAATTGCCAGCAATTAACCAGCACACAATTTTGTGTATCATAGATATAGAAATACTTTTAAAACCTTTTCTTTAAGACTCAGTGAGTAAAGTATATAACATGAAATCAGATCCAAAGGAAATCAGGATCTACTTAGAGCCAGATTTAGGAACAATAATCCATAATAACAATGTCCTAGTGTGAACTAAGATGCTGATACAGAAGATACCCAAAACATCATGGAATATTTACCCTGGTGTATATAATGGTGACAAATAAAAATGGAATTCTATCTCAAACAATGTAAAAGTTGAAAACTGATACCCAACCTATAAACCTATAAGTGTGCCATGCATGTGTGCACACTTACTCCCATACATAAATATGCACACAAACATACACACACAGATACAGACACACACACACACACACACACACACACACATGCACTTACTTTAAAATTCTTTGGACAGCCTTTTTCTTTTATTGATTTGTCTGAAGATAAGAGCATGAAAATAGTCCTGTTTTCTGTATTGAAAATCTGCATGCTAATGAATATAATGCTTTCTTAATTAATTTAGAATATGATACATCTATGTTTGTATACTGAAAACAGACACATATTTATGAACTGTTCACTGAGGACTGGATTTATTGGAAGGAATTATAGCTATGCAGACAAGAAAAGGAAAACTGTATTCTATACTGCCCATATGTTCCTCAATGTGACTTCATAAGTTAGAGAACTTCCTGATGTTTAACAGATTGAGGCTGATATGCTCATCATTCTTTGTTGGGAAATTACCTAACTGTATGTTCAAACAAATATCTCTGTGCCTTGTTGAACTCCACAGTGAATAATTGTTAGAGCATGCATATATCTTGCCTCCAAGCAGCATGCTTTGCCTGGCTAATTGTTGGAATTTTCATGAAGTGCCATTCCTGTAGTTGCTGCAAATATTTAAACATATATGTAAGAAGATGTTTGTCAGGGTTCACAGTACCATGACTCCAATTCATAGTTTTGGACTTGGAAAAGGACATCATTTGGGTTGTCTATCATTATGAAGGTTATTCCAGCTCAGAGTCTGGTTGGAAAAGACTGAAAACAGAGAGCACAGGCTTCAAAAGTGAGTCCATTAGATAATATAACACACATCACCAAAAAGTAGCCTGGCAAGTACTTTGTCTTAAAATTGTCACTACTAACTAATACAACAATGAGAATCAGGCATGTGTGTGTGTGTGTGTGTGTGTGTGTGTGTGTGTGTGTGTGTTGTGTTGTTTGTGTGTGTATGTATGTGTATATATATATATGTATATATATATATATACATATATATATATATATATATATATATTATGTATATACATGGAAACAGTTTACTTAAGTTAATACCTAGGAGCCACAAATTTGTATTTATTATGTCAATTCTTTGGACATACAAACTGATTTGGGTAGAGGACTTTCTCCATGAAGAACTTTCCAAGCAATCATATGAACATGGATTTCATACTAGCACAAATTTAAAAAGCTCAATATGGAGAGACCTATCCTTAATTCCAGTGCTGTGAAGTTAGAGATCTGAAAGTGATCATCCTCACTAATATTTTTCTGGTGGAATAGGGGAGCTCCTGATATAGTGAGTCCTTGTCTTTTAAAATAAGTTGGGGAGTTGCTGGTGAAGACTCTTGCCATCAAACTTTGACCTCCTTAGGCATTCATACACAAGTGTCTGCAAAGTTCCTTGTTCATGAGCACATAATTTCTATAGGAACACACCCATATAAACATGCATGCACAATCTCTCACACACACACACACACACACACACACACACACAGAGAGAGAGAGAGAGAGAGAGAGAGAGAGAAAGAGAGAGAGAGACAACCCCAAAAATACATATTTTACAATATCACATTCCTGTGAGTTGTATTGTTCTAATCAGATGCATGATTGAAGTAAGTTGACCCATACTCTCTGGCTCCATTTCTAATTCAAGTTTTTTCTTGCTTCATATTAAATACAGTTTATGGGGTCATGGGAATCATGGGAAAATTCATCTACATATATTAATGTAAAGTCAAAAGTTCAGAATCTCTTAGGACACTAGAAAAGGTGTAATTCCAAACAAGCTGGGCAGTGGTTGTGCACGCCTTTAATTCCAGCACTTGGGAGGCAGGGGAAGGCAGATTTCTGTGTTCAAGACCAGCCTGGTCTACAAAGTGAGTTCAGGATAGCCAGGGCTACACAGAGAAACCCTGTCTCGAAAAAAACAAAACAAAAAAAATCCAAACAAATTCTGGTTTATATATAATCACCATTACTATAAAGAATGTATTTGACATATATGTTTGTATGTAAAGCCTGACTATAATCCCAAAAGTAGTAAAGCAGAGACATAAAAGTATCCAAAATACTCTTGAAAAATAATAAGAAAGTATTACCTAATCTGTGGGAATCAAGACTCAAGCCAGTGCCTTAGCTTGTTAACTATTATGATGAAATTCCTTGACCAAAAAAAAAAAATCTAAAAGAGAAATTGTATTGTGACTTATACTTCCAGTGCATCAGACAGGGAGGTTAAGGCAGCAGGAGCATGAAGAGACTGGTCACATTTGCAAGAAAGAAGCAGAGAGAAATGAGTACAACTTGTTCTGTCCAGATAGTGACGGTTCCAATGTCCTCTAGAGGCCACCAGGAGTTTATATCTCCTATGTAAAACTAAGAGTTTTTATTAAGTCAGAATTCAGAACTTATAAACTCTCTAGAACAGTGGTAGTTGTGGAAAGTGCTGAGATACTGCAAGTCATGTGTTTTAGTTATGGTAGCATGGATAGTGTGCATGGTCGATTTCTAAGGATTGTTTTTGATGTCTCTTAATGAAAATCTAGTCTTTGGGCCAGTAATTGTGTGACATAAGTGGAGGAGCAATCTTATAGATTGCCTTTAGCTGTGACCAAAGCTCCTTTTCATTGCAGGCAAACATCTCAAGAGAATTAAGAAGATATTTGTTAACAATTTTACTAAGTGCATAAGCTATTACTTTAGGAAGTATGGGTTAAGGTCCTTTATATGTAATCTCAATAGGGGATAATTCCAAACTAAAAGGATTGTTTCAGACCCTATATAGGGTAAATGGAGAGATATACAGTCACCACTAAAGTTTATGACTAATGTAGTAAGGGTCTCTGTTCAAGTTTTATTTATCTTTTATACTTGTCTTGATATTTTGAGCCTATAAGTATAATGTAATTTCTAATTTGCTCCCATGATTTTGGTCATCTCCTGTGTTACCTGAGCAATGAAGGATGGTCTATTATCAAAACTCAGGAGAGCTGGCATTTTATACCTCCCATGGATATATTTATATATCCATGGGAGGTATAATCTGTGTATGTATGTATGTATGTATGTATGTATGTATGTATGAATGAATCTATCTATCTATCTATCTATCTATCTATCTATCTATCTATCTATCCATCTATTTAATATTATTGACCACTGTTTGTATTGTAATACATTAAGTGGGAAAAGTCACAGTCTGTGCTGAAAAAGTACCTATAAATATTAATAAATACATATATTTGTCTGCTTTTATCTCAGTTAAATCTATTTTTTAATGAGTACCTGGTCAGGTGCATCTCTGTCCGAAGTTCTGCATGTATGTGTGTGTGTGTGTGTGTGTGTGTGTGTGTGTGTGTGTGTGTCTATGATAGTCCACATTGATGAGTTTGTAAGTGAGGCATTTGAGGCAATTTAATCTACTGAAGATTTTAGGTGAATAATCTTTAAATCAAAGTGTCAAATAATATTCTCCATTTTCCCATACCCAGTTGAGTAGTGTGGTAACTATATTGGAGTAATTTGTTTAGGGAGGTCCTCAGGCATGATCAATGGATCAATTTACCATATCCATAGAGCTACAAATCTCTGTGCTTGTGAGGTATAGGCAGTTGGCTTTTTGATGCAAGTAATGTCTCCTTTAGAATATTCTTTTTTTTTTTCTCTAATAGAATGCATGACCCAGAATCTGGCAGTCTAAAAGCCAGATTTGGTATAGGGTTAAGGGTGTTGGCCTTTGGTACTGAATCACTCTTCAAATTGCCTGTCTCCTTGGTAATTGCCTTTTGGAAAAGAATAACTGCCAGCTTTTTGGGTAGCCAGAGGGCTTGAAATAAGTCTAAAACTTATTGGTTTTGATTATATTTTCTTCTGCTATAAGCACTCTTCTCTCTTGATAGATGGCCCTATGAGTATGCTTAGAAGAAAAGGCATATCTACTGTCAGTATAAATATTAGCCTGTTGATATTTGCATAAGTTGAGGGCCCTTGCCAGAGCATTGAACTCTGATAGTTGGGCCGAAGTGCTGGCAGGTAGGGCTGAGGCACAGAGAAACCTAGAATCAGACACTTCTGCTCCCTATAGTGTACATAGCTATTTCTATCAGTGACATTAACATCTGATATCAGTTGTTTGAACATGTCTTTTCTTTGCCCATGCACTTGGCTCAACATCCTGGTTCAGTCATGGAGAGGTGCCTCAATATCTGGTTCTATGACCAAGGAGGCTAGGTTTAGGACAGTCCTTGGCAGGAAACAGATAGTTACAAGGGAGGTTGAGCAGTAACTCTGATAAGGAGTGATGCTGACCTTGCTTAGGTGATGATATACAGTTCTTGTCACAGTGTTCAATTTTCTTTGCCTTTGTCTAGCAAACTAGCTGCCATGATGATCCACAAGCATGGCACTCATCTCAAGGTTACTGGGTATAACTTATTTGAAATATAGGGGAAAAGCCTGTTCCATTGCCGTGTCAACTGATTTAAGGCATTTTAGGCTATGTCTTTGTCCCCATCCACATAAAGGTCGAAAGGCAGTCCTAAGACAGGAGCCGTCAGCAAAGACTTTATGGAAAGAGTCTTGTTAATCTTCAGCCCATTAAAAAGGTTGTGTGTGTGTGTGTGTGTGTGTGTGTGTGTGTGTGTGTTTGTCTTCATAGAGTTACTTAACCAGTTCTATAAATTCAGGAATCAGTAATTGGCAGAAACCTGTTCGTGTAAAGAAATCTGGGACCTTCTGTCTGAGGATTGTAGTGGGGAATTTTCAAAATACATTATTTTTCAGCCTCTAACAGCCAGTGTTGGCCCACCTTTAGAATGTATGTTATCTTCAGTTGACATACCTATGTCTTTTTGGCTGATTATTGATACCCCAGATCATCTAGATCCAACAGTAAGTCGTCTGTGCATCCCCTGCATTCTTCTAGCATGTTCTCAGCCACCAAGAGGTTATCTACATTTTTGTAGGAGAAAGATTTGTGACTGTTCTTATCAGTACTAACCCAGGGCCTCATACAGGGCCTCCTCAAAGATAATTGGCAAATGCTTGAATTCCTGGACTGGCCAAGTCCAAGTAAGTTGTCCATTGAATTCTTTGTCAGTAATGTGTCAATTAAAGGCAAATAGCTAGTGAATAGCTCTTAGGTTCTAGGGTAGACTGGCAAAGCACCTATAAGGTCAAGTATAGTATATTAGATCTTGGATTGTTCCAGAGAACTTAACAAAATATATGAGTTAGGCACCAGGGGATATATGTCCATGTATTGCTTATTGACTTTTGTATTTACTGTGCGGCCTTTTATTATTATAAGTGGCCTCTTAACTGGCACAAGAGATTTTCATAGGGATTGGTGGGGTATAAGAATCTTCAGGTCGCTGAGCTTTCTAATATGGGGAGTGATCCCCTTTTTTAGCTTTTGGTGGCATTGGGTATTGTCTATCCCATCCAGGTGTGTCCTCTGGATTTAATTTTCTCTCAATAGATGCTTCATGAGTCACTAGACTAATTTCTCCAGTCTCTACCAGGCTGAGGGGGAATTGTGACAGCCATGTGGAGATTTCTTCTATAATGAGATTAAATCTTTTGTGTAGTCTATATATTTAGCTTTCAACAATAAATAGAGTACCTCTTCTGGCAACCTATTTTGAACCATGATGGAATTTGGGAATGGCATACTTACCCCATACCATCCACTATGCTATAGTTGGTGTAGAGTCTGAACTCAAGCTTAAATAATGACTCTATAATTTTACATACAAGTTTTTCCTATTTTATCACTGTCCTCATGATATAATGTTATTTGCTACGTGTAGTAATTATGTAAGGAAGAGATCCAGCAGCAGATTAACTGTATTGCAGCCACTGATCAAGCCAGAAGAGTAAATAGACTTCCTAACCATGCATTATGTTATACAATATAAAATTTCTGTTCTTCATAGCATATTAGTAGGATTTCTCAACTGGAGATATGAGCCTAAAATGCATTCTCTTTAAGGCATAATAATTGTGAATAACTAGTTTAACTTTGTGGAATTTTACAAAAAGTACTGTTCATCCAATTTCATCATCATTGTATTCAAAAATAGGAAGCAGCAGCAATATAAATGTACTTTAACTGATAATAAGAATATAGTCTATATACACAGTGGGATACTTTTCACCTTTAAGAAAAATGAAATAATGGCATGCATGTAAATAGATATGATTAGAGCACAATATACTGAGTGATGTTACTCAGATCCAGAAAGAGACTGTGTGTTTTCCCTTATCTGTAGTTTCTTGCTTTGAACCTTTGCATATGCAAACAAACAAACAAACAAACAAACAACAACAACAAAAAAAAAACAGAATCAGAAATTAAAAAAGGACCTTAGGGAGATTCAAAAAGAGACTCTGTAGGGAGTAGACTCTGGAGGTAGGATGTGAAAATGGGAAATCTAATGGAATGGGAGAGACCAATAAAGATACTGAAGAAAGAGGAAGGATGAAAACACAAATGATATTTGAAAAGACATAGGAAAGCTTCATTTTATCTTCATTCAAATTCAAATTGTTGGATAATCTCTTAGGAAAATTCAAAGAGATTCTTAAGATAATATAGGCTACTGTAATTACCCTTACTTGCATCCACAGACTTGAAGGTGGGACCCATTGTTGAAAACAACCCATTTTTGACCAAGATTTAGAGGAATAGTGTGACTCCTTAACTGGAATCCTTTGTTATGAAGATTAGCTCTTATAGTATCCAAATGTGTTTTGCAAATTCCCACGGTAGGAAGCAATTAAAAGTATTAATTAAAATAGTAAATGCATGTAAAATTCCTGAACCATAGCAATTATAAACATGGGAAGATACCTGCAATAATGCAGTTTCTGAATTTATATTTTGAGGCAAGTAAACAGTTATACAATTGGGTTTAAGACCTAATATATAGGAAAATATTTGTACCTAGTAATAAAAACCTAGCCAAGTTATAAGTGGTAAGATCTTGTACCCTAGATAAAAACTCACTACTGTCACATTTTGGGCTGGCATAATTTCTAGCTATATATATATGAAATTTTTATCCTTATACCCACAGAAGATTGTACGTCTTATTCTTAATAAAGGAAGCTTTTATTTGCAATTGATGGAGTCTGTAAGTTGCTTTTCTATTGTAATAAAGCATGACCAATGCTACTTATAGAAAGCAGGATTTATTTGAGGCTCTGTATCCACAAGGATAAGAATTCATCACCATTATGACAGGAAATTATGGCAAGCACAGAAATATGGTAACTGGAATAGTAAGCCGAAAGATCACATCTTCATCAAGAAACAGGAAGGAGAGAGGAAAATCTAAAACTGGTGAGTAGTTAAATTCCCAAACCACTGTGGTAGTAACTTTCTTCTTCTATTCAGGACATACCCCTAAGATTCACCTAAACAGTTCAACTAACTATGGACTAAGTCTTCAAAAGGCAGAGTTAATAAAGGGATGTAAGGGATATTCTTTGTTGTCAACTTTATTATATCTTGAATGAGCTACAACCCAGAATTGGAAGGTTCACTTGTGATCCTGAGCTTGAGGCTCCAAGACACAAGTTTCTGACCTGGTTCTTGGAATAGAGATCTTGAGGCATAATGGCTGTGAAAAGCTTAGGTCCAGGCAAGGTAGTGCATGCCTCCAATTCCAGGAGACTAAGGCAAGGAGATCTCTGAGTTCAAGGTCAGCCTGGTATAAAAATAATGTAGATGATCCAGGCATGCTGGTACACACCTTCTACTGGAGACCAATGTAAGTACATTGGACAAAGGAAGATTTGTTCTTTTTCACTGCTGGCATTTACTTACCAGCACATTGGTTGGAATCTACCTCTACAGAAGATCAGCTGAAACAGCTAGCCTTGTGGGACCAAGCAACTCCTAGATTCTTGGACTTCCATTTTTCAGCAGACCATTGTTAGTTTAGTTGGTCTACAGACTGTACAAAATCAGAAAAAAATCCCTCAATATAGAAAGACATTCCATACATTCTGTGACACTAGAAAATCCTGACTAATACCAGGACATTCTCATTTATATCACCACAGCAAATGTTACATAAATCCAGATCTGAACAGAAAGCATAGAACAACTGACAATGGTGTGCCTTACCCCAACTTGTACAGTTAAAGCAAAATGCCTATATCTGAGACTTTCAGGAATTATGCAGAAGAAAGGGCAGGGAGATTGTATGAGCAAGAGGACCAAGGCACTGCTGAGAGACTTTTTTAGTCTTCTAGAAATGACAAGGAAGCTACACCCATGAAATTTTAACATTATCAGTACTTAAACAAGATGTACACAGTGATTTCACCAGTTGAAATAGAATGTGCACAAGGAAATCCACACAAGTCCTTTGCCATTAAAAAAATATGTATAAGATGATGAATGCCCACTCAAAGAAGACAAATGTCTTCTCCAGGAATGAGCCATCTACTAGGTGATCCAAAGCTAAATGGGTATTATTTAATGAATATAAGCAGATTGAACAGATAAGACTATCCTGCACCTATGTTTGTGAGAGATTCCATACACTAAAGATTGATGTAGGAGGACTGGGTCTACTTTCAGTGATGCCATCCCTAGGTAGCTGGGCCTGAACATATAAGAAAGTTAGGTGAGCAGAAGTCTGTGACTGAGCCAATAAGTACCATTATTCACTGTTCTTTTGCTATAGGTTCCCTCTGTATTCCTGCCATGATTTATCTCAATGTTAGACAATTGTGTAGACATGTAATATGAAATACAGGCTCTGCATAGAAAAGTGCATTGATTGGAATGTTTTATCAGAACAACAGAAAAGTAAATGAAAACTGTGCATACACATATGCATGCAGCTGACTTTGGAGGACAGAATAAAGTATTAGAGTCCCAGGATTTGGAGGTAAAAGGTGCTTGTAATCAATCTGATCTGGTAATTGGGACCTCAATTCAGTTCCTCTGTAAGTGTAACCAACACTTGTAATTGCTAAGTCATACCTCCAGCTGCTTATCATCAAGTGTTACTCATAAAGGTAGTAAGACTTGCTGAAGTAACACTTTTAAGTTTCTCTAAGATTATGAATAAAATTGTCATATTATTTCTTGTGTCTACCACTCCATTTTTCTTTCTAGACATAATGTTTATATAGATCATCTTGAAGAATACTTCTTATGTTCTTATATAATATGTGAAAGAATTTTATTTGGTTGAAATCACAAATTCCTAAAATTTCATCATAATCCTCCTGGCTACTTAAGAAAGATACCTTCTAATTTGTGTTGCTTAGCTTATAATGTACTTTCATTTTAAATAATTCTGACACTCATTTTCTGATAGACTCATTTAGGTATATCTGTTTTATTTTCTTTAGATCTTTACCATATGGAGTGTTGATATATGGGAAATGGTTTATGCATGCAGTTTATTGAGTCAATTGATATTATCCAAGGTAACTTGATTTTTTGTGATTTTTATACAGTTTATTTTGATTTACATAATTTTGATAGTAACCCTGGATACTGACTCACAGAATTGAACTTACTTGGTCATCCAGGTTCTGTTAATGATCTATATTTGATGACAAATTATTGGTGATTGTCTAAGTTTCTCAGTGGAAACTTGGCATTTTGCTTTGAAAGACTGACTCTTACTTCTTGGTTCGTATAACAATATCATTGTGCTAGGTATGTCAGGAACCAATTGTGGTTCCACAAGCTAGTAGGGTATTTGTAAAATATCAAGTGACCGTAGGTGTGTGGGTTCATTTCTAGCTCTTCAATTCTATTCCATTGATCTATCTGCCTGTTACTGTACCATATCAGGTAGGTTTTATCACTATTGCTCTCCAGTATAGCTTGAGGCCCAGGATGCTGATTCCCCTAGAAATTATTTTGTTGTTGAGAATAGTTTTAGCTACCATGTTTTTGTTGTTGTTATTATTCCAGATGAATTTCATAATTGTTCTTTCAAACTTGATGAAGTATTGAGTTGGAATTTTGAAGAAAGTTGCATTGAATCTGTATACTGCTTTTGTCAAGCTGGCCATTTTTACTATATTAATCCTGTCAATCCATGAACATGTGGAATCTTTCCATCTTTTGAGATTTTCTTCGATTTCTTTCTTCAGAGGCTTGATGTTCTTGTCATACAGATCTTTCACTTATTTGGTTAGAGTCACACCAAGATACTTTATATTGTGTATGACTATTGTAAAGGATGTAATTTCCTAATTTCTTTCTCAGTCTGTTTAACCATCCAGTATGTGGTGGGGGCAGGGGACAAAAAACAATACACTCCTTACCTCCTTTTTAACAAATGGTGCTGGTTCAACTGGGGATTAGCATGCAGAAGAATGCAAATTGGTACATTCTTATTTCCTTATAAAAAGCTCAAGTACAAGGAGAATAAGGACCTCTACATAAAACCAGACACACTAAAACTTATTGAAAAGAAAGTGGGGAAGAGCCTCAAACAAATGGGGAAAGGAGAAAAAAATCCTGAACAGAAAACTAATAGTTTATGCTCTAAAGTCAAGAATTGACAAAGGGGACCTCATAAATTACAGTGCTTCTGTAAGGCAAAGGACACTGTCAATAGGACAAAATGGCATCCAACAAATTGGGAAAAGAACTTCACCAACCCTACATCCCATAGAGGGCTAATATCCAATATATCAAAAGAACTAAAGAAGTTAGACTCCAGAGAGCCAAATATCCCTATTAAAATGGGGTACAGAGCTAAAAAAAGAATTTTCACCTGAAGAACTTTGAATGCCTGAGAAGCACCTTAAGAAATGTTCAACATTATTAGTCATTAGGAATATGCAAATCAAAACCACCCTGAGAGTTCACCTCATACTAGTCAGAATGGCTAAGATTAAAAGCTCAGTAGGCAGCAGGTATTGGCTAGGATTTGAAGAAAGAGGAACACTCCTCCACTGCTAGTGAGATTGCAAGCTGGTACAACCACTCTGGAAATCAGTCTGGTGGATCCTCAGACACCTGGAAATGACATTTCTGGAGGACCCTGCTATAACACTCCTGGGCATATACCCAGAGGATTCCCGAGCATGCAATAAAGACACAGGCTCCTCTATGTTCATAACAGCCTTATTTATAATAGTCAGTAGCTGGATAGAACACAGATGTCCCTCAATGGAGGAATGGATACAGAAAATATGGCATATTTGCACAATGGAATACTACTCAGCAATTAAAAACAATGAATTCATGAAATTATTAAGCAAATGATTGGAACTTGAAAATTTCATCCTAAGAGAGGTAACACATTCACAAAAGAACACACATGGAATTCAGTCACTGATAAGTGGATATTAGACCAGAAGCTCTGAATACCCAAGATATAATTCACATATCAAATCATTCCCAAGAAGAAGGAAGGAGAGGGTCCTGGTCCTATAAAGGCTTGATGCAGCATTGTAGGAGATTACCAGGACAGAGAAGTGGGAGGGGTTGATTGGGGAATGGGCAGAGGGAAGAGGGCTTATGGGACTTATGAGTAGGGGTTACTGGGAATGGGGAAATCATTTGTAATGTAAACAAAGACGATAGAAAAAATTCCCCACCGCAAAAAAAGTAACTAATTTTTAGTTTTGTTTTGTTCTGTTCTGTTCTGTTCTGTTCTGTTCTGTTCTGTTCTGTTCTGTTTCATTTTGTTTTGTTTTGTTTTGAGACAAGGTTTCTCTGTGTAGCTCTGGCTGTCCTGAACTCACTTTGTAGACCAGGCAGGCCTCGAACTCAAAAATCCACCCACCTCTGCCTCCCAAGTTCTGGTATTAAAGGCATATGCCACCAATGCCTGGCTGGATTCTTTCTTTTTTAATCTCTTTTTTTTTCATTTATCTCATTTTCTATATGCACTGTCTAGTTTTTTGTTGTCTTTTAATAGCTGGGAAAGAGGGAATCTAACTAAAAGACCTTTGGTTTTTGGTTGAGAAATGTAGACTGTTACTTTTATCTTTAGAATGTTTTGCTGCCTACAATTGGTTTGTAAGTTCTCTTTGTGTTTTACATGTCATTATTTGTCTGAAAAAGCCCTTGTCATTTTTCTAGTAGCAAAGAGAGAGAAATACTTCCAAAAATGATTTGTTAAATTTAATATGCTGCATGCCCCCTCTTTTTTAACATTCTAAGATTTATCACACAGCTGAAATTAACTTGAGAAGAAGCAAAGTGTCTTACACTTGTAATTCTCAAAGACTCTGACCTTGACACTCAACTATGTATGATTAAATGTCTTCACTGAGTAATGAGGTTTTCAAGAACACTTCAGAATTGTTTGATGCTAATATCACACAACTTACAACTTCCATTGAATGGCATTCTGAATATTAAAATAAAGCCTTCAGGGTGGTGTTAGCAAAAAGCTACTAGGAATATTTACCTGCAAGTCTGCTACCTGAACAGAGAACAATCAAAGGGGTCTCTTGTGGTCACAGCAAATGGTTAAACTCTGTCTGCCTTATATCCCCTCTGAGCTTCTTTGCCTAAGTACTACTTGAAAATTTTGCCTCAGAAATGTTCTATGCATCTCAAGAATATCCTTAAGAGACAAAATATTTGTCCTGGTCTATTAGCCTTGACACATTGCCCTACCAGGAAACGAGCAGCTGATTCTAACCTGGAAGACAATGAGAAGATTGACTGTGTGGAGTTTAGCTGCCTTGCCTAAAAAAAGACTTCATTCCTGGGGAGTATGGTTGGTAAGGGAATAGAGACACAGCTCCACCCTGTCAGCCTCCACAGCCTTGAAGTTCCCCCAAGGTGGTGCTGTTGTGGTGCTTACCTGCCATGTTCTGGAAGCCTTGATCTTTGTTTGATTTTATTTTGTCTTTGTTGTTTGTCTTCCCCCTTTGGATAAAATTGTCATTCTCTAATATTTTCTGAAAATGTGTGTATTATTATAGATCCTTTTAGTAATTTGTTAACAGTTAACATTTTTTAATTATTTCAAATGTCTATTATTTCTTGCTTTTAATCTACCTGTTTAATGAAAACATTCTGCATGTATGTATACATATGCACTTATGTGTTTATATCATGTTTAGTCAGGGTTCTCTAGAGACACAGAACTTAAAGAGAAAACTTAATGTGATGACTTACAGCCTGTAGTCCAAATAATCCATCAATGGTCAGCTGTGAATAGGAAGTCCAAGAAACTAGCTGTTGCTCAGTCCCAAAAGTCTAGTTGTTTCAGTTCACCTTTTGTAGAAGAAGGTTCCAATAGAAGTGCTAGCAAGTAAATGCAAACAGGAGAAGAGTTTATCTTCCTTCTTCCATGATTTTTATGTAGGTGTGTAGCCGAAGGTGTGGGTCAGATTAAAGGTATGTACCACCACTCCAAGATATGAGACTTGCTTTGCCCAGGCTGACCTTGATCTTAGAAATCTTCTTGCCTCAGTCTCCTGGAATTAAAGGCATGCAGTGCATTCTGGGACTAAGTTTTATATGGTCATTATGCCTCAAGATCTCCATGCCAAAATTCAGCTTAGAAGATTGTGTCTTCTGACCTCATTATCTGGATCACAGGTGAGGTCTCCAGTTCTGGATTGTGTTCAATCTAGAGATAGTAAATTTGACAATCAGAAATAGTGACTATATATATATATATATATATATATATATATATATATATATATGTGTGTGTGTGTGTGTGTGTGTGTGTGTGTGTATGTGTGTGTATACACATATATACACACATATATATATAATGTATATATACTATATATAGTATATATACTATATATATGTGTGTGTGTGTGTATATATATATATATATATATATACACAATTTTGTATAAAATGTTAAATTTATAAAGATGAATGCCGAGAGTGTAGCTCATTTGTTAGAGTCCTTTACAAGTATTTACAAAGACCTTGGTTTGAGATCCAGTATTACATGTTAGTGTATGCCGATAAACCTAGGATTAGTAAGATATATAAAACACTATCCTAAAAATATGTGTAGGGTTGTCCTTCTCCTCAGCTTCTTTCAGCCTTCCCTAGTCCAACAACAGGGGTCAGCTGCTTCTGTCCATTGATTGGGTACAAATATCTGCATCTGGCTCTTTCAATTGCTTGTTGGGTCTTCCAGAGTGCTATCATGCTAGGTCCTTTTTTGAGCACTCCATAGCCTCAGTAATAGCATCAGACCTTGGGACAACTCCTTGAGTTGAATTCCACTTTGGGCCTGTCACTGAACCTTCTTTTCCTCAGGCTCCTCTCCATTTCCATCCCAGTAATTCTTTCAGACAGCAACAATTATGAATCAGAGTTGTGACTGTGGGATGTCCCCTTCTCCCTTATTTGATGCTCTATCTTCCTACTGGAGATGAGTTCTATAAGGTCCCTCTACGTACCATTGGCCATTTCTTCTAGGGTCCCTTGCTTTGAGTTCTGAAAGTCTCTATCCTCCCAGGTCTTCTCTGGTGCATTCTGGAGGGTCCCTCCAACTTCATATCTCCAGAAGTTGCCTGTTTCTATTCTTTCTGCTGGCCTTCAGTGGTTCAGCCCTTTTCCCTAACCCAATAACAGATGAGGTTCCCATCTCCCTTCCAACCCCCATTGACTCCACTTTCCCTCCATGGTCTCTTCCTCTCTTCCTGTGACTGCTTTCTTCTCCCTCCCAAGTGGGACTGAGTATTTTCACTTGGGCAATTTAGCTGCTTGAAATTTTTTAGTTCTGTGTACCATATCATGGTATCTTGGGTACTTTGTAGTTTTACATTTTTCTTTCTAACATCCACTTATTAGTGAGTACATACCTTTCATGTCCTTTTGGGTCTGAGTTTCCTTACTTAGGTTGATATTTTCTAGCTCCATCCATTTGCTTACAAAACTCAGGATACCCTCCTTCTTAGTAGCTGAGTAGTATTTCATTGTGTAAATTAACCACATTTTCTGTATCTATGTATCGCTTTCTGTTGTGGGACATCTAGGTGGTTTCCAGCTTCTGGATATCACAAATAAGTTTGCTATGAACATAGCGGAACATGTGCCCCTGTGGCATGGTGGGGAACCTTTTGGGTATATTACCAAAAGTGATATAGCTGGCTCTACAGGTAGATCTATTTCCAATTTTCAGAGGAACACCTTTACCTATGAGGTCTCTCAAACACTGGAACACCAAACAGGCAGCATATACCAGCTGATATGATATGCCCCAACACACATACAATAGAGGAATGCTGGGTTTGTGTTCATTCAGAGCTGATGCACCTAACCCTCCAGAGACAGGTGACCCCACAGAGTTTAGAGGTCGGGTGGGATGGGGGGGTTGGGGCATACACGTGGAGAAAGGGGTTGTGTAGGATTTATGGAATGTGGAACAGTTGTAGGGTATTCAGGGGTAGGAGAATAAAATATGGAATGTAAAAAAATAAATTAATTAAAAAAAACAAAATGTAAAGTAGAAAAATTATGTTTAGGGAAATATTATAAAGCTAAAATGGATCATTTTGTTTTTGGAATGTAAATTGAACACATAGAAAACTTTGAACTTTGTTTTCTTTGACATGCCAGATGTTCATATGATATCTTTACAGCATACATGAGCAAATGAATGAACCTTTGTAAATTGGATTTCTCAGTTTATAGCTTATATTAATATTTTCACCTATCAAACCAGACTTCATACAAATTTTCTCATGAAATTTCTACAGTGTTTAAGTAGCTTTAGTGGGGTCTAATTGAGGAACCTTCACATATGCAAATGTTTGTCTTTCCTAAATCTGACTTGCAATATTATGCAGATAATGCAAAATGCCTCGGGTAAAGGCTAAGGTTCTCCTTGTCACCAAACTGTTCTAAAGGGAGTTCTTTATTTTATTTTTTTGATAGTTAAAAAATTATTACTTCTGCATATATATATATATATATATATATATATATATATATATATATATCCATCCTAAGGAAATAATCATAGAAATGCACAAAGTGTTTGTTCCAGAATTATGCATAACAATTTAAATATATACAAAATTTATACTGACAATAATTTTTAAAGAAAATATTAAAACCTTCAATGTATGAGTTATTGTCCAAAGAATATTATGCAGCCATTTACTTATATAAAGATAATAGTGATTGTGGAGAAAATGGAATTTTATTATATGCATAGAAAAAGCATATACACTAAAATCTAAAATTTTTAAAACTATATACTAAGAGGATAGTTGCTAACATTTAAGGAATTCTTCCCATGTGAGGCAACATAAATCTCTAGCCCAAATATTAGACCCATCCCCTGTGTCTCTGAAATGTGATCCTGTGGGTATATTAATAAGTGAAAAAAGGACAGAGCTCTGTTTGATACTTTACCTCTCCCTTTATGTGACTGCTCAAAACTATGGTAAAATGGCGAGATGCATGGACAGATAGGAATACTCAGCAACTCAGCTGTTTTCTTTCTTTCTTCCTTCCTTCCTTCCTTCCTTCCTTCCTTTCTTTCTTTCTTTCTTTCTTTCTTTCTTTCTTTCTTTCTTTCTTTCTTTCTCTTTCTTTCTTCCTTCCTTGCTTTCTTTCTTCCTTCCTTTATTTTTCTCTCTCTCTTTCTTTCTTTCTTTCCTTCCTTCTTCCTTCCTTCCTTCCTTCCTTCCTTCCTTCCTTCTTTTCTTTCTTTCCTTCTTTCTTTCTTTCTTTCTTTCTTTCTTTCTTTCTTTCATTCTTTCTTTCTTTCTTTTGTTTTTGGTGTGTGTGTGTGTGTGTGTGTGTGTGTGTGTGTCACATTATGTCTGCAAAGCATGCCAACAGATGGTTAAGTGTAACTGAAGTCTACTGACCAACAATGTGACTTTACCCATGGCAGGATGTCAAAACCCAAGCATAGACACTGAGTAAACTTTGCCTGCAACCCACCTTTAAGAAGATATATATCAATTAGCTTCCTAGTTAGTTGGTATCAGCTCATATGGACATTATGCTGCTTCTTAAGTGTAACAGTACAAAATGTTGATGAGGATGAATGTGCTACCTATTCATAGTGTACTTTAAAAATAAAAGCAATGAATCTATAGCTAAGTGGGTAAAGAGCTTATGATACAGGCAGGAAAGACTGAGTTCAAGTCTCTACCATCCACATTTAAATGCTGTAATGATGACAAGTACCTATACCCCTAACATTAGGGAAGAGAGGAGATAGAAAGATCCCTGGGGCTCATTGGATATCCATACAAGACCATTAACTGTGATTCAAGTTCAGTGAGTGATTCTAACACAATATAGGTAGTGGAAGTTATAGAGAAATATAGTTTAAGTGCATTTATTTTAACTTCTTTCAGCCAGAGTCATGTTCAAATACATGCATGAACCAAAGAAAATGAAAAAAAAAACAACCTGATTTTTATCAGTAATAGTAGGATCTAATATCTAGTAATATCTAAAGATATTAGTAGGATCTAATATCTAGTACTATCAAAAGATGCAAGTTTTGAAAGTCAGACTTCTTGTGTCTATATATGCCATACCTGGGTCCTAACTCAATGTCAGACAGAATGACTGGGTGTGTCTTTCCTTCTCCCTGGCCATTACTTTGGCATTGCAGAGTAGTTTTAAGTATGAGTACTACTGAGAGAAATCTCTTCAATAGTAGATATATTCATTCTGCAAAAATAATTTCCCAAATTCAGTTATCCTGAAAATGGAGTAATTTAAAACATAAAACACACACACACACACACACACACACACACACACACACACACTATGTTTTATGTTATATGTCATGTCATATGTCATATGTCACACATCACACATCACACATCACATGTCAAACATCACAGGTCACATATCACATATCATATCACATATCACATTTCACAAATCACGCATCACTTATCAAGTATCATATATCATATCCAATAATTTATTTTTTGATGATGACTTGTGTATTTTCTTACGTTTAAATGCAAATTAACATCTGTTGACTTAGAATGATTTAATATCCCTAATGAAAGGAACTCTTACCCACTTCTGCCACAAAGTTTGTTACAGTTTTGGGTTGCTGATTTTATAGAATTACAGAATTTCAGGACAATTTGTTTATGTTCAGGATTAACTTCTGGTGTGTATGGAGGCTGAGGTATAAAATGGGTACTGAACCTCAGGACCTTTCTGTCCTTCCCCCCTCTGACATTTGAGCAGACTTTCAGCCTCTGCTCTGATCATCAGTTCTCAACCTGTGAAATTTCTGGCCTTTGTTCTTTATAGAACAATACAGCCATCTGCTCTCACCTGGAAGCCAAGGCAGACCCACCTCGAAGCCTTCCGGACCTGCTAGACTTGCAATTCTCTAACTTCATTCTTCAAAGCTGACCCCTTTCTCCTGAAGCAGCTCCTGGAGGCTGTGGACAAAGGCTTGCCTAGAATATTCCTGTCTAATTTTCCATTATCCACACCAAGTGGATTTAGTGTTGGGTCAGTGCTTTCCACTTAGCCATATCTTTTTGCGCCCACAACAACAGTTTCAAAAGGATGAAATTGTACACTAGTGATAGTATTTAACTCCGATAATTGTTTACCACGCAGGAAACCTGGGAGGAGGATTTTTCCAAGCTATATATTGACTACCATTTATTAAAGTTTCAGAATTGACGGCAAATGTCACCTTGACTCAATTCTCTTTTCAGCACCTTCCTATACATCCCCAGGTTCTTTTCCAGGTATCCAGTTCACCTGTTGTTGCTGGCAGCAACAGTCTGGTGCCTGAACATGGACAGACCTGATGCGAGAAGAATTCTTGAGATGACACTATCTTTGTGAAACTTCACAGAAAAATGGAAAGAAGATGGTATCCTGCGTGGTAAACAATTATCGGAATTAAATACTATCACTAGTGTAAAATTTCATCCTTTTGAAACTGTTGTTGTGGGCACAAAAGATATGGCTAAGAGGAATAGTATTGACTCAACACTAAATCCACTTGGAGTGGATAGTGGAAAATGAGACAGGAATATTCTAGGCAAGCCTTTGTCCACAGCCTCCAGGAGCTGCATCAGGAGAAAGGGGTCGGCTTTGAAGAATGAAGTTAGAAGATTTTTTAGATCAGATAGATTCTTGCTGCCCATTGTTCCAAGGAAAAAAAATTAAATGAGAGAACCTGAGAAAGAATTGGTAAATTGCTACTGGCTGGCAAGGTAGATAATATTACCCTCTGCCTCTGGGCTCTTACAAAAGAAGCTATTGATGAAGGGACCCTGAAGAAATCAGATATCATGCAGGAAGAACTTGAGTAATCTCAAAATAAAGGCCTGCTTGAGAAGACTTTCTCAGAAAAGGGTCCTTTCAACCCTAAATTAGAAAAATATAGGGATGGTGTTGATGAGCTAACTATAGAAAAGGAAACTCATCCAAAAAAGGGAGCTGCTGAATATCATGTAGACGAAAGACTTCCTAATGTGTCTTCTGCTCTGTCTATGACCTCTGTCATAGGAGAGGATATACAGAGGGATATGAAACAACAAAAACTGGAGTTTGAGATTAAGTTACAGAAGTTGACTAACGAGTTACAGGAGCTAAAAGAGGCATCAAATATTAGAGAGAACAATGATCTTGAGATGTGCCAATTGCTGATAGAAAGAGCTGTAAATCAGGCTCATGAGGAAGGACAGGATACATGGGACCTCTTGGACTTTCCTGGCCTAGAGATCAGAGACCAGGAGAGTAGGGAGAGACAACATCAGACATTGGAGTTCAAAGAGATTATATAATTAAAGGTAGCTGTGTCACAGTATGGCCCTACAGCTCCTTTTACACAAGCTTTATTGGATACCGTGATGGAGTCAAATTTAACTCCACAGGATTAGAGAACTCTATGTAAGTCTACTTTGTCAGGAGGATATTTCTTGCTTTGGCGTTCTGAGTGATGTGAAGCTAGTAAGAGAATTGCCGCAATAAATTCTCAGATTGAGATACTGAAATGTTACTGGGAGAAGGTCTATATGAAGGGATTGGGCTCCCTATTGGAGTGCATGCACAGGTTGAAATGACTGCCTGCCATGATTGTAATTTATTACCATCAAAAGGAGATCTTAGTGGAAGTTTAATGGGCATCAGACGGGTTCCTGATGAGCTTTTTCAGGATTTTGTAGATAGATTATTGAAAACAGCTAACAGAATTTTTGGAGATTCTCAGGCAGAAAATCAGTTAGTCACCCAGTTGGCTTATGAGAACGCTAGTGCAGCTTGTTGTGAGGCCATCAGACCTCACAGGGGAAAGACAGACTTAGCTGGTTATATTCACCTTTGTTCCAAAATTGGGCCCTCGTACAATCAGGGTCTAGCAATGACTACAGTCTTGCAAGGAACCACCATACGGGGATACTTTCGCAGAGACGAGGGAATACAAGTGTTTTAAATGTGGAAGTCTAGGTCATTTTAGATGTAATTGCCCTAGCAACAGGGTTGCTATAAGTGAGCAATCAAATTGCAACCCAGGAATCTGTCCTAGATGTAGAAAGGTTAATCACTGGGCTAGAAATCGCAAGTCCAAGACCAATCAATATTCAGGGCTGTCCTGTGTCAGGAAATGGGCAGAGTGGCCAGCCTCAGGCCACCAGACAACCACAGCAAGCAGCCTATGGAGCCAAGGAGCTGCTGCCAAGCCAGGAAAATCCATCTTTGAACTTTTCAGGGCAACATCAGGAAGTGCAGGACTTGATGTGTGCTGCATCTCCAATGTCGTATTAACTCCAAAAACGGGTGCCCAGACTCTGCCTACAGGAGCATTTGCACCTTTGCCTGTAGAAACTTGGGGATTGCTTTTAGAATGAAGTAGCACTATTGTAAGGGGGCTGCAGATTTATCCAGGTGTCATAGACAATGACTATGAGGGAGAAATAAAAATTATGGCTGCTTTCACTCATGGTGTTATAACTGTACCTGCTAACCTAAGGATTGCTCAACTTGTCTTGGTTCCCTCACATCCACTACCTTCCAAATTCATTAAGAGTAAGAGAGGACAAAATGGCTTTGGTTCCTCTGGAGTATATTGGGTTTAATCTATTACTAATAAAAGGCCTAACCTTAAGTTAACAATTGAAGGAAAAAATTTTTTGAAGTATTAATAGATACAGGAGCTGTGCAACAATTATTAAAGGACAAGACTGGCCTTCAAGCTGGCCCTTGTCAGAAATGCTCACCAATCTCCAAGGTATCAGATATGCTAATAATCCTATGCAGAGTGGTAAAGTTCTAACCCGGAAGGATGAAGAAGGAAATTCAGGAAAAATCCATCCTTATGTTATTCAAAATTTGCATACTACCCTCTGTGGAAGAGATCTTTTGTCACAGATGGGCATTATAATGTGTAGCCCTAATGAGATAGTGAAAGGATAAGGTTGTAAGCTAGGAATCCCCCGTGCCTGAGTCTAGGGTGACCCCAAAGGAGCAGAGTCAGACCACGAACCTCTGGGATAGTCCCTGGTGCATTTTCCCCTCTCCCTCTGCAGAGTGGCTATGGCAGGGATGGGCACGGCTGGGGGCTGGCGAAGTCGCCGTGGGGGGCTGCAGAACTCCTGCCTGTGGGGGCACTTAGGTCCCCCCATTGCCAATGGGCGAGGGTGGGCACAGCACTGTGCATGGCGGCCACGTAAGCAGAAATGACTTAACTAGTTCTTCTGGCCTCTGTGAGAGGCTGATAGGTTCTCAGAGAGCGTAGGTTCTGATGGTTTGAACTGATTGGCTTAGAAGCTTGTGGTAGGCAGGTTCTGTTATAAGCCCATAAAAGGCCCATACAAGCCAGCCCATGCGGGCTTACTTCTTTTACCCTGTGTGGGGAGGCGGTGACCCCCCAGAGCTCTGGAATTTAAAATCCTCTTGCAAATTGCATTAGGTCTGTCTCTCGTGAGTGTTTCGGGGTGCCGGTTTCTGAGGCATGGGGTGCTGGAGTACCCCCATTTTTTCTTTCGGATCTTACAATAGTGACTAGACAAACACTAGAACACGGATATTTGCCTGGTCAAGGGCTAGGAAAAGAAGGACAGAGCATTAAAAAGTTTGAAAGTCCTAAGCCTAACACTAACACTAGAGGTTTGGGACATTTTCCATAATGACCATTATCATGCCTGAAACCCACGCTGATAAAATTCAATGGCTTAATGAGAATTCTGTCTGGGTTGATCAGTGTTCTTTATCTAAAGAAAGAACAGAACCACCCTTTTCATTAGTGCAGGAGTAACTAGAGGTAGGACATTTAAGAGAATCTCAATCTCCATGTAATACTCCAATATTTGTTATCAAGAAGAAATCTGGTAAATGGAGATTGTTACAAGACCTAAGAAAGGTTAATTAGACCATGGTACCCCTGGGAGCTTTACAAACTGGACTTCCATTTCCCATGGCTATACCTAGGGGATATTATAAAATAGTGATAGATTTGAAAGATTGTTTATTTACCATTCCATTGCACCCTGATGTTTGCAAAGGATTTTCTTTCAGTATTCTTTCTATTAATTCATGGAAACCATGAAAAGATAGCAATGGATAGTTCTTCCTCAGGGCATGGCTAACAGTCCCACCTTATGTCAGAAGTTTGTTGCACAAGCCATTCAGCCTGTAAGACAACCACAGCTGTGTAAATTACACAGATGATATTTTGATGGGGGGGCAGGAAATACTCTGAATTTGCTTTTGTGTTTTAAAGATTTGTAAAAGGCTTTAGCTGCTAAAGGATTACAAATAGCTCCAGAGAAAGTACAAAGCCAGGATCTTTATAATTATCTGGGTTTCAAACTTACATATCAAGATGTTTTTTCCCAGAAGATAATTATTCATAGGGACGGTATAAAAACTTTAAATGATTTTCTCTCTTTTTTTGTTATCCCTTTCCTGGATTTCCCCCTGGAAACCCCCTATCTCATTCCCCTTCCTCTGCTATTTGTTCTTTAAAATATATAACTAGTAAATGTATTTTATATTACTGGAGATTTTTTTTTATTTTTTTTTTATTTTTTATTATTTTTATTTTTTATATTACTGAAGAACTTTTTTTAATTTGATATATTCTTTATTTACATTTCAGATGACTTCCTCTTTCCTGGCTCCCCACTCCCCAAAAGTCCTATATGCCCTTTTCCCTCTCCCTGTTCTGCCATCCACCCCTTCCCACTACTCTGTTCTGGTTTTCAACTACACTAATGCACTGAGTTTTTCCAGAACCTGGGGCCACTCCTTCCTTCTTCTTGGACATCATTTGGAATGTGGACTGTGTCTTATGTATTTCAAGATTCTAGGCTAATATCCACTTATCAGTGAGTGTACACCATGGGTATTCTTTTGAGACTGGGTTACTTACTTAGTATGATGTTCTCCAGCTCCATCCATTTGTCTATGAATTTGATAATTCATTATTTTATTTGCTGAGTAGTACTCCATTGTGTAAATATGCCACATTTTCTGTATCCATTCCACCATTGAGGGACATCTGGGTTCTATCCAGCTTCTGACTATTATAAATAAGGCTGCTATGAATGTAGAAGAGCATGTATCCTTATTGCATGCAAGGGAATCCTCTGGGTATATGCCCAGGAGTGGTATAGCAGGGTCCTCTGGAAGTATCATGCCAAGTTATCTGAGGAACCTCCAGACTCATTTCCAGAGTGGTTGTACCAGCTTGCAATCCCACCAGGCATGAAGGAGTGTTCCTCTTTCTCCACATCCTCACCAACACCTTCTGTCTCTTGAGTTTTTAATCTTAGCTATTCTGACTGGTTTGAGGTGAAATCTCAGGGTTGTTTTGATTTGCATTTCCCTAATGACTAATGATGTTGAATATTTCTTAAAGTGCTTCTTAGCCATTCGAAGTTCTTCAGGTGAAAAGTCTTTGTTTAGCTCTGTAACCCCATTTTTGATAGGTTTATTTGGTTTTCTGGGTTCTAACTTCTTGAGTTCTTTGTATATATTGGATATTAGCCTTCTGTCAGATATAGGGTTGTTGAAGATCTTTTCCCAGTTTGTTTGTCCTTTTCACCATGACTTTTGCCTTACAAAAACTTTGTAATTTTATGAGGTCCCATTTGTCAATTCTTGATATTAGAGCATAAGCTATTGGTGTTCTGTTCAGGAACTTTCCCCCTGAGCCCATGTCCTCCAGGTTCTTCCCCAGTTTCTTTTCTATTAGTTTCAGTGTGTCTGGTTTTATGTGGAGGTCCTTGATACACTTGGAGGTGAGCTTAGTACAAGGAGATAAGAGTGGATCAATTCACATTCTTCTGCATGCTGACCTCCAGTTGAGCCAGCAACATTTGTTGAAAAGGCTATCTTCTTTTCCACTGGATGTTTTCATCTCCTTTGTGGAAGATCAATTGACCATAGATGATGGTTTAATGTTGTTGCTTAATGTTGTTTCCGGGTTTCAGCACCATATGATGGGATATAAAAAGAGAGAAAGGGTATTAGGGAGTGTGGCATGGTGGCGTGGGTGAAGGGGGGTACCTGGCAGGCACAGGCCCAGTCATCTCTTCCCCCTGAGGGACCACAAACACAACGACATGAGAGAGAGAGAGAGAGAGAGAGAGAGAGAGAGAGAGAGTAGAGAGAGAGAGTAGAGAGAGTAGAAAGGAGTGGAGCCGGCCATGACCACATGGAGAGAGGGCGGAGGGGAGCCCAAGAGGGGCAGAGAGGTTAGAGCTAAGAGGGAGAGCGATGAGATAGAGAGAGAGGAGGGGCAGGCAGCCCCTTTTATAGTGGGCCAGATATATGGGGTAGGGCATACCTGGCTATTGACAGGAAACTGTGGGGTGGAGCTTGGAAAGAATGCCAACATTCCCCAGTATTTGTTTAATTAAAAAATAAAAAATAAAAAAATAAAACGAGGTGACGGTGAAGCAGGAATAGGGTCGTCGTTGTGACATCTGGCTGCTTCATGCTGGCATTGGGGGTGATGTGTCTCTGGGGAACCTAGAGAAAGGGGTATGGGGGATGGTTGTCCAGTCTCAGGAGAATGGGCTACTTTGTCCAGGGTCTGTGGATCCATTTGAGGATAGGTCAGAACAGGTCCAGTAGAAGCTGTCTGTGTCTAGAGAAGCTGAGTAGATTGGAGCATCTGAAGGTCGCTTCTCTGGTTTAATGCTGTTGATTAATGTTGTTCCCGGGTTTCAGCACCATATGATGGGATATAAAAGAGAGAAGGGGTATTAGGGAGTATGGCATGGCGGCATGGGAGAAGGGGAGTACCTAGGCGGGCCCATGCCTAGGCATCTCTTCTACCTGAGGGACCACGCACACACAGACATGGTATAGAATAGAGTTTATTCAGGGAAGAGGATTGGAGTCAATGGTATAGTGGAGGCAGAGAGAGAGAGAGAGAGAGAGAGAGAGAGAGAGAGAGAGAGAGAGAGGCAGGCAGCTCCGTTTATAGTGGGCCAGATATATGGGGCGTGGTATACCTGGCTATTTCCAGGTAACTGTGGGGTGGAGCTTGGACAGAATGCTAACAATAGATGTGTGGGTTCAATTCTGGGTCTTCAATACTATTCCATTGATTCACCTGTTTGACACTGTACCAATACCATGCAGTTTTTAATACCACTGCTCTGTAGTATTGCTTGAGATCTGGGATACTGATTTCCCCTGAAGTTCTTTTACTGTTGAAAAAAATTTTAGCTATCCTGGGTTGTTTGTTATTCCAGATGAATTTGAGAATTGCTTTTTCTAACTCTATGAAGAACTGAGTTGGGATTTTGATGGGGATTGCACTGAATCTGTATATTGCTTTTGGCAAGATGGCCATTTTAACTATATTGTTCTTGTCAACCCATGAGCATGGAAGATTTTTCCATTTTCTTAGGTATTTTTCCATTTCCTTCTTCAGAGACCTGACAGTCTTGTCATACAAATCTTTCACTTGTTTGGTTAGAGTCATACCAAGATACTTTATACTGTTTGTGGCTATTGTGAAGGGTGTCATTTCCCTAATTTCTTTCTCACCCTGCTTATCCTTTGAGTATAGGAAGGCTACTGATTTGCTTGAGTTAATTTTATAACCAGCCACAATGCTGAAGTTGTTTATCAGCTGTAGGAGTTATCTGCTGGAGCTTTTTGGGTCACTTAAGTATACTATCATATCATCTGCAAATAGTGAGAGGTTGACTTCTTTATTGGGAGATATTAATTGGCTTTTCCCCTATTTGAAACTTACTACAGGAGAATTATGACCTTTATTTGATATTCTAAAGGGAGATGCTGATCCTACATCCCCTAGATTCTTAACCCTAGAAGGGTTTTTAGCTTTACAGTAAATGGAGAAAGCTATTGAAAACAAATTTGTTAAATATAGATTATTCTTTACCTTTAAGTTTGTTAATTTTTAATATGGCTCATTTGCTTACAGGATTATCATGGCAAAAGGCTCCCCTTATGTGGGTTAATTCAAGTGTTGTTGAGTTCAGTAGCTCTCTGCAGCTACTGTGGACTGGTTCTGCAAGAGAAACTTATGGAATGGGTGGGGAAACAGCGCAAAAAGACTAGAGTCAAGAAGACATTGCCTTTAAGGACCATAATTTTAATAAATGTTAGGCAATATATAGTCTGGAGGATTCCCTCCGCCAGTCCTGAGGTGAAGTCTGGAGACCTTGCAAGCTCTGGATCTCAGTAGGTGGTTGGCTCTATCTCAGTAGCTCACATGCTCAGGCCTGAGGACTGCAGATCTGGAATACTTCTGTTGATTCCAGGTGAGGCTGAGTTGCTCTATACAGAAAAAAGGCCAGGAAATTTCTGGGCTGAGAATTGATCAGAGCAGAGGCTGAAAACTCCTAGCTCAATGCTGAAGTGGGGGAAGGGACAGAGGCTGTCTCATAAAGGTAATATCAGAACATTTTATGAGACAATAGTCCAGATAATTGTACTTGGAAGGAAGCAGGAGCTAACTTATTTTGGGAAGGAACCAGATATCATTATTCAGCCTTTAACATAGATCAAGATGCTTGGCTGAAGCAATATAGCACAGATTGGTGGCTTACTCAAATAGGATTGGTAGGAAATATAAATAACCATTATCCTCAAGATAAATTAATAAAGTTTTTAAATATGCATAAGGTTGTGTTTCCTAATATGACATCTTTACAGACAATGCATAATGCTCTTTTAATTTTCATGGATGGCTCTTCCAAAGGAAGTGCTGGATATCTTATTAATAATCAACAGGTAGTTATAGTGACCCATGGGCTTTCTGCTCAGTTATCAGAGCTGACAGCAATATTATGTTTTTCAATCTGTAAATAGTACCTTTAATCTTTTATAGACAACTTGTGCATTGCATAATCTGTACCTGTGGCACATTTAATTTCAATTTTAATACACCACCAGGACCCTTGTTTTCACAACTGCAAAATATCACCCTTGCTAGAAAAAATATCCCTTTTATATTGGTCATATAAAAGCTCACTCCGGTCTTCCTGGAGGTTTAGCTGAAAGTGAAAGACCGACCCCTGAATCGGGGAGAACCTCACTCGAGTCTGGAGATAAGGTGATACCCCAGAAATGTATGAGAGACCTTCTTGCTGCAATCACACGAGGTTTATTCGTGGGAGGCCAGTGCACTGGGGCCGAGCTTATAACCCACACGGGGGCAAAGGAGTTCAACCCTGAGCAACTGAAGTCAGGGATTTTTAAAAGGGGAAAAACATAATGCAGGGAGATGGAGGACAAAAATCTTGAGGTAAGGGGTGGAGTGTAATGAAAATCACAAGGTGCAATGGGTGGAGGGTCACAAGGCAAGGGGTGGAGGACTTGATCATGCATGGAATGGGAATATGAGGAAGTCTGGCAACAGTTTATGCCTCAAGGAATGTTTAGATTTTATCTTGAACAGCTACCCTGGGGAAAATGTATAGTTGAACATTAAGCAGAACACTGGGTGGGTCAAGAATGGGTTCCTGGAACAGTGTGTGTTACTTTTCTCAAGTCAAAAGCAGAAAGACAAGTGACTTTGTGCTGAGCTGAATGCAGAAAAACAATTTACTCTTTGCTAAGTTTGGTTGCTAGGGATCTAAAAACATTGAGTTAGGGTCTTTCAAAGGCAATCATTGCACTGACAGAGCTCTAATAGGAGAGGCTTTAGTTTTAGAACCTGTTGAATTGGCTAGATGTGATCTTAATAAGTTCCACCTTTCTAGCCATACATTAAGGCTCCTTTATAAGACCACAAAGGAGCAAGCAGGAATGATTGTGAAACAATACCTTAACTGACTTACATTATCGCCAGTTCCTCATTTAGGGGTTAATCCATGGGGCCTTATGCCTAATGATATTTGGCAAATGGAAGTAACTCACTATGCAGAATTTGGAAAATTAAAATTTATACATGTTTGCATTGATACTTGTTCAGGATTCCTTTTCACTTCTCTGAATTTGGAAGAAGCCTCTAAAAATATAATCAACCATTGTTTACAAGCTTTTAATACCATGGGATTTATCCAAAGTCATTAAGATGGACAATGGGCCAGCCTACACTGGCAATAACTTTATCTTATTTTGTAAAGAATTTGGCATTAAACATAAAACTGGAATTCCTTATAACCCAATAGGGAGAGAAATTGTTGTGTGTACACATCGAACTCTTAAAAATTCACTTTTTAAAACAAGGAAGGGGAAATTATACCATTCTAGATCACCCAAAAACACACCTTACCTTTGTTTTATTCGTTCTGAATTTCCTGCAAACTGATGCTAAATGTCAGTCTGCAGCAGATCGTCATTGGCATCCAGGAACTTCTAATTCTAATGCCATGGATAAATGACGAGACCCTTTAACTAATACATGGAACAGCCCAGATCCTGTTTTAATTTGCGGCAGAGAATTTGTTTGCATCTTCTCTCAAAAAGAAGAAGGAGCCCAATGGCTGCCAGAAAGACTGGTAGGACTGTAAATGCAGACTCTAAAACAGCTGGTAAATATAACTAATTCAAAAGTATTCTCAAAGCCTCTTCTCCCATACTTGGGAAGATAGGCTTCTTTGTTCTCTAGCTTTTAATTTGCAAGCCACGCCCTGTGGCCTGAGTCATGAATTTGCAATTGAATTGAATACCTTGGGACTCTCAGCAATGGTCCACCCGTTTTTTTTTTTTTTTGTTTTTGTTTGTTGTTGTTGTTGTTGTTTGTTTGTTTGTTTGTTTCCTCTAACAGTTAATTTGCAAGCCAGGCCTTGTGCCTAAGTCACAAATTTGCAATCAAATTGAATACCTTGGGCCTTCCAGAGACAGCCCAAGCAGTTTTTTATTTTGTTTTGTTTTGTTTTTTTTTGCTTGTTTGTTTGTGTTTTTTGTTTGTTTGTTTTTTACCTTTTAATCTTTTGTGTTTCAAGCAGGTATCTCTCAGATAGAGCTTAATGGCTTCAGGACTCGAAGGTGGGCTGCTGTGTAGTTTAGCCAGCCCATATTGTCAAGCATTTAGAGAACCAAATGGATCTCCAAAAAGGGAGCCACATAGAACTCAGATCTATGTGTGTTTGCAAATTAAGCAAACATGGGCATCAGTTTGAGGTGTGAGGCGAGGCAGCACAAGGGAAGGGATGTTCTGGTTCTGAGTTCCCTGGAAACATACCTGATTACATAGGTGTCAATGTCGAAGGGTGGTCCTTAAATAATAAGAACACTCACTACCCTCCTCTGCAAAAGACATCATATAATATTTAAGAAGATTCAGATCTCTGTTTACCTCTTACTGATTAATGCTCACCATCTTTAGATGGATATATTTGTCCACTTTTTCTTTTAAAAAATTATGAAATAGGGGTAATTTGACATTACTTTTTACTGTTTCTTTTTCTTCTCATACTTTTGTAGTTTCTTCACAAGTTAGACTCCACCTTCCTCTTCTTTCAAATAAATGATGATCTTTACTTTACTGTGCCTTTGACCTATTTCTAATCTCTTCCAGATGCCAAATACCTTTTACATTCTTTCTTTAATATTATTCAGATCCTGTATAAGTGATGACACTTTTATTTTGTAGATCGGATCACTAACATTATCTAGCAAAGCCCTGCTTCCTCATATACTTGAAGCTACTATCTTTTGGCCAATTTTCAGTTCTCTTCTGTGGCAATAGTTGTATTTATTCTCTGGGGCACCAACATAAATGAATCATTGTCTTTACATTCAAGGACCTTAAAATTTTGAACAGCACTGCATGTGATAAAGATCATTATAACATTGTTTGGAGCATTTGAGCATTGAAAGCCTAGCAATGTCAGAGTCTATAAGTGGTATTGTCTTAGTTAGGGTTTTACTGCTGTGAACAGACACCATGACCAATGCAAGTTTTATAAAAGACAACATTTAATTGGGGTTGGCTTACAGGCTCAGAGGTTCAGTCCATTGCCATCAAGGTAGAAACATGACAGCATCAGGCAGGCATGGTACAGGAGGAGCTGAGAGTTCTACATCTTCATCTGAAGGCTGCTAGTAGAAGACTGACTTCCAGGCAGCCAGCCAAGGTGAGGGTTTTAAGCCCACACCCACAGTGACACACCTACTCCAACAAGACCACACCTCCTAATAGGGTCACTCCCTGGGCCAATCATATACAAACCATCACAGGTATTAATCTTTTTTTTTTCTAATACTGGGTTTCTCTGTGTAGCCCTGGCTGTCCTAGAACTCACTTTGTAGACCAGGCTGGCCTCAAACTCAGAAATCAGCCTGCCTCTGCCTCCCAAGTGCTTGGATTAAAGGCATGCGCCACCACTGCCCGGTAACGTTGTATTAATCTTAAAGCAGATGGAAGGTCAAAATGACTTATCCATCAAATTAACTATATATTTTCAGGTTCTTGATGTATTACTCACAGAATTAAAATAAGGAAAAAAACAGTTTTCAGATTATCAGGGAAATGATATTCAAAAGCAACTCTACAATATAGATCAGGAATACTCTTTCAAGAGTACATACAAGCCATATGACTCAGGGCAATCATGACTACTGACTATTTGTTGGGAGTTCTTTTTATTGGGTTCAAGAGAAAAAAATGTTTGCTAATGGACATATAATTGATAGTATTGGTATTGATTCACAGACTTATAACATGTATAGCTTTGCTTAAACTGATTTTAATCATATGTATGACAAACACAAAATGGTAAATGGGGAGGTGGGTCCTTGAAAGTTCACTCCAAATCAATCAAGGATGGAAAGATACTTATGTATATATCCCACTTAAATATACACCTGATATAGGTAGTATTTTCAGTTTCTCAGCACATTTTTAAGAAAGAGTATATGTGTGAAATAGGTACAAACATGGGTCTAACTTAATGAGTATTATGGTAGAAGTGTATATTTAGCCAAAACTCTCTAGTGCCACATAATTAAGCTATTGGTTACATTTGCTTTGAACAGAAAAATTACAGTTTTTTTTTAATTTTTATCACATATTTTCCATAAATTACAAGTGCTTAATTTGTTCTCATAGTATCTTAGTCTTCTATTCCTACTAGGTTAGTTAAAATATAAGTTGGCGTTCACTTTTGTTGCCAGATTTCTAGGAAAGCTCCTCTATTTGGGGTCCACAGAGCAGGTTCAGTGACCTGGTTTCCAGAGAGACACTGAGACGGATATATATATATATATATATATATATATATATATATATATATTGTTACCAAAATTGTTCTGATGAAAAAAAATCATAGAAAATATTATCAGTTAATGAATTATTACATTTTCTAAAGATTTATTTTTATCTTCCCTCTCGTGTGTGTGTGTGTGTGTGTGTGTGTGTGTGTGTGTGTGTAGGGAGGATGACCTGGGTAGGTGTTGTCAGTGCAGGACTGCCAGAGGCTGGAAAAGAGAGTCGGACTACCTAGAGTTACAATCATAGGTTGTTATGAACTGCCCAGAGAAGTGCTGCAAATCAGACTCTAGGTTTCTGCAAGAGCAGTATATGTACTTAACCAAGAAACCATCTCTCTAGCCCAAAGTGGTTTACATATTTCATTACATAATCCACATTTGAGCACGTGCTCTGACATGTGACTTGCTGTAAACCTTATAATAATTATAATCATGCAGGACTTCCCAGATCCAGAAGCTGATAAGATAGAAAGGACAAGAGAAAGAAAAGTCCTGTAGGTCAAGCTGTAATAAATCAGGACAACTGTTAAAGAGAGAAAAGGACTGTTTCAAACCAGCTCCTGTTGTAATTTCTATATTATCTCTGAAATAATTTCCATTTTCAGCACCATCTTTTTTATGCAACATTCATCCTCTGAGCTAGATGGTAATCAGTCCTTCAAAGCCATCAATTGCCTTTTGAGTACAGGATCCTCAGGCCTACTCCATAAGCTACAGACTTCAGGCTCCAGGTCTTTCTACTGAGTCCCAAAACATTACTTTCTGCACACATTATTTGGAAAAGTCAGTTTCCTCTACAGTCTTAGGAATTCAAGTCCCTTCAGGAGAGACTGCAAAAACTCCCATAAGGAGATTGCAAAGCATAGTAATAGACCACTATGATGGTTCATAGTGTCCACTTACAACAACTAGAACATCCCAGGAGCTAAGCCTGTGGGCTTATCTATTATGATTTATTTAAATTACACTAAACTCTGGGCATGCCAATGAGGGTTTATGTATATTAAGTTAAACTGGGTAAAACTACTTTACCTCTGGGTAACACCTTTCTATGTGCTATGGGCACAGACCAAACAAAAATACAGTCAGTAACCAAGCACAGTATTCACCTCTCTGTTTATTGTATGCAGATGCAAAGCCACAAGCTTCCTGAAGCCCTGAACAGCATATTTCCCCCAGCATGAGGAAGTACCTTTATACTGTGATCTAAGGTGGGCCTTTCTTCCCTTAACTAATATTTCCAGGTATTTTGTCAGAGCAACAGGACATGAAATTACAACAATCTTAACATGAAGAAAAAGTGTATTGTGGGAAATAGCTTCCAAATTCAAAGGATTGAACAATCAGTGAATTAGGATCTCCAGATGCCTGCAAAGGCATTCTTGGTTTGTACAGATTGTGAAGACTAGTAAGATCTGTGGAATATACTTTTCAAAACATTTTCAATACTTTTTACTTATGTTTCTATTTTATGTTTTCAAAATACTTCAAGAAGGCATTTTTTACTTTTTTGTATTTATAGTTGTGCTTCCTCCATCTGAAAGAGCAGGAACAGCAAGAAAAAAACAAATATAATAGAGAAAAAATGTCAACTACTTTCAAGAATTCCAGAAATCATTTGAATTGAATTTAAGACTTAAATGTAAACAGTTTGTTGATTTGTTTTGACATAGTTTTGCTTTATTTCTTTGCTCCCAACAACCTTACCATCCAAGCTCCTGTGCCTTCCCTTTTAAAACCACTTGATTCTGAAAAAAGTAACTTTCTGCTCAGTGGGTGTAAAAATTTATTTGAAAAGATATATTTTTAATCATCATGTGTGTGTGTATATTGTGTGAGCATTTGTGTGTGTGTGTTAGAGAGTGGGTGCCTGTATGTGGTGTTTGTGTGTGTGTGTGTGTGTGTGTGTGTGTCCCTTATATGGAAACTAGAGAATAATTTGGGGGATTTAGTTCCAACCTTCCAGTATGTTGCTTCTGAGTATCAAGCTCTGGTCATCATGCATAATGGCAAACAACTTTACTGATGAGCCATCTGGACAAATTTGAATACCAGCCTATACTAATTTCTTCCTTTAATGGATATACTTAATAGAACAATCATATAACCTGAAATCTATCTTTTCATTCTTACTATGATCCTTTCCTATTGCAGTTGTTACCAAAAAGTTCATCATATATTTGACAAATCACGAACTCCTATATTGCTCATCCTATGCATGCACATGTGTGTACAATTACTATAAATTACTTTCTTTCTAGAGAAAATTTTTCAGCCAACTCTTATGGAGTGGTAGGATATGCAACATTAAAATTGAGTCGAGGGGACCATAATATGCCTTTGTAGCATAAGGGGTATTTTAAGCTGATTCTTTTGGGAAGACTAACATGACTACAATTCGAAAAACAGAGTCAGTCACCTCTCTGTAGATGAAATTTACAGATACTTGTAAGAATTTCTCCCCAACAGTGACCATGAAAATGGGGATGAATCTAAATCCTAGAGACATGGCAATGGAAAATACGTGAACAAAGGCAACCTGCAGAACATACTCATCTGTACTCCATATTATGCCTGTCCTTCTTTTCCCTTTTCTTGGCTGTGAGGTTTTATTAAGTGTGATATCATTTTTTATTGTTTTATTACTTACTGTCCTGTGTAATTGTGACTTGTCACTATTGAGAAGACTTTGAAGTTTTGACAATTAACTTAATTGACAACTAACTTAAGTTGAAATAAATTTATGATAACTTTAAGGACTAGAATCAGCTATGACATCACCTCGCCATGACATCACCTTGCCTCCTTTCTTAATGGTGAATATAGAGAACAGAACACTAGCCTAGCTACAGCACCATCCCTACCAGGGAGGCTCACCTTAATATCATGAAGTTTTAGTTCCCAGAATTCGCACCATCTGCTGCAGTCACTACAATCCACCGTGAGGCTCAGCTGCGTCTACCTACTTTCTGGACATTAATTTAGAAAGACATAAATTTTAGGCTTTAATTGCTGTGAAGAGGCACCATGGCAATGGCAACTGCTATAAATGAAAACATTTAATTCAGGCTAGCTTACAGGTTCAAAGGTTCAGTCCATTACCACCAGCATCATAGCTTGAATGGCAGCTCATTGGCAGACATGCTGTTTCATAACTAGCCAAGAGTTCTACATCGATCATCATACAACAGGAAGAAAAACTGAGCCATTGAGCCTGGCCAAATCTTCTGAAACCTCAAAGCCCATCTCCACTGACACACTTCCTGCAATAAGGTGACATCTAATGCTACTTTCTAGGCATTCAAGCACATGAGACTATGTGAGCCATTCTTATTAAAGTAACACAATATAGCTATTACTTACCTTCACCTTTCCTTTTAGGTGCTACCCATATCATAACTATAGTTTTAAATTATTTGACGAACAGTGATGGCTAATCTTGGTTGTCAATGTTACTCTATCACATAAGCTAGTTGCTGGCTACACCTGTGAAGATTTTTTTCTGATTAGATTATTTGAAGCATGAAGATATACATGGAATCTGGACTATACCTTCTAGTGGTATTTCAGAAAAAGGACAAGGAAGAAGGAAACTTTTGGCTTGCTTGGCCTTACTCTTTATTTATTTTGTTTTTCCACACCCTCCACTGATATCAGAATAAGATTCTTTGGGATTCTGTGATAGACAAAGTCAATAGTTTGTCACAATACCTGTACCTGACTATGGCAGGTGAGCTAACCAGCCTTATGGACTAAGCAACTACTAGAGTTTTTTCTTTTTTTCTTTTTTCTTTTTCTTTCTTTTTCTTTTTTTTTTTTTTTGCTTTTCAAGAATGAGCTAGTTTGCATCTTATAAACCAAATTAGTAACTCCCACATATACATTCATTTTATCAGTTCTGCTTGCATAGCAAATCTAATTAACACACTGACCTTCCAAGGTTAATTTCTTCTTATAGCACTGCCCTACTTGAATTGGCACTGTTTGATGTTGCCTTCCATGTTTTTTTTCCCATTCTTTTCCTCCTGGCAACATCAAGGTTTCCAGCATGCTGTCTAACTTTCCTTTAAATTCTACTAAGTGGTCATCTAGCTTTACTTTGAGCCCATTTTTTGTCCTCAAGTTTCTATTTGTGTCCATTCCTAAATTCTTGTGTTAAATAAACTAAAGGTCCCAAGAGGAGACACTTGATTTGAAGGTATCATATGATGGCTATTCTAGGATTCCCCAAATATTTTCTGTGATATTTATTTCTTGTATTTTATTTTTTAATTGCTGAAGAAAACTACCCTGTGCCAGCATCTCTAGATGTCATAAAGATCATGAAAAAAATAACATTCTTGCTGGATTACTACAAGTCTGAAGGTGTAATAACAAAGTGAGTCCTCACAGATAGAGTGAGGCTTTTTATGACACATTGAATTTGGGCCTGCCATCAATCATGGATAGAAGTACTTCTTTTGTCACTTGATGAGATTTAGGCCAGAGACCTTACTGGGAGCATCAAAAGGTTAGAGGGATCCATACTGCTACAAAGAAAACCAATAATAGAAATCAATGATGCAGCCAGGTGTGGTGGCACATGCCTTTAATCCCAGCACTTGGGAGGCAGAGGCAGGCAGATTTCTGAGTTCAAGGCCATCCTGGTCTACAGAGTGAGTTCCAGGACAGCCAGGGCTACACAGAGAAACCCTGTCTCAAAAAAAAATAAATAAATAAAAATTAAAAAAAATAAATGATGCAACTGAAATGTGTGTATTTTGCTGATACACAGGGAAGACATTGCTAATGGCTACCTGCAGTTTGAAAAAGAAACAAAGCTAAATTTTGTTATTACAGTTATAAAGGATAAAGCCTCAGCTCAAGCAGTGCTATAAAGCTAGACTAAATACAAAGTCACAATGAGAAGATGCAAAAAATATATCTATCCAATGTTTTACACAGTTTAGCTTCTGAAGGAAGTGGAGAGCAGGCTCACAAAATTAGATGAAAAAATAAATAGGTGGCAGTCACACCAGTTAGACCACAAAGTGCTATGAGTCTACAAAATATGATGCAAGGGGCAGATATACTAATTGGCTCTGTGTCTGTTCAAGGCAATGTTAGGTTCCTGGTTAGGGTAGTATAGTATGTATATAATTCTGCTACTCTTTCCCCTATGAAACATTTTGACTATGTATGCACTTAACCCTCGTGCATCTTACACATCTGGTTATAAAATAAATAATTGTAGGTAAAATGGACTTCCAAAGAAATAAAGTATCACCCTTTTCTGGATATATCACCTTGTGGAAACTAAAAAGGAGAAGGTGTTAGAGAAAAGCATATAAGCCCTCAGAAGGCAATTGTTGAGGCTCCTGTTGCTCTGCTTAAGCCTCTTTATGTCTATGTGGGTGGTTATTATTCTTTGTTCTAACTAAACTGACTATACTCATTCATTACAGTGTCCATTATGAATGATTTTCTTTTGTGAATATGAAAAACCACGACTGCTGCTGCCTCTTTAAAATAGCATTCTTCTTGTCAGGATAGTGACAATTTGATTTTTTTCCACAATTGAACATTATAGTCACAGCATGTTATTGGAGCCCAAAAAAAACCAGTAGACTTGGTGGAAGGTTGTACCATATCATATTGCATATTTATCTATCAGATCTATCACTCATGACTTTAAGATAAACTTGGGGAAAGAACAACTTGGCAAAGAACAGACTCCTAAGAGCTGTGGAGTCATGTATACAATTACTGTATTTTAGAAGGGATGAATGAACCCAGAAAAAAAGTAAATAGTTATAAGCAAATGTCTCCATTTTGCTGAGGCAGTCATTTTAATTCTTCCCTAGAAAAGAGTTACTCTTCCTTGAAGATAGCACTGCTAGGTCTGAGGCTCTATCCTTTATAACACTTACTGGCTGATTAGAACTTTATGATTTTGGAGTGTTGGAATATCACAAATCCAGAGCCAAATTATCGGGTTGTCTCTAGTCCTTTTAGCATTCAGTGCCTATGCTGTGTATGACATAATAGCTTTTCTATTACTAGGTAAAACCTTTTCAATATTGCAGTTAAATAGTAGACTAATAGTTTCAAACAATCCCAAAACTAAGAATGGCCTCTGAGAAAGTCAACATCTTACATAAGATATTTGTCACCTTTTTATTCTAACATGCAATCCATATGGAATCAGCTTATATGAAATAAGCCTTGAATTATGACTTACTTTTGTCCACATAATGACTATCAATGCTCATATAAACATTTCTATATTGATAGGACATTGAGCTATAGTCAAGCATACTTTGGTCATAGTAAATGATATCTTGTTCTCTTTGATGTGCAAGTTATGTCTGACATTAATAATTAGGAAGCCTAACATGGAATACTGATGGTGAACCACTTTTCACAGGAGGCTGTTACATCATGGATCGATCCATAGAAGATATTGTGGAGTTTACATGCATTAAGAGAAACCACACAAAATTTATTCTTACTGCTAGCAGAAGTTTGGCATCCTTAGAGCTAAAACAACATTCTGTGCAAAATTAGGATTAAGGTGTGATTTTTAAGGCTGTTATAAGTTATGTGTGTTTTACAACTACCTATGGAATCAAAAGCTGGGCAAAGAAATTGTTTACTTCTATCAGTTGTTTTTGCTTTCTCAATATAGTAATGAAAAACTTGCCTTGTCCACTTTCCACTGTATCAAACAGATTTTACGGAAACAAAAGTTTCTGTTAATACTTCTCATCCTATTTCCCTATTCCTATCTCACCTGCAGTCCACTATGGTCTGCAAGGTTTTACAGAGAAAAATGCTCTTAACAGATACCTGGCTCCATAGCATGACTCTTTAGTCATCACAGGGCACCTGTGTAAATTACTACTCAGGTCAGAGAAATTGAATGACTGGGTTAGAACATAGAATTTCTGTTCAGGCAAAAACTTGGTTCCATAAAGTTAGGGCTGGTTGTCATGTTCCCACAAAGTCACTGATCTCTCTTTGCAATGAGAAACCCTTTCCTGAAGAAAACAACCCACAGCCTTCTGCAGCCAACTCTAACAAACAATTAAGGCACTGCCTGTGCTTCCGGTTTTGTAGTTCTGGAGCTATGGAACCAGTGACTGGCTACTCTTTGCTCCTCAACTCATAAGCTATCTAAAACACAGATTAATCAAATGCTGTGGAACTTAGTGTCACCCTCAAATACTACATAAGCTAGGCATTTCCAATGTTCAGGTTGTTTTGTTTTGTTTTGCTTTGTTTTTGGTATTTTGCAAACCCCTTTGGTCCTTTCTTCTTATCTGTGCAGTGTCTCTATTAAACTTCCTTTCTCTCTTAGTAAATTGCTTTTCCTCTCCATGTTCTAAAGGCAAGCCTCTTCTTTCTTTTACAGTTTCTGACCCACTGTACTCTGATTTTTTAATGCTATCTCATCTCAAGACTCAGTCTTGTTCTGGAGGCCTTTGTGGTAATACAGTTAATTAACAAACTGGCATTTCATTCTCACACAGCACCTTTATCTTGAATGCCCTTCTGTGTTATCACTTTGGAATGGCCAATGGTTCTTTTGGTTTGCATGAAGCTGGTTGTTGCACATCCCTTTTTTGTTTCTGAGTACTTGCTTGCACTTCTTTTTAGGGCATTTGGTCAGTTCAATTATTTGTTAGCACCCAGCTATTTTCTCCTCTTATATCTTATTTGAAGTTTTTCAATGTCCTCTCTGTTTTGTCATTTTGTTTCACTAAGAACATCTGTGAATGCACAAACATGAAAGCACTGAAGAGAAAAGCCACTATCTTCAGTGTAACAAGAGGCTCACTGTGTATGGGGCTGATGAACTAAATGAGATCTCCAGTACCCATGTGGAAAAGGAGCAAACTGAACAGAATACAGAACATTTCCTTGTGATCTTCACACACTTTGTTACATAATAAATTGCCTAATAAATGAAGTTTTGACTATTTTAATGATGGATTACTTCCTCCATGCCAGTAGGGTGAACACATGAAGTCATTCAATTGCTTCTCAGGTCACATTATCTCATAAATGCCCTGTTCAGGGATGGTATGAAAATTAATTACCCCAGTGTAGAGACATTTATAAAGGACAACCATCTATTGACTCCCAGTATTTTATGTGACAGATAAACTAAAACATGATAAAAGCCGTAGGGTAAAACCTAAGAGCTACAACCATATTCAGTGTGAGAATTTTATCCAGAAGTACAAATTCCTGCTAGTATTGAAGGTTTGGGTTTATGAGAACAAAGGTGCCCCACCAAAATGAGAAACAGAACTTGGAGGAAGGAAGAAGTTTGTGGATACAAAACTCAACACCTGATAGCCTAGCTGGCTTTATATTTGATAATTCTTGTATTTTAATTTGAAACTAGTAAAAGTAAGATTGTAATGACTAGGATTTCCATATGACTTTTCTTGTTTTCATTTGTATGCTTAACTAGAAGCCTAGGCATTGCACAGTAAAGAATCAATTGGCAGCCTATCCATACTGGTAACTCAATGTACAAATATTAAAAATACAATGTTATTGTGAAAGATAATATAAAGTTTGACTTCCATAGCCAAACATGGTATCATTAGTTCTAAATCTAAGAACTCTCCTTAGCATCAACACTATCTTCCAAAACCATTAAGAGATAACCTATGACAAATTAAATAGAAGGTTGTATGATCTGTTTCCCCTAAAGGAAGTTATTAAACACTATTACAGAGACTTTTAAGATCATAACCAAATGCTCATATTTGGTCACAGAGCCATACCATACAGAATTCCTACTGCATGAAAAAGTAAATAAAGAAGACATAAAACCCAGTGATTTCATCAATTATAAAAGACATTAGTGATATTCAAACTCCATTGCCTGACAGTTTAACATCACAACACTGTATTCTGAACCTCTTCATATGCTTCTATTAGATTTTGCTCACATATTACCTAGTATAATTTTCCATGTACCTAAATGCTTTATAAAATTTCTCAGACCTTGTCTTTCATATAATTTCTTGTTTATAAATAATTGATAAATAATTGTGGTTCTTGATTTTAATAAAACTCGACAGAGAAAGGTCATGGTAGTTCTCCAACTGATTAGGATTTTGTTGGGTACCTAATCTTGTTTCAATTGTTTCAACTCCACTTAGTGAAAATTACTGTATATTCTCACTGCTATCATAAAATATCTCATTATTCTTTGTATTTTGTTTTAAATATTCGGTTTTAATGAAAAATAATTCTTCCAAACTGAACAATAATTAAAGATTATTAATTCCTAAAATCAGAAATAGTGTTTTATATGTTGTGACTATTAAATCCAACTAAGCAGAAGAAAATTTAAATTTAAGCAATAATAAATTATTTCAAAAACTTTCCACATTAGTATATTCACTCTGCCATGCTGTCAATTTTAATGGGATTCATCCCATTTCTTTGTAGCTTCTCTGGCAACCTTGGCCAAGAAGAACATTACATCAACCTTATATCTTATCTAGTACCTTCACTAACCAGCTCAGATCCTACTGTAGAGAAATCTTGAGGTATGTCAAGAACCGCAATGGAACATGCTAATATACTAGCAGGTGATAATCCTGAAATGTCCTGTTTCAGATTATTAAATAATCCACAAGAAGTGAGCACTTATTAAGCAAGGCAGTAAGGGACCCATTTAGGAAAGATTTTCCTATTAATATGCTTTTTCTGATATTATTATACATAAATAATAATCATTAAGAAATAGCATACTTCTTTGGAGCAGATCTCTGCAGTTCTACAAAGATTCACTGTCTTATATTATTTAACAGACTTTCTCCTCCTCAGAGCACATTCCAAGATGTTGTAAAATAACCAACAGTCATATAAAAGGAACTATAGATAAATTATAGTTGCCAGTACAGAAGATAAAATACTGACTGTGTTTATCTATAGAAAACTTCACTAATAATTTCATTATGGTTTCAAACCTTAAATGAACCTGTACAGCTAAGACAAGTGATAGATGTTTAGCTAGATAATTATTCATAATAGGTATGCACATAAACATTTTCTGTTATAAACTTCTATCTCAATTTATGATTTGAATTTTTGAGTGTGAACTTGTGATGATGAACTTTGTAACATGTGATCATGTACACCTAAAATGTATAAGTACTGAAGACAAGAAGAAAAGACTCTCTCTCTCTCTCTCTCTCTCTCTCTCTCTCTCTCTCTCTCTCCCTTTCTTTGTATCTACTCCCTAATCAAATCCCTTCCTATGCCCTAAATAAAGTTTATTCCATACAATACATGTCATATGGCTCGTACCTCAGGGGGAAGTGGTGCTATAGTAAGGACTCACAGAGGCATGCCCTTCCCCTCACCATACAGTGCCTCAACCAATCATATACCTGGTTCTACTAACCATATCCATATTCATGGCTCTCTTTTCTTTTTTTTTTTTATAAAACACAATATTTGCCAGCACACATAATAAAGCTAGGCTGTTTTTCAATCCAACACTCAGGAGACTGATGGTTTTCTGGGAGTTTGAAATCTGTTTGGTATACACAGTGTATGCCAAGCAGCCAGACCCTATCTCAAGAGGAAAAAAGGCCAACAAGCTAATTCATCAACATATATAAAAATTACAATAACAAGACTAAAAACAAACGACCAAACAAACATACAGAAAATAAAAGATAACACAAAAAATACAATATAACAACTCCACATAAAGCAGGTTCTGGTTTTAGAGATCACTAATGCATCATTTTACAGTCATGACCCTTTTGAGGGTTGAAGACCCTTTCACTGTGGTAAGATAAGAATATTGGAAAACACAGATACTTACATTTTTATTTATAAGAGTAATAAGACTACTGTAATGAAATAGCAACAAAAATATTTTTTATGGTTGAGTGTCACTGTAATAGGAGGAATTATACATTAGGAACTTTGGGAATTACAGCTCAAAAGAAACATAACAGAGCTATATTTTAATTGGATAGTCTGAGAATCCAGTAGCTGTTCAATCCATTAGGCTGTTGCTTCTGGCATCACTATCTGATAGAAAAAGTTCATCAATTTCCTGGAGAGCTATTGCTTTTGGTCACATGGGTAGTGTGAAGAAGCTGGGTTCTGATTTCAGATAAGGGCAGAGGTTCCAGTAGCAGCAGCAGCAGCAGAGTGGCTGAACTCACTAGTATGATACAAATAAATTAAGGCAAAAAGCAAAGGTATTTTTTCCTTATATGGTATCTGTTAGCCAGTGTCAAGAGGTACCATACATGCTTAACATGAGTGTTCGCATTTTAGTTAGGCAAATCAAGAAAATATACAAGGGGTCCAGAAGGTTGACTGTTAGCAGAATCCAGTTCTCATCAAGGTCCCAACTAAAAATATATCTTAATAATGGAAAGAGAAATATTTCCAGTGATAATGTTTGAACATCCTTCTCACCAGTTGAGAGAGGCTCTAGGGTCCTTGATTATTGTTGGCAAAGAATTCTGGATGGATACAACATTTTAGGCAAAAAGGAAACACAAATACCAAATTAACAGCTCTAGGTAAAGGGAAGAACTGAAGAAGGGTTTCATTGGAGTCAGCATTTGTAAGCACTAGGCCATCTTTAACATTCTTAGTATTTACAGACAGACATTTTTCTCACTAAATTAATAATCTGTTTATTCTGGAATATTACATAGCAATATGCCCAGACTATCCCAGTTAGGAAGTATGTGTCTAATTCAGAGCCAACCCCCCAAAAAAAATTCCACCAGAATTTCAGATGCTAGGCATTCATTTCAGAATAGAGGAGCAGAAATTCCCATGTGACCTTTCAGTTGTAAATTCTTTCTCTTCTGCTGTGAAACCATGAGAAATTTCTTAATCTAGATTTTGAAGTTTAAGACCCCAAATATCAAATTTTCAGATGTCTGAGTTGCATAGATAAGATAGGCAGACTGCCAATCCTGCATGCTTTTAGTTCCCAGGTGTGATTATCATTAAATCTGTCCTAATTCACTCTGCTATTTGAAGAAAGCATGAAATATTCAACTCTTAAGTGATACATATTTTTTTTGAAGTTGTGATGGTCAATGCTAATTGCCACCATGACAGGATCTAGACTCCCTTGAGATTTTGAGCTCTTTGTGTGCTCCAAAATGATTTTATTCATTAACGTTATAAGACCTACATGTTGTGGACAGTGTCATTGCCTGTGATGTAACTGTAGTCTGAATAAAAAGGAGAAAGTGAGTTAACCACCAGAGTACATCTCTTTCTTCTTTTTAATTATACATGAGTGTGACTAACTGATTCAATTTCCCACGGACTTGGTTCTTCTGCTTCAATGCATTACACCCTTAACTTGTGGTTCAGATTAATCACCTTTTCATAGAAGTTGCTTTTTTGAGGAGTATTTTTTTTTATCACAGCAACAGAAGAAAAACTAAGACAATGGTGTAGGTGAGGAGAAAGTTGTAGCCATATTATTAATGTGATAAGCCTAAACTTTTCCTTATTAGTAATAAATGTGTAGTATGAAAAAATACCATATGAAAATTGAAACAAATACAGCCAAGAAAAAGAAGAGTAAAGTAAAAATCTATTGAAAGAAGTTAAAATTTCTCAGGGCCCAGGACTAAAAGAAACACACAGTCCTGGGAAAGGATAAGAGCAGTACAAACCCAGGATGCACTCGGACTTGCTGTTAAGGCATCCTGGGGACCAGCGGACCATAAAGATAAGGAATATGTCTGGACTATCTCCGCTGAGCCTCAAACCATCTGGACTGGCTGGTGTCACCCAGTCTGACTCCAAAAGATAAGCTGCCCTCCTGCATTTCAGATGTACCAGTCCCACATATTGCCTGCTGATATAATTGCACACAAAGAATCTGCCTGTCACTGTTTGAACTAACCTATCATGTGTAACCACATCAACCTCCCTAACTTTTTCTGTAAAACCCCCGATATTTGAGCCTTGGGGCTGACCCCTCTGTCCCCTGCATGGGGTAAGTGTTGGCCCAGAGCTCCGTTTATTAAAGCTACCTCATGTGTTTTCATCAAGCTGGTCTGTCGAGTTTCTTGGGGAGCGCCATCCTGATATTTGAGTAGGGGTTCCCCAAAAGGAGGTCTTCCACTATGAACTCTTTAGTATTCTTAATTTCTGTGGGCCTCGATTAATTATGTAAAAAAATAGTTTAAGAAATGTGTTTCTCCATATATGCATCTTTACTGAATCAATTTTAGTCATTGTTATTTTTGTTATGTAGAAAGTAGAACATGAATATTAAATTTTGTTTGCTATTTTAGTTCAGAATAAGTTGTTCTAACCGAAAATCAGTTGTGCATTGGTGGTTTAAAATATCATGATAAAATGAATGGAGCTGGATACCCTTTCCTTATATCCATATTGCAAGACTCTTCTCATTTTGCTCTTTAGGCTTAGCCATCTTCCACATATTAGCCCAATGACTTGTGGGAATTTTAAAAATGATAGAAGGATAGATTTAAGACACGGTCATCTGCTTAAGCATATAACCATCGACACCTAAGTAACATAAATTTATATTATATTCTATATATTGGGAGGCTGAAGACAAGGGCAAGAAAAAGATGTTTAGGATCTATTCTCTCATAGAAACTACATGGTGATAGCTATATTCAGGTTTGGTTAGCCAGCACTTGTGGGAATTCACAATAGTGTCTGGGTTTTGTAACTGTATATAGGATGGATCCCTGGGTGAGGTAGTCTCTGGATGGTCTTTCCCTCAGACTCTGTTCCAATTTTTGTTTCTGTATCTCCTGTGGGTATTTTCCACTTTCTGCAAAGGACCCAAAGATCCATCCTTTGTTCTTCCTTCTTCTTGGGCCTCATTTGATATGTTTAATGTATCTTGGTATTCCAAGTTTCTGGGCTAATATCCACTTATCAGTGAGTGCATACCTTGAGTGTTCTTTTGTGATTAGGTTATCTCACTCAGGATGATATTTTCCAGGCTCAACCATTTGTCTAAGAAATTCATGAATTCATTGTTTTTAATGGCTGAATAGTACTCTACTGTGGATATGTATCACATTTTCTGTATTCATCCTCCAAGTGCATAACAAATACAGAGAAGACACTCTCAGCCAGCCATTGAACTGAGCACAGGGTCCTCAGTGGGGGAGCTAGGAAAAGGACCCAAGGAGCTGAAGGGTTTGTAGCACCATAGGATGAACAACAATATGAGTCATTTAATAATCCCAGAACTCACAGGGACAAAACCCTCAACCAAAGAGTATACATGGAGTTACCTAAGGCTCCAGAAACCGAGGCAGCACAGGATGGTCTTGTTAGAAACCAAAGGGAGGAAATGCCCTAGATCCTAGAAAGACTTGATGCTGTAGCATAGAGGAATTCCAGAACAGGGAGGCGGGGGGGGGGTTGATTGGGGAAGGGAAATGGCTTATGGGATTTTTGGGGGAGGGGGGACCAGGAAAGGGGACAACATTTGAAATGTAATATATCAAGAAGAAGGAGGAAGAGGATGAGAAGAAGCAGAAGGAGGAGGAGGAGGAGGAAGAGGAGGAGGAGGAGGAGGAGGAGGAGGAGGAGGAGAAGAAGAAGAAGAAGAAGAAGAAGAAGAAGAAGAAGAAGAAGAAGAAGAACAAGAACAAGAAGAACAAGAAGAAGAAGAACAAGAAGAAGAAGAACAAGAACAAGAACAAGAACAAGAACAAGAACAAGAACAAGAACAAGAACAAGAAGAACAAGAAGAACAAGAAGAACAAGAAGAACAAGAAGAAGAACAAGAACAAGAAGAACAGGAAGAAAAGAAACTACATGGTATCACGGACCATCATAGCCAGGTATGGGGGTTCCTGGGATGAGGGTGCTTGAAAATCAGGTGAGTAAGGATTTAGTGGTGACAAACAGAAACAAACACAGAGGCAGTTTGTATCTGAGTGTATTTCGTAGATTTCAAGCAGGGGATTTTTTTTTATGTTAAACCAAATATGACACAACACTTAGAAACCATTTCCAGGAACAACAACAAAAAAAAATCATGAATACCAACAAAAATCATTTGGCACAGTAAAATATAAAAATCATCTAAGCATTATGACTATAAAACTACATGTTCAGTTAATAACAAACAGAACAGGTAGCATCATTATTAAAATATAACAATTCTAAAAGAATATTTCAATAGGGCAATCATCCAAGACTAGTGGCATATTCCCAATAAGAAGTTAGTAAATATTTATGGCCAATGCTCTTAACTGTTGAGCTAATTTTCTAGCCACTATGGTTAATTATTGCTTAACATCTACTGTCTGATTTTTTTATTAAAAAATACTTGCCATCAGATAATTGAAAGAGAACAAGATAGAGCTCGATAGCCCTAACTCTATATTTTGTCTGTCTTTAAGTCTGTGTTCCTCTGTGAGGCTGCTCTCAGGTGTTTAAATGTGCAAGCACTTATAAGTGCATGTGAAAATTAGCTGTAGACCTCAATTGTAATTCCTTATATAATATCAATCTTCTTTTTTTGTCAGGCAGAATTTCTCATTGACTTACAGTTAGAGCAGTACACTCCAAGGATCTTCCTTTGCATGTTTAAATAGCTCTGGGATAGTGAGTGTGTACTAATATGCCCCCTTCTTTTATCTTGTTGGGGGTGAGTTCAGGTCCATGATTTTGTGTGGCAAGCAATTCACTAACTGAACCTACTAGCTCTCTGGAATTGCTTTCTTAAAGATACTAATCCTGTTCCTTAGGATTCCATTCTCATTAATAAACTGCCTTTCATGGGCTTCACGTCCACATACCATCACACTATGCAATCAGCTTGAATATATGAATCTTAAAGGAACACACACATAATAGTTTCATTGTACAAACTAGTTTGCTTCTGCTAGGGTGTCTCTGGCTGTTTTTGTGTTTCTTGAATACTGACTGTCATGGATCAATATAAACATTATCAACCATCTCAAAATAAAACACCTATCAAGGGGGATTCAAGTGACAAAGTTTAGGCCAACAGGACATATTATGGAAATAAGATTGATCACAGAGGGATCTTCCTTAAAAAACCTATCTGCTAATATTTCTCTAAATCAGCATTTTGAGTTTATGAAAATTAAGAAAGTGTTTTGTTTGATCATTGCTTCTGTACCTACCTATGTGCAAATTAAGACAGTTCATCTTGCTACAGAATCATCAGTTTGCTATAGAATGTAGTGAATTAGTAACTAGTGACAGCAGGCTCTTGGTGCTCGGTTTGTTTTCCATATACATGCACACACTCTCTAGCTGCTTCAGCATACTGAAATTCTCAGTATAACAGTAAGTAGAGCCTACATCAAACTAAATGGAGATAAAGTTGAAGCAATCCCACTAAAAACAGGGACTAAACAAGGCTGCCCCCTCTTTCTGTATCTATTCAGTATAGTACTTAAATTTCTAGCTACTGCAATTTGAAGACAAAAGGAGGTGAAAGGCATACAAATAGGAAAGGAAGAGGTCAAACTGTCACTATTTGCAGATGATATGGTAGTATACTTATGTCACCTGAAAAACTACACTAAAGAACTCCTACAGTTAAGAAACAACTTCAGCAAAGTGGCTGGATATAAAATTAACTAAAAATATCAGTACCATTCCTATATTAAAGAAAAAACAGGCTAAGAAAAAAATTGTGGAAAATACACCATTCAACATAGACACAAACAATATAAAATAGCTTGGTGTGACTGACTCTAACCAAATAAGTGAAAGATCTCTATGACAAGAACTTCAGGTCTCTGAAGAAGGACATCAAAGAAGACCTCAGAAGATGGAAATATCTCTCGTGCTCTTGGAATGGCAGGATTAATATAGTAAAAGTGGCAATCTTGCCAAAAGCAATAAACAGATTTCAATGCAATATTCAATGCAATCTGCATCAAATTCCAAATCAATTGTTCATAGAGTTAAAAAGTGCAACTCTCAGATTCATTTGAAATAACAAAAACCAGGTTAGCAAAAACTATTCTCAACAATATTCGAACTTCTGGGCAAATCAGCATCCTGGATCTCAATCTGTACCACACAGTAATAGTGATAAAAACTGTATGTTATTGGTACAATGACAGGCATGTAGATCAATGGAATAGAATTGAAGACCCAAAAATGAACCCACACACCTTCAGTCACTTGAACTTTGACAAAGGAGCTATAAACATCCATTGGAAAAACAAGATAGCCTTTTAAACAAATGATGCTGTTTCAACTTGTGGTAAAGCATGCAGAAGAATAAAAATAGATCTATTCTTATCACCTTGTACAAAGCTCAAACCCATTTGGTTCAAGAGATGTCACATAAAACTAGATATACTGAAACTAATAGAAAATAAAGTGGGGAAAATACTTGAGCACATGAGAACAGGAGAAAATTTCCTGAACAGAACACCAATAGCTTATGATCTAAGATCAAGAATTGGCAAAGAACTTTTCCCACTTTGTTGGTTGCCGTTTTGTCCTTCTGACAGTGTCCTTTGCCTTACAGAAACTTTGTAATTTTATGAGGTCCCATTTGTCAATTCTTGATCTTAGAGCATAAGCTATTGGTGTTCTGTTCAGGAACTTTCACCCTGTGCCCATGTCCTCCAGGGTCTTCCCAAGTTTCTTTTCTAATAGTTTCAGTGTGTCTGGTTTTATGTGGAAGTCCTTGATCCACTTGGTGTTGGTCTTAGTACAAGGAGATAAGAATGGGTTGATTCACATTCTTCTGCATGTTGACCTCCAGTTGAAACAGCACCATTTGTTGAAAAGGCTATCTTTTTTCCACTGAATGATTGTAGCTGCTTTATCAAAGATCAAGTGACCATAACTCTGAGGGTTCATTTTTTGGTCTTCAATCCTATTCCATTGATCTACTTTCCTGTTTCTGTACCAATAACATGTAGTTTTTAACACAATTGCTCTGTAGTACTGCTTGAGGTCAGGGATATTGATTCCCCCAGAAGTCCTTTTATTGCTGAGAATAGTTTTAGCTATCCTGGGTGTGTTGTTGCTCCAGTTGAATTTGAGAATTGCTCTTTCTAGATCTATGAAGAATTGAGTTGGGATTTTAATGGGGATTGCATTGACTCTGTAGTGGGAAAAGATCTTCACCAACCCCACATCTGACAGAGGGCTAATATCCAATATATACAAATCACTCAAGAAGTTAGACCACAAAGAACCAAATAACACTATCAAAAAATGGGGTACAGAGCTAAACAAAGAATTTTCACCAGAAGAATTTCGGATTGCCGAGAAACACCTTAAGAGATGTTCAACATCATTAGTCATCAGGGAAATGCAAATCAAAACAACCCTGAGATTCCACCTCACACCTAAGATTAAAAACTCAAGAGAAAACAGGTGCTGGTGAGGATGTGGAGAAAGAGGAACACTCCTCCACTGTTGGTGGGATTGCAAAATGGTAAAACCACTCTGGAAATCAGTTTGGTGGTTCCTCAGAAAATTGGGCATGTCACTTCCAGAGGACCCTGCCATACCACTCCTGGGCATATACCCAGAGGATTCCCCTGCATACAATAAAGACACATGCTCCACTATGTTCATAGTAGCCTTATTTATAATAGCCAGCAGTTGGAAGGAGCCCAGATAACCCTCAAAGGAGGAATGGATACAGAAAATATAGTATATTTATACAATGGACTACTACTCAGCAATTAAAAATAATGAATTCATGAAATTTGTAGGCAAATGGTTAGATCTGGAAAATATCATCCTAAGTGAGCTAACCCAATCATAAAAGAATACACATGAAATGCAATCACTGATAAGTGGATATTAATGAGCCCAGAAGCCCTAAATACACAAGGCACAATTATCAAGTCAAATGATTCCCAAGAAGAAGAAGGGAGAGGACCCTGAGCCTGAAAATATTGGATCCAGTTTTGTAGATCCAGAACAGAGAAATGGTGTGTGTGTGTGGGGGTGATTGGAGAATAGTTAGGGGGGAGAGGACTTATGGTACGTATGGTGGGGGGGACTGGGAAAGGGGAAAGCCTTTGGAATGTAAACAAAGAATATAGAAAATAAAATTTAAAAAATTGGCAAAGGTGACCTCATAAGATTACAAAGATTCTGTAGGAAAAAGGACACTGTCATTGGAACAAAATGGCAACCAACAAATTGGGAAAACGTTATTTACCAACCCTACTTCCAATAGGGCTAATATCCAATATATACAATGAACTCAAGAAGTAAGACTTCAGAGAAACAAATAACCCAAATAACCCTATTAAAAATGATGTTCAGAGCTAAACAATTCTCAACTGAGGAATGCCAAATGGCTGACAAGCACTGAAAAACATTTTCAACATCCTCAGTCATCAGGGAAATATAATTCAAAACAACCTTGAGATTCTACCTCATGCCAATATGACTAGGATCAAAAACTCAGGTGACAACAGTTGTTCTTGAGGACATGGATAAAGAGGAACAACAATTCTGGTGGGATTGCAAGTTGTTACAACCACTCTAGAAATCAGTTTGTGGGTTCTCCAGAAAATTGGACATAATAATACCAGAGGACCAAGTTATCCCACTCCTGGGCATATTCTTAGTAGACTCTCCAACATGCTATAAAGGCACATGCTACACATAGGTACACATGCTATGTTCCTAACAGTCTTAATTATAAAAGGCAGAAAGAAGCTAGAAAGAGCCCAGATGTCCCTCAACAGAGGAATGGATACAGAAAATATAGTATATTTAAATAATGGAACACTACATAGCTTTTAAAAACAGTGAATTCATGAAATTTTTAGGCAACTGGATGGAACTAGAAACTATCATTATGAGTGAGGTAACCAAATCACCAAGGAACACACATGGTAGTCACTCACTGATAAGTGGATATTAGCCCAGAAGGTCTGATTAACCATGATACAATTCGTAGTCCTAATGGAGCTAAAGAAAAAGGAACACAACATTGTGGATACTTTGATTCTTCTTAGAAGGGGGAACAAAATACCCATGGAAGAAGATACAGATACAAAGTGTGGAGAAGACACTGAAGGAAAGACCATCCAGAGACTGCCCCACATGGGGATCAATCTCATATACAACAAACAAACCCAGGCACTATTTTGGATTCCATAAGTGCTTGCTGATAGGAGCCTTATAGAAATTGCTCCTAAGAGTTTCTGGTAGTACATGACAAATATAGTGTTGGATAGTCTCAGCTAACCATTGAAATCAGCTCAAGAATCCCAATTGGAAAGACCTAAAGGAGCTTAAGAAGCTTGAACAATAATATAAACAACCAGTATTCCCAAAGCTCACAGGTACTAAACCATGAACCAAAAAAATTCACGTGGAGGGACCCATAGCTCCAGCTGCATATGTAGCAGAGGGTGGACTTGTTGGACATCAAATGAAGGAGAGACCCTTCATCCTGAGAAGGCTTGAAGCTCCAGAATAGGGGAATTCCAGGACAGTAAAGTGGAAGTGGTTAGGTTGGTGAGCAAGAGGGGAGAGTTGGGATAGGGGGTGTGGTGAAGAAACCAGGAAATGAGATAATATTTGAAATGTAAATTTAGGAAATATTTAATAAAAATAACATTAGTAGGGATAAGAACTACTGTCTACTATGCATGAATATGAATAAACCTCTATGTACTTTTGTTTTCATAACTATTTTTTAGTTATTTCTGTTTGTCCCACCCAGTGTGAACATGTTCACACTGGTGGTTTTGTGGTTTTGTATGGGCAGGTGCATGTACATTTGTGTGTATAAGTGTATATATGTATATGTGAAGTCAGCCTCTATGCTGCCCACCTTGTTCAAGCAGTCTTTCACTAATTTAAAATTTGCCAGATAGGTAATAGACAGCAGGAATAAACCTCAACTTACCAACCTTGAGAATATAGGTACTCACCCTGTATCTAGATTTTACATGTGGTTCTGTGGGCAAAACTCATGTCACCTTATGTGCATAGTAAGTTCATTACTCACTGAGCCACCTTCTTTGCCAACTTCATGAAAACTTTTTAAATTAATAATCAATCCATGGGTTGCAACAATCCAGTCCAGATAAGACAAGATGATACAGAAGTATTTCTTTATCCAGTCTTGATACATGGCTATAAATACTGGCACTATGAGATGCAATTGCTGAAAGTTGGAAGAAAGAAAGTATGAATCTCGATTGTGGTGTAGAATGAAATTGTCTATCCTCAAACTTCTATTGACTCCACATTAAGTAATTTCTGTGACTGAACTAGCAAGCTTTATTTTTCAGGTAGGCTCCTTTTTCCTCAAACATTCATAGGCCCCCATGTCTTTCACATTACCTCTCACAATTGTTTTGATAATCCTTTGTGATTTCTGCCAGTGACAGAGTGACACTCTCTTTACTGCCAGGCCTCAGTTTTCCTGCCTTTCAACTGATGATGAAGATAGAGCAAGTGAAACTCAGAGTGGGGCTCATGCTGCAGCACGCAGGGGCACAAATGTCCTTGTGCCCTCAGAGCATTAGTGATCTAAGAATGTTAAACATGTAGAGCCTCTACTTGAAGAAGAAAATACCTGTTTACCACTCATAATGCTGGGGTGAATTTTAATGATCTGGTGATATTTTGGCTATCTATGGAGGTAGACCTCACCCACTTTTTGCTATAGAGGCAGACAATAATCAAATTTTTTCAGAATGATTATCCAGACTCTACCCTTCTTAGACCATTTTCTTTTACTCTTAGTTAATAACAAATTGTTTCCAGATATTTTACATGTACATGCATTTTATGGCTTGTTGACCACTGTGCTATCTTATTCAGAAACCGTACTTAATTCTAGGTCTTTAGCTATAGAAAGTTCCCTCATGTTCACATGTATTTACTAAAGGAATTTCTAAGTAGTCACACCTTAAGCATTATTATTCAACTGGAATTGAAATGATTATTGCCTGAAAACCTGGAATGCTAATCATTATTGCCTAGAAAGTTTTTCTCAAATTTTACCGTGTTTTAAATATGTTGACAAGGAACCACATGATATTAAATTACCCAAAGCCTGATCCAGATGGACAAAGTCAATCTGAATTGACTTTTCTTTCTAATAACTTTACAGATATTTTTATCTGACTGAATACCTGCTGGTTTCCCCTAAGCAGAAAGCTATTAATTTGGGGGAATTTTGCGAACAAAGTAATCCTATCATTCAACAAGACAGGGAGGCAACGGGAATGCCCGACTTTGGATAATATCACCATATCTGTCTAAGACAGAGAGACACATGCTGGCCTGTGACTGTGTTTTAGGAATCCATTTTCTTCTCCCCATGCAGAATAGAAAGTGATGAGGAGAGGTCACAATCTATCAATGAACCAAGTAAACCAAATAATATTTTACTGGCTTCATAAAATTGAAGCAGAGCTCACATGGTATCCAAGACAGATAATTGGATAAGAAGACAAATAAAAATAGCTTCCATATGATATATTCACAGAACATTTTAACAGTGAGCAATCAAAATTTATTTATTTAATTAAATTTCTTTAGCATTTATTTTTTATTAGATATCATCTTTATTTATATTTCAAATGATTTCCCCTTTCCTGGTTCACCCCTTTCCCTGAAAATCCCATAAGCTATATCCCCTTCCTCTGTTCCCCAAACAACCCTCTCCCACTTCCCTGTCCTGGTATTCCCTGACACTGTGGCATTGAGCCTTTCCAGGACTAAGGACACATCCTCCCTTTGATATCCAACAAGGCCATCCTCTTCTGCCTATGCATCTGGAGCCACAGGTAACACGATGTGTATTATCTTATTGATGGTTTTGTTTCTGGGAAATCTGGAAATACTGGGTGACTCATATCGTTGTTCCTCCTATGGCACTGCAAACTGCTTCAGCTCCTTAGTTCCATTCTAGCAGAGCCTCCCAGGTTACAGCTATATCTGGCTACAGTCAGCAAGTACTTGGGGGCATGGATAATAGTGTCTGGGTTTTGTAACTGAATATGGAATGGATCAATAGGTGAGGTAGTCTCTGGATGGTCTTCCCCTCAGACTCTGCTCCCCACTTTGTCTCTGTATCTCCTTCTTTGCATATTTTGTCCCCCCTTCTAAGAAAGCCCAGAGTATCCATACTTTGAACCTCCTACTACTTGCGCATCATTTGATATGTGAATTGTCTTGGGTATTCCAAGCTTCTGGGCTAACCAACACTTATCAGTGAGTACTTACCATGTGATTGGGTTACCTCACTTTGAATTATATTTTCCAGTTCCATCCATTTGCCTAAGAATTCCATGAATTCACTGTTTTAATAGCTGAGTAGTATTCCGTTGTGTAAATATACCACATTTTCTGTATCTATTACTCTATAGAGGGACATCTGAGTTCTTTTCAGGTTCTGGCTATTAAAAATAAGGCTGCTATGAACATAGTGGAGCATGTGTCCTTAATACATGCTGGAAAATCTTCTGTGTATTTGTTCAGGAGCTGTAAAAAGGGTCATCCCAATGCCCAGTTTTCTGAGGAACTCCCAAACTGATTTCCAGAGTAGTTGTATCAGATTAAAATCCGACCAGCAATGGAGAAGTGTTCCTCTTTCTGCAAATCCTCACCAGCACCTGCTGTTTTCCAGAGTTTATGATCTTATTCATTCTGATGGTGTGAGTTGAAATCTCTGGATAGTTTTGATTCACATTTTCCTGATGACTTAGGATGTTGAACATTTTGTTATATGCTTCTCAGCCATTCGATATTCCTCAGTTGAGAATTCTGTTTGACTCTGTACCTCATTGTTATTAGGGTTATTTGGCTCTCTGAAGTCTAACTTTGCATATATTGTATATTAGCCCTCTATCAGATGTAGGGTTGCTTAAGTCCTTTTCCCAATTTGTTGGATGTCGTTTTGTCCTATTGACAGTGTCCTTTGCCTTACAGAAACTTTGTAATTTAAGAGGTCCCAGTTGTCAATTCTTGATCTTAGAGCATAAGCTATTGGTGTTCTGTTCAAGAAAATTTCTCCTGTGCCCTTGAGCTCAAGCCTCTTCCTGAGTTTCTTTTCTATTAGTTGTTGTGTGTTTAGTTTTATGTGGAAGTCCTTGATCCACTCAGACTTGATCTTAATACAAGGAGATAAGAATGGATGAATTTGAATTCTTCTGAATTCTAAGTACCAGTTGAGCCAGCACCATTTGTTGAAAAGACTATGTATTTAGCACTGGATGGTTTTAGTTCTTTTGTCAAAGATCAAGTGACCATAGGTGTGTGGGTTCATTTCTGGGTCTTCAATTCTATTCCATTGATCTACCTGCCTGTAGCTATACAAATACCATGCAGTTTTTCACACTAATCCTCTGTAGTACTGCTTGAGGTCTGGAATACTGATTTTCCTGATGTTCTTTTACTGTGGAGAATAGTTTTAGCTATCCTAGGTTTTTTATTATTTCAGATGATTTTGAGAATTGCTCTTCCTAACTCTATGAATAAGTATATTAATTGGGATTGCACTGAATTTGTAGATTGCTTTTTGCTATCTTTTTTGTTTTTACTATATGAATCATGCCAATCCAAGAGCATGGGAGATCTTGCCATCTTCTAAAGTCTTCTTCGATTTCTTTCTAGAGACTTGAAGTTCTTGTCATACAGATCTTTCACTTTTTTTGGTAGAGTCACACCAAGATACATTATATTGTTTGTGACTATTGTGAAGGATATTGTTTCCATAATTTCTTCCATAGCCTGTTTATCCTTTGAGTATAAGAAAGACTACAGATTTGTTTTAGTTAATGTTATATCCAGCCACTTTGCTGAAGTTGTTCATCTGCAAATAGTAATAATCTTACTTCTTCCTTTCCAATTTGTATCACTTTGACCTCCTTTTGTTGTCTAATTGCTCTATTTACAACTTCAAATACTACATTGAATAGATATGGAGAGAGAGCACAGCCTTGTCTAGTCCCTCTTTTTAGTGGGATTGCTTCAAGTTTCTCTCCATTTAGTTTGATGTTGGCTACTGGTATACTCTATATTGCTTTTCCTATGTTTAGATATGCACCTTGAATTCCTTTACTTTCCAACACTTTTAACATGAAAGGATGCTGAATTTTGTCAAATAAATTTTCATCATCTTTTGAAATGACCATGTGCTTTTTTCTATGAGTTTATTTATGTTGTGGGTTATGTATGTGGTGGATTTCCATATATGGAACCATGTCTGCATCCCTAGGATCAAACTGAATAATTGTTTTGATGTTTTCTTGAAATCTGGTCAGCAAGAATTTTATTGAATATTTTTGCATCGATATTCATAAGGGAAATTGGTTTGAAGTTCTCTTTCTTTGTTTGATCTTTGTTTGGTTTTGGTATCACCATAATTGTGGCTTCATACAACAAGCTGGGTGGTGTTTCTTCCATTTCTATTTTGTTAAATAGTTTGAATAGATGGATGTGATGATGCCCAGCAGTTCCTGGGCACAGGTAGGGCTCTGGCAGACTGTGTTCCAACTGTTCTGACATTCAGGTGTTCTCTGTGTTCCTGGCTGCACATCTCTGCTCAATCACAGGAGCAAAGATAGTGGCCTTGCCTCTAAATGCTGGATTCCAAAATTATTTTTAAATTACTTTTTTTCTTAAAACACATATACATATGCAAATATCATATATTATAAATAGACACAATTCTTATTTGTCAGTTATATACCAATAAGCAAAAGAAAATTTAGAGAGCATACATTGTCTTACAGCAAAATAGATAAAATATCCAGAATATAAGGTAAAACAACTACTCCATATAGGAAGATCTAAGATAGTCAATATTTCAGTGAAAATAGATATTGAGTTGATGACAGTGAGATGGAACATATGTTGGCATCATTTAACCCACATTTTGTAACAAAGACAGATGATATAACAGGAAATGTAATTCAAATGAAAGTCTTATTACTCAGTATCATGGAGGATAGAAATAATTGTACACTTTATTTTAATGGCTGAAAATAAATATATGAAATTTTTTTTTAACCAAGTAAAAACATCCTTCAGAATAAAAGGTGTCATATGAGCACTCTTCATAAAGGGCAAGTTGAAGATTCTGTTATAAGTGTAACTGTCCTTTAAAGTTAAATAAAGAAAATTATTTGAAAAAAAATGTTGTGGACTGAAATGATAATACCATCAATGTTCTGATCAGCTAGAGTTATCTAGAAAGAGGGACCGTCAGTTGAGAAAATGCCAACCCAGATCAGCCTGTGGAAAAGCCTGTGGAGCATTTCATTGCCTGGAATATACTGCACAGCCATGAGGCATCTCGAAAGTTTGGAAGGTGTCTGTCCATTTCTAGTATCTCACTTAGTGTGAATCTTTCCCAGGCATCTCAGCTGGCATTTGTGTCTTCTGGACTCTTTGGCTGGTCTATTTTTTTTTCAGGTAGCTGACCTTTTTTTTATCTTCCCTCTTGTAAGTTGTCCTGCCAGAAAATTCTTCTCAGCAGACTTGATTGCTGATATACTCACAGGGAAGGAGGACTGTATAGAATACAGTCAGTTTCAGTGACTTTCTGGAGCTAGTTTGAGGTATATACTAGACATCCATCAAATCAAGATCAATAAGACCCCCATCTGCTGCAAGGTTCCATGACTTTGCAATCGTTAGTTGTTTCTAATCCTCAACTATGTTATCTATTCCATGGGAGACTGTTGTATCAGCCTAGTCTCTTCCTCTGCCATCTTATGGTTTTATTCCTAGTATATCCTTGGATTTTTATCCCACTTTCTACAGAGATATCCACATAGACTTAATGAGTCCATCCCAATTTCAAATGGATATTAACTAAATTTCATTTTCTTTGGACTCTGTATTACTTGTTCATTGAAGAAACAAAGTATGTGACAATATCAAATTAAGGAAGTGTTTTCTTGCCTCCAAGTTTAAGGGTAGAATCAAACACGGTGAGGATGGTGTGGAAGATATCATGGTACATATATGAAGCAGCACACCACACTGCTCCTTCCCTTAGGAAACATAGAGATGAATGGTGGAGCTCAGATCACTTACTCTTTTTATTAAGTATAGAACCATATCCCATGGAATGCTGCTGCTTTCATTTAGGGAGTATTCTTCATATTTCAGTTAAACTAAACTAAAATTAATTCACAGAGATACTCAGATGTGCACTTACATGTTGAATTAAGTCATGTCAAGTTTACAAGCGAGATTAATCATCAACCAATCATTTTCACACTTGTGGGAGCTCTTTTCATCTTCATGTCATTTTGGTTGGTACAATCTTATATTCAGTACAATTCTGATCAATAAATGCTAAATCTATTGGTTTTAGTATTTTTTCTTTAAAAGTATAGCTTTGTGCATAGAAAACCACAAGCATAACAAAATCAAAAACAGAAAAAAATAAAACACACACTTCTCTATATATACTTTAATGAATATAAGACAGAATATTTTTAAGATAACTCATTATCATAGTCAAATTCTTTTAAAATAGGAATTGAATCAGTTTTTCTTCTATGTAAAGTCATACCAATGTCTTGATTCCTGCTAATATATAAGGGACACTTTTGCTTGTTCTGAAACTTCTAATATGGAATGATCACATGCAGTTCATTCTCATTTCTATGAAATTGATTCCAAAACTCTCTTGCCTTCACTTAGGAGGGTATTCCTGGCACCAATCCATTAGTCAAACTATTGAACCCGAGAACACTACAGTGGACCACTGATGCTGACATTAGTGAGTTCCAACTAGAATACCAATCACAGTAATTCTGCCTAGGTGCCTCCAGGTTTCCTAGAGAGGATATTTGAATGAATGCTTTTTACAGTATAAGGAATAGCCACACTATCACACAGTATCAGTACTTATTTTATCTGCAAAGCATAGCTACTTTTTTTGAAACAAAGTCTCATTGTGCTGAAGCTCACAAATCATGATATATCTTTCCTCTGCCTCCCCAATGCTGGATTGCAAACACAAATCTCCACTGATGCTTCTCTGCTTTCACACAAGATGTTTACTGGCTTAGTGATATCCTCAGCTCTTATGTTTTGCCCTCTTATGACACCTCTATATGTGAAAAACCATTAAGTATAATGGCATAATCTTGTTTGACAATGTCTGCCTCACACCCAAATCCAGGCACTTGGCCTATTGCACTTTGTTCCATACGAAGAAGCTTCAAAATCCAACAGCTTAGACACATGTAAATACATCAGCCATCATATGTTTAATCTTATAGCAGTCAGTAAGAGCACAAAATAATTTGGGTTTTATCCAAGGAATGGTTCTTACTTTGAGTAAATGAGCTTTCCTTTCTCAAAAGACAACTAAAGAGAATTTTCTCTGAAATATGCATGACATTCTTTATGTATTCCACACTGGTGGCAATTTGTGTGATTATTTGAACCTCTGTTGAGACCTAAATAGGAAATATATCACCAAATATCAATCCTAAATATGTAAATATATAAATAAAGTGAATTAAGCTTAGAAAGACAAAAATCATCTTTTCTTTCATTTGAATATACTAGATTTTATGTACATTTAAAAATAATGAATGTATATGTGTTTTGAAATTAAATATAGAGGTTAAACTATCTAGAGAATAAGAGGATTGCTGACACAGTAAAACAGGAAAAGAGATGTGGAGGTGTATGTACAATGCATGATATGAACTTGTGTAAAATTTTTTCATATACTCCAGAAATATCACAATAAATTGACACAAAAATTTGAAAATAATACATGTAAATAATTCGATGACATACTGTAGTATAGCTTACTGGTTGAACAACTTTTCTACATATTCAAGCCCCAAAGTTCAATTTTTAATTAATTAATTAATTTAACTTTTTAACTTTTTTAAAGACACTCTTCAGTAAGTTGGTCAAGCTGGCCATGCCCTTTAGATCCTTTTGGCTCTGTCTTCTGAAAGTCAAGATTACATAACATATTTCAGTTTGATTTTTTGGAAAGTATTTCTTGAGGAACTGTATTGTGTACAAAGGTTAGAAGTGAGAGCTGAAGAAGGAAAACAATGTGCCAAAGTGTGCAGCATTTCAAACTAATGCCATACAAATACAAATGATTGCACAGATGTAACAAAGATAGTATCTACACAACAGAAATTAATGTATGAATGAGGACAAATTAGTAAGTTTTGGTTTTCCTGTTTTTATTTTTTTCTCTCATTTATTTTCAAACTGGCCTCAAGTAGCCATGGTAGTGTTCACATTCACTATACATCTTCATCTATTGAACCTCTTACCTCCATTTTTGCAGTAGTTAACTTTGACCGGAAAGGAAGACACAACCCAGGGAAGATCTTCTTCAAACAGTTTATTCAGAATCCTTGAAAAAGCTTCTCTCTCAGGGGAATGCCCACACAGGCTGAAATCCTCTTGTGCCGACCAACCCCAGCAAGCCACATGGACCCTGCAGATAGGCTGTTCCAATGAGGAAACGGGCAAGCTGAGCAGGGACAGCCAAATAAGGACTTGTTTATGACTGAAAGCACTCGCCATCAAGAAGGCGTAAAGTGGAAACCAGTGCTATCTTTATGGTGCAGCACCTCACAGCTCTCTACAGTTCCCCCTTTTTTATTTAAACAAAGGCATCTAATCAACCCTGTAGCACATCAGGTTAGCTGAGCATAGGTAGCCATCTCTGTCTTAGGATCAACCCTTCAAGCCCCTTCCTTACCCATCTTCGGATTACCTTGTAGTCCTCAAGGGTACAGGTTGGTCAGGGGAAGGGAAGTTGCCCGTCTTCAAGAAGGCCACTCTAATAGCGCTCAGGGATGATAACAAAACCTTGCACCATGAGAGTGGTAATTCCTTCATAACATAGAAGATCTCCCATGGGGGCAGTGCCTCTGTCTTAGGCTCTGTGAGTGGCATCCCCACCAGCACTACCCCAGGACACTGGATTACCAGTGGTATTTGCCAAAAGGTAGTGGACCTCTGGTTAGAGGACTCTCAAGAATCCCATCATTGAGTAATCACCACAGCCGCAAGGATCCTGGATGCTAGTTGCAGATAAAGGGGTAGTGAGCCTGGGGATTTACTTTTATTCTTTGTGCATGACCATAAGCCATGCTTGGGGGGACTGTCCTGCCTCAATGGCTGTGAATGCCTGGATAACCATAGCTGCATGCCGTTTCTGAGCAAACCTCATCTTGCACAGGCACCACTGGCCCACAAAGAATACAAGCAACAAGAGACCAGTCATGGCTCCCATTCCTGCCCAGTCCTTTAGATGATTCATGGTGGCAGCAACCCAGGATGACAGTCCAGTAGCCAATCCAGCATCCACAGGCACAGGAATCCATCTGGGCATGCGGGCAACTGTGGCAATTGAAAATTGCTCTGCAACTTAACACTGGGCATAAAAACAGATCTTCTCATTACATTCTAAACTTTCTAAATTTTGAACACTGCTATTACTTACAATAAACACAAAAGGTGGCCATACACTTACCAGAGTGGGAACAGAGGTAACATTAAGATTAAAAGGCCCCACCTCTCACAAGACAGGGTTATTACCTGCTGTAGATCTACGGGCATCAGAATCGAACCAATCACCAATAGGCTCAGAGGAAGACCAACTAAATGTAGCCACCACAAGAACACCACCCCCTATCATCACAAAAGGGTTTAGATCTGTAAAGCTACCATTAATACCACATAACAGCCAAAGATCAACAGGATTGGAGGTGGTCACTTGAACTGGATCTTGATCAGTAAAATTTCTTCCTGCAAATGTTCTATTGTAGCTGGTACTAATTCCTGGTGAAAAGGTGAAATATCCCTTATCTGTCCAAACAACTGTTTTTGATTGACATCCTGTCCACGGAAGAAAGACTTCTCGTTCGCTAGAACAATTGAGAGTCTACTTAGGCTGGTGGGGTACCGGCTTCTCAAACTCACCTATTGCAGGCCACCATCCACTCACCCAAGGAGCATTAACCTTATATGTGGTACATGTTGTGGGAGCATCAAACCAGGCTGCAGATTGATCATATAAGGATATGCAATTACTACTATCACTAATATTCCTTATCCTAATATGGCATTAACTTCCTACCAAACTAAAATTTCTATTTTCATTAACACTAGCCAACTCTTTATCCAAAGGCAAAAGGACAAATCTAGACTCTTATTAATACTAAAAAAAAGTGGGGATACACTTTTGCATCATGACGTATCGGCATGGGTCTCAGGATCACCGACAGAATCCCCCATCGTGGCTCTGCCTGCACTGGTGTCCAGGTCAGACTGATGACCACCAACATTAACAGAATCTTCATTTTTGTTGCACTTTCTTGTAAGTCTCTCAGGGACCCACAATGGTTCTTGACGATCCTGGGGGAACACACAAACAGACCCTCTCACCCATGCCAAAACCAGATCAGGGCCATGCCACAATCCAGTGATTACATCTTTCCATTTGACAGAGCCCTTCAAACCTCCCCCTTGGTGCTGATGTCGATTAGCGGTGGAGAGGCCATCACCATCCAAAGTTAAAAAATTAAGGGTAAAAAGGGCTACAGATATTCTTTCCTTAGGGGTCCTGCCATGACCTATTCCCCCCTTTTGTTTTATTAAGCATTCTTTCAGGGTATGATGAACATGCTCTACAATGCCCTGTCCCTGAGGATTATAGGACAAGCCATGATTAAGTTGAATATTCATTTATTTCAAAAAGGTAATGAATGATTGTGTGGTATAGGCTGGTCCATTATCAGTCTTTAGCTGTTGTGGTTTTCCCCACACTGCCCAGGCTTCTAAACAATGTTCAATGACATTGCGAGCCTTTCTCAAAGGGGTGGCATGAATAATACCAAAGCAGGTGTCTACAGACACATGAACATATTTTAAGGCTCCAAATTCTGAAATATGTGTAACATCCATCTGCCATAATTTTAATGGCAGCAATCCTCCAGGATTCACCCCAACACCACGTGGGTGAGTATAAACCACACATTGTGGACAGTCTAAGACCACCTGTCTGGCATCTGCTCTAGACAGATGGAACTTCTGTTGAAGGGTCTTAGTATTTACATGAAATTGCTGATGAAATTGTCTAGCTTGATCTAGGGATGAGCTTAGGAAAACACACTCTATCCTAGTCCAATGATCTACAACATCATTTCCTTCACTCAAAGGTCCGGGCAAGCCAGTATGTGCTCTAATATGCTGTATATAAAACATTCTTTTCTTTTCTTTTTTTTTTTTTAGTTATTTTTATTTTCTATATTCTATGTTTACATTTCAAAGGCTTTCCCCTTTCCCAGTTCCCACCCACCATAGTTCCCATAGTTCTTCTCCCCCCCCACTATTCCCCAATCATTCCCCCTCCCCCCTCGGTTTCTTTACTAAACTGGATGCAATCTTTACATGCCCAGGGTCCTCTCCTTTCTTCTTCTTGGGAATCATTTGACTTGCTATTTGTGTCTTGAGTATTTAGGGCTTCTGGGCTCATTAATATCCACTTATCAGTGATTGCATTTCATGTGCATTCTTTTGTGATTGGGTTAGCTCACTCAGGATGATATTTTCCAGGTCTAACCATTTACCTACAAATTGCATGAATTCATTATTTTTAATTGCTGAGTAGTATTCCATTGTATAAATATACCACATTTTCTGTATCCATTCCTCTTTGAGGGATATTTGGGCTCCTTCCAATTTCTGGCTATTATAAACAAGGCTGCTATAAACATAGTGGAGCATGTGTCTTTATTGCATGTAGGGGAATCCTCTGGGTATATGCCCAGGAGTGGTATGGCAGGGTCCTCTGGAAGTGACATGCCCAATTTTCTGAGGAACCGCCAAACTGATTTCCAGAGTGGTTTTACCATTTTGCAATCCCACCAACAGTGGAGGAGTGTTCCTCTTTCTCCACATCCTCGCCAGCACTTGTTGTCTCTTGAGTTTTTAATCTTAGCCATTCTGACTGGTGTGAGGTGGAATCTCAGGGTTGTTTTGATTTGCATTTCCCTGATGACTAATGATGTTGAACATCTCTTAAGGTGTTTCTCGGCCATCCGAATTTCTTCTGGTGAAAATTCTTTGTTTAGCTCTGTGCCCCATTTTTTGATAGGGTTATTTGTTTCTTTGCGGTCTAACTTCTTGAGTTCTTTGTATATATTGGATATTAGCCCTCTGTCGGATGTGGGGTTGGTAAAGATCTTTTCCCACTTTGTTGGTTGCCGTTTTGTCCTTCGGACAGTGTCCTTTGCTTTGCAGAAACTTTGTAATTTTATGAGGTCCCATTTGTCGATTCTTGATCTTAGTGCGTACACTATTGGTGTTCTGTTCAGGAACTTTTCCCCTGTGCCCAAGTCCTCCAGGGTCTTCCCAAGTTTCTTTTCTAATAGTTTCAGTGTGTCTGGTTTTATGTGGAGGTCCTTGATCCACTTGGAGTTGATCTTAGAGCAAAGAGATAAGAGTGGGTCAATTCGCATTCTTCTGCATGTTGACCTCCAGTTGAACCAGCACCATTTGTTGAAAAGGCTATCTTTATTCCATCGGATGGTTGTGGCTCCTTTATCAAAGATCAAGTGACCATAAGTCTGTGGGTTAATTTCAGGGTCTTCAATCCTGTTCCATTGATCTGTTTGCCTGTTGCTATACCAATACCATGCAGTTTTTAACACAATTGCTCTGTAGTACTGCTTGAAGTCAGGGATATTGATTCCCCCAGAAGTCCTTTTATTGTTGAGAATAGTTTTAGCTATCCTGGGTGTGTTGTTGCTCCAGATGAATTTGAGAATTGCTCTTTCTAGATCTATGAAGAATTGAGTTGGGATTTTGATGGGGATTGCATTGAATCTGTATATTGCTTTTGGCAAGATGGCCATTTTTACTATATTGATCCTGCCAATCCAGGAGCAAGAAATATTTTTCCATCTTCTGAGGTCTTCTTCGATTTCTTTCTTCAGGGACTTGAAGTTCCTGTTGTACAGATCTTTCGCTTGTTTGGTTAGAGTTACGCCAAGATACTTTATGTTGTTTGTGGCTATTGTGAAGGGTGTTATTTCCCTAATTTCTTTCTCTGCCTGCTTGTCCTTTGAGTACAAGAAGGCCACTGACTTGCTTGAGTTAATTTTATAACCTGCCACTTTGCTGAAGTTGTTTATCAGCTGTAGAAGTTCTCTGGTGGAGTTTTTTGGGTCGCTTAGGTAAACTATCCTATCGTCTGCAAATAATGATAGTTTCACTTCTTCCTTTCCAATTTGTATCCCTTTGACTTCCTTATGTTGTCTAATTGCTCTTGCTAGAACTTCAAGTACTATATTGAAAAGATATGGAGAGAGAGGGCAGCCTTGTCTAGTCCCTGATTTTAGTGGGAATGCTTCAAGTTTCTCTCCATTTATTTTGATGTTGGCTACTGGTTTGCTGTAGATTGCTTTTACTATGTTTAGGTACGGGCCTTGAATTCCTGCTCTTTCCAAGACTTTTAGCATGAAAGGATGCTGAATTTTGTCGAATGCTTTTTCAGCATCTAATGAGATGACCATGTGGTTTTTTTTCTTTCAGTTTGTTTATGTAGTGGATTACATTGATGGATTTCCGTATATTGAACCATCCCTGCATCCCTGGGATGAAGCCTACTTGATCATGGTGGATGATCGTTTTGATGTGCTCTTGGATTCGGTTAGCAAGAATTTTATTTAGTATTTTTGCATCTATATTCATCAGAGAAATTGGCCTGAAGTTCTCTTTCTTTGTTGGATCTTTTTGTGGTTTAGGTATTAGCGTAATTGTGGCTTCGAAGAATGAGTTGGGCAGTGTCCCTTCTGTCTCTATTTTGTGGAATAGTTTGGAGAGTATTGGTGTTAAGTCTTCTTTGAAGGTCTGGTAGAATTCTGCACTAAAACCATCTGGTCCCGTACTTTTTTTGGTTGGGAGGCTTTCTATAACCCCTTCTATTTCTTTAGGGGTTATGGGACTATTTAGCTGGTCTACTTGATGCTGATTTAATTTTGGTATTTGATATCTGTCTAGGAAATCGTCCATTTCCTCCAGATTCTCCAGTTGTTTTGAGTATAGACCTTTGTAGTAGGATCTGATGATCTTTTGAATTTCCTCAGTTTCTGTTGTTATGTCTCCCTTTTCATTTCTAATTTTGTTAATTTGTATACTGTCTCTGTGTCCTTTGTTTAGTCTGGCTAAGGGTTTATCTATCTTGTTGATTTTCTCAAAGAACCAGCTCCTGGTCTTGTTGATTCTTTGTATGGTTCTCTTTGTTTCTATTTGATTGATTTCAGCCCTGAGTTTGATGATTTCTTGTCTTCTACTCCTCCTGGGTGAATTAACTTGTTTTTCTTCCAGGGCTTTAAGGTGTGCCATTAAGCTGCTAGTGTATGCTCTCTCCAGTTTCTTTTTGGATGCACTTAGAGCTATGAGTTTTCCTCTTAGCACTGCTTTCATTGTGTCCCATAGATTTGGGTAGGTTGTACCTTCATTTTCATTGAATTCTAAAAAGTCTTTGATTTCTTTTTTTATTTCTTCCTTGACCAAGGTGTCATTGAGTAGAGTATTGTTCAGTTTCCATGTGTATGTGGGCTTTCTGTTGTTTTTGTTGCTATTGAAGACCACTCTTACTCCATGGTGATCTGATAAGAGGCATGGGATTAGCTCGATCTTCTTGTATTTGTTGACATCTGTCTTGTGACCGATTATATGGTCTATTTTGGAGAAGGTACCATGCGGTGCTGAGAAAAAGGTATATTCTTTAGCTTTAGGATGAAATGTTCTATATATATCTGTTAAATCCAATTGGTCCAGAGTTTCAATTAGTTTCACTGTGTCCCTGTTTAGTTTCTGCTTTCCTGATCGGTCCATTGAGGAGAGTGGGGTGTTGAAGTCACCCACAATTATTGTGTTAGGTGTAATGTGTGCTTTAAGCTTTAGTAAGGTTTCTTTTACGAAGGAGGGTGCCCTTGCATTTGGAGCATAGATGTTCAGTATTGAGAGCTCTTCCTGGTGGATTTTCCCTTTGGCCAGCAAGAAGTGACCTTCAGAGTCTCTTTGGATGATTTTAGGTTGAAAGTCAATTTTATCTGATATTAGAATGGCTACTCCAGCTTGTTTCCTGAGACCATTTGCTTGTAAAATTGTCCTCCAGCCTTTTACTCTAAGGTAGTGTTTGTCTTTAACACTGAGATGTGTTTCCTGTATGCAGCAAAATGTAGGGTCCTGTTTCCGTATCCAGTCTGTTAATCTATGTCTTTTTATTGGGGAATTGAGTCCATTGACGTTAAGAGATATTAAGGAATAGTAATTATTACCTCCAGACATTTTTGAAATTATATTTATTTATCTTATTTATTTTTTATATTCGAGAGGTTATCTTCTTTTGGGTTTGATGAGAGGAGGTTTCTATCTTGCTTCTTCCCGGGTGTAGTTTCCGTCCTTGTCTTGGTGTTTTCCCCCTATTATCCTTTGTAGGGCTGGATTTGTGGAGAGATATCTTGCAAATTTGGTTTTGTCATGGAATACCTTGATGTCTCCATCAATGGCAATTGATTGTTTTGCTGGGTAAAGTAGTTTTGGCTGAAGTTTGTGTTCTCTTAGAGTTTGCATGATATCTGCCCAGGATCTTCTAGCTTTCATGGTCTCAGGTGAGAAGTCTGGTGTTATTCTGATAGGTTTTCCTTTATATGTTACTTGGCCTTTTTCTCTTGCTGCCTTTAGTGTTCTTTCTTTGTTTATTACATTTGGAGTTTTGATTATTATGTGACGGGATGTATTTCTGTTCTGGTCCAGTCTGTTTGGGGTTCTATAGGCTTCTTGTATATTCATGGGCATCTCTCTCCTTAGGTTGGGGAAGTTTTCTTCCATAATTTTATAGAAGATATTAGCTGGCCCTTTAACTTGTAAATCTTCACTCTCGTCTATACCTATAATCCTTAGGTTTGGTCTTCTCATATTGTCTTGGATTTCCTGGATGTTTTGGGTTACCACCTTTTTGCATTTAGTATTTTCTTTGACTGTTGAATCAATGGTTCCTATGGTATCTTCGGCTTCTGAGATTCTGTCTTCTATCTCTTGTATTCTATTGTTGATACTTGCGTCTATGGTCCCTGATTTCTTCCCCAGGTTTTCTATCTCCAATGTTGTCTCCCTCTGTGATTTCTTAGTTGTTTCTACTTCTGTTTTTAGTATCTGGATGGATGTGCTCAGATCTTTCGCTTGCTTGATTGTGTTTTCATGTATTTCTTTAATAGATTTTTGTGCTTCCTCTTTCATAGCTTCTACTTGTTGGCCCACGTTCTTCTGTAGTTCTTTAAGTGACTTTTGTCTTTCTTCCTTATTGTCTTCTTCTCTTTGATCCATCTTCTCCTGCATTTCTTGAAGTGATTTTTGTATTTGCCTCGTAAAGGCTTCTAACTTTTGATCCATTTTCTCCTCTATTTCTTTACGAGATTTTTCTATGTGTTCAGCTACCAGCATCCTGACCAGTGATTTTATATCCAAGTCTTGTTTTTCTGGTGTTTTAGGGTATCCAGGGATTCCTGTTGTTGGAGAACTGGGTTCAGATGCTGTCATGTTGCCTTGATTTTTGTTAGTAACGTTCCTTCGTTTTCCTTTTGCCATCTGGTTATTTCTGGTTTTAGTTGGCCTTGTTGTCAGTGGCTGGTGTTTGAATCTCCTGTGAGGCTGGGCTCACCTGTTGTTTCTCTATTGGTGAATATGTGTGACTGCTGCTTTAAGGGATCATAAGCTGGCTGCCACCCATGCGATTGTAGCCCCTGTTGGAGTCTGTCTACCTGGGCTTCTCCAGCTGTGTCCTGGTTGCAAGGAACTCCGAGAGCCTAGCAGATCCCCCGTGAGGGTAGCCCTGGAAGGGGTGTTTACCTGGGCCTTTCCAGCTGTGTCCTGGTTGCAATATGGAGGCCCGCCGCTACACCGCTGGTCTAGGGGCCGGCGAGCTGGTTGCAGAACGCAGCTTAGGTGCTCACCCGAGGGCGGGGATGTCCCACAGAGCCTGGGCCTTTCCAGCTGTGTCCTGGTTGTGATATGGAGGCCCGCCGCTACACCGCTGGTCTAGGGGCCAGCGAGCTGGTTGCAGAACGCAGCCTATGTGCTCACCAGAGGGCGGGGATGTCCCACAGAGCCTGGGCCTTTCCAGCTGTGTCCTGGTTGCAATATGGAGGCCCGCCGCTACACCGCTGGTCCAGGGGCCGGCGAGCTGGTTGCAGAAGCAGCCTTGGTGCTCACCAGAGGGCTCGGGGATGTCCCACAGAGCCTAGGCGGGGCTCCGCCTGCTTGGCTCCGAGACCCTAGCAGATACCCCCGTGAGTGTAGCCCTGGAAGGGGTGTTTACCTGGGCCTTTCCAGCTGTGTCCTGGTTGCAATATGGAGGCCCGCCGCTACACCGCTGGTCAAAACATTCTTTTCTTAACCACGCCACTGTTAGGTTTCCAGAAACGGCGAACCAACGTGCAGTGGTATTGCACTTGTCCAAGAACCTTTCTAGTGTACTCTTCTTCATTTTGAGATTTTTTGACAAAAGTAGCTCTTGAGGCGCCAGAAAAAAAATGGATGAGACTGAGAAGTACCCATCTTAGATCTTTTGTGTTCAGTCTGTCCTTACGCGAGCACCCTTTTACTTTTGGTTTGCTGCTGCCACGAACTTCTCGCTCAATACCTGAGACTTTATTGTCGCTTATTACTGCGGTCTTTATGGTCCCACCTTACCTTGGGAACTTTCCTGTGCTGCCCTGACTGCAAGACGTTCTGATTTTGACTGAGGAGGTTCCCCATACATGCCACCATTTGTGCCCAACCTCGACCAGCAAGGAAGACACAACCCGGGGAAGATCTTCTTCAAGCAGTTTATTCAGGATCCTTGAACAAGCTTCTCTCTCAGGGGAATGCCCGCACAGGCTTAAATCCTCTTGTGCCGACCAACCCTAGTAAGCCACGTGGACCCTGCAGATAGGCTGCTCCAATGCAGAAACGGGCAATCTGAGCAGGCACAACCAAATAAGGACTTGTTTATGACTGAGAGCACTTGCCATCAAGAATGCAGAAGGTGGAAACTAGCACCATCTTTAAGGTGCTGCACCTCACAGCTCTCTACACATTTTCTTGTTACTCAAATTAAAAATGTAATTATGAGAAGTGAGGTATAAAACTCATGGGTTTTGTTATGCAACACACACAGTTAACAACTGAGACAATTCCCTATGCTTTTGGTTTTCTCTACTTAATAATATGTATATCCCCACAGCTTTCCTTTCTCCCTTTTTCTCAGGCCCCAGATAGTTCCTGCCCTTAGGTTCTTTATTTGTTCTCATTATGGATCATTGTGATTCACCAGGAGATTGCTGGGATTTTAAATCATGTCCTCCAAAAGAACAGTCAGTGCTCTTAACTGCTGAGTCCTCTCACCAGTCCAATAATATATTTGTTTATGTAATTTAATTTAGTATTTTTCTTTTAACCAACAATTGCTTCATTTGCCAATTGGATTCTGTCCCTCAACAGAATATGGAAGAACATAGTTACCCTATTCAAAAGCTTACTTTTGCTTCTGAAGGAGGAAAAAAAGAGCATCATCCATTTGCCTAAATATTTCAAGAATTCACTGTTTTTTATAGCTGAGTAGTACTCCTAAAAATATGTCCAAATTCCTTAAACATCAGGGAAATGAAAATCACAGAGTTACTCTATGTCTTCATCAATTGTTGCTTTTGTGCAATAAAAAAATAAAATAATGCTAACCATGCACTCATGAATATGTAACTGAGTAGATTACAGGAACAAATGCAAAGAACATGCATCTCTCTCTCTCTCTCTCTCTCTCTCTCTCTCTCTCTCTCTCTTTCTGTGTGTGTGTGTGTGTGTGTGTGTGTGTGTGTGTGTGGTGTTTCTTCAGTGATGGCTGTCAAGTATGGGAGTGTATGTGTGTGTTTCATCAATGATTGCTCCCAAGTATGGAAGGTTATAGAGGCCAAAATCCATATAAGATGGTTTATTCCATCATTTTTCATTGAACATGGAACTGACAGTTTATGTATCCTACTGATATAGATGTCCAGCTAGCTCCAAATATCCTTCTGTTTCTGCCTTCACACGGGTGGAATGCTCATGCCCTAGGAACCATACTTTCCCTGAGAGCTGATAACCAAATGTGATCCCCATAATTTCATAGCACACACTTAACTGAGCCATGTCTTTTGCCCCATTCATAGCACTTTACAACCACATTACTAATAGGTACATGGTATGCAACCTAAAGTGGCCCAATATTATATAACATTTTAGAATACAAAAATCATCCACTGTGGTTGTACTGACTATGCCATTAGTAGAAAATCAAGTTGGAAATTATCAGGGATAAAAACAACATAAAATTTCCCAGATATATAATATATCACAATACAATCCTGTGAACAATGAAATTGTTCACTTTCCATCTGAATTTATTTGAATTTGGACATATAAATATGTGGGGACAAGCATTCTTATTCATTTTTCTCTACTGTCCATCTTACTTTTGTCTTCTTCTTAGTATGGTAAGGTGTGCCCTGTGACACAATGCCATGTGAATAAAAGCAAATAGGTATGTGGCAGGTGATGTGGGCCCTTTCTTGCTTGAATCACTGCAAAATGTTAAAACTGGCTGCCAACTTGGGTAGACCCAACTGCTTAAACTACCCAAATCCTGAGATTGCAGATGTGTCCTATCCTATCATGTCAACCAATGATGTCTGAATTTAATTCAGGAGAAAATTTTTGGTCATTTATGCATCTAAAAACTTAATTTAAGCCTTGAAAGTGCCCTAATCGTTTAAACTATTAATTTATGAGAATAAAAGTAGGCCAAGAAAATGAACTTATAAATGGAGAAAATATTATGAATGAGCCTTATTTATTTCCACTAAAATGTACTATGTCTGTGGAGAAGGCTTTTTACCTCAGAGCACATGCTCATTTGCAAGAACCTGGGACTAAATAGCCAGCACACATTCAATTTCCTTGTGTGGTAACAGGTATGCTTGTATCACCAAATTGGAGGGACAGATAGAGGAAGCTCAGGAAAATGTTAGCTGCCACCCAAGTCATAGATCTAGTGAGCGACCCTGCCTTAAGAGAAGGAATAGGAGAAAATAAGATACCTCATCCTATCTCTGACCTATGCAGGCTGCACAAAAGTTGGACATTTATGCATATTTGTGCACATCTAACGAACACATGCACACACTTGTACATGTACATACATACAGATTTTCGAAATGTTGTTATTGAATTTTTGTATTGTTCTATTGATTTTTCTTCTCTCTGTGACTCTTTCATAATTTTCTTAGCTTATGCCCAATAAATTTGCTGAGTTACTATTTTATGAATTCAAGGTAAATTTCAATAAAAACGTTTAGACCTTTTATAGCATATTCCTGGTAATAAGTGGGGAACAGTGCAGGGAAAACTGAAATATTTACCTTTCCAGGAGAGACTTAGTCTGCAAGGAGGACTTCTTTTTAGTAAGGATTTATCTTTTTTGATCTCATGCTTGGCTTTCAAGGTTCATTCTAGCACCATCTAATTCATAACAAGAGGACAAGCTGTGACAACAAAGATTTTTCTTTTCCTTGTTTATACTTTAACAATATCCACTAGATATTTATTGTAAGGAGCCATTCTAAGCTACATGGCCACAAACGCTCAGCCCTGAGATGGCTGTTGCAGGCTTGTGAGATTGTTAAACAAAAGCCTTTCCCACAGACTAATGGCACAGAAGACTCCAGGAACTGATTGGCGGTAAAAGATAAGGGGCATCCCTTGACAATCTCCACCAAGCCCTGAGCCATGTGGACTGGCGTCATCCTGTCTCCTTTCCCTAGATAAGCCCTCCTTTCTCACCAGTTGCCTCTGCTCTCACTGCCTGAATGCCTTAATTAAGGACTGACTGGAGTGCAAGCATCTCACAAGTGCACCTATTTCACCTTCTTTCATCTGCTGTACCAGGAACTGGCTGAAGCAATAAACTGGTTGATTATTTAGATACTGGACCTCCTTACAGGAACCAGTTAATTGACAAACTGGCCTTCAACTTAAGTGTCCTTATCCCTCATCCCAAGACATCCCATCTGACTGTTTCAAGATTTACTGCCTTTTTCTCACTTCCCCTTCTTACTGCTCTTAAGCCATTGCTTTCTGAATATTAAAATAGACTCTGACAAAAGCTTGCTGCAGGGTCTCATTCTTTCTCTCCCCCACCCCCACGAAGCCAAGTAGCGCCTCTCTGTGGAACCTGGAATAACTGGACCTGCTGGTCGGGTACAGTGGCACCCAAACAGGGACCCCGGAACACGGTCAGCTACCAGACAACAGAGGATAAAGGATCCGTGGAAAGAAGAATTGAGGACCTTTCACTTTGCATCTCTCATGCGCCGCTGGAGAGGCAGGTAAAAAAAAGGCCAAATATTGTTGTCCGATTATCATGGGGAAGACATGACTAAAGAAGCTTGCTTTTTAGGAGAAATCAAGCATTCACTCAGGGAGAGGGGAATTAGAGTTAAGAAAAAAGATTTAATCAAAATCTTTTGCTTTGTTGATGAGAAATGTCTTTGGTTAGTATTGAACGGTCCCAATATACACTCTCTTACTTGGAATACAGTTGGTAGAGACATCAATAAACTCTTAAAACCAGGCGACTCAGTGCCTGCCACATTTCTTAGTTACTGGGGAATAATTAGAGATATTATAGGAGAAGCAGAGAGGGGGGGGTGAAGGCGCCCGCCTGTTAGCTGTTGCAGAGGACTTCCTCCAGTCCTCAAGGCTGCCTTCACATAAAAGTTAGAGTAAGAACGGAGAGTTGCACTCCCCTTGTCCTTCCATTGTCTAGATGAAGGAAATCCCCCATCTAGAGTCTTGCGCTCTCTGGAGGAGCCTAAAATGTTTAAAAACTCGAGAACTATCTATCCCTCTCTGATAGAGATCTCTAGGGGCCAGGGAAAAGATACAGATGAGAAATACTGCTTACTTGGCTTCTCTGAGTTTGAGGCCGGTCCTGCTTCTAAAATCAAGCTAGGGGAAGGAAGCCATGATTTGCCACCTCAGGCTTTCACCCTGAGTGCTACTGTCCCCAAGGGTTGCTCTCCAGACTGCCAGATTCCCTCTGCACCCCCTGGGGCAGAGTTGGGGGGAGAAGCCGAAGAGGAATATGGCCTCGGGTTACAGAAATCTTGGATCTTTCTCACACAAATATCTGGTTCCTCTCCAACAGCCCTGCAGCCCCTTTCATCCGCTCCGGTCCCGGAAAGTGCATGGAGGGTCCGGACCTATCCGCCCTCCGCCCTGCCCTATTTACCCTTGATACCATCAGCTCCCCCTGCACCCCTGCCAACAAGCAGTGGTGGAAGGATTGATTCAAACTAAAGCCATGCTCCAAGTGCAAATCACTGACCTTAGACAGGTTTTATATTTACATCAGGAGCTGGGAGAACTTACGTTAGAAATTCAGAACTTGCAAAAAACCATGGGAAAGGGGCAAGTCGCCCCCAAAAGGCCATCTAATACCGCTAAAAAACACTGGTCAAGATTAGCCTTCCCAGTCATCACTAGATCGCCTGTCAGACAGGCCCGGGAAGAGCCCGAGTTAGACAATAATAGGACGTAGAATAGGCCGGCCAAAAACGAACCTGAACCAGGCAGTACCAATCATAATCAGAGGGAGGACGACAATGAGGAGCGAGAGACCGAGGAAGAAGAAAGTGTTTACGATGAAGTAGCTGCAGATTCTGATGAGGAAGACTCTGACCCAGATGAATATGAGGCTTCACACCCTGTGTACAAAAAACCAGATAAACATGAGGCTTCTCGCCCCATGTACAAAAAACTCAAACTTAAGCATATTAAAGAATTGCACTCAGCTGTTAAATATTATGGCATAAGTGCCCCTTTTACTCTGTTTTGGAAGGGCTCACAGAGTCCGGATAGTGAGTGGACCAAGGTAGCACAATCTGTCCTCTCTGGGGAACAATATTTAACTTGGAAATCCGAGTTTATAGATAGGGCGGAGAGTATTGGAAATAGGAAATAGGAAAAATACTGTAAGTAAGACTGCTTCCTGGACAGCGGACAAGCTATGTGGAAGGGGCTCATTCGCCTCTGAAGAAAAACTGCTAGGATTATCTCCTGGTGTGCTGGCTCAGATGGCACAAGCTGCTTTGTCTGTCTGGAGGGCCGTTCCTGCTGCCGCCGCACTCACCACTCCCCTAAGTAAAATAATCCAGGGAGCACAGGAGCCCTACGCTCAATTTGTGGGAAGGCTACAGGAAGCAGCTGAGAGAATCTTAGGTCAAAGTGAAAGCAAGGGGCTTCTCGTTAGACAACTGGCTCTCAAAAACGCTAACTCAGCATGCAGAGCTGCGTTGCGAGGCAAGACCAAAGACCTTGATATTTTGGGCATGATAAAACTGTGCCACAATGTTGATTCTTTTTCACATCAAGTGTCTAAATTTGTTAGCCTAGCTATTGGAGCTGTATTTCAAAAGGCCAGAGACTCTGGCTGCTCCAAAGGCAAAATATGCTTTAATTGTGGACAACCTAGTTGTTGAGCTCCCTCAACCCCAGCCAACCCCCTAATCCTGCCGCAGGTCAAGGGGCCCCTAAGCCTATTGTGCCGGGAACCTTTCCACGTTGTAGAAAGGGCCGTCATTGGGCGAGAGATTGTCGGTCTAAAACAGACGCTAATGGGCAAACCCTCCCTGTGGTCCAGGGAAAAGGGCAGCCCCCACCCCCACCCCCACCCCCCCACCCCCGCACAGGGGCCCCTATCCTCAGATGACTGTGTGCCCTCTAGTGACATAGTCAAGCTCCTGCAACACCAGCTTATCCAGGGCAATGGCAGGGAGCACAGGAGTGGACTTGTGCTACCCTGCCACCAGAATTATAACCCCTGAGGAAGGGACTATTATCATAGAATCTGGAGTGTTTGGGCCTCTGCGGTCTGGCATGTTTTTCCTAATAATTGGGCGAGCCTCGAGTGCCCTCCAAGGACTCGTCATCCTTCCCTCTGTGATAGATATGGACTATTCTGCTGATATTAAATTCCTAGCCACTGCCACACAGGGCCCTTTAACACTTAGGGCTGGACAGCGCATTGCACAAGCTCTACCGCTTCCCTTTATGGGACAGTTCCCTCATATGGAAGAAGGACGTGGTTCCTCTTTCCTTGGCTCTTCAGATGTTTATTGGGTTCAAAAATTAACTGAGGAAAGACCCATGATGTCTCTTTGGCTCGATAGCAAACAGTTTCAGGGCCTTTTATATATGGGGGCAGATGCAACAGTACTCTCTTTTAGACACTGGCCCTCAACCTGGCCCCTCGAAGCTACCAACCACACATTTAAAAGGGATAGGCCAAACACAAGATATACTCCAAAGCTCAAAGCTCCTAACCTGGAAAGATAAAGAAAACAATACAGGCACAGTTAGGCCGTTTGTGGTTCATGGGCTCCCTGTTAACCGCTGGGGAAGGGATACTCTTTCCCAGATGGGAATAAAGATGTATAGTTCCAATGAGGTCGTTACTAACCAAATGTTGAAAACAGGGTTCCTCCCTGGGAAAGGATTAGGTAAATATGAACAGGGAATTACAGAGCCCTTAGTCCCTATACCCAAAACAGATAGAGGAGGCTTAGGAGCAGACCTTTTTTCATAGAGACCACTGTTCCCCCTGCACTCCAGGCTGACAAAATATCTTGGAAATCAGATGACCCAGTCTGGATTGATCAGTGGTCTATGCCTCAAGAAAAGGTTCAAGCGGCCTACAGTTGGTGCAGGAACAATTATTACAGGGGCACCTTGAACAGTCCACTTCTCCATGGAGTACTCCTATTTTTGTTATTAAAAAGAAAAATGGTTCTTGGGGATTGTTACAAGACCTTAGAGCGGTTAATAAAACAATTCCCCCTATGGGGGCCCTACAGCCTGGTTTGCCTTCCCCATTAGCTATCCCTAAAGACTTTCATAAAATAGTCATTGATATAAAGGATTTAACCATATAGGCCCTAATCCCCACTTCCAATGGAGAGTGTTGCCACAGGGGATGGCTAACAGCCCCACCCTGTGTCAAAGATATGTGGATCAGACCATAGACCCAATAAGGCTGTGCTTCCCCTCTGCTTACATCGATCATTACATGGATGATTTATTAATTTCTTTTGCTTGTCTACAAGAAACACAAGAATTAGCCCAAGTTATTGTTTTAACCTTGCAGAAGAGGGGCTTTACTATTGCCCCTGAAAAAATTCAAACACAATACCCCTTTTTGTTTCTTGGACTTCAATTAGAACCTACATCCATTTATTCTCAGAAGTTAGCAATCAGATGATCACAGCTACAAACCCTAAATGGTTTTCAAAAGCTTTTTGGTGATATTAATTGGCTTAGGCCTTACCTTAAGCTGACCACCGGTGACCTAAAACCTCTATTTGATGTCCTGAAGGGTAGCCCTGACCCTAGTTCCATTAGGATCTTGACTCCAGAGGCTGAAGAGTCACTACTAAAGGTTGAGCAGGCTATTAGCCAACAATTCGTGGGTTATTTCAGCCCTTCCAAGACATTGTATCTGCCACAGAGAGTACTGCCACAGGTCTCTTATGGCAAGATAACCATCCACTAATGTGGATTCATTTGCCTGTAACCCCCTCTAAAGTTCTTCCTACTTATCCCTCCTTGATTTGCCAAGCCATCTTTTTGGGGCTTAAGCTGGCTACCCACCATTTTGGCCATGATCCAGATATTATCTCTCCTTATTCACAGGAGCAGCTTGCTTGGCTATAACATAGACATAATGACTGGGCCATCCTGCTGTCCATTTATCAAGGAACGTTTTATACTCATCTATCAGGAACTAAATTATTACAGTTCCTTCTTGTTACCCCCTTTGTTTTCCCAAAGGTTACACATTTAAAGCCTATACCAGATGCCTTGTTTTTATAGACAGGTCTAAAAATGGAAAAGCCTCTTTTGTTGTCAATGATCAAGCCTTTTCTGTCAAAACCCCATACACTTCTGCCCAATTGGTAGAACTTTATAGTGTGTTAGAGGTATTTACATCAGTATGTCAATCATTTAATTTTTTTTCTGATAGCCATTATGTAGTCAGAGCTCTCCAAGTCTTAGAGACTGTCTCTACCATACAATCTTCAATACCTACCTTTAAATTATTTTCAGAAATACAAAGACATATAAGGGCTCGACCAAACCCATTCTTTGTGGGCTATATCAGGGCTCATTCCAATATGCCTGGCTCTTTAACCAAAGGAAATGTTCTAGCTGATAAAGCCACTAGGCTGGCCATGATAGCTTCCCTTAGTGACTCCTTACAGGAGGCCCAGAGGGCACACTTGCTTCATCACCTTTATGCTTAAACATTGAGACTCAGGTACAAAATTACTAGGGGACAAGCCAGACAATTTGTCATAAACTGTAAGAACTGCCTGACCTTACTTCCTGAGCCACACTTTGGAGTTAACCCTAGGGGCCTTGTTCTAGGAGAAATATGGCAAATGGATGTTGCACATGTCCCGTCCTTTGGAAAATTGAAATTTGTGCATGTTACTATTGACACCTTTAGTGGATTTATATGTGCCTCTGCACACACAGGAGAGGCCACAAAAGATGCTATTGCTCATATGCTCTACGTATTTTCGGTTATGGGACAGCCCAAAATGCTAAAGACAGATAATGGGCCCAGCTATACTAGTCACAAATTTAAACAATTTTGCTCCCAATTTCAAATAAAACATGTTACAGGCATACCTTATAACGCTCAGGGACAGGGGATTGTAGAGTGAGCCCATCAAACTCTTAAAAATACACTGCTAAAGCTTACTGCCCAAGAAACCCTTTACTCTCTTAAGGGCAGCGCTAAACTCTTACTGTCCCATGCCCCCCCCCTTTTTTTAAATTTCTTAACCTTGGATAATCAAGGATGCTCTGCCACGGATCGCTTATGTCACGCCTCAACCAAAATGGATCATGCTCATGTTCTCTGGGAGGATCCCATAACTGGACAATGGTAGGGTCCTGACCCTGTTATAGTCTGGGGAAAAGGGTCCACTTGTATTTATAATTCTAAGGAGGGGGGAGCCAGGTGTCTTCCTGAAAGATTAATAAAACCTTATAACAAATTCCAGGGTGGAACATGAGAAAAGCTATGTTTTCTCTTTTAGGAGGATGCCTAATCCAGGAAGCCTCATCCCCCTGCTTATAATGGCCCTCCAGATGGTAAGCTCTCAAAAAGTAACTATCAGATCTACAACTACACTTGGATGATTCTCAATGAAGCAGGAGGTGTAGCTACCTCAACCTTTAAGGTTAGACACCAGCCCTCATGGGAACCTTTACAGGTTGACCTTTGCAAATTGGCCCTAAGGGAAGGGGCCACATGGGGCACGCCAGACACATACTTGTTACAACATCAGCCCCTGAATAAGGAATATGGCCGCCTAACAGCCACTGGCTGCCAAAACCAAATTACTAGATAATTCCTAATCCAAGAAACCATTTACGTCTGTCCTGGTGGCCATTCGGAATCAGTCTCTAAATTACAAATGTGGCTATCGAGATAGTTACTACTGTGCTTCCTGGGGGTGTGAGACCACAGGAGACACTTTTTGGAATCCCTCATCGTCCTGGGACTTAACCCACCCTCAGGCCTCACCTATGCCCAATGGCAGGCCCAAGCCATTGTGGAGGTACAGCTCCCTATAAGAACAGAGTATAACTCCTGGTACAATCCTTTACAAATCACCTTTACAAAATATGCAAAGGGGTTTTCATGGGAAACCTCCTGAGTTGCTGAGTGGGGGGCTCTGTGCTTACACAAATGGGAGGAACCTATGTCTTACTTTTAAAATTCGACTACAAAAGAATATTCCTAACACCCATCATGCCTCTATTGGCCCAAATCCCCAATTGCACCATCCTGTCCATCCCCAAGGAGTTCCCCCCCCAAGATTAAGCCCTCACTGGTGATGCAGAGCCCATCAGGCTCCCTGCTGATGACCATGTTTCAGCCCTCCATACCCCCAGGCCCTATGCCCTCCTCTCAACCAATACTCTCTATTCTCAATGCTTCTGCCTCCGCCCTGCTTATTAAAGAACAAGAGATTGATTCATCCCAAAATGTGGAATGTTGGATGTGCTTTTTAGCACTTCCCCATTTTTATGAAGGTATAGCCCTTTTTGGAAAATTTACATATACCAACAATATGGGAGTCATTGCTGAATACCTCTAGAAATTACTCTTACTGAGGTCTCTGGGATTGGGAGCTGTGTGTCGGGGAAGAATATTCTCCCTCCCTTGCAGTTACTAGAAATCTGCAACCATACAACCGTTATTGATGAACAGTCAGAATATCTATTGGCCCCAAATTATACCTATTTGGCCTGCTCCTCAGGACTGACCACCTTTCTTATCGTCACCAAGTGTATTGAAATGAAAGATTACTGTGTATTAGTACAATTAGTGCCCAAGCTCAGCATACATGAGCCCGAAGACTTGCTGAGTTTCTGGGAGCAAGGAGAGGTGATGCCCCATAGGATCAAAAGAGAACCTATATCAGCTATTACCCTTGCTGCTATTCTTAGTTTGGAGATAGCAGGAACAGACAGAGGCATAGCCTCCCTCGTTACTTCCCTGCATAACCAACAACATTATCATCTGCTTAGTGCTGCAATCAATAAGGACTTACCTGAACTAAGAAGTGGCCTGGCCAATCTCATAGAAGACAGTCTAAGAAGGGTTAAGGATAGTCTAGAAAAGCGAAAAAGAGAGCGAGAACAGCAAGAATCCTGGTATAAAAACTGGTTTTCCACATCCCCTTGGCTCTCTACCTTGCTGCCATCAATTTTAGGACCCTTTATAGGTATGCTTCTGTTAATTTCCTTCGGTCCTTGGGCCTTTCAGCGACTTACACGCTTTATTAAATTGCAAATAGATTCTGTTTTGCCTAAGAATTCTGTTTCAGTACATTATCATCGCGTGGGAACCAGAAAAATTGTTAAGGAGCAGGAGGGTGACGAACAAGGCGAGGTGCCTATAACACATCGAGAAAGGCTAAACATCCACAGTCTCCTAAAATAATGGCGTCTGGCCATTACTCTTTTGTCCCTGGGCTTGTAGGAGGAATGGTAAGATGACCCAAGGTAGCCATCTTAATGATGTGCAACTTCCTCCTGCCCCTGACCAACCTAAGACACCGAGCCTTGAGGACGACAAGATAAACCTGTGACAGATAAGGCTGGGGCTTGAGAGGTCGATCCTAAGACAGAGATGGCTACACCTCTTTCAGTCATTTTTTCCTCTGCCCAGTTTCTCTCCCAAAGCTCTAATTGCCTACACAGAGAGCATTCTTGTCACAGCTATTCCAGCCGGGACTCCAGAAGGAGCCCCACAAAGCACCAATGATGATAACATTGCTGACCAGTTAGCCAATGACGGGCACCTTCCCAGGACGACACCCACCTAAGACAGGGGTCTCTAGAGGCTGGTAGAGATACCCAGAGGTGGGAAAGGGATGATGGATGACCATGTTAATTACTAAGACAGGCGCTGCTCCATTATTCTGGTGCCTCAATGGTTGTCTGACCTCTGCTCTCTATTATACAGAGAAGGGGGAGATGTAAGGAGCCATTCTAAGTTACACAGCCACAAATGCTCAGCCCTGAGATTGTTGAACAAAAGCCTTTCCCACAAACTAATGGCACAGAAGACTCCAGGAACTGACCGGCCATAAAAGATAAGGGGCATCACTGGACAATCTCCACCAAGCCCTGAGCCATCTGGACTGGTGTCATCCTGTCTCCTTCCCCTAGATAAGCCCTCCTTTCTCTCCAGTCGCCTCTGCTCTCACTGCCTGAATGCCTTAATTAAGGACTAGAGTGCAAGCATCTCAAAAGTGCTCCTATTTCACCTTCTTACATCTGCTGTACCAGGAACTGGCTGAAGCAAAAAACTGGCTGATTATCTAGATACTGGACCTCCTTACAGGAACCAGTTAATTGACAAAGATATTGAAGCTTTGGTGCAATTGGATATATATATATATATATATATATATATATATATATATATATATATAAACATTTCATCCTAAAGCAAAAGAATATACTTTTTCTCAGCACCTCATGGTACATTCTCCAAAATAGACCATATAATTGGTCACAAGACAGGCTTCAAAAAATGTAGGAAGAACAAACTAATCCCATGCCTCCTATCAGATCACCATGGAATAAGAGTTGTCTTCAATAACAACAAAAACAGAAAATCCATATACACATGGAGACTGAACAATATTCTACACAATGATACCTAAATCAAGGAAGAAATAAAGAAAGAAATCAAAGACATTTTAGAATTTAATGAAAATGAAGGCACAACCTAAGTGTCCTTATCCCTCATCCCAAGACATCCCATCTGACTGTTTCAAGATTTACTGCCTTTTTCTCACTTCTCCTCTTACTGCTTATAAGCCATTGCTTTCCGAATATTAAAATAGACTCTGACAAAAGCTTGCTGCAGGGTATCGTTCTTTCTCTCCCCCCCCATGACCCCTAGGTAGCGCCTCTCTGGGGACCCTGGAATAACTGGACCTGATGGTCGTGTAGAATTTATAACTACTTACAATTCAATTTAGAAGAGTACACCTTATTCTTAGAGCTTTAGTGTTTGGTGGTCTATTCAGGAACCTTTCCCCTGTGCCTATGTGTTCAAGATTCTTCCCCACGTTCTCCTCTAGAAGCTTCAGTGTGTCTGGTTTTATGTGGAGGTCCTTGATCTACTTGCACTTGTGCTTTGTACCAGGAGGTAAGTTGGGTCAATTTGCATTTTTCTGCAGGCTAACCTCCAGTTGGTCAAGCACCATTTGTTAAAAATGCTGTCTTTTTTCTACTGGATGTTTTCTACTGGATGATTTAGCTTCTTTGTCAATATCAAGTGACTGTACGTGTGTGGGTTCTTTTCTGGGTCTTCAGTTCTATTCCATTGATCTTCCTGCCTGTCTCTTTACCAAGAGAAAAGAGTTTTTATCACCATTGCTCTGTAGAAAAATAGAAACAGAAGGATCACTTCCAAACTCCAATAACGTTTATACCTAAACCAAATAAAGACGACACAAGGAAGGAAAACCTCAGACCAATCTCCCTCATGAACATCGATGCAAAAATACTTAAAAACAAAAATTCTGGCCAATCAGATCCAGGAATGCATCAAAACTATAATTTAACACAATCAGGAGGCTTCTTCCCAGGGATGCAGGGATAGTTCAATATATGGAACTCCATTAATGTAATCCACTACATAAACAAAGTAAAGGAAAAAATCCACATGGTCATTTCAGTAGATGCTGAAAATGGCTTTTGAAACAACCAAGAATCCCTTCATGATCTTGGAGAGATCAGGAATCCAAGTCCTTTACCTAAACATAGTGAAAACAATATACTGCACACTGATAGCCATCATCATGTTAAACAGAGAGAAACTTGAAGCAATCCCACGAAAATAGGGGGACAAGACAAGGCTGCCCACTCTCTCCCTACCTGTTTAATATAGTACTTCAAGTCCTATCCAGAGCAATAACACAACAGATGGTGTTCAAATGTATACAAATTGGAAAGGGAGAAATCTAAATTTCATTATTTACAAATGATAGGACCATATACTTAAGTGACCCCAAAACTTCCATCAGAGAAATCCTAAACCTGAGAAAGAAATTAGGAAAATGACACCCTTCTCAGTAGTTCCAAATAATATTTCATACCTTGTTGTGACACTAATGAAACAGGTAAAGATCTGTATGACAAGAACTCCAAGCCTCTGAAGAAAGAAACAGAAGATCTCAAAAGATGGAAAGATTTCCCATGCTCATGGATTGGCAGAATTAATATAGTAAAAGTGGCCATCTTGCTGAAAGCAATCTACAGATTCAATGCAATCCCAATCAAAAATCCAAATCAATTCATCATAGATCTAGAAAGAGCAATTCTCAAATTCATCTGGAATAACAAACAACCCAGTATAGCAAAAACTGTTCTTCACAACAAAAGATCTCCTGGGGGAACCAACATCCTTGACCTCAAGCTCTACTATAGAAACATAGTTCTTAACCTTCCTTAAGCTATGAAATTTTAAGACACTTCTTCATGTTATAGTGTCCCACAAACATAAAATTATTTAATTGGTACTTCATAATGGCAATTTTGCCACTGTTATAAATCATAATGAAAATATCTGTGTTTTCCAGTGGTATTAGATAAACACATTATAAAAGCTCATTTAACACACAAGGGGTTGTTACCCACAGGTTTAAAATGTCAATATTAGAGAAAAACTATATATATATATATATATATATATATATATATATATATATGTATGTATATGCCTACTCCTGTAACCACATAATTTTAAAAAGGCACATATGTATGCATGCACACAAACTAAAAATGGTTTAATGTGTGTTTCTCTTAAAGGACTATCAAAATAGGAAGAGCAGAGCAGATGTTAACTTCTATATTTATGTCCATTCTGTGGTTCTCAGCATTTTCTTATCAGAAAAGTGTTTGTTAATTCTTTGTGTGTGTGAATAAATGCTCATATGTGTGGTATTATGTGTGGATGAGTATATTGAGGGCAGAGAACATCCTTCATATTATTCATCTCGTATACTTTTCCTTGTTTTAGAAACAGAGTTTTTCATTGGTCTATGGCTCTTCCATGTTACTCAACTGACTCTAAACTCTGGAGAATTATTTTTTTGTCTCTGACTCCCCATCTCTGTAATTACAGGTACAAACCAGCAAGATATAGTTCTAAAATGAATTTTAGGGATTTAAATGAGTTCCTATGCTCTTGCAGGAACTACTAAAAAAGATAAGCAACTTTCCATGCTATACTCAGTTATTCTCTTCCTGATGGTCTCACCACTTCTCCCTCTAGGCTAGCCCCAGCAGCGACTGAATGCTGTTCTCTCATGGATAATTCTGCTGATATTTCCAGCCATCCACCTCCTGTGGTCCGCAGTCTCAATTCCCATTAACAGAGTAAATCAAAACTCTAGAAGCTTATAATTATAACCTGTCAGATTTATATACTGATACATTCTCATTCACAATTTGCATGCACAATAATTCAGAGACAATCAATATTTTTATAAATTGACCAACTGAGAAAATTTTTCACAATTATTCTATCCCTATATGATATTATAGCTACCTGTGTCTATTTAAAACCAGACAGAATCAGGATCGTCTTCCTCTTGTTCCATCTTCCTCACTTCTCTCTCTTCCTTCTCCTAGATCCTTGTTTCTCAAACTCTTAGTTCTATCTCCCTTTTCACTGTCCAACCTCAGGCTTCTAGTTGTATTGATATTTAAAGTGATTGGAGAGGGAAATTTCTGCTACATAGCCCTTGGACAAACACTATACTGAGTGTATTATCTCCTCTGTCCTTGCAAGTTAATACCAGTAACTCTATTCCTCTCTAAAGTTCAAAGGCACTTAAAGCTATTTTATCCTTGCAATTTGAAAATCTTGCTTAAGTAGAGTGTAAGTGGTAGAGCTCTAAGGTTAAGTGTAGAGGAATTTGTCCCAGCAATATTGCTGCTCTGGTAAGGAACCTCAATCCAAAGATGACCAAGGTCTCTCTGACTGCAATACAGATAAATCTTTGATCCCTATGTCTGGAATGCAGACATGCTCGTAGTACACCTTTAATCTCAAACGATGATGATAAAGTTAGTTGGTAGAAAGAAGCAGCCATATTTGGAAGGGTTATTTAGTTGAAAGGCAGATAAAGTGATGAATCAGAGAAAGATCTGGGAGAATAAGTGAAGGATAAGATAGAAAGAACTCTCACAAGAAGAAACAGGAAAGACAGGCAATCTTAGTGTCAATTACCAAGAATGAAGAGTGGAAAAAAAAAAAAGATGTGTCATGAGTATAGAGCAGTTTTCCTAGGACAGTTTTACAGAGACAGGTTGGAGAGAGAACAAGGTAGAAACAGTTGAAGACAGAATAATGACTCTGGTGGGTCATCCAGGTTTCAGTGAAAGACCAGCTATATGACAGTATATAAAGGTCACACTGAAAGGAGGAGATGGAGGAGAAGAGGGAAAGCGGGGAGAAGTGGAGGGGAAGGAAGAGGAGTAAAGGAAGAGCATGCAATATTGCCTGTGTATCAAAGAGGGTAGATTTGAGGAGAGTTGGAGTTTTGGTGAATATGACCAAAATACAGTGTATGAAATTTAAAAAATAATTCCATTGACACTAAAAGGTAAAACACCATTAGTATATCCTGCTCCTGCCTCTGGTGTTCGAAAGATGCTCTGCTAGGATTACACATTGAGACTCTCTGGCTAGAGCTGTGTTTATCCTTTATGGTGTGTATTTGTTAGTGCTGACATTAAAAAACAAATCGAAACAAAAAACAAGTTACTGAGTGGAAATTTCCAGTTTCTTTGGAAACTCACTTGTGTCATGTGATGATTTCTGAATATTATCATATGATAGGATGTTTTGCTGAATCAAAGGAGTGAGAGAATGTTTTGCTGAGACAGATACTTTAGAGAATGTTTGGAAAAAAAGTGTAAGTATAGCTCAACAGAGAGGGAAACACTCTCTAGCATTGGTTTACCTTGCAGCGCTTTACTGGTCTTCACAGATGATGCTCTTGCATCACTGTACCTTAATGCACTTTGCAGATCTTCATTGATCTTCACTTGTGATTTTGTAGAGAGAAAAAAACACTAAATAACTTTTCTTGGTATTCCAGCTGTTTTTGGCTACTTCCTCAGACTTGTGCAGATTGGGTGAAGCCTTTTTTTTCTGGATAAACCCACTCTAAATGATTTTTGTTTTGTGTTTTCCTTTTGGACTGGACTTCCATTAAAGATGTGTGTTTGGTGATTGTTAATTGGCATGGACTGTTGATATCCTAATAATAAAGATTGGAATCACTACAAAAATCTACTCCTAAACAGGTTTACATATCCTTTGTCCTATTAACCATCTTTCTCAGCCCCCATCTTTAGTCAGTGGACTAGAAAGGTGGTTAAAACATTAAAATAATCCAAATAAATTAGTCTATAGAGTATCTAAGTGTAAAAGTTACCTGTCTACTGCCTGTTAGTTTATCAGTCCAAGTGTATACATTTTCCTATAATGGACACAGGATCCGGGCTTAGTACAAGCTTCATCAAGTATTAATACTGGCTGGAGAAAGTATGCATTGGATATACAATCCAGAGACCAACATATCCCCATTGTGGTGTGCTTGTACTTGCACAATACACTGTGGTTTACTTCATTAAGGGAGTGATAAACAGCAAACAAGAAAAGCAGGGTTTGAGAAAATGGCTCAGGAAGTACAGTTATTGCTGTGTCAGCATACGGTCCTGAGTTCATTTTTCAGAGCAAATTTACATTCCTAGAACTAAAGAGCAAATGTACAAGAATTCTGTGGGCACAGTGTCTAGCCCTGCTAGCCAAACAAGGGAGAAATACTGTCTGAAGAAAATACCAGAACTTGATTGTGGTAGTATTTTAAAATTGAGTTCAGAACCTCCACATGCTCTTGAACAAGCATAAATACACACATGAACATGCATGACAAATGAGACATGTTTAAGCATGCTTGTTTGCATTAGAATATAACATTCATTTGAAACTAAGGGAGATCATAGATCTAGAAAGAGCAATTCTCAAATTCATCTGGAGCAACAAAAATCCCAGGATAGCTAAAACTATTCTCAACAATAAAAGGACTTCTGGGGGAATCAATATCCCTGACCTCAAGCAGTACTACAGAGCAATTGTGTTAAAAACTGCATGGTATTGGTATAGCAACAGGCAAGCAGATCAATGGAAAAGGATTCAAGACCCAGAAATTAACCCACAGACTTATGGTCACTTGATCTTTGATAAAGGAGCCACAACCATCCGGTGGAATAAAGATAGCCTTTTCAACAAATGGTGCTGGTTCAACTGGAGGTCAACATGGAGAAGAATGCGAATTGACCCACTCTTATCTCTTTGCACTAAGATCAACTCCAAGTGGATCAAGGACCTCCACATAAAACCAGACACACTGAAACTATTAGAAAAGAAACTTGGGAAGACCCTGGAGGACATGGGTACAGGGGAAAAGTTCCTGAACAGAACACCAATAGCTTATGCTCTAAGATCAAGAATCGACAAATGGGACCTCATAAGATTACAAAGTTTCTGCAAAGCAAAGGACACTGTCAGAAGGACAAAACGGCAACCAACAAAGTGGGAAAAGATCTTCACCAACTCCACATCCGACAGAGGGCTAATATCCAATATATACAAAGAACTCAAGAAGTTAGACCCCAAAGAACCAAATAACCCTATCAAAAAATGGGGCACAGAGCTAAACAAAGAATTTTCACCAGAAGAAATGTGGATGGCCGAGAAACACCTTAAAAGATGTTCAACATCATTAGTCATCAGGGAAATGCAAATCAAAACAACCCTGAGATTCTACCTGACACCAGTCAGAATGGCTAAGATTAAAAACTCAAGAGACAACAAGTGCTGGCGAGGATGTAGAAAAAGAGGAACACGCCTCCACTGTTGGTGGGATTGCAAAATGGTAAAACCACTCTGGAAATCAGTTTGGCGGTTCCTCAGAAAATTAGGCATGTCACTTCCAGAGGATCCTGGCATACCACTCCTGGGAATATACCCAGAAGATTCCCCTGCATGCAATAAGGACACATGCTCCACTATGTTTATAGCAGTCTTGTTTATAATAGCCAGAAATTGGAAGGAGCCCAAATATCCCTCAAAGGAGGAATGGATACAGAAAATGTGGTATATTTATACAATGGAATACTACTCAGCAATTAAAAATAATGAATTCATGCAATTTGTAGGTAAATGGTTAGACCTGGAAAATATCATCCTGAGTGAATTAACCCAATCACAAAAGAATGCACATGAAATGCAATCACTGATAAGTGGATATTAATTAGCCCAGAAGCCCTAAATACTCAAGACACAAATAGCAATCAAATGATTCCCAAGAAAAGAAAGGAGAGGACCCTGGGCCTGTAAAGGTTGCATCCAGTTTAGTAAAGAAACCGACGGGGGAGAGGGAATGATTGGGGAACAGTTGGGGGTGGAGAGGAACTATGGGAACTATGGTGGGTGGGAACTGGGAAAGGGGAAAGAAAAAAAATAGAAACTAAGGGAGATGTTCCTGGAAGAAATTGGCAATGTACTAAATTTGGATAAAAGTGATGTTCAGTACTTGTCCCATAAAGAATACAAAGAGAACATTAATAGGTAATAAGCATGAAAACAAGGACTTGATATATATTTTTTATTTTATTTTCTGTTTCTTGGTTTACATTCCAAATGATTTGCCCTTTCCCAGTTTCCCCTCCCCATAAGTCCCATAAGTTCTCTTCCCTTCGCCCATTCCCCAATCAAGCCCCTTCCACTTCTCTGTCCTGGTAATACCCTACACTGCTGCATCAAGCCTTTCCAGAACCAGGGCCCTCTCCTTCCTTCTTCCGTGGAATGATTTGATATGTGAATTATGTCTTGGGTATTCAGAGCTCCATTTATCAGTGACTGCATTCCATGTGGGTTCTTTTGTGAATGGGTTACCTCACTTAGGATGATATATTCCAGTTCCAAACATTTGCCTAATAATTTCATGAATTCATTGTTTTTAATAGCTGAGTAGTATTCCACTGTGCAAATATACCACATTTTCTGTATCCATTCATCCATTGAGGGACATCTGGGTTCTTTCCTACTTCTGGCTATTATAAATAAGGCTGCTATGAACATAGTGGAGCATATGTCCTTATTGCATGCTGGGGAATCCTCTGGGTATATGACCAGGAGTGGTATGACAGGATCCTCCAGAAATGTCATGTCCAATTTTCTGAGGAACCACCAGACTGATTTCCAGACTGGTTGTATCAGCTTACAATCACACCAGCAGTGGAGGAGTGTTCTTTTTTCTCCACATCCTCACCAGCACCTGTTGTCTCCTGAGTTTTTAATCTTAGACATTCTGACTGGTGTGAGGTGAAATCTCAGGGTTGTTTTGATTTGCATTTCCCTAATGACTAATGATGTTGAACATTTCTTAAGGTGCTTCTCAGGCATTTGAAGTTCTTCAGGTTCAAATTGTTTGTTAGCTCTGTACCCCATTTTTAATAGAGTTATTTGGCTCTCTGGAGTCTAACTTCTTGAGTTCTTTGTATATATTTTATATTAGCCCTCAGATATAGTGTTGGTTAAGATCTTTTCCCAATTTCTTGATTGCCCTTTTGTCCGATTGACAGTTCCTTTTCCTTATTGAAACTTTGTTATTTTATGAGGTCACATCTGTCAATTCTTGATCTTAGAGCATAAGCTATCAGTGTTCTGTTTAGGAAACTTTCCCCTGTGTCCATGTGTTCAATGTTCTTCCCCCATTTCTTTACTATTAGTTTCAGTGTGTCTGGTTTTATGTTAAGGTTCTTGATCCACTTGGAATTGAGCTTAGTACAAGGAGATAACATTTTTCCCTTGAAAAATAAATTCTGTGTGCTTTTTTCTTAAGGTGAGATGATTTTTGCAAACTTGCCATGTTTTTGCTCAAGGACAGAAATCAGCTTATTTTATACCCAGACTATAACTAGACTGATCACTCAAACAATCTCCTGAAATATTGCACCCAGATAAACAGACACACACACACACACACACACACACACACACACGTACACATAAATCTATTGACAAATGAATGCTGGCGCTCATCTCCATCAGCTCTGATCTCTTATTCTGTAATTATCTCTCCTTTCCTGTGATTCTGAAACTTTACTGGTATTCTGGATGTTTTCCAGTTTTATAATACATTCAAATATACTGTTTACTTGTGTGTGTGTGTGTGTGTGTGTGTGTGTGTGTGTGTGTGTGTGTTTCTATCCATTTAGAGGTCAGAGTTACTGTGCTGGCTTGTATACACTTGACCCAAGGAACAACATTATTAGAGTGTGTGGAGCTATTGGAGTAAGTGTGGCTTTCTTGAGGTAGGTGTGTCACTATAGGTGTTGCCTTTAAGACCCTCATCCTAGCTAACTGGAATTCATCCTTCTTCAAACAGTCTTCAAGTACGGATGCAGAACTCTCACCTCTTCCTGGGCCATGCCTGCACAGATGCAACCATGTTCTGACAATGATGATTATGGATTGAACCTATGAACTTGTAAGCCAACCACAATTAAATGTACTTACAAGAGTTGTCTGTGGCATGGTGTCTGTTCACAGAAGTAAAGCCCTGACTAAGAGCATTACCACTGGGGATTTGTATGTTTTTTCTTAGTAACGCTTCACTTTGATTTTGAGAGAGGATCTCTTATTAAGGCTTACTGATTCTGGTCAGTGGATTTTTTCTCCTACCTCCAATTCTCTCAACAGAAAATAACCAATTAAGGAATGAGAAAGTTAGCAACAAGGATTTGTACATGGATGTTGTGGGTGGAACCCAGGAACTTGTAGATGAAAATGAGAACTCAAAGATATGAGCTGTCACCCTATCCAGTAAAAATATATGTTTTAAACAAACCAGCACTGACATATTTCAACCTCACTCACTAGACATGGTCCCTGTATGCTTCAAGTACCTGAATACAATTTCATTCTATTCTGTTACTTATTAACTATTTTTACCACCTTTATTTCTTTAGTTCCACAATAAGTCTGTTACCTGTCAACTAACATCAAAAGTACAATTAGAAAGTATTTTTTAACTATCGTTGAATTTTATGGTATTTATTTATAAACATCTTCATTTCCTAGCACTGAGATTATTTCCTGTGCTATTTGTGTTGTGTTCAAAAGTTGTTGTTTATGGCTAGGTCTTTCAGTATTTTCTTCAAATAGATTCAAAGTTTCTGTTTTTCATTTAAGTTTTTAATCAATTACTATTTGTACAACATTTATTTGCCCCCCCTTTTTTAATATTGCTTTAGGACTTGGAATATTAAGTGAATAATGTTGGATAGAAGGGGAAATCTTTTCTCATTTTATCTTCCCAAATTCACTTTTTTCACACACTGTTGTATATATTTCTCATTATATCAGAATAAGTTTTTTTCTACACTTAGCTTATTCATGAATTTGCTAATTGCTATGGTTTTATTCAATACCACTCTTCTTGTTGGGATTATTGGTAGTATTAGTGATTCCATAGCTACTGTGTTGAACATAATATATTGTTCTCTTTCGTTTGCTAGTATATCTCTGCTCATGGAATGTGTTTTTCATTATACCTTCATGTATTAACTGTCTGTATTCCAGCTGTGCTATCCTTTCAAGTAATTTCTGCAGTGTTTATTTTTCTTTATTTACATTTCAAATGTTATCCCCACTTCCCAGTTTCTGCCCTCCCTGAAACCCACTATTCCATATTCCCTCCTCCTGCTTCTATGAGGGTATCACTCTACACACCCCACACCCAACCTCCCTGCCCTTAATTCCCCTACTCTGGGTAATCTATGAAGTCTTCATAAGATCATGGACCTCTCCTCCCATTGATGTCTGACAAGGCAATCCTCCACTACATATGCAACTGAAGCCACGTCTACTAATTTAATGATGACTTAGTCCTTAGGAGCTTTTGGGAATCTGTTCGGTTGACATTAATGTTCTTCCTATAAGATTGCAAACATCTTCAACTCCTTTATTCTTTTCTCTAACTCTTCCATTGGGGAGCCCAAACTCAATCCAATGATTGGCCATGAGAATCCACCTCTCTATTTGCAAGGCTCTGGCAGGGCCTCTCAGGAGACAGTCATATTGGGCTCCTTCCAGCAAGCATTTCTTGGCATCCACAACAGTGTTGGTATTGATGACTGTATATGGGATGAATCTCCAGGTGGAACCATCTCTGGATGGCCTTTCCTTCAGTATCAGCTTTTTACATTACCTTCATTTTGTTCCCCTCCTCAGAAGAACCAAATCACCCACACTCTAGTCTTCATTCTTCTTGAATTTCGTGTGGTTTGTGACTTGTATCTTGGATAATCTGAGATTTTGGGATAATATCCAATAATGTGAGAGTGTATAACACAAAACACGTGTGTTCTTCAGTGATTGGGTTACCTCACTAAGGGTAATATTTTCTAGTTCCATCCATTTGCCTAAGAATTTCAAGGATTCATCATTTTTAATAGATGAGCATACTCCTTTGTGTAAATATAACACAATTTCTGTATCAATTCCTCTGTAGAGGGCATCTGGGTTATTTCAAGCTTCTGGCTATTTTAAGTGAGGCTTCTCTGAACATAGTGGAGCATGTGTCCTTATGGCATGTAGGAGAATCTTCTGGGTATATGCCCAGGTGTAGAATATCTGGCTCCTCAGGTAGTAATATGTACACTGTTCTGAGTAGCCTCCAAACTGATTTCCAGAGTGGATGTACCAGCTTGCGATCACAACAAAAATAGAGTCCCTCTTTCTCCACATTTTTGTCAGGTTCTGCTATTGCCTGAGATTTTATTTTAGCCAATCTGAATGGTATGTGGTAGAATCTCAGGGTTGTTTTGATTTGCATTTCACTGATAACTAAGGTTGTTGAACATTTCTTTAGGTGCTTCTTGGCTATTTGTTACACCTCAGTGGAAAATTCTTTCTTTGGCACTGTAACCCATTTTTAATAGGGTCATTTGAAGCTCTGTAGTCTAACTTCTTGAGTTCTAAGTATATTTTGGATTGCTAAAGGTCTTTTCCTAATCTGTTGTTTGAATTTTTTTTTTCTATTGATCGTGTCCTATGCCTTACAGAAACTGCAATTTTATGAGGTTCCATTTGTTGATTCTTGATCTCAGAGCACAGGCCATTTGTATTCTGTTTTGGAATCTTTCCCCTGTGCCCATGTGTTCTAGGAAAATCCCCAATTTTTCCACTTTAAGTTTCATGATATCTGGTTTTATATGGAGGTCCTTAAATCACTTGGACTTGAGCTTGGTACAGGGAGATAAAACGTGTGTCAATCTGCATTCTTCTACATGCTGACCTCTAGTTGAACCAGCACCATTTGTTAAAAATGCTGTCATTTTAACGACTCATTTTAGAACCTTTGTCAAATATCAAGTGATCATAGTTTTGGGGTTCATTTCTGGGTTTTCAATTCTATTCCATGGATCTTTCTGCCTTTTCCTGCCCTAATACCACACAGTTTTTACAACTATTACTCTGTAACACAGCTTGAATTCAGAGATGGTGATTTCAGAAGATGTTCTTTCATTGTTGAGAATGGTTTTTGCTCACCTGGGTTTTTGGCTATTCCATAAGAATTTGCAAATTACTCTTTATGACACTGAAGAACTGAGCTGGAATATTGATGCAGATTGCAATGAATCTGTAGATTGCATTTGGCAAGATGGCCATTTTAACTATATTAATCTTGCTAGTTCATGAGCATGGAAGGTGTTTAGATCTTCTGAGGACCTCTTCAATTTCTTTCTTTACAGACTTGAAGTTCTTGTCATACAGAACTTTCTCTTGGTTTAATGGAGCCACACTCTGATATATAATATTATTTGTGAAGGCTTTATTTTCCCCTAATTTCTCTCTTGGCCTATATTTTTTCTTGAAGTAGAAGAAGGCTACATTTTTGTTTGACTTAATTCTTTTATCCAAGCACTTTGGTGAAGTTGTTTATCAATTTTAGGAGTTCTCTGGTACATTTTTTTTTTTTAGGATCATTTAAGGATACTATCATATCATCTGCAAAAAGTGATAGTTTGATTTCTTGCTTTCTAGTTTGTATCTCTGGAAGTGTCATGCCCAATTTTCTGAGGAACTGCCAGAATGATTTCCAGAGCAGTTGTACCATCTTGCAATCCCACCAACAGTGTAGAAGTGTTCCTTTTCCTCCACATCCTCGCTAGAACCTGTTGTCCCTTGAGTTTTTAATCTTAGCCATTCTGACTGGTTTGAGGTGGAATCTCGGGATTGTTTTGATTTGCATTTCCCTGATGACTAATGATGTTGAACATCTCTTAAGGTGTTTCTCCGAATTTCCATCCAAATTTCTTCTGGAGAAAATTCTTTGTTTAGCTCTGTACCCCATTTTTTGATAGGGTTATTTGGTTCTTTGGGGTCTAACTTCTTGAGCTCTTTGTATATATTGGATATCAGCTCTCTGTCAGATGTGGGGTTGGTGAAGATCTTTTACCAATTTGTTGGTTGTTTGTCCTTCTGACAGTGTTTTTTGCCTTACAAGAACTTTGAAATTTGTATCTCTTTGATCTTCTTTTCTTGTCTTATTGTTATAGCTAGAACTTCAAATACTATATTGAATAGATAGGGATAGGGTGGGCAGCATTGTCTCGTCACTGATTTTAGTAGGATTGCTTCACTTTCTCTCCATTTACTTTGATGTTGGCTACTGGTTTTCTGTATATTGCTTTTACTATGTTTAGGTATGGACATCGAATTCCTGGCCTTTCCAAGACTATTAACATGAAGAGATGCTGAATTTTGTCAAACGCTTTTTAGGCATTTAATGAAACGCTCATGTGTTGTTGTTTTTTTCTTTGAGTTTGTTTAAGTATGAGATTATGTTGATGGATTTTTGTGTATTGAACCATCCCTGCACCCCTGTGATGAACCATACTTAATCATGGCGAATAATCTTTTGATATGTTCTAACATTCAGTTTGCAAGAACTTCATTGGGTATTTTTTATTTATTTTCTATATTCTATGTTTACATTCCAAAGGATTTCCCCTTTCCCCCACCATATGTCCCATAATTCCTCTCCCCCCCCCCACTATTCCCCACTCATTCCTCCCAGCCATGATTTCTCTGTTCTGGGTCTACAATACTGGATCCCAACTTTACAGGCCCAGGGTCCTCTCCTTTCTTCTTCTTGGGAGTCATTTGACTTGCGAATTGTGCCTTGAGTATTTAGGGCTTCTGGGCTCATTAATATCCACTTATCAGTGATTGCATTTCATGTGTATTCTTTTGTGATTGGGTTAGCTCACTTAGTACGATATTTTCCAGATCAAACCATTTACATACAAATTGCATGAGTTCATTATTTTTAATTGCTGAGTAGTACTCCATTGTATAAATATACCACATTTTCTGTATCCATTCTTCTTTGAGGGATATCTGGGCTCCTTCCAATTTCTAGCTATTATAACCAAGGCTGCTATAAACATAGTAGAGCATGTGTCTTTATTGTATGCAGAGGAATCCTCTGGGTATATGCCCAGGAGTGGTATGCCAGGGTCCTCTGGAGGTGACATGCCCAATTTTCTGAGGAACTGCCACACTGATTTCCAGAATGGTTGTACCATTTTTCAATCCCACCAACAGTAGAGGAGTATTCCACTTTCTCGACATCCTCGCCAGCACCTGTTGTCTCCTGAGTTTTTAATCTTAGCCATTCTGACTTGTGTGAGGTGGAATCTCAGGGTTGTTTTGATTTGCATTTCTCTGATGACTAATGATGTTGAACATCTCTTAAGGTGTTTCTCGGCCATCCACATTTCTTCTGGTGAAAATTCTTTGTTTAGCGCAGTACCCCATTTTTTGATAGGGTTATTTGGTTCTTTGGGCTCTAACTTCTTGAGTTCTTTGTATATATTGGATATTAGCCCTCTTTCGGATGTGGGGTTGGTGAAGATCATTTCCCACATTGTTGGTTGCCGTTTTGTCCTTCTGATAGTGTCCTTTGCCTTACAGAAACTTTGTAATTTCATGAGGTCCCATTTGTCAATTCTTGATCTTAGAACATAAGCTATAGGTGTTCTGTTCAGGAACTTTCCCCCTGTGCCCATGTCCTCCAGGGTCTTCCCAAGTTTCTTTTCTAATAGTTTCAGTGTGTCTGGTTTTATGTAGAGGTCCTTGATCCACATAGTACTTGAAGTTCTAGCGAGAGCAATTAGACAACATAAGGAAGTCACAGGGATACAAATTGGATGGAAGAAGCCAAAGTATCATTATTTGCAGACGATATGATAGTCTACTTAAGCGATCCAAAAAAACTCTACCAGAGAACTACAGCTGATAAACAACTTCAGCAAAGTGGCTGGTTATAAAATTAACTCAAGCAAATCAGTAGCCTTCTTGTACTCAAAGGACAAGCAGGCTGAGAAAGAAGTTAGGGAAATAACACCCTTCACAATAGACACAAACAACATAAAGTACCTTGGTGTAACTCTAACCAAACAAGCGAAAGATCAGTATGACAGGAACTTCAAGTCCCTGAAGAAAGAATTCGAAGAAGACCTCAGAAGATGGAAAAATATTTCTTGCTCCTGGATCGGCAGGATCAATATAGTAAAAATGGCCATCTTGCCAAAAGCAATCTACAGATTCCAGGCAATCCCCATCAAAATCCCAACTCAATTCTTCATACATCTAGAAAGAGCAATTCTCAAATTCATCTGGAGCAACAAAAAACCCAAGATAGCTAAAACTATTCTCAACAATAAAAGGACTTCTGGGGGAATCAATATCCCTGACCTCAAGCAGTACTACAGAGCAATTGTGTTAAAAAACTGCATGGTATTGGTACAGCAACAGGCAGGTAGATCAATGGAATAGGATTGAAGACCTAGAAATGAACCCACAGACTTATGGTCACTTGATCTTTGATAAAGGAGCCACAACCATCCAGTGGAAAAAAGATAGCCTTTTCAACAAATGGTTCTGGTTCAACTGGAGGTCAACATGCAGAAGAATGCGAATTGACCCACTCTTATCTCATTGGGTATTTTTACATCAATGTTCATACGAGAAATTTTTCTGAAATTCTCTGTCTTTTTTTTTTTTTGTACACAAAATATACAGGCAGATTTATTAAAATATGTTTTGGAACTGTCTTTTTAGTCACACTGTCCATGATTACATAGTTTCTTTTTTTTATTTTATTTTCTATATTCTTTGTTTACATTCCAAAGGCTTTCCCCTTTCCCAGTTACCCCCCACCATATGTCCCATTATTCCTCTCCCCCCCCATGCTATTCCCCACTCTTCCCCCCCCACGACTTCTCTGTTCTGGGTCTACAATACTGGATCCAATCTTTACAGGCCCAGGGTCCTCTCCTTTTTTTCTTCTTGAAAGTCATTTGACTTGCTAATTGTGCCTTGAGTATTTAGGGCTTCTGGGCTATTCCTTAATCAAAAGACACAGACTAACAGATTGGATACGGAAACAGGACCCTACATTTTGCTGCATACAGGAAACACATCTCAGTGTCAAAGACAAACACCACCTTAGAGTAAAAGGCTGGAAGACAGTTTTACAAGCAAATGGTCCCAGGAAACAAGCTGGAGTAGCCATACTAATATCAGATAAAATCGACTTTCAACCTAAAGTCATCAAAAGAGACACAGAAGGTCACTTCCTGCTTGTCAAAGGGAAAATCCACCAAGAAGAATTCTCAATACTGAACATCTATGCGCCAAATGTAAGGGCACCCTCATTCGTAAAAGAAACTTTACTAAAGCTTAAAGCACACATCGCACCTAACACAATGATTGTAGGTGACTTCAACACTCCACTCTCCTCAATGGACCGATCAGGAAAGCAGAAACTAAACAGGGACACAGTGAAACTAATTGAAGCTTTGGACCAATTGGGTTTAACAGATATATATAGAACATTCCATCCTAAAACAAAAGAGTATACCTTTTTCTCAGCACCGCATGGTACCTTCTCAAAAATTGATCATATAATTGGTCACAAGACAGACCTCAACAAATACAAGAAGACCGAACTAATCCCATGTCTCCTATCAGATCACTATGGAGTAAAAGTGGTCTTCAATAGCAAGAAGAACAACAGAAAGCCCACATACACATGGAAACTGAACAATACTCTACTCTCTCTCTTTTATTGTCATTTAGATACAAGTGTAATTGTGTCTTCATACAATGAATTAGGTAGTGTGCCTTTTCTTTCTATTTGTGGAATAGTTTGTAGAGTTTTGTTATGAGAACTTATTTGAAGGTCTGATAGAATTCTCAAAGAAATCCATCTGTCCTGTACTTTGTTTGGTTTGGAGACTATTAATAACTGATTTTATTTTGGAGAGGCATTATGGGACTCTTGAGATTTTTGACCTGTTCCTGTTTTAAGTTTGGCACCAGGTTTGTGTCTAGGAAATTGTCCATTTCATCCTGATTTTCCAATTTTGTTGAGCATAAGCTTTTATAGTGGGATCTGTTGAGATTTTGAACTTTCACAGTTTCTTTTGTTATGACTCCTTTTTAATTTGTGATTTGATTAATCTGGATAATGCCTCTATGCCCACTTGTTAATCTGGATGATGGTTTATCTATCTTGTTGCTTTTCTCAAATAACCAGCTCCTAAGTTTTTCTTTCTTTTTTCCTTTATATATTCTTTCTTTACATTACAAATGATTTCCCTTTCCCTGTTCCCCCCTCCCCATAAGTGCCATAAGTTCTATTCCCTTCTCCCTTTCCCAAATCAACCCATTTCATTTCTCTGTCCTGGTAATCCCCTACAATGCTGCATCAAGTCTTTCCAGGACCAGGGTCCTCTCCTTCTTTCTTCTTGGGAATGATTTTATATGTTTGTTGTGTCTTGGGTATTCACAGCTTCTGGACCAATATCCACTTATCAGTGACTGCATTTCATTTGTGTTATTTTGTGAATAAGTTACCTCGCTTAGGATGATATTTTCCACTTCCAAACATTTGCCAAGAATTTCATGAATTCATTGCTTTTAATTGCTGAGTAGTATTCCACTGTGTAAATATGCCAAATTTTCTGTATCCATGCCTCCATTGAGGGACATCTAGGTTCTATCCAACTTCTGGCTATTACAAATAAGGCTGCTATGAACATATTGGAGCATGTGTCCTTATTGGATGCCAGGGAATCCTCTGGGTATATGCCCAGAAGTAGTATAGCAGAGTCTTCTGGAATTGCCATGCAGTTTTCTGAGGAACTGCCATACTGATTTCCAGAGGGGTTGTACCAATTTGCTTTCCCATCAGTAGTAGAGGAGTGTTCCACTTTCTCCACATCCATGCCAACACCTTGCTCTCTACTGAGTTTATAATCTTAGCCATTCTGTCTAGTATGAGGTAAAATATCAGGGTTGTTTTCATTTGCATTTCCCTAATGACTAATGACGTTGAACATTTCTTAAGGTGCTTTCCAGCCACTTGAAGTTCTTCAGGTGAAAATTCTTTGTTTAGCCCTGTATCCCATTTTTACTAGGGTTATTTGGTTCTCTAGAGTCTAACTTCTTGAGTTCCTTGTACATATTGGATATTAGCTCTCTGTCAGATGTAGGATTGGTGAAGATTTTTTTTCTAATTTGTTGATTGTCATTTTGTCCAATGAGAGTGTGTGTGTGTGTGTTTAGAAACTTTGTAATTTTATGAGGTCCCATTTGTTAATTCTTGATCTTAGAGCATAAGCTTTTGGTGTTCTGTTCAGGAAAATTTCCCCAGTGCTTATGTCCTCAAGGGTCTTCCCCAGTATCTTTTCTATTAGTTTCAGTGTGTCTTTTTTTGTGGAGGTCCTTGATCCACCTGGAGTTTAGCTTAGCACAAGGAAAGAAGAATGTTTTATTAGCATTTTTCTGCATGTTTACCTCCAGTTGAACCAGCACCATTAGTTGAAAAGGCTATCTTTTTTCAACTGGATTGTTTCAGCACCTTTGTTGAAGATCAAGTGAACATAGGTGTGTGGGTTCATTTCTGGGTCTTCAATACTATTCCATTGATCTACCTGCCTGTCACTGTTCCAGTGCCATGAAGTTTTTAACACTATTGCTCTGTAGAACAGCTTGAAGTCTGAGATACTGATTCCCCCAGAATTTCTTTTACTGTTGAGAATGGTTTAACTATCCTGGGTTTTCAGTTATTCTAGATGAATTTGGGGATTACTCTTTCTAACTCTATAAAGAACTGAATTGGGATTTTGATGGGGAATGCATTGAATTTGTATATTGCTTTAGGCAAGATGGCCATTTTTACTATATTAATCCTACCAATTCATGAGCATGGATGATTTTCCATTTTCTTAGTTCTTCTTTGATACCCTTCTTCAGAGACCTGAACTTCTTATCATAGAGGTCTTTCACTTGTTTGGTTAGAGTTACACCAAGATACTTTATATTGTTTGTGGCTATTTTGAAGGGTGTCATTTCCCTGATTTCTTTCTCAGTCTGCTTATCCTTTGAGCATAGGAAAGCTACTGTTTTGCTTGAGTTGATTTTATAATGAGCCACTGTATTCAAAATAGTCATTTATTAACTATTGATGAATTAATGAAAAGTACATTGAGGAGTGTACACATACACACACACACACACACACACACACACACACGTGTGTGTGTGTGTGTGTGTGTGTGTGTGTATGTGCACTAACATAACAAACAGTAGATAAATATTTTATCTGTAACTTTTCTTAAAATTGAATATCCCAAAACAGTAAATAGTTGTCACATATTTTTATCAATCCTCAGAGAAAACAAAACAAAATTCTTATAAGCAGAATGACATTGACTCTATGATAGAGAACATCAAATATGTCATATCAGTTCTGTTAATTAGCATAAATAATCTACAACCCTTGTTTTATATTGGCATTCTCTCTCTCTCTCACTCACTCTGTGTGTGTGTGTGTGTGTGTGTGTGTGTGTATGTGTATGTATGTGTGCAGTTGTTAGTATGGTGCTTGTGTGTGTGTGTGTGTGTGTGTGTGTGTGTGTATGCTTGGGGCACAAATGTAAATATGTCCACATCTATATCAGCTAGAGTTGGATATAAGGTATCTCCTGTTCTTTAACTTTACTTTCTGGAAACCAATTTCACAATTTCACTGAACCTGAATATCATTGATGGTGCTCCAACAGTTGATTATTGAGATTGAGGAATCTTATTCTCTGTATTCCTTGGATTTGGAGGTTATCAATACATGCCAATAGCACTAACACTGAATTTTATGTGTGGGTGCACATGATTAGATGTAGATCTTTAGGCTTATTTTATAGGTTCTTTATTTTACTTGAACTATTTCTTCACTGCACTGCTAATGTTGGTCAGGTGAAAGAAAAAGCAGAGAGTCTAGGCCCAACTCACCATCCTATAGCCCTGACCAAAGAATGAGGCATCCACAGAATCATGCCTGAGAGTTCAGTGGGTCAGGCACAAATGCTTAAGGCTGCTTTCTCTGTCTATTTATAGTTAAGTTGGAGATTTAAAGAAAATACATATATGATAGCTTGGAAGACAGCACAGTGAAGCAGGAATAGAACATTGGGTATAATCTAACAAGTGTTAAGGCTATTATTTTGATAAAAACAACTAGCCATTTAATTTAAATATTGTCAGAGAATTTGTTTTAGAAATCTCATTAAGAAACAGATGTATTCATAAATTCCACAGGTAAGTACAATTGTTGCAAAAGGATGCAGACCTGAGTTCATATCTCCAAAATTTATGAAAAATCAAAGTATGACCTGGCACATCTATAAGGCTAGCACTTAGCAGGACTTCAGAGACAATAGAATTACTGTAGCTTGCTAAGGAGCAATGAAGCTCCCAAATTAATGAGACATCATGTTTGAACATAGTAAGTCTATCTTAGTTTAATTTCTGCTGCAGTTGTAAAATATACTTGCCAAAATCAACCTAGAGGAGAAAGGGTTTATTTTTCTTACCTTCCTTACCTTCCTATATATAACTGGAGGAAGGTCACAGTGACTAAAGCTTGAAGCTGCTGGTCACATGTACACTTGGGAATTTACAGAACTGTGTGCATGCATGCTTACTACTCAGTTGACTTGCTCTACACTTATTCACTCCAGGCCCCCAACGAGGGATTGGTGCTGACTACATTCAGCTTGTGTCTTCCCATAGGAATTAAGACAGTAAAGGGCAGTCACTGACATGTTTATAGGAATCCTTGATCTAGCCAGTTCCTCACTGAAGTTTTCTTCACAGGTGATTCGATGTTGTGTTACCATCATGAAGATGGCGACTGGTAGAATAGGACAGTAAACATTCTTCTCTGGCCTCTGCATTTGTGAAAAGGTGTGCACACCTGTATATCCATGTTAACATATAACAAACACCAACAAACACACACACACACACACACACACACACACACACAGACACACACACTCACACATGAAAGAAAATGAGGAGGAAGAGGCTTACTTGTTGATCCCTACTTTAATTGTTATATCTTATGTTTGCTACAATCAAATATGAAAGATTTCCTATGTTTTTCCTCCAGGAATTATCCTTTGGTTTTTCATATTCTGAGGGCAAGTTCTGATCCCATTGAAACAATAATTTACTTTAAAAAAATATTTATTTATTTTCATTTTATGTCTATGAGTGTTTGAGTGCATATTTGTATTACTTCTGATGCATACAGACATGCTTGCCTGTAAATTGAGAATATCAGAAAAATATATCAGATTTCCTGAAACTAGAGTTACAAGTGATTGTAACAGTCCTCATGGGTTCTAATGATTACACTTGGGTCCTCTTGAAGAATATCAAGTGCTCTAAACCAAGCAGCCATTTATTGAGTTCCAAAATTTGCTTCATTTAAGCAAAATAGAAAAAAACAAAAGATGAAAGATAGAATCCAAAGCTATTTATATAAGTGATTTCCCTTGTGGTTGCTATGAGCAAGGCTGTCTGCTTTTCTGTGACTCTGTATGTGTGTGTGATAAAAACATTTGTGTCTTCAGAAAAGAGGGCTATAAAAATGTTGTCTAGCATTGCTAGGCAGCCATAAAGGAAATAAATGACTCTATTACATTGAAACATAAGCAGATACTACAAGTAAAGCCCTAGGTAAGAGGTGAAACCATCTTCTATCAATAAATACAAGGTTGATGACTTATCCTCATCTGGAAGATAAAGGAAAATGAGCATTATCTTATGGGGAAGGCTATGGGATCTCTGGATTTCTGGTGTTGATATGAGAGCACAAGGGTAACATGATATGATACAGACCCTTTTCAGGTAGAAAAGAAAATTGACTGTTCTGACCCACTTTTCCCCAATCAGAAGAAAATGTGATTTTTGCTCCTGAATTCCAGAGTGCACTTTTAAAAACTGGCCTGGACTGTCTGAAATGGGCAAACAAAAAGAACAACTCTATGTCCCTGGGGCAGGCATGGATGCCTCATTCCGTAATTTTCACTAGGGTTAAAATGAGAAAGGAAAGAGTTGATCTCGTCAGGATCAGGGGAGACTTACAGAAAAGTTACAGAATGTGGGATAAAGTTTAATTTTATTTTCTATGTGTGTGGGGTGTTGGAGAGATTCCATAAGCATATATATGTAGGTGTTTCATTGCACACACATATTCTGCATGCCCAAATTACAGGTCAAATTTGGATGTAGTTCTTCAGTAGTTGTCTATCTTGAATTTGAGATAGGTTCTGTCCCAAGATCTGATGTTGACCAGTGCAACTATGTGGCCTCATTGCCTTAGTGCTGGTATTAAAAGTGTGCACCACCATGGCTGTATGGCAAAATTCTAAGGATAAAATTCAGATTCTCCTGCTTTCTTGTCATGTACTTTACATCCTAGCTCCTACCCAGTCCCAGGTTTTGTTTCTCCTATGAGAGCTCCAGACTTTTGCACATTGATAGTTATAGATTCCTGTGTTTTAATCATGCAAGCAGGTTCAAACTCAGATGTACATGTGCATAATCACACACACACACACACACACACACACACACACACACATACCTATATATATATATATATATATATATATATATATACCACCCCAACATTCACCATCCACATGTACACAACATATACCTGATCATATAGTCATAGAAACAATCATACATGTTCATACTGCTATGGTTCACTACCTTAGCTCTTTGGCATTTTGTCTTCTACATACAGTCATAGGCTCTGCTGATAGTGGATCACTATTGGGATAAAAAACATTTTTTGTTGTTTCTACCATTAATTTTCATTGGGCTTCTAAATCATCAAAAAAAATCCTACTGGCAGAGGATGCACAAACCTGTCAGGTTACCAACAATCTACAGGGCAGGCTTTTGAGAAAAATTGCGTCAAAGGGCACAGAGATAGTATCCAAATTAACAAAATTAAAAATGAAAAGGGGGATATAACAACAGAAACAGAGGAAATTCAAAAGATCATCAGATCCTACTACAAAGGCCTATACACAAAACAACTGGAGAATCTGGAGGAAATGGACAATTTCCTAGACAGATACCAAATACCAAAATTAAATCAGCATCAAGTAGATCAGCTAAACAGTCCCATAACCCTTAAAGAAATAAAAGGGGTTATAGAAAGCCTCCCAACCAAAAAAAGTACGGGACCAGATGGTTTTAGTGCAGAATTCTACCAGACCTTCAAAGAAGACTTAGCACCAATACTCTTCAAACTATTCCACAAAATAGAGACAGAAGGGACACTGCCCAACTCGTTCTTCGAAACCACAATTACGCTGATACCTAAACCACAAAAAGATCCAACAAAGAAAGAGAACTACAGGCCAATTTCTCTTATGAATATTGAGGCAAAAATACTAAATAAAATTCTTGCCAACCGAATCCAAGAGCATATCAAAACGATCATTCACCATGATCAAGTAGACTTCATCCCAGGGATGCAGGGATGGTTCAATATATGGAAATCCATCAATGTAATCCACTACATAAACAAACTAAAAGAAAAAAAAAACACATGATCATCTCATTAGATGCTGAAAAAGCATTTGACAAAATTCAGCATCCTTTCATGCTAAAAGTCTTGGAAAGAGCAGGAATTCAAGACCCATACCTAAACATAGTAAAAGCAATCTACAGCAAACCAGTAGCCAACATCAAAATAAATGGAGAGAAACTTGAAGCAATCCCACTAAAATCAGGGACTAGACAAGGCTGCCCTCTCTCTCCATATCTTTTCAATATAGTACTGGAAGTTCTAGCGAGAGCAATTAGACAACATAAGGAAGTCAAAGGGATACAAATTGGAAAGGAAGAAGTCAAAGTATCATTATTTGCAGATGATATGATAGTCTACTTAAGCGATCCAAAAAACTCCACCAGAGAACTGCTACAGCTGATAAACAACTTCAGCAAAGTGGCTGGTTATAAAATTAACTCAAGCAAATCAGTAGCCTTCTTGTACTCAAAGGACAAGCAGGCTGAGAAAGAAGTTAGGGAAATAACACCCTTCACAATGTCCACAAACAACATAAAGTACCTTGGCGTAACTCTAACCAAACAAGTGAAAGATCTGTATGACAGGAACTTCAAGTCCCTGAAGAAAGAAATCAAAGAAGACCTCAGAAGATGGAAAAATATTTCTTGCTCCTGGATCGGCAGGATCAATATAGTAAAAATGGCCATCTTGCCAAAAGCAATCTACAGATTCAATGCAATCCCCATCAAAATCCCAACTCACTTCTTCATACATCTAGAAAGAGCAATTCTCAAATTCATTTGGAGCAACAAAAAACCCAGGATAGCTAAAATTATTCTCAACAATAAAAGGACTTCTGGGGGAATCAATATCCCTGACCTCAAGCAGTACTACAAAGCAATTGTGTGAAAAACTGCATGGTATTTGTACAGCAACAGGCAGGTAGATCAATGGAATAGGATTGAAGACACAGAAAAGAACCCGCAGACTTATGGTCACTTGATCTTTGATAAAGGAGCCACAACCATCCAGTGGAAAAAAGATAGCCTTTTCAACAAATGGTGCTGGTTCAACTGGAGGTCAACATGCAGAAGAATGTGAATTGACCCACTCTTATCTCCTTGTACTAAGATCAACTCCAAGTGGATCAAGGACCTCCACATAAAACCAGACACACTGAAACTATTAGAAAAGAAACTTGGGAAGACCCTGGAGGACATGGGCACAGGGGGAAAGTTCCTGAACAGAACACCAATAGCTTATGCTCTAAGATCAAGAATTGACAAATGGGACCTCATAAAATTACAAAGTTTCTGTAAGGCAAAGGACACTGTCAGAAGGACAAAACGGCAACCAACAACGTGGGAAATGATCTTCACCAACCCCACATCCGACAGAGGGCTAATATCCAATATATACAAAGAACTCAAGAAGTTAGAGCCCAAAGAACCAAATAACCCTATCAAAAAATGGGGTACAGAGCTAAACAAAGAATTTTCACCAGAAGAAATGTGGATGGCCGAGAAACACCTTAAGAGATGTTCAACATCATTAGTCATCAGGGAAATGCAAATCAAAACAACCCTGAGATTCCACCTCACACAAGTCAGAATGGCTAAGATTAAAAACTCGAGAGACAACAAGTGCTGGCGAGGATGTGGAAAAAGTGGAATACTTCTCCACTGTTGGTGGGACTGCAAAATGGTAAAACCGTTCTGAAAATCAGTGTGGCACTTCCTCAGAATATTGGGCATGCCACTCCCAGAGGACCCTGGCATACCACTCCTGGGCATATACCCAGAGGATTCCTCTGCATACAATAAAGACACATGCTCCACTATGTTTATAGCAGCCTTGTTTTTAATAGCCAGAAATTGGAAGGAGCCTAGATATCCCTCAAAAGAGGAATGGATACAGAAAATGTGGTATATTTATACAATGGAGTACTACTCAGCAATTAAAAATAATGAACTCATGCAATTTGTAGGTAAATGGTTAGATCTGAAAACTATCATCCTAAGTGAGCTAACCCAATCACAAAAGAATACACATGAAATGCAATCACTGATAATTGGATATTAATGAGCCCAGAAGCCCTAAATACTCAAGGCACAATTAGCAAGTCAAATGACTCTCAAGAAGAAAAGGAGAGGACCCTGGGCCTGTAAATATTGGATCCAGTATTGTAGATCCAGAACAGAGAAATCTTGGGGGGGGATGAGTGGGGAATAGCATGGGGGAGAGGAATTATGGGACATATGGTGGGGGGTAACTGGGAAAGGGGAAAGCCTTTGGAATGTAAACATAGAATATAGAAAATAAAAATTAAAAAAAAATGGTCTTTTGACAGAGCTGTCAAATTAAAATGAATTTAAAAGTACAAATTTACCTAGTACTCCTTAGCATATGTGTAGCACAGGCCTCTTTGGTAACCTCAATTTATACCTAACTTAAAGAGTAAAGTCACAAGTTAGTTATTTGAGCAGAACTAATGAATACATGTTTATGCTCATTCTGAAAATGAGTATCTCCTAAGCAGTTGAAAAGTTTCCTGGGTGATGCCTTCACAATTTAAAAGCACAAAATTTGTTTGCGCCCATTTATGTGATTTCTGTAGTTACAGAGATATATGTTTATCAAAGAAAAAGTCTGATAATATTAAATTTAATCCATAGATAGCAGTGTGTTGAACCCCTTGTATATATGTGCTTAGTTGAATACCTTAGTAGCAATTCTTTCTCTTTTTAAATTAAATGCATATTTTGTTTGAATTTGGGTTTGGGTACAGGAAGACAGCACTTGTTGAAGTGAGGTGAAGGTGACAGAACTGCTAAATATGGAGTTATAGATGGCCATGAGCTGCTTGAAGCATGTCTTATGAGTCAAATAGCAAGGAATTACTGCAGATGCTCTTCGCTGCTGAACCATCTTTCCAGCCCAAGGGCAGAGAATCTTTGTACATTCACACCTCAAGTCTTGATTCACTATTGTGCACTGTTTCAAACCCAGGACAGAAATGCAAAAACACTGAGTGTTTATGTCCTAAAGAGCAGATTTTGCCTTCTTTTTTTTCTTTTCCTTTCTTTTTCTTTTTCTTTTTCTTTTTCTTTCTTTCTTTCTTTCTTTCTTTCTTTCTTTCTTTCTTTCTTTTTTTTTGTAATTTGGGAAGCTAGGGTTCTTTTTCTGTTCTAATTTCTTTTGAGCAATAAAAAGTAGTATCCCCTATGTTCTGGTCTGACTCTTTCTTGGAATTAACTTTCTTAGTCTAGGACAAATGTCCTTAAGCACTTTTTAAAATCACAGTGTTTATAAAGTTTCTTAATTTAAATGGTATAAAATGTATTATATTTGTGTATTTCATATGATGCTTGTGCATCTTTATTTGCATTCCCACTTATAGTGCACACAAATGTCAAAGGAAAATATGAAAGGATCATATTTCTTTTTCTACTAAATAAATTATGGCATTGTAATCAGGTGTGTAGGCTTAAAATATTTACCTTTACTCATTGTGATCTCTCACTATCTCTTTAAATGAGTATTTTAATTGACTGCTCTTCCAAAATAAATCCATCAGGCCATTTATTATGTCATTAAGATAAAAAAGCTAGAGAAATATTCATTCCCTACCAATGCGATATCTTTTAGAAAAATAATTTACTTGAACTTAAAGTTTGATTTTATATTGAAATTAAATCAGTTTGTTGGTTCTTCAGAAAATTAGACATTGTATTACCAGAGGACTCAGCTGTAACACTCCTGGGTATATACCCAGAATATTGTTCCAATATGTAATAAAGACACATGCTCTACTATATTTATAGGTGCCTTATTTGTAGTAGACAGAAGCTGAAAAAAACACAGATTTCCCTCAAAAGAGGAATGGATACAGAAAATGTAATGCATTTACACAACAGAATACTACTCAGCTATTGAAAACAATGAATTCACAAAATCCTTAGGCAAATGGATGGACCTAGAAAATATCATCCCAAGTGAAATAACTCAATAACAAAAGAACACACATAGTAGGCACTCAATAATAAGTGGATATTAGTCCAGTATCTTGGAATACCCATGATACAACTCATAGACCAAGTGAAATTCAAGAAGAGGATGACCTAGTTGGCCATTAAAGGGATGAGGGGCACTTGTTGCTAAGAAGGCTGGATGCCCCAATATATGGTATTGCCAGGACTTGGTAGAGGGAGTGAGTAGGTTGGTTTGTAGAGGGACGAGGATGGGATAGGGTATTTTTAGAGGGGAAATCAGGAAAGGTGATGACATTTGAAATGCAAGTAAAAATTATCTAATTTAAAAAAAAGAGGGAGAAAATGGGTTAAGAAAGACTGTCTGACTCTTAACAATTCCTCAAACCTATGAGCCCCACTGTATGCCAACCATGTCCATTCTTTTCAGCGTGACTTTCATGGGGCATTCAGTATTATCAATTGTCAGGCTAGTCACTGAGAACACAGCCACAAACTAGAAGAAATAAGGTGATATAGAACTTTTGTACATTCTTAGTGCACAACTCATCATTTGTCATGTTGTGCCACAAATAACCTTTATCAAACCTTCTATCTCTCTTTGAGGTTAATATTTTATAATAATCATTTGCATTAATGGAATATTCAGTGGCATTTTGACATCCAGATTTGCAATGGCAGATGAGTGCACACAACATCAGCTTCATAAGTGATCTAATCTCAGGTCACTCTAATCTTTATTCATGAATTACAAATTTGATGTGTGCATGTGTTTCCCTTAGTGATGCCAAAGAAATTGTATCTGTTCACAGATTTTTAAATAAAATTAAGTATATTTACATATGCAAAGCCCTGTGTATCATTCCAGTCACTAGACAAGCATTACATGAACTAATGCCAATAGTGCATTTCTAACCTAGGTATGACTTTAATTTCTCAACAAGCATACTCTAAGTTTTAGGATGTATAAGAGAACTTTTCTGGTAAAAGAAAGTTGTTAATTCAACAAGCAGCTAATGGCGAATGAATAAGCAAACATCTCTTGTCATTGATAGACATGGTGACTACAATACGTCACATAAATATACCCTATTCTGTGCAATTCAAATACATTCTCATTCAGTCTAATACTGCTTGATCCCTACTAAAAGGAATGGATAGTAAAAGCATAAAATATTTACTCCTGAAACACTCAAAACAAGTCAGAGGAAAGGTAGGAATTAAGAAATTATCTGATGATCCTTAAATGTTATAAGATATATATTCATATCTTCACAGTGATACTGAACAGCTATCTGAAAACTAGTTTAGGTGCTTAAACACTAATAATGGTTCTGTTATTTACACAAGTGTCTGGAAGTTACGTAACTTGAGTAATTCCTTGTCTAAAAATGATTCTATTACTTTTCTATAGCAGTAATTTCACACAAGAAATGCTGAGACAACACAAAACATAAAGTAGTTTTCCAGAACTAAGAGCTGGTAACTCTAAATGCATGCATGCAAGGGATTCTGCATCATAGGAGGTCCAAGTGCAATCAGCAATACTGACATAAAGTGGTATAAGTGAGTTCTTTATTCATTAGATGTAATTGTCAATGATTCTTTCTCATTCTCCCTGAACTGTGGCTACCTGGTTTAATGCAGCTCTTATGATTCTGACTCATTTCCAAAGTGACTGATTTAATCTGCTCTGGGATTGTCACTAAATGTCTCTGCTTAGCCACAAATTAATTCTCGAAATTTGTTCTAATCTTCTGAATCTTTCTTATTCTCTGGATTCAATTACCTCTGCTCAAACCCTGGAACAAACTCAACTCCATTCCACTGCATTCATTGCATTGACTCTCATCTGCCTTCACAAAACTCATCTCCTCTCAACTAAACTGCTTGAACAGAACTCTATCTACCTACACTGCTCTTAAATAATTTGTACTGATTGTTGAGAATATTCTATCTGATTAATTCTGTCCAAGATTTCTCTGGCTCTTCACTTTGTCTGACCCCCAATTAGAAGTAATTGTTTGCAACTAAAGGTGTGGATAAAAGGATTTCAGCCAAAGGGATTAAAGGTGGTTAGTCAGGGTAAGTCTTCATTACATAAGATCACACAGACATAGATAGTAAAAGTAAGGTTAGCCTTAAGCAGATCTCCAACTAAGAAGCATAGCATTTCTTTTGTAGACAGTAAGAAATGCTACATTTCAGAAATTATGTAATTGTATTATATACTTTAAAGAACACTAGGCATGTCCCCTTTCTTGAGGAATTTGGTTCCAAGGATTAATTCAGTTTCTATTCAATTCTCAGGGCTGAATGTCAAGTATTATTCTATCGGAGTGACTTGCAAAGTGTGAATAATTGGCTTGCATTCACCACTGTTTCTTAATGACAGATGGGGATGGAAATTCTCTTTTTTTTGTACACCATATAATATGTTGTAAAGTTGCCTTGAAATATCTCAATAATGTTAATTTTCTCTCTTCAACTAGAACTTAATGAATGTGTTGGTGTACAACTGGCCATTCCATAGAAAGGCATGCACACTAATCTAGACAACATGCATCAATATGGTAAAAATTTTATGAAGTTTTTATAAAAATCAAAGTGATGTTTCAAACATATCATGGGTGAGTTACAGTAAGGAGATGATTATCCTACAGAATTCAGATGAAGTCTAATGTCAGTCGTAGCTTTTGTGTAGATGAAAGCTAAGGGATTAATTTGTCCTCTCCACAAAAGGTTTTATCTCATGTTACCAAAGATGGACAGTGAGGATCGACACACCTGAGGATGTTCTCTAATATGTACCAGTCTTATAACACATACATATACCATGTATACATTGATAAAGTTTATGCAAAAACTTTTTAAAATGTAAATACTAAAGTAAATTGACAGCCTTCATCAGGTCATCTGTACTTCTGCAGGCTATGAGAAAACAAAGACAGAAATAGAAGTGATAGTCTACTCTAAATGGCAGTTTTCTTTGTAATCATTCATTAAGAATTCTTACATTGTAAAACTGACAATTTATATCATATAAAAGATCAATCTAGTATCTAGTCTCCTAAAAAATGTAAAATAATATTCCTGTGCCTTTTGCTTAGGTACACAGTTTAAAAAAGTTTGTTATTGGGGGTGCAAATTTTAATATCTTTAGGATTAGTATAAAAAGCAGCTCCCTGATGGGTTTGCATGATTCCATTTGTGGACATGAGCTTCATATGCAAATATTGTAGAAACCTGGAATCAAAGGTAGGAAGATGAGAGAATATAAATTTTGTTCTGAACTATTTTCCATTAAAGCAGCAATTAATAATTCTTTTATTATGTCAGAGTTAAGCTTGTCTTGATAAGTTATTAATGAATAATTGTCTTTCTCATAAAAGCTGTCTCTGCATTCTAACAAAATAATTAGTAAAGGTGCATCATTAAGGGTAAGCTTGGAGATTTCAAAATATCATACCTGGACCAATCTCTATCTCCTATCTTTGAGTTTATGCATCAGGACATGGCCTCAAACTCAGAGAACTGCCTATTTCTTCCTCCCAAGTGCTGGGATTAAAGGCATGCCCCACTACTGCCCGGCTAAGCAGTTCCAAATTGTGGCTCCTGAATACTCTACTCCCATCTTTACATTTCTCTCCTGTTTGAGTTCCTATACTAATTTTCCTCAGTGATGGACTACTTCCTGGAAATATAAACCAAAATGAACCCTTTATTCACAAAGATGTTTTGGTCATGGTATTTCTTAGCAGCAATAGTAATCCTGACTAAGATAGAGATAGACTTGCTAAGGAGGCCGAAATCCCATCAGTGGCTTTACAAATCTATTATCCACAATCAATTTTTTGTGTCTCACAAAAAGTGTGAATAATTATTTTCCTATTACCATGACACACTGCATAAGATCATATTATCATTAAGAAAAAAATATTTTAAAAAAAGGAAAAAAAAAGAAAGAATTATTTTTACTATATTAATACTGCCAATCTGTGAGCATAGGAGATCATTTCATCTTCTGAGATCTTCTTCAATTTCTTATGAAATTTGAAGTTCTTTTCATACAGATCATTCATTTGCTTGGTTAGAGATATAGTTGGGGAATGTGAGGGTAGGGAGGTAGCAGTGTGTGGGTGGGTGGGGCACATCCTCATAGAATTACAAGGAAGGGGAATGGGATAGAGTTTCTGGGTGGTAAATCTGAAAAAGGGGATAACATGTGAAATGTAAGTAAATAGAATATCCAGTAAAAATGACTAAGCATAAAAAACAAAACAAAACAAAATGAAATGAAAATGTCAACAAAAATCTTCCTACATGCTTAATAATGCATGACTAATGAGGAAGTACAGTGTGAAATATTTCTTGGCCCTAGAGTACTGTCAGTAGAGTATGGACCTCCATGAGTGTTGACAGTTGCTAGACATGAGGCTTGTTTATATAATAATGTACATATTTTTATGTTCCTCCTTTGTAGAAAGTTCTCTCTGTTAAGGTAAATGATTCCATAATAATGAAATACAGCTTGATTCTGAGAGGCAAGAATGTGTTCCTCAGCAATATGCTAAGCACTGTGACCTTCTGTACATGATTAACACTACTAAAAATTGTCCTGGCATCGTAATGTCCTTGCTATCTGACCCCATGTTCTTGATTCCCAAATGAAAGACATACACTCACAGCCTTATATTTAATATGTCTTAAATGGCTCAATGGCTAAGCCACTCCCAAACTTTTGAAGAAGTCAACTTGGGAACTTTGGAAAATTCCACCAGACTCCTCCTCTCCTGGAGGAAGAAGGTCATAGAGCACATAGACAACCATCCCCTCTGGAAGCAAGATGCTATTTATATTCCTCAGACCATAGCATGGAACCAACAGGCAGTTGAGGGAAGCCAAGAATATGTAGAAAAATTTCTCAGTGTGGTTGGGCCCTTGGACCCCACAGACAAGAAAAGCCCTTGCAACCTCATTCCTTAAGGACCATTCAGTTTAAAAGTCACACTGTCCTGCCATTTGCATTGTGCCTAGTTGCTCTATTCTACCCCTAAAAACTGTATAAAAACTGGCCAGACCAGCAAACTGAGGTTGCTGCCTCTCCTTCTGGTGCAGGATGAACCCATCATACTGGCAAAATAAATTATTCTTGCTTTTCCATCAATGTCAGGCTCCACATTGTTCACTAGAGGGTTCTTGGTAAGCTAAGACTCATCAGTGTCTTACATTTGATTCGTTGACCAGGAATTCAACCTCCTGTAGGGACAGTTCTCGAGCAGATACCACAGTTTTTAGTCTGTCTTGTTGTTTGTCAATATCCGAGTCTGTAAGCCTGTCTGAACTATGAACTTTTAGTTTGCTTGCAAGCATCTGGGGCTTGGAGAGCCAACAGTGTTTGGGGTGGTCAAGAGCTGCAGGCAGATGTGCCTTAGTTTTATGACTTTGGGGAGCCTAGAGGACATTTCAGGTCCTCCTGAGGATGCTTTGCATCCCTGCAGGATGTTGAGAGGATTCTAATGACTCATACCTGGCATAAACCAGCCAAGTGACCTGGTGACTGGATACTTCAGCCCATGACAGGGGCAATTTTTCTAAGTTTTGATTGTCTGTCTGTGTCTGTCTTGACCAGCCTGTGGCATGGGTGCTTGGTTTGTCTCTGTATGGCTGGAGCTGGCGAAGAAATTCTGTTATCTGGGTCCTGTGCATTATCAGGGGCATCTGTTTTGTCTGGTGTTTGTCTTATTTTTTGGTGTTTGTCTTTTTGAGTTTGGACTGAGACTGACAAAATTTTTGGACATGGGACAAAAAGTTTCCACCACAACTTAGAGCTGTATTTTGTACCACTGGGAGAAAGTCCAAGGGCAAACACATAATTTTTCAGTTGTGATAACATACGTTGTTTGGAAACAACTCATCACTGACCCTCCCTATTGGATCTAGCCTTTTCTTCTTAGCAGGGTCTTGGGAATCAAGACACAGCCTGAGCTGCCCACAGACCCAGATCATAAGGAAGTCTTCCAAGATTCAGTGACTTACTTATTTGGTAGAATCTGTTATTTTTACCCACCAGCCTACATGAGATGTCTGTCAAGAGTTCCTACAGGTTCTTTTCACTACCAAGGAGACAGAGCACTTTCTACTGGAGGCTAGAAAAAATGTTCCAGGGCCAATGACACCCTGACCCAGAATCTCACTGACATAGATGAAGCTTTCTCCTCCAGAAGCCAGGCTGGGGCTTCAAAATGGAAGAAGGTAAGGAGCACCAGAAGGTTTATCACTAGAGTCCATTGGCAGGTCTCATGGGAACCACACAACAACCCACAAATTTGACCAAGGTCAAATGAAGTTAAACAGGGAAAAGTTGAGTCACTTGCTGCATTTCTAAAGCTACTCATGGTGACATTCTTTCAGTACACACACTATGACCCCGGCACCAAGGAATACAAAGAAAGCTACTGTGACTACACCTTTTATAGACCAGGCTAGTAGAGCTATAAGGAAAAATTGGTGGCAATGGCTCACCAATGCTTGAAAGGAGACATCTGTCTTCAGCAGAGTCCCAAGCATGTACAGGAATAACTTTGCACCACTAAGTTCTGCCATCTATGGATACCAGGGTTTGTTGAACTGGCTGCATCCCTCTACTTCTGATTAAAAACAGAGAAACCCCTGGTCCTAGGAAGGCTCAATGCAGCAGTGTAGGAGAATACCAGGACAGGGAAGCAGGAGGGGGTTCATTGGGGAACAGTGGGAGGGGAGATGGCTTATGGTACTTTTGGGGGTGGGGCATGAAAACGGAAATCATTTTAAATGTAAATAAAGAATATAGCTAATTAAAAAAGAGTTGTAGCTGGTTGGTGGTTCACTAATGTCAGCAGCTGCTGGTAGAGGGATAACTCAAGGTGCTGGCCACCATTGTTGACAGGCCCCAAGTGATCAGGGCAGAACTGCATCCTTCAGGAATGTCAGCCCAAAAGGCAGAGGTGATAGCTCTGACCAAAGACTTGGACATTGGGTAGGCAGAAAGATCAGCATCTACACTGATAGCTGGCATGCCTTTACCACAGCGCACATTCACAATGCTATATACTAAGAGAGAGGACTGCTCACATCAGATGAAAAGGAAATGAACAAGCAGGAAATCTTGGACCTCTTGTATGCCTGGAAAATCCAGTGACTCTGAATATTATTCATCAGCCAGGACAGCAGAAGGGAAGAGACTCATGGTCCAAGGCAATAGGCAGGAAGGTCAAGTGGCTCGAGAAGTGGCTAGGCAGGAGCCTATCCTAGTTATGGGATTGCAAGAGACACCCAGTAGGAAATGAGAGTGAACTAAGGGATGGCCTCATTTAAAATATACTGAAGAAGAAATGATTCAGATTGCTTACCACCCTATGTACTATTACCTAGAGAAGGAAGAGCAGTAGGGAACCCCCAGAAAGGAAAAACTATACTCCCCAGAATGCAAGAAAAGGCTTATTAGACAAAAAGCACAGATGGACTCATTTAGGTGTTGAAAAGCCTGTACAAGCAGTCAAAGAACTTAATATATATAATACATCACAGGTTCTGGGGCAGAGACAAAGTAGCACAGTGACAGTTGTGCCAGCAGGTGAATGTTTATGTGGCCAAAAGTAAACAGGGCAAAAGACTTAGCGAAGAATGGCCTGGATGTATTGGTAGGTTGATTTCACAGAAGTTAAGGAGGAAAATATGGTTACAAATACCTTCCAATGTTGACAGATACTTTCTCTACCATGGTACCTAAGGATATATTAGAAGACATCTTGCCAAGGTTCTGAATGCCCAAGGTAATTGGATGGGATAATGGTCCTGCTTTTGTTTCTAAGGTAAATCAGGGATTGGCAGAGATATTTGAGACGAATTGGAAGTTCTGTTGTATGTACTGTCTCCAGAGCTCAGGGAAAGTAGAGAAAATGCAAGAACCTTAAAAGTGGGTGAGATAATATGCAGGGGTATTGGGATGGAATGAGGTTTTATTTGGAGGGTAATTGAGGAAGGCAGATGAAATTTAAATAATGAAAATATATAATAAAATAAAAAGAGACCTTGACCTGAGACTAAGTTGACCTGAGAGACTGACTCAGACTAAGTGGTGGTCCTTCCCTTGGTCCTGTTCTGAAACAGGAACACCCCCCTACTATTTTAACCTCACCCTTTTTGAGATCCCGTTTGGTACCCCAACTCCCTCAGTGTTCACTGGGCCCTCCCTGGAGGTATCTCAACTCACTGATCGGAACCTAGAAACCTCTTCTTGAGGCTCCAAGCACTTCAGTAAATACAACATGAGATTCAGTCCAACCTTTCTGCCTTAAATGGTCCAGAGATGCCAGAAACCACTCACTGCTTCCAGACTGGTGACTAGATCCATGTACAGAGGTATCAGTCACAGTCGCTGGATGCCCATTAGAAGAGATCCTTCCTAGTGCTGCTAGTCACTCCCATAGTCCTCAAAATAGACAATGTTTCAGCCTGGGTGCATGCTTCCCCTGAGAAACCTGCAGATACCCTGCCCTAGAGACCACTGCTGGAAGGTACAGAAGAGGACAGTCTGTTCAAACTCAAGATCACTTAACCTTGATCATAGCTGCCTAGTTCTACCCTTGGATTCTAATTCCACCCTGACCCTGAGTGCCCATATGTCAAATCTGTTTCAGCACTCACTGAATCCTGTATGTTGGGATTTGTGGTGGCCGAGGCAGCTACTGAGACCTCTGCTTTGGTTTTACAGTCTGAGGGCAACCATTGGTTTAGATATAGAGAGAATAAAAACTTCCATAAGTCACCTAAAGGAATCCTTGAATTCATTATCAGAATTAAAATTGCAGAATAGGAGGTCTATGTGCTGCCTTTGCTAAGGAGTGTTGCTTTTATATAGTCCATGCTTGCAAAGACAGGCAGATCTCTGCATTCATTTGCTTTCATAAAAAATGTACTTGCTGTGTTTTTCAAAGATGTAGGGGCTAAGATGAAAAAATGATAATTTGTGGGATCATTAAAAGGGAACCTGGGGGATATGAATGAAATGGTAGGTAGTAAAAAAAAAAAATTGAGCTCTTCTCTGAAAGAGCTGAGCTATCTACATAGATATCTGGAGATCCATCCAGGAAAAGCAGAACACAAGTTGCCTGCTTATACCCAAAATTGACTGTGTGTCATTCTTTTTTACTCCCAAATACTCCTTCTGTCAGATGTTCTCTCTAGCCTGAGGCTGGTCCTTTGCACTACCTATACAGAGAGAATTTCCTTGTTGAGGATATTGGGTTTTCAAAACCTACAATTGAGCAAAGATATTAGACTTATTCCCAACGGGTAAACACTATTCTAAGAGAACCTTGTCAGTATCTCCAAGACAGAAATCAGAGGAGCATGCACCAACATTGCCTCTGGGCATGAATTAGCTACATTACTGTTACTGTGATTGATCATCATTATAGAAAACAGCTCATATAAAAAAAGTTTATTTTGACAGAGACCATGACAGCTAATGGCAGGTGTGGTGGATGAAAAAAAACATTAAAATATCAAATGTTAAACTAAAATCATGAAAAGGAGACAAACAATTGAATGAAGGGCAAGTCTATAAACTCACAAATCCAGCTTTCATTGACATATTTTATCCAGTAAGGTCACACATCCTAAATATGAAAAGAAAAGTACCACCAATTATGTTAACTAAGTGTTCAAAGGAGTATCTCAGCCAATAGGAAAATTTAAAAAAAAAATCACAAGGAGAGAACTAAATGGTCCTAAGATAAGTGTTTTCTGAATTTGGACTTGGCCTGAATGTTTTTGTCTGTTCATTTTGTTTTATTTTATTCAATAGTGCCTCTTCTGCATAACCGTCCTTCACACATATTTGCTGTTACCCACCCAAAGTAATTTGTAACAATGAAATAAAAGATACAAACTGTCCTAGCTTTAAAGGTAAATGAGTTAGTGATGGTATTGCTCTTATGGAGGAAACTTTAAAGAATTATTACAAATATTTTTATTTATTTGTTTGGAATTCTTTTCTCTTCCCAACTAGAGAATAGAGGATATAGTGTATGTGTAGGGGGAAAAAAAAAGAGAGGAAAGGAGAGAAAATATGTTTATGCTCATATGTGTATGTCTCTTTGCATGAGTATTTATTTGCACATGGTTGCCCATGCCTACCAGATCTGCCAAGAAGTCTTGATTTCCTTTTCAATATGTATTTCATTATTTTGTGTAGAGTGCTGTGGATGAAGATAAAACTCAGTATTTTCCCTTGGCAAGCTCACATTCTAATGGTGGAGCAGGAACTAGGCAACAAAGGGTGATAACTTTAGGAGAATGATGTCTATGGGTTGTGGAAAGCAGAAAAAGGACATTCTTAAATGCCAGTGAATAATGAGCAGGGATACATCCTGCCTGCTACATATGGTGAACTGATCCTGCGAAGCAGTGATATCAGAAAGGTGATATGTAGTTAGAGAAGGAGAGTGAACTAATGAGTTTCTGAAGAGCAGTGAAAAAAGTCTTAACCTCCTCTGATGGTTTGGATTTTGTCCTTAATTTGTAATTAACATAGTTGGAAAAAGGAATATGAATTAAGTAAATCTCCATAAGATTAGCCTACAGACAAGTCTGTGAAGTATTATCTTGATTAATGATTGGTATGAGAAAATGCATCCCACAGACCAAATTTTCCTTGTATATGTAAAGCAGGCTGAGCAAACTGGCAATTAGTATTCTTCCATGCCTTTGTTTCATTTATAGCCTCCAGGTTTCTGGCTTGAGTTTTTGCCCTAATTTCCCTCGATAAGCCATTAGATGAAAAACAAACAAACAAACAAACAAAAAAAAAAACCAAAACATTTTTCTTTCCTAGTTGCTTTTCATCTTGGTGTTTTATCATAGCAATAAAAACACAAACAATGGCAGAAAAAAATTGCTGTCAAGTTCTACATGGAATATTTCTCTCACAGACCTGACTACTTCTTTTTAGGAGGATTGTGTTGGCATTAAGCTTTGGGCTGCCAAAACAATGCAGTGCTCAGAGTTCAGAGTGGTTTTCTGTGGAAATTTGGAGAGTGAAGATTATTGAGGAAAATGCAGAGAGAAAGAAAATTCAAGTTTGTGATAATTCAAAGAGAAGCTTCAATAATTCCGTGAATAGTTTATTGGAACAGTTAAATATTTTGAATTAAAAATCTGTGGCTTTGTTCAAATGGAAATGAAGAACAAGCTGTGATTAACAAAACAACCAAATCAATGAAGTGAAGCCATTGCTTTGCTGGAACATTTAATGATAGTCAACTTTGGCAGAAGCATCAGCCCTGATACAAATGAGACTGAAATCATTGAGGCAATATCATCTTAGAAACTATTTTTCTTATCAGTACATAGATAGAAGCTGTGTTTCAGAGCCTGACAAGATTTCATTTCTTGATGACAGATGAACTTTGTAATGTCAAATACAACATGTAATAGAGTTGAAGGCCTAAAGAGGACATGAAGAGAAGTTGAAGCTTGATTTTCTACAGTAGGGCTAGAATTCCTTAAAAGAGGGAATGAGTGAAATTGCAGCCTCATTTAGAGTACAAACACCAGGATTGGAGGAGTCAAGGAAAGAACCTGGAGATCTGGACCATGTGGCATGAACAGGGTCTCAGAAAGGAGCCTGGATTAGGCTAATGGTGACTGGGGAAACCCAGGTGCAGTATAGACCAAATCATTTTTATAGATGTTTATACCCTGAAATGACTACCAAGGACAGTAACAGTTGTAGATTAGAGCCAATTTGAACTTACAGAGAAGCGACTAGTAGATGCATGAATTGAAGAAGCCGGTTTTCAGTGTATTTTGAAGGTCAGAGGATGGTGAGTGAATCTCAAATATCCAACAATGAGCTTTTTGTACTGTTATACTTTTTATCTGATCTGATATCATCATGAAGAAAATAACTAGGATATGTCACAGAAGTCTTTAGCAGAGTTTCACAAGGAACTTCACATGTTCCAGATAAAAAGCAAACTAACAAAATCAAGAAATACCTATATGTTGCTTTCAGTATTTATGGTGAATATTTTCCAAATTCTTTGCCATTTTCAGCATTACATAACACATACATACATACATACATACATACATACATATGCATATGCTGCTCTCAGGTTAGGGGACATAGAATATTAGCACATGACTTAATATAAACTTTACATTGTTTTATACTGTCAGTATTACTTTTGTGGGTAATTCAAAGCAAGTAAGGCTTCTTGTTTCATTTTCTTAAATGGAGGATAAGGAAAAAGCTCAGCCAACAGTAGGTCATCAGTGGTAAGGAATCTCAAGGTACTTTTTAAACTCTGGCAGTAGAGTACTACCAAAGTTCTAGTCTCTTAGAATGTAAGAGATATATTCGTAATAGTTTTCCTCAATATCCACATACTGTGCTGTTTAACTTTATGTTAACTTGACATAAGCTAGAGTTACCTGAATGTAGAAAATTTCAATTGAGGAAATGCTTCCATAATATTAGGCTGTAGAACATTTCCTTAGTTAATGATTGATGTGGGGGGCCAGAACCCATTATATGAAGTGCAGTCCATGTAATTCTGTTCCAGGCTTCTATAAGAAACCAGGCTAGACAGGCCAAATTGAGCATGTGTGTCTCATGGCTTTACCATAAGCTCTTGTGTATAAATAATTTCTCTGCTTGAGTTTTTGCCCAAACAAGATTTATGGATGAATCGTTATATGGAACTGTGAAGTAAATAAGCCCTTTCCTTCTCAAGTTGCATTTAATGATTATATTCCATCACAGCAGTAGTTAATCTTAACTAAGAGGTACACACTGTTAATGGCTGCTTTGTTTGGTGGTAACTTTGAAATACAGATGTTATCTAGCCCAGATTATATGAAGGATTCAATGACTTGTAATTATACAATTAGTATTTTAAACCATCTCCTGGACAATGAAATAAGTAACCATATTTAAAGGAGCTAAATTATGTAGACACATGTAGTCATTTTATTGCCTTCAAATGTATTGAACAGAACTGAATTGAATTGAACAGGTTGATGGAATAGAATAGAATAGAATAGAATAGAATAGAATAGAATAGAATAGAATAGAATAGGTTAACTGACTTTGTTTCAGGGCAAGCTGTACTAAATTCGAGATTATCATATATGTGGATAAAGAAAGATTTAAGATTAATCTTTTTAATTTTTTTTATTTTTTACTTTTATTATTTTTATTTTTTATTTTCTATATTATTCGCTTACATTCCAAATGATTTCCCCTTTCCTTGTTCTCCCCTCCCCATAAGTCCCATAAGGCTTCTTTTATCCACCCATTCCACAATCAACCTCCTCCAAATTCTCTGTCCTAGTAATCCCCTATAATGATGCATTAAGCATTTCCAGCACCAGGAACCTCTCCTTTTTCTTAATGGGAGTGATTTTATATGTGAAATGTATCTTGGCTATTCAGAGCTTCTGGGCTGATATCCACTTATCACTGACTGCATTCCATGTCTGTTCTTTTGTGAATGGGTTGCCTCATTTAGAATGATATTTGCCTAAGAATTTCATAAATTCATTGTTTATAATTGCTTAGTAGCATCTCATTATGTAAATATACCACAATTTCTGTATCCATTCTTCCATTGAGGGACATCTGGCTTCTTTCTAGATTCTGGCTATCACTAATAAGTCTGCTATGAACATAGTAGAGAAGGTGTCTTTACTGCATGCTAGGGAATCCTCTGGGTATATGCCCAGGAGTGGTATAGCAGTGTCCTCCAGAAGTGTCATGCCCAATTTTCTGAGGAACAGCCAGACAAAAAGAACTATAAAAATAATCAACAAAACAAGGAGCTCGTTCTTTGAAAAAAAATCAAGATACATAAACCGGAGGCCATGACAAGCCAGGCTAACCAGAGGGCACAGAGACAGTATCCAAATTAACAATTTTAGAAATGAAAAGAAAGATATAACAACAGAAACTGAGGAAATTAAAACATCAGATCCTACTATAAACACAACTGTAAAATCTGGAGAAAATGAACAATTTCCTGGACAGACACCAAATACCAAAATTAAATCAGGACCAAATAGATCATCTAAATAGTCCCATAACCCCTAAAAAAATAGAAATGGACTTTGAAAGACTTCCAAACAAAAAAGCACAGGACCAGGTGGTTTTAATGCAGAATTCCATCAGACCTTCAAAGAAAATCTAACACCAATAATCTTCAAACAAAATAGAAACAGAAGGAACACTGCCCACCTCATTTTATGAAGCCACAATTTCGCTGATACCAAAACCACACAAAGATCCAACAAATAAAGAGAACTTCGGACCAATTTTCCTTATGAATATCTATGCAAAAATACTCAATAAATTCCTTGCCAATTAAATCGAATAACACATCAAAACGACCATCCACCATGATCAAATAAGCTTCATCCCAGGGATTCAGGGATGGTTCAATATATGGAGATACATCAATGCAATCCACTACATAAACAAACTCAAAGAAAAAAAACAACGTGGTCATTTCATTAGATTCTGAAAAAGCATTTGACAAAATTCAGCATCCTTTCATGCTGAAAGTCTTGGGAAGAGCATGAATTCAGGGCCTATACTATAGCATAGTAAAAGCAATATAGAGCAAATCTATAGTCAACATCAAATTAATTGTCGAGAAACTTGAAGCAATCCTACTAAAATCAGGGACTAGACAAGGCTGTCCCCCATCCCCATATCTTTTCAATATAGTACTTGCTGTTATTGCTAGAGCAATTAGACAACATAAGGAGGTCAAAGGGATAAAAATTGGAAAGGAAGAAGTCAAATTATCACTATTTGCAGACGATAAGATAGTATACTTAAGTGACCCCAAAACTCCACCAGAGAACTCCTACAGCTGATAAACAACTTCAGCAAATTGACTGCTTATATGATCTCAAGTAAATCAATAGCCTTCCTATACTCAAAGTACAAGCAGGCTGAGAAAGAAATTAGGGAAATGACACCCTTCACAATAGCCACAAAAAATATAAATTATCTTGGTGTGACTCTAACCAAACAAGTGAAAGATCTGTATAACAAGAAGTTCAGGTCTCTTAAGAAGGAAATTGAAGAAGACCTCAGAAAGTGGAAAATTCTTCCATGCTCTTTGTTTGGCAGGATTACTATAGTAAAAATGGCCATCTTGCCAAAAGCAATATACAGATTCAATGCAATCCCCCCAAAAATCCCAACTCATTTTTTCATAGAGCTACAAAGAGAAATCTTCAAATTCATCTGGAATAACAAAAATCCAAAGATAAATAAAACTATCCTCAACAGTAAAAGGACTTCTGGGAGAATCAGTATCCCAGTGCTCAAGCAGTACTACAGAGCAATAGTGTTAAAAACTGCATGGTACTGGTACAGTGATAGGCAGGTAGATCAATGGAGTAGGCTTGAAGACCCATAAATGAACCCACACTCTATGGTCACTTGATCTTCCACAAAGAAGCTGAAACAATCCAGTTGAAAAAAGATATCCTGCCGGGTGTGGAGGCACACTCCTGTAATCCCAGCATTTGGGAGGCAGAGACAGGCGGATTTCTGAGTTTGAGGCCAGGCTGGTCTACAGAGTGAGTTCCAGGACAGTCAGGGCTACATAGAGAAACCCTGTCTCAAAAAAACTAAAAACAAACAAACAAACAAAAAATACATCAAAAAACAAAACACAACAACAACAACAAAAAGATATCCTTTTCAACAAATGGTGCTGGTTCAACTGGAGGTCAGCATGCAAAAGAAAGCAAATTGATCCATTCTTATCTCCTTGTACTAAGCTCTTCTCCAAGTATATCAAGAACTTCAACATAAAAGCAGACACAGGGAAACTAATAGAAAAGGAACTGCGGATGAATATTGAGCACATGAGTACAGGGGAAAATTTCCTGAACATAACGCCAAAAGCTTATACTCTAAGATCAAGAATTGACAACTGGTACCTCATAAAATTACTACATTTCTGTAAGGCAAAGGACACTGTAAAAAGGATTTAAAGATTCTTTTTGTTTAATTAATTTATTCATTTTATTTGTATGACAACTTAAGTGAAATGATTATTATATAAAATCTATCTGGTACATGTAATTATTACATTAAAGTACATTGTTAGAAAATATAGAGGGTCTACAAACAGTGATCTGATAAAATTGTATAAATATATAGAAAACAGTGTTAAAATATAAGAATTTTATGGAAAATCATAAATTGATAAACAGAAAATATATATATACTAATTGATGTACCATATAGAAATTTTTTCTGATAAAATTGAAGATTTTCAAGGAAAATAATTCTGATAAAATAGAAGAAATATATTGAGAAAAATTTTGAAACTGAAGATTTCTTGGGAAATAATACAGAAAAATGGTAGACACAGAAAAACTTTCTAAACTAATTGAAGATGTAAGTAGAAATATTTTCTGATAAAATTGAATAAATACATAGAAAAACGTGTTGAAATTGAAATGAGAGTGGATTCCAGGAAAGGGGTACCTTTGAGATTCTTTAATCAGGAGCTAATAGAGATTTATGGCCTTGAAGCATGGGTAGTGAGCTACTCAATGCAGTCGTAAAAGCTCCACTCAAAGGGGTTTTATATTCCTCTACTTACTAGGCCTCTTACTGATATTTTAGTCTTATTTGCACATAGTATTTCCAGGAAGGAATGCTCACTTGGACTTTTATGGAGAAGGAAATTAAAAATTGCAAGAAACTGAATCACGAATCAGTGTCCCCAAACTTTTTTTTTGTTTCGAGTAGTGCAGGAACTGAAACAAACAAACAGACAAACAAATATGATGATACTGCCAATTTCTTTCCAAGGCTAAGAGGCAAAACTGCTCATTTTTTGATGGGTCATTGTACTGGCTAGTTTTGTGTGTCAACTTGACACAGGCTGGAGTTATCATAGGAAAAGGAGCTTCAGTTGGGGAAGTGCCTCCATGAGATCCAGCTCTGGGGCATTTTCTCAATTAGTAATCAAGTGGGGGAGAGCCCCTTGTGGGTGGTACCATCTCTGGGCTGGTATTCTTGGGTTCTATAAGAGAGCAGGCTGAGCAAGCCAGGGGAAGCAAGCAAGCCAGTAAGTAACATCCCTCCATGGCCTCTGCATCAGCTCCTGCTTCTGATCTGCTTGAGTTCCAGTCCTGACTTCCTTTGGTGATGAACAGCTGTGTGGAAGTGTAAGCTCAATAAACCCTTTCCTCCCCAACTTGCTTCTTGGTCATGATGTTTGTGCAGGAATAGAAACACTGACTAAGACATATTGGTACCAGAAGTGGGGTATTCCTGTGACAACCTGACCATGTTTTGGGGAGGACTGTGGAAGGACTTTGGAACTTTGGCTAGATGGTCCATTCAGTGATGAGACCTCTGTGAGATGTGGAGGAGCTTGGAAGATTATGTAAGAACAGTGCAGAAGATGGAGGCCTGGCTTGTGAAATTCCAGAGGGAAGATTAAAGACTCTTATCAGGGCCATGAAGACTCTGTGGTTTTGGTTAGCTGGAGCTGAAGAATCAGCTGTGAGTTACAAGATACCAAAACCATTAAAGTCAACCTTTGTGTTACTGGGACTATTGATGGTGGTTAGCTGGAGCTAAGAAATTAGCGGTGATTAAGAAGAAACCAGCATCACTGAGATGAAATCTTCTGGGAACTGTTTTTTTGAGAGCACAGAGAGTGTGTTCCAGATAGCCAAGGTTGTGCCTCATGCTGTAGCAGGACTTGGTACTGTGTAAGAGTCACCCAGGTGGTACTGCTTTTGAAGGCATGAAGGCATCATGAAGAACAGCTGAGGCTTGGTACTGTGAGAGGCCATGGAAAGCCATTGGTGAAAGTGTACCCTCAGTTGTAATTGATGGCCCAGGACTGAAGTGGTCATGCAAAAGAGTTGAGGCTTGGAGATGCCAGTACTATGTGATGACCACCAAGGACAGTAGCAGCAGTGGAGTACAGGCAGCTGGAGCCTAGAAGACAAGGTGTGTGCTACAATGGGAAGAGCTGGAGAAGTGACCCAAGCCCTTGGAGAAGCCCAGAAGATCGTGAGTTGGATCCCAGACATTGAACCATTGGAGTTTGAGTTTTGCTTTTTTGATTGTGACTGTGCTCTGATATTTTTCCCTCTTGAAAGAAGGTAGTTTAGTGGAGCCCACAGTTAAGAGACTTTGAATTTTTTAAAAAAAACTTGGAATTTTAAGGTATTGGACAATTTAAAGGGGTTGAACTTTTAATATGTAAAGACTGTGGGACTTTTTACGTTATTTACATCTTGAGGATGAATAAGAAAGTAAGGGTTGAGGCTTAATAGTGATATGTTGGTGTGTCAAGTTGACAAGGGGTCAATTGTACTGGCTAGTTTTGTGTGTCAACTTGACACAGGCTGGAGTTATCATAGGAAAAGGAGCTTCATTTGGGTAAGTGCCTCCATGAGATCCAGCTCTGGGGCATTTTCTCAATTAGTAATCAAGTGGGGGAGAGCCTCTTGTGGGTGGTACCATCTCTGGGCTGGTATTCTTGGGTTCTATAAGAGAGCAGGCTGAGCAAGCCAGGGGAAGCAAGCAAGCAAGCAAGCAAGTAAGTAACATCCCTCCATGGCCTCTGCATCAGCTCCTGCTTCTGACCTGCTTGAGTTCCAGTCCTGACTTCCTTTGGTGATGAACAGCTGTGTGGAAGTGTAAGCTCAATAAACCCTTTCCTCCCCAACTTGCTTCTTGGTCATGATGTTTGTGCAGGAATAGTAACCCTGACTAAGACAGTCTTCTAAAAAATTAAAAAATAAAATTAAAAATAAAATGAAATTAAAAAAAACTGTCTGACTAGCTCCTTTCTTCTGTTCTCTCCACAATCACTCAGAACAACTTTTGGTAATCACACATACTGAGAATTCAAGAGGGTAATTAGAAGAATCGTTATGTCTGCTTTAGTATAACCATTGAGTTTTCCGAAGGCAAATTATCCAGTGCATCATTTGTATTTGATATTTTTTTTAAAGGACAAGTCTCCTATAGGGCAAATATTTGGAAAGTGGGATTCAAAGAAAGTTTCATATGTGGTGTTCCTCCTCTCAAAATTAAAAGTAATCACTCCTTCATCCATTTTGTAGACTGTGGGTTGGAAACAAAGCCAACAGGTTGGCGAGAGAATGCATTCAGGCAAAGAACTTCATGGTTGAAATGACTTTCCCAAAAGAGTGGGATCTTTGCAGAAATTTTCCCGGGAAAAATCTTAATCCTATCCAATAGTAACATATTGGAACAAGAAACTTCCAGCTATCCTACTCCTTTTATGGGGACTGTTGTCACAGTTAATCCAGCCATACATGATAGGATGGCTAGTGCTAACTAACAATTTCTTAGGTGATTCTATGTCCTCCTGGAAAGCCAGAATGGATTTTCTTGTTTCATTGATGTGAGGAGAGTCATACTACCTGTGGGAAGAACCATTTCTTTGGAGAGAGATTCTGATTTATATAAAATAGAGGAAGAGAGTTGAGAGTTGGGATGTATTTATTGTTCTCCGCTTTCTAATTGGAAATGACATATGATTAGCTGCTTCCAACCTCTGCTGCATTGATTTTCTTAGGGAAATAGACTCTATTTTTGAATTACAATCCTGAATAAACGCTTTCTCTCTTATTTGTGTCAGAGATAAGAAATTAAACTAATACAGATGACAGCACAAAACACTCTGAATTTAATACTTACTATTCGTTCTTCATAGCAAATAGAAATTCCTTGAATGCTTATCTCCTTGAAGCTAATCAAACAAACTTTTTTCAACTTTTATTTATTTATTTATTTAAATTAGGTATATTCTTTATTTACATTTCAAATGTAGTCCCCTTTCCAGGTCCCCCCTCCCCTGTAAATCCCATAAGCCATCTCCCCTTCCCCAATCAACCCTTCCTAGCTTCCCTGTCCTGGTATTTCTCTACACTGCAGCATCAAGTCTTTACAGGACCAAGAGCCTTTCCCCCTTTTTTGTGTAACAAGACCATCCTCTGCTGCCTATGTGTCTGGAGCCATGCATACCTCCATGTGTACTATTGTATTTTCTAGTATTTCATTATATGTGTTTGCTTCCTCTTTTAATGCCTCTATGTCCTGTACTTCTTTTAGGGATTTATTCATTTTTGCATTAAAGATCTCTATCATTATTATGAGACTGAATTGATGATCATCTACTTATGCTTCACTTTCCTTAGGATACCCAGGGCTTATTATATAAAAGAGAGCTGTGCTCTAGTTTTGCTATTTTGCCCTGGCTCTTGATGATTGTGTTCTTGTGTTGTTCTTTAGGAATCTCATTTTCCCTGGTTTTGCCTGGATAATCCTGATGATGGCAGGATTTCTCAGCAAGGAAGGCAGAGTCATGGGAAAGACAAGGTCAGGTTATGAGACTCTGTTGGCTGTGGCTCAAGCATATCTCACTGACAATGGGTTCCAGTTCTCAAGGCCACCTCAAGCCACTCCTGCTCACTATGCTCCAGGTGAACAAGACTAGGAGGGGATTTGTGGGATGTGTTTTCAAGCTGGGTTCTCTTGCTGTCTGCAAAGCCTCCATGTGTTAAGTATTAGGAATTAAGATCTTCCCCTAAAATTCTGTTCTCTAAGACTGTGAACCCTTAGATTGTGTGTGTAGGACTACATACAACTTACGTATGGACTGTGAAATATTTAAGGTTGTTTGAAATGGAAAAATAGAAGAAAGAAAATTGCATGTTGCTATTTTAAGAAAATTGTGATGAGTATCTAGAAATAACCTAGCCTGTGGTTTCCTTGCCATGGCTCAGCATTCACAGATTCAGTGATCATGGCTATTCGATTGAATATGGTTCAATGAGCTTCCTCTGTATACACATCACATGAATGCCCTACAATCATGTTTCACTTTAAGTTACTAAATACTTGTTTGAAGCTGGTCCATGTTTGCAGTATGTGCCTATATATGCATGTGAACGTGGAGGCCAGAGAACAATTTTGGATAACTTTGTATAAATCTCACTTTTCTCATAAGCCTGGGATTCTCCCTGAACTGGGGACAGCTAAATAAACAAGGTTCTCAGTTCAATGAATAACATATGTGTGCTGTCACAACTGGCATTTAAGGTACATTTTGAAGTCTCCAACTAAAGTTCCACTGCTTGAGAGACAAACGGTTTACCAGCTGACTCTTCTTCCAATTCTGCATACCACTGAACAATGATATGGAATTCTTATTTGAGCCATAAAGCCACTAATTTGCATTTATCTCTAATAAGTTCTGTTTTCCACATTAAGTTTAATGTCTAGTCTTCTTTGACTGACCTTCTGATGGAATCTACACAGATTTTATGTATGCATTTCTCACAAATTTTAGGGTTACTACTGCTAAACCAGGACTCATATTCTACCCTCTAGGAAAGACAATATGAGTCTAAATGTATGGAGTTTTCAAAATGACTAAAGAATAGGACTTTTAAAATCTTTTCTTATTAAATTACTACAGTGCCAAAGACTTTGCTATGGTTTGCAAACTCAACAAAGTCATTTTTGCGTATATGTATATGTGGATTTGTGTGTACCTATTGGTATATGTATGTATGTGAAATGATGTACTCATCATGTTGCATGTAGAGAGAGAAGGGTAATATAGGGTCTTAGCCTTTACCATTTACCTTGTTTGAGACAGATTCTAATGGTTTTCAACTCTGTGTACATTAGGGACACCTTTGACTCAGCCTCCTACATTTTCCCAGCAGAGCATTGGGGTTAATGACTTATTGCATCTGGATTCAGCTATGTTCTTTGGATCTGAATTCGAGTCATCATGTGTGCATACCAAGAGCCAATGGATCTTTTCTACAATCAATTTCTTTATTATGATTCTTGTATATTTTCCATGTTTCTCAGCTTCTCCCCAAAGCTTTCTCAATTTCCTATCAGCTATCTTTGAGGCTCTTACCAAACAACCCCAAATGCATTAATGATATGTTTCATTTTTCTGATCTTACTTTCTATATTGCTCTTCATGCAGGGTTAAATTATAGTGGCATATGTCTTGCTCAATATATGGCAACTGTTTTCTATAATGCCAAATCTCTTTGGACTTGCATTAGTTATTTGAGGGTTTAGAATATGGTAGAATATTGCTGAATAGTAACTAAAAGTCTTTTTTTCTCAGAATACATTGAATGAGTGCAAAGCAGAGTTTAGAAGTAGATCAAGTAACAATTGTTTAGAGAAAAAATGTTATAGACAGTATGAGATCTGGCATAAAGATTATTTCCTCAAACACTTTCCATTATTCTTGGGCTCTTAAGGAGACACTCTTTTCTCACTTATCAGTATCAAGGCATTCATACCACACTGACAGCATTAACCTTTCATTATTCAAGAAAATGTTAAAGGCACAGAAAGAAAGACATCTGTATTCTTCTGGTTGTTGAGCTCATCTCCTAGCTTTCTCTAGTTGACCTAAACTGCAATAGAGAGGCTTACATTTTAATGCCAAAATGGGAAAAATGAGAAGGACTGAAAAATAAGACAGACCTTAAGGACTGATTTATTTTTTCCAAGGATCAGCTTGAAAAAAATTCTCTGTTAAATATTATGCCCCTATATTTCCATGCTTACTGGAAAATATTCAGAGATAATTTGCTTTGAGGTATAGACGAATGTTCAACCAGTTGAGCTATCATTAAGGATCCTAACTAAATACCCACAGGATTTCTAAAGATACTTTATCAATGGTTTGGTAACATGCTTATTACATACAAAAAGCTATGGGTTTCATCTCCAGTACTGCAAAATTGAGCTTGGTTTTACATGCATATAATCTCAGCACTAAGTACCTAAAGGCAGGAGTGTCAGAAATACAGGTGTGTGTTTTTTTTAACATGACAATTTTGAGCCTGTGCTGTCTCATACAAATTACAGATTAACATTTATTTTTTCGTTGAAGAAAAACCTTCAAATATAAATGAATGGCACCTTTAGAACTGAAATAAACTCTACTTGGCACACATAAAATGAACCTATTTGTTAAGCATAAGACTTAGTTTCTTATTATAAAATATTAGATGCCACGGACCGACTCAGTCGGAACACACACTCCCATGGGGAATCAGGGTCTTTGGTATGCAGGAAGGTACAGGTCCGGCGAATGACAGATAGACACACACAAGATCTGAATGCGTCTGAATGCACTTTACTGTTCTGAGGCAGGAATTCTTATACTCATAAGTTGGTAATTACATTACTAAAGAAAAAATGTATCTAGTGAAGCGTTTACAAAGAATGGTTACCATGGATATCTGACGTAAGGAAATACAAAATCAATCAGGTATGAACTTCAGAGAACACCTACAAAGCATTACGTCCCTTGATCAGAGTAGCTGTGGTCAATGATAGATTAGTAATTCAAGAGTTCTTGAGAACACTACATTATAGCCCTGGGGTCCCTTTGTTCATGTGCAGTCTCTTATTAATGTCCTCCTTCCTTCTTGTAAAACTCCCTCAAGCTCACTTTGAAACTTTACTTAACTGATGGTTTCCAAGTCAGAGTGCCAAAGCCACCTAACCATACAAATAATAGATATTGTTGGGAGGTTAATTCTATAATGTATCTAGGTAATAACTGTATAGCTGATTAAAAGCAAAGCAATGGATCTCCAGAAGATAAATCATGGCCAGTGCTGTAGCTCAAAGAATAAACTCTAGTGAACCATCACGCCTGGATGCTCGCACCTCCGGCTGGCAGGGACATCTTGTAAGTAAAAGAACAGGTTAGAGAAAGGGTCACACAGCTTGCCATGAGAAAATTCAGCTCAGCCCTATCTGCAGCCAAGGAGGCCCACAGCGGCATTCATCTTGAACAGCCCTGCCAAACAAGGCTTTTCCCAGTAAATATCACGCAGCCTCTGCCTGGATTGCAGCTTGGCTGCGTGAAATTACGGTGATCAAGAGATGCGCGTGATATCTCCCGCTTTTCTATTTTTTAATTTGAGCTCATGAATATCTCTTTTGGCAGCAGAAATGGAGGAGAAGACTAGTTTGAAAATTATTGGAAGGATAAGAAGAAAAAGAAAGATTACCCCTGCAGCCACGGCAACGACAACAATCTAATGTAACCAAGTTACAGGGTTCAGAGACTTCAAACCAGAACTAAAAGCCTGAGCCAAATCCTCTAAGTTAACTGATCCATCTTGTGCTTTACTCATAACCGCAATTTGAGTTTTTAATTGAGCCATATCATGTGAAATATCATTATCTTTCCAAATTCCCAACAAATGATTTTTTGTAAGAGTCTAATTATGTTGCTCGTCATAGATTAATGGCGTTACACATATGTATCGAAAGCTGGCATGACATCTGGTGGAAAGCTGAACCTTAATATTTTCTATCTCTTGTCCTAACTCCAGAACTACATCCTCTAGAGCATCAATCTTTGCTTCTAATTTCTTATCTATAACCTCTTGTTTTACCAGTGCCAAAGAAACATTCTTATTCAAATCATTAACAAAGTGTGCAGTCTTCATTTCTGAGACTAAAGCAACTGATGAAACTGTAAGTGAAGTTACAATAGCTATCAAGGCACTGATACCTAACATTAAAGCTGCTACAAAACGCTTTGGCCTAATAAGCTCACTAATTCTAGTAACTACCTGTAAAGCCTCATTGTCAAACCAAGCTTCATCCTTTAGATCTACAGGAAGCATTACGTAGGAAGGCCTTCGTAATATCACGATGCGTGAATAGTATTCAACCAACTTATGATCAATACAATTAGTCAAAATACATTCGGAACAGTGAACCTCATAAGAGTGCCCTAATTTAGTAATGATTAAATCTGTATCATTTCCAGCAAGTATACTATAAGGATAGCTCAAACAAGATCTAATTACTACAGGAAGATATCTAGACTCCAGAGGCTTCTTAAAGTAAATTATACTAGATGCAGCAAGAAGTCTAAATAGTCCTGGAAATGTATTCAAAACATCACCTGAAGGAGAATGACTAACATAGATAGGTTCTACCCATCCTGGTGTATACCACCTATTAATAGGTTCTGAAGTAAACCTTTCAGGTTTATATCCATGATACTGTAATTTTTCACCAAGAAGAAAAGCTCTATAGTTATTATTTGGTGTGGCTACGGAATAATCATAAATCCTCTCTTGATTCTTCCAGGGAGTATGTGCAATAGCCCAATGTTCAAAACCACATTTAAGCCAACTTGGTCTTTCATAACTCCGAGGAGGCTCCCACATCTTATCTTTATCTTTGTAGTTCCGGGAACATGAATCTAATGGGATGTCCTTAGATAACTTCTCAAAGGTTTCATTATGAAAATTAGTCCCCATAATCATAAGTTTAATTTTCCACATAAATCTTCTATGATATGGAGGTTCTTTCGCTGGAGGCGATTTATCTGGAGCATCAGCAAGAATAGTTTTATAGGCAAGAGAAAGACAACCCATAGACCCCGATCTAGCTAAATCAATGCAAATCGGAGCAGAGTCTGACATTCCCTTATATCTAAATGGAGTAGAGGTTAGATGGGAGGAAAGAGTAGCATGTCCCCCCATAAGTCTAGTATCATTGGTCATTACTCTAATATTTACATTCTCCCCCCAACCCACGGGATGAAGGAGTGGGGGATGAGGAACATAAGCCCAATATGAAATTGCAGACACAGGACACATTTGCATAGAAAGGATAACAAACATAGCAAGAAACATATTTTCTGTCGATAACTGCTTTCTGGTGCTAGTGATCATCTGTTGCGCTTCTCGGGCGAGTCTCCTCAGCTGTCCCCAGGTGGGCAGATCCTCCCTTGACTCCTGTGACGGTTCAGGAGCAGTTGAGGTCTCCCGTAGAACAACAAGATCAAGTCCCATCATCATTCTCAGCATCTTCTTCTTTTTCAGTCTCTGCTTTCTCCTCTGATTCCTCGATAGAGGCCCTCTGGTTAAACGGCCGGATGAGCCTGTCTGGGATCTAGATTGGACTATCTGCATCCTGTGGAAAAACACAAGCATACCCTCTTCCAGAGGAAATTAAAGCATCCGGTCCTTTCCAGGATCCGGTTAATAAGTCTTTCCACATTACTTGTGGAAGTTGTTCTCCTTTTATTCCTCCCCAATGTTTCATAGAAGGGGAGTTTCCTTGTTCATCAGTATTCAAATAATTTATCACAAAAAGAGCATGATTCAAAAGATGATGGGGAGAAAAATATTTATTAGCAGCCCTTAGGCGTTCAATCTGATTTTTCAAAGTTTGGTGAGATCTCTCAATTATTGCCTGTCCTTGGGGATTATATGGTATTCCTGTGGTATGGTGTATATCCCATGCTCGCAGAAAAGAGGCAAAAGCCTTAGATGTATAAGCTGGAGCATTATCTGTCTTAATTCTCAATGGCTTTCCCATCATCATGAAGCTTTGTACAAGATGTTGAATTACATCCTTTACAGCTTTTCCACTTCTAGCAGAGGCAAACAGCGCATGAGAATAAGTATCCACTGTCACATGAACATAAGCCAATTTTCCAAATTCAGGGATATGTGTAACGTCCATTTTGCCATAAAGCTAATGCCTTAAGGCCTCGGGGATTTACTCCCATTTTTTTGTGGGTGATAAACTTGAGGACAATTACCACAATCCTTAACTATCTGTCTGGCTTGTTCTCTAGTAATATGAAACATCCTTCTTAAAGCAAGAGCATTTTGATGATGTAGCTCATGACTATTCTTTGCCTCTAATACATTCATAACTGTTCCTCTAGTTAATGCATCAGCCATATAATTTCCTTTACTAAGAGGGCCTGGTAAATTAGAGTGACCTCGTATATGTCCTACATAAAATTTTTCTGCTCTTTTTCTAATCGTATTTTGCAATTGCTGTAATGAATTTAAAATTTGAGACTGCCCTGAAAGCAAGGCTGTTTCTATGGCTGGAAACAAATTAACCACATACTTTGAATCCGTATAAAGATTAAATTTTTCTGTAAAATTTTGAAAAGCAAGTAGAACTGCTCTTATCTCTGCTTGCTGAGCAGAAGTCTGCACACCATCCTCAATCAGAGGCTTTTGTCCTGGTACATAAACCACGGACCTCCCATTAGAGGAGCCATCTGTGAATATGCAAAGAGCAGACTCCAAAGGTTGTGAGGAACATTTATTTGAGAAAATTATTTCTGTTTCCTTAAAAAATTCAATTAAAGGATGTTTAGGATAATGATATTTAATTTGTCCTGTATAACCTTGCAATGCAATTCCCCAATCATCATCTTCCATCAATAGTATTTCAAATTGCCTTTTATTATATGGTAAAATAATATTATGCATTTCTCTACCAAATAGTTCCCTGGATCTCATTCTTCCTTTATTAATCAATAATGAGCACATGTATGGATAAGAAGCCAACATTTTCTGTTGCACATGAGGTAAATGTATCCATTACAACACACCATCCTGCCATAAGCATCCTGTGGGAGTGTAAGGTGTTTTAAAAATTATCAAGTCCCACTCTTTATCATAAGATATCTGCTTTACCTTTGCATCATTTAAGTTTTCCTCCACCAATGCTAAAGCTTTTATGGCTTCTTGAGTCATAACTCTTGGAGACTTAGGATCAGTATCCCCTTGTAATAGTTGAAACAAAGGACTTAATTCTCCTGTAGTAATTTTCAAAAAAGGTCTAATCCAATTAATATTTCCTAATAATTTTTGAAAATCATTTAAATTCCTTAATTTGTCTACTCTTATAGACACCTTTTGTGAGGCAATATAGTCATCATGAATTAACTGTCCCAAATAACTTAAAGGTCTATTCTTTTGTATCTTATCTGGGGCTATTACTAATCCAAATTTGGTAAAATATTCAATTGTATAAAGTAATATTTCCTTATTAATTGATGGTGATTGATGAGCTATCAAGATGTCATCCATAAAGTGGGCAAAGTAAGCCTCAGGATATTTTTTTCTAATCAATACTAAAGCTTGATCTACAAATTTTTGACATAATGTCGGACTATTTTTCATTCCTTGAGGCAACACTTTCCATTGATACCTTCTATATGGCCTTCTCAAATTTACAGCTGGCACACTAAAAGCAAATCTTTTACAATCCTCAGGATGTAATTTTATAGTAAAAAAGCAATCTTGCAAATCAATTACTATCACATCCCATCCTGCAGGAACTGCCACTGGAGAGGGCAGTCCTGGCTGCAACGCTCCCATGTCTTCCATGGTAGCATTTACTGCCCTAAGGTCCTGTAGCAATCTCCACTTTCCAGATTTTTTCTTTATTACAAATATGGGAGTGTTCCAAGGACTATTGCTTTCTTCAAGATGTTCTTTTTTTAATTGTTCTTGTACAAGTTGTTCTATAGCCTGTATTTTTTCTTCTGTTAGGGGCCACTGATTAAGCCATACAGGCTGCTCTGATTTCCAACTTAATTTGTCTGCATACAACAAGCCCTCAGCGGCCCCTATGAAAAATGCTGTTCACTCAGATTATCTGAGGTGACTAATTTTACATCCATGTCACCCATCATGTCTCTTCCCCACAAGGAAAAGGGGAGAGAAGGAACAACGTAAGGCTGAATCATTCCTGTCTTTCCTTCCAATTCCCATTTCAGAAACTGTGAACTTTGAGCTACATTAAAGGCTGTCCCTAAACCTAATAAAGAAGAAGAAGTCCTCTTACATGGCCAAGATGAAGGCCAATCCTTTCCTGCTATACAAGTCTTATCTGCCCTGTATCCAAAAGTCCTTGAAACAACTTTCCATTTATTCTAACTGCTTTAAAAGGTCTTTCCACACCAATATTTTGGACCCATGCCACAACATCTGTAGAACCAAACTTCCCTTGTCCACGTTCACGCTTTAAGATTGGATTAGGTAAGTTAAGATAAGGCAGGAGCAAAAGCTGAGCTATTCTCTGCCCCTTATGAATTTGTATAGTTTCTTTTAATAGTCTAATCATGACTTTTATTTCTCCTGTGCTATCACTATCAATCACACCAGGCAACACTTCAAAATTCTTTTTATAATTTGAACTACGGCCAATTATTAACCCCACAGTTCCCTGTGGCAGAGTTCCCAAGGTAGACGTAGAAACTAAAGAAACACCATCCCATCTAGAGAATATTACATCATTACAAGAGGCTAAATCTAAACCAGCACTACCAGGAGTAGCTCTAGGCAAATCATGTATAGTAAATTCAGGAGCCTCAGGATTCAGAAGACTCCCTGATGTAACTACAGTAGTTTCCTCTCTTTCGAGTTCGGGGCTGAGAGGCTGCCCCTGATTTAGTTTTTTGATTCCTTCTCCTCCTTTTCCCCATTAAGGGGTGTTCCATCCTTGTGGAACCTAGATTTGCACTCACTTTTCCAGTGCTTGCCTTTTTGGCAATGAAGGCATACTCCTGGGGGGAAAACCCCTTCTATTGGAGTCCCTCTTATTGTTTCCTGGACATTGCTTTTGCACATGTCCTGATTTCCCACATTTAAAACAAGTGGGCTTGGAGGTTGCTTTCCCTCCTTTACCATAAGTCTTTTTAACATAGGCGCTGAATTTCTCTCCCTTCATAGCTGCAGCGTAGGCCATACCTTGGACTACAGCTGGTGAGGCATCCACGCAGGCTTTCATATAGTCCTGCACTGTTCCTGTCTTTCTAATAGGCCTTATCAAATCTTGGCATAAAGCATTAGCATTTTCCCAAGCCAACTGCTTAAGGAGTATCTCAAAGAACTCCCTGGCTGTACTTTCTGAAACTTTTAATCCTCTGCTAGCCATCATATGCTTAAACACTGAAAATAACATTCGTTCCTGTTTTGACTCCTTCTGCCCCATGATATCAGATTACTTGCACTTAACCGGTGATCCTTTACCGGCGGGACCGCGGCTCCCTCGCAAGAGCCGGCCTGTTACCTTGAAAGAAAGAAAAAGAAGGAAAATTACCTGCCCAAATGGTCCCTGTTCTGAGGCGCCAGCTGCCACGGACCGACTCAGTCGGAACACACACTCCCGTGGGGAATCAGGGTCTTTGGTATGCAGGAAGGTACAGGTCCGGCGAATGACAGACAGACACACACAAGATCTGAATGCGTCTGAATGCACTTTACTGTTCTGAGGCAGGAATTCTTATACTCATAAGTTGGTAATTACATTACTGAAGAAAAAATGTATCTAGTGAAGCGTTTACAAAGAATGGTTACCATGGATATCAGACGTAAGGAAATACAAAATCAATCAGGTATGAACTTCAGAGAACACCTACAAAGCATTACGTCCCTTGATCAGAGTAGCTGTGGTCAATGATAGATTAGTAATTCAAGAGTTCTTGAGAACACTACATTATAGCCCTGGGGTCCCTTTGTTCATGTGCAGTCTCTTATTAATGTCCTGCTTCCTTCTTGTAAAACTCCCTCAAGCTCACTTTGAAACTTTACTTAACTGATGGTTTTCAAGTCAGAGTGCCAAAGCCACCTAACCATACAAATAATAGATATTGTTGGGAGGTTAATTCTATAATGTATCTAGGTAATAACTGTATAGCTGATTAAAAGCAAAGCAATGGATCTCCAGAAGATAAATTATGGCCAGTGCTGTAGCTCAAAGAATAAACTCTAGTGAACCATCACGCCTGGATGCTCGCACCTCCGGCTGGCAGGGACATCTTGTAAGTAAAAGAACAGGTTAGAGAAAGGGTCACACAGCTTGCCATGAGAAAATTCAGCTCAGCCCTATCTGCAGCCAAGGAGGCCCACAGCGGCATTCATCTTGAACAGCCCTGCCAAACAAGGCTTTTCCCAGTAAATATCACGTAGCCTCTGCCTGGATTGCAGCTTGGCTGCGTGAAATTACGGTGATCAAGAGATGCGCGTGATAATTAGAGTCCCTAATTTAAATTTCTTTAAGTCATAAAGTATAGGTCCTAAGTGCTCAAGAATAATGGAGAGTGTCTGAGCAATAAAATTATGACAGATCTAAGTATAAGGTCCACATGCATAAACAATGCTGAGATCATTGTTAGAGATTGCTGGATTAAGAAACGATTTAATTTCAAACTGTCCAAATATATAATTTCCACAGTTGATAAGTAATATTGCCTCAAATTCTGAGTACCTTTAGGGTTATGTATCCTTTTTTGCATGTTCAGTGATGCCTCAATAATACATAGGAACTTGACATAAAAGTGACCACAGCTTAAGAACAATAAAACAAAGGTCTACCAGCACTAGAATACTGCTGCCCCTTCTTGTTCCTCCATATATTTAGGATGCCCAACCAAGTCATTTTGTGAGCCACCATCCTCCAAATGTATACGTGCCATTTAGCTTTGTCCTCTAATTACAAAAAATATTCTTACTAATTTATTTTAGATTTTTATAAATTAATTGTCAATAATATATGGAAGTTGGGGTTTATGTTCCTATTTTGGCCTAAGTGAGTGTTTTACATTTGAAATCTTAAACATTTCTAGAAATTTAATACCGAAAGATTACCTTTTTACTAGCTCTTTCAAAATTAGAAACTCAAACATTTTAACAATTCTTGAGATCTGAATTTGTAGAAATAATTTGCTTTCATCCTTTTCTTCCAACTTCCTCTAATCCATTATACTTTTATTTTAATTGAAAAATAATAGTGCATTATATATAGCCAGATACACTTGTGTGTATAAAATTTAATATGCATATTTAGTGGTCTCTTACATGTATTTCTGCTGTATATGAAGAGAGAGAGAGAGAGAGAGAGAGAGAGAGAGAGAGAGAGAGAAATGGAAAGAAAGAGGGTAGAGTAAAAGATAGAAACATAGATAAATTTCTGAATTTTATATTTGGGTCCTTAATAAACTGGAACTTTTATCTCCTTGTCCACCTTCCTTATGTGTGTGTGTGTGTGTGTGTGTGTGTGTGTTTGTGTATGTTTCTGTATATCTGTATGTGTCTGTGTCTGTGTCTATGTCTCTATTTTTGTGTGAGTGTGTGTATACACACACACATATACATATATGTATATATGTATGTGTGTGTGTGTGTGTGTGTGTGTGTGTTTTATGCACTTCTGTGAATGTGGACAAGTGCCTGCCAGAATATGTAAGTTGTCAGATGACTCCTTATGGTATCCATCCTCACATCTTGTTTTGAGAGTCTCTTGATCTCTTTCGCACATACTAACCTCACGGTTTCAGGAGAACTCTGGGATTCTCCTGCCTCTTTCTTATTGCAGTAGCAACAATGGGATTATAGACCCAAACTCTTCTGTTTATATTTACCCTGTGAGCTATCTGCCCAGAACTAAATGTATCCTCTTAAAATTAGCTTATTTATACACCAGCTTAGTAGTTCTTTGCCCCATTGTCCTGACATTTAAGTATGCTATTAATCACCTGGAAAGTTTTATTTTGTTTGTAGTCCTAATAAGAATCACTGCCAAAAATATCACAACCACATATAATAACAAATTAAATGCAGAAATAATGATTAGGTTTCGAGAAAAAATGAATAATTTCTTGTCTCTCAGTCTTCAAGAAAATTATCTATATCATAGGTGAAAGTTGGTTTGGATAAAATACCAGCTGAGTTAATCTTGATGATAAAAGTTCTTTTCCCATTATCTATATGAGAAACTATGCATTCTTAAAATGCCTGTCATTCAAAGCAAACATTTCTAACATGTTTTTTTTCCTCTTCCTGTGGACAGGTACATGTATCTCATAGGCATATGCACATATATCCAATGAACACATAAAAATGAACGCATAAAGACATAATATAAAAATTTACTCATGGCATAAAATATCCCAAGCTAAATTAATGATATGAATCAGAATTTTTGAAATAAAATGCCATTTTTAGGAACTTCAGAAAAAATCTATTTGCAAATCCTAAGTATGCATATTAATTTATACATTTCTGATTAGTTTAACAAAATTAACTTAGTATTTCTGTCATCCACCCTTCAGTAACTTCTCAGTGTATTAAAGAATTGTTCCAACTGAAATAACTGCAGTGTGACTCCTTCATTTCTTGTTCTCAGGTAAGAAGGAAAACAGTCAGTTTCTGAGACCTCTGCTTACATGGAACATTTTATTATAAATCCCAGTAAAGTGGTTCGTTCCTTTTGGGAGTCCATGGAAAACTTTTATGCAATTCCAACCAATTTCCTTGCCTCATATTCAGTCACAGTATTGAATTTGAAGTGTGTAATGATACTGTATCAATGGAAAGTTAATTGTGTTTAGGTGCAACAGAAACAGTAATTTGTTTCCAGGGATTGAAATCTATCAACTTGTAGGGCAAGCAGAGCTTTATCTTAACATTTAATATAAAAAGAGCATTCTAGTCAAATTAACACATTGAGAAAGATAGAGGAAAGTAAGGTTATTATAAATTAGAAAGGAGAGCAAAATCACCGAGTAGGAAGACATTCTTCACAGAGATACCTACAAAACACAGACGATATGCTGTTGGCTTTAGCTGTGTTTGTCATGTCTTTTTTTTTTTTATTTTAAAGATTTATGATCTTTAAAGATTTTAAAGATATTTGAACACATTGTAGCTGTCTTCAGAAAAACCAGAAGAGAGTACTAGATACCATTACAGATGGTTATGAGCCACCATGTGGTTCCTGGAAATTGAACTCAGGACCTTAGGAAGAGCAGTCAGTGGTTTTAGCTGCTGAGCCCTTTACTTTTAATATTATGGTTAAAACATGCCACAGTAGTATGACAAAATGTGATGAGATTAAATTATTGGGTATTATTTAATGATTAAATCATTTTCTTTTCACAGTTAGTTTTAAATAGACATTTGTATCAAAACCTTTCTGAGTACCTGCTATAAAACAAAATATTTATTTTTCAAAAATATAAATCACACGATTCATGAAAATGTATTCCCTTTTTGAAACATGTCTGTATTGTCAGAACATGCTGGTGTATGTATCTTTGTATGAACTTGTGTGTGTGCATGTATACAAGTGGGCTTATGTAATATGTGCATGTGTGTTTGCATGCACACACATTCAATTATGCCATAAAAGCTTAACTTGTATATTCTAGTTTCTTTCTCTATTGCTGGAATTAAATACTGTGATCAAATCAAGTTATAAAAGACACTGTCTTGTTTATGTTTCCAGAGGGATAGGGTAATCTCAGAGAAAGCATTACAGTATGGCAAGAGCTGGAAGATAGCTGAACAAAATTTCCCTCACACTGAACAGATATGAGAGTAGTATGGGAATTGGGCCAAAGAAACAACTCCATAGTACTTACTCCCAATGATGTACTTCCTTCCAGCAAAGCTCCAGATCACAATGTTCCCATAATTTTCCCCAAACATCACTGCCAACTATTTGCCAAGTGCTTAAATACGTGTGAATGGAGCATTTACCATTCAAACCACCTCTTACCTATATTGGCAAGGGTGAAAACAGTCAGAAAGTGTACTAATTGCAGAAGAAAAGCAGGGTCTATGAGACAATATACCATCCTTATCTAGGCACTGTAAACCTTCACACATGTAGGTGATTGAAAAGGCTGAAGAAAACACTCAGTTGTGAACAAGGGCATAAGACAGGGATAACTAGGTGAAGGTTACTGTGAAAAGAAACAGGACAGAAATATTTCTGGTGGGGGAAATTTCATCCTGTGTCTTCATTCTTATTTTAGAAAAAAAGTAAAATCAAACACAGGGATTTTAGGGTGCTACAGGAATGGAAAGTGTCTTAAGATTTCTCTTACAAACAACAGACATACAGGGTCAGCTCCATGGTGCAGACAAAAAGCAAGTCTCCTTTCCCTAGCTGATCCTTGGTTCCTGTGTCCTGATGGCTCTGAGTGGGTCCCTCTTGGGCCAGGAATTTGAAGAGATGTGGTGGCCTTACCTGTGCTTGCAGGTTTGTATGCACTCTTTGGAGATGAGCTATTTCCTGGAATTATTTGTTTGTGTAGCTCTTTGGCCCAGGAGCAGTGCTGGGCACAGATTCAAATAGGAAGAATCCTGTCCCAGGCAGCTACTCAGTTCCTATGTCCTGAGGGTTCCAGATGGGTTCCTTTGTGAAGCAGTGGTGGTTCTACCTGCACTCCCTTTCTGCACTCCTGGAATGAATCTCTCTCCTGGACTTATTTATGTATGGAGCCCTTGGCAGAGGATCTGATCCAGCCAAAGACAGAAACAGGAAGGCTCATGCCATTCTCACATAACAAGTTCAAGGCCATTTTGGAACACTTGAAACCATAAAACACACACACATACAAACACACATGCACACACACAAACACAAACACAAAAACTAGATAGATAGATAGATAGATAGATAGATAGATAGATAGATAGATAAAAAACTTCACGTTTCAAGGCCATCATTTAGCTTTCAAAGTACTTTCTCCCTCAAACATCAGAGTCCAATTCTGTACCTGTAACATGGCTAACAGCTGCATAACAACCCTTCTATAAGTTATTTGAATTTTTTTCCAGTACAAAATCTATTTCCATACATTATCATGGTTCATTATATTTTTTTCAGTTTAATCTTGTTATTAGGACAGTTAAAGTGTTGTGAGCCCTTCAGTCATTCACAGTGATGAACACTGCTCACAAGGTTCTTTCTATTATCTGTTATTAGGATCCTGTTAGGAGAATGCTTGAAGGAATTGGATGTGGTCAATCAATGAAAAACTTATATACCCAGATGCAATTCGGCTGTTGCCCAGGCTGCAGGCAATCTAAACTCGTGGGACACCTGCAGAGGATAATTAGTTTGAAGCTTGTCTTAATTAGGTGTAAAAGCTGAACCAAAAAAAAAAACTAAATAATTGTGTCAGAAAATATATGCAGAAGTTGATCTGTGGGTTTGAGCGAATGCAGGTTTAACTCAAATGGAGGGAATTAAGCCTTTGCAAAGTTTCAGATCGGATGGCAGCTGATGACTGATTGCTGAGAATGGGGCAACCAGGAACACTTGTTGCAAGAGTGGCAATTCATGTGGACTATTTTATTCAAAAGTACAAGGCAGTATACAGATTTTTCGACCTGGCTTTGGTAGAAAATGCTGTCAGAGGAAGAACAAAAATGAATGAAATTATTCTTAGTAGTCATTAGTTAATCACTTGTTATGTGCTTGCTTATCATGAAATCGTTTATTACTTCTCCATAGAAGCAATAAGAATAGATCTGATTGATGTCATCATGTAGCTGAGAATATGGAATGGATCTTTGTTAGATGTTTTATGGCTATAATAAAATAAAAGGATGAATAAAGAAATTGAAAGTGGAAGTGATTCACTCTGACTCAGATATCTAGTGTTTGGTCCATCATAGTGAGGAAACCCAGGTCACAATACATCAAAGTTAAGAAGCATGGAAAGACTAGATCATTTTTGTAGTTTTAAATACATTCTAGGGCCATTGTCCATGAAAAGTGCTCCTTCCCTTGAAAGGACCTATTTCCTTTTAAAGGGCATATATTTCCCATCACATAATAATCAAAACCCCAAATGTACTAAACAAAGAACGAATATTAAAAGCAGTAAGAGAAAAAGGCCAAGTAACATATAAAGGAAGACCTATAAGAATTACACCAGACTTTTCACCAGAGACCATGAAAGCTAGATGATCCTGGACAGATTTCATGCAGACTCTCAGAGAACACTAATGCCAGCCAAGACTACAATACCCAGCAAAACTCTCAATCACTATAGGTGGAGAAACCAAGATATTCCATGAAAAAAACAAATTTACACAAAATCTCCATAAAACCTGCCCAACAAAGGATAATAGGCAGAAAACGCCAATACAAGGAGGGAAACTACACACTGTACAAAGCAAGATAGTAGCCTTCTTTCATCAAATCCAAAAGAAGATAACAACTCAAATATAAAAATAACATCAAAAATGACAGGAAGTAATAATCACTATACCTTTATATCTCTTAACATCAATGGACTCAATAACTCAATAAAAAGACATAAACTAATAGACTGGATACAAAATCAGGACCCTACATTTTACTGCATACAGGAAACATACCTCAGTGTCAAAGACAAACAATACCTTAGAGAAAAAGCCTGGAAGACAATTTTACAAGCAAATGTTCTCGGGAAAAAAAGCTGGAATAGCAATTCTAATATCAGATAAAATTGACTTTCAACCTAAAGTCATCAAAAGAGACACAGAAGGTCACTTCTTCCTGGTCAAAGGAAAAATCCTCCAAAGAGAAATCTCAATTCTGAACATCTGTGCTCCAAATGCAAGGGCATGCTCATTCATAATAGAAACTTTGCTAAAGCTCAAAGCACACATTGCAGCTAACACAATAATGTAGTTGACTTCAACACTTCACTCTCCTCAATGGACTGATCAGGAAAACAGAAACTAAACAGGGATACAGTGAAACTAATTGAAGTTTGGACAAATTGGATTTAACAGATATTTATAGAACATTTCATCCTAAAACAAAAGAATATATGTTTTTCTCAGCGCCTCATGGTACCTTCTCCAAAATTAATCATATAAATGGTCACAAGATAGAACTCAACAAATATAAGATCAAACTATTACCATGCCTCCTATCATATCACTGTGGAGTAAGAGTGCTCTTCAATAGCAAGAAAAAACAAACTATGAATGCCCGTTCTCTCACATACACATACATAAATGAAGAATATTCTCTTAGCTCACCTTTCATTGTATCCCATAGATTTGGGTATGTTGTGCCTTTATTTTCATTAAATTATAAAAAGTTTATTTCTTCTTTGGCCAACCTATCATTGAGTAGAATATTGTTCAGGCTCCATGTGTATGTGGACTTTTTGCAATTGTCTGAAGAGACTCCCTAGGGCTAAGGTAAAGAGATTTATATTAATTGCCTGGAGGTCTTGTGTAAGTTGATGACTTATGCTAAAGAACTTTATTAAGAAGCCTAGCATCATATATAATAGTTATAGTTCAGGGCATGGTGATGCTGGTGGTTTGGGAACAACCAAGTCAGCAGACACCTGTATCAGAAAGTGTTGGCAAAAGTACATAGAGTACCAGAGATATAGCTGCCTAAGAATTGATAACTACAGCCTAGAAGACTCTGGTCATGAGAAACCTCAACCTTTACACCTATGGTCACTGGTCAGTGTCAGACAGAATTTGCCAAGTTTGTTCCTGGGCCACTCATCATCATGGAAAAACAATGTGCAGAACTGATCATGTCTGTGACCATCAGTAAGGAGGACTAAATATTTCAATGTAACAGATTTATAGACAAAGTCCAGTTTTAGACATATTGCCCATCATGGAAATGATGTTTATGAGACATAGAGTATCTGTTCAGTGATACCTCTGCTATTATGGTCACATGCAGAACTGCAGTACATGTTTATTCTTTACATTTTAGGCCATATTTTCAGGAAGAAGCGATTTGACTTCACACATATGAAGCATCATTATCACAATGTGTTAAAAGAGGGCCAATTAACTCTTTCAGAATTACAGAAATGAGACTGATATTGTGTCATTCTTGGCAGCTTCATAAAATTCTCCCTTTTACAATAACAACAACATAAAATTTTAATATTTTAATAAATGAAAGACTGTTCAATGCAAGTGTACAGATTATTGATTTTTTCAGTTGAATAGTATGAGAGTATGTTTGCATTTTTAATACATGAATTATGCTATTTCAAGCTCATAGTACATGGTTATCCGTGGATCTGCAAAACATCCATATTAACATGACTTACACAGAAATTGTTGTGCTTTATCTCCCCTTTTTATAACTTTTTCGATTTTTTTCACTTTTAAAAGCAGTTTTTCTTTTATTAAGCATTTATTTTGTGTATTTGTACATGTGTATAGAAATGTGGACAGGTGCCTGCAGAATGAAGGAGAGGAAATCCAACTCCAAAGAGCTGGATTTACATTTGACAATGTGCCATTACAAATGGATCCTGGGCACAGTACTTTGCTTCTCTGATAGAACTCCAAGTACTTTAGCCACTGAGCCATTTCACTAGGACCTGATTTTCATTTCTGTTATATCTTTCATTGTGTATCCATTTCTGACTTATGGAAACAACATATTACAAACAACAATGTATAATTTTTATCTTTATCTTACTGAGATAAAAATTTCTTTCTTTCTTGTTGGTAGAGTAACACTATTAACCTATGGATGATATTATCCTGAAGCACATGTTCAGAAAATTCAGCATGTAATCACTATGAATGAAATCGAGACTACTGAAGACTTAAGAAAGAGTATTTCTTGGGCAGCCCCACCTCAGCAGCACTGTCTGCCTGCACATTGAGTATTCCTTTAGTCCACCTGCACCAGGCAGGAAAGCAGATTTCCTCCGTCCTGCAACCACAAGGTACTAAGCAAGCCAGAGTTTGGGGCTCATCCTCCCTGGTGGAGAGATCCGTGGCCTAGGAAGCAGTGCTGAACCTATGAGGATTGTGGCAGCAGTGCATAAAGGGGCTGCTGCTGGGTGATGCTGTAACAGCTGCAGTGGTCCCAGAAGCTGAGTGGACCTTGATTCTCAGCTTGTTAGATACCCGACCCAGGGCTCCCAGTCTTCTCTGGTCCACTCACAACCACTCGGGCAGTCTCAAACCCCTTCACTCCTTCCCAGTCCCTCTCCTCATCCCCCTTCCTCTTCCCAGCTCTGGAGGCACTTGCCAACATTTCACACCATGACTCTGAAGAGAATCACAAGGAATTGATGACCTGGCTTGAGGTCCTCAAGCACAGTGTTCAGCATGTCCTGTTTCAATGCCAGGGTACAATAATGGAGCCAAATCCAAAGCTCAAAATAAACATGTTACAATTCACAGACCTGAGAAAGCTAAAGAAGAAGGAAGTCCAAAGCGGGAGGGGTGTGCTTTGGTTCCTCGGAAAAAGGGAACAAAATATTCTGAGGAACAACTATGGAGACAAGATGTGAAACAGAGACTGAAGGAAAGATCTCCCAGAGACTGTCCTTCCTGGGGATTCATCCTATAAAAAATTACCAAACCCCAAATCTACTACCGATGACAAGAAGTGAGTACCCAAAGGAGCCTGTTATAGGTGACTTTTGGAGAGGCCCTGCCAGAACCTTAGAGAAATAGGGGCAAATACTAGCAGCCAACCATTGGACTGAGCGTGAAGTTCACAACAGAGGAGTTGAAAGGAGGACTCGGGGAGCTGAAGGGTTTACAGACTTATGGGAAGAACAAAGATGTGGGCAAACCCAGGGCTCCAAAGCACTGTGCCATCAACCAAGGAGTATACATGGTTCTAGCCAAAAGAGTGGCAGAGGAATACCTTGTCAGGCATCAGTGGGAGGAGAGGTCCTTGGTCCTGTGAAGGCTCAATAAAGGCCCCAGTGTGGGGAAATCGAATGAGGGTCATGGGAGTGGGTTGGGTGGAGGATCATATTCTTGGAAGCAGTGTGTGGGAGGTTGGGTTGGGGTTTTTTGGGGAGAGAAGAAACAAGGAAGGGTTATAACATTTGAAATGTAAATGAAGAACATATTAAATTAAAAATAGTGTGGCCAAATGACAGTCCCTATTGGGGTAGAGTGCTTTCCTTGACAATTCATTGCCCAAGAGATTACCCCTTTAAACCACATAAGGTTGCTTTTACAACAAAAATTTATCATCCAAATATTAACAGTAATGGCAGCATTTGCCTTGATATTCTACAGTCCTAGTTGTCTCCATTACTATTTAAAAGGTACTTTTGTCCATCTGTTCCTGGTGTTTGATCCAACTCCAGATGATTCTTTGGTGCCTAAGATTGCTTGGATATACAAAACAGATGGAGAAAAGTACAACAGAATAGAGCAGGAATGGACTCAGAAGTATGTGATTTAATTAAACACATTTCTGGATATCTACCACAAATAAATCTATGGAAACTCTAAAAGAGAAAGTCCTTTTGATTGCCATCTGACTGCTTTCTAAGATCCCATGCCTCATATTCCACTGTGGATATGTTTACCTGATACAGCAGTGCTGGGTGTTATAAATACTTGGAACAACAAACTAGAAATCCTATACTTCTGCACCACTAATGCCTCCTAGCAGAGAAGTGTATGTGAAAAGACAGTTCTCTGGATGTAACCTAGGTGCGAAGCTGAAAGCTCTCCTTATTGACTTAACTTTGGATAATGGCAAGATGTGAGAGGTAGTGTGTACACAGTGTGTTCTTGAATGGGAGGAAAAAGCTCCAGTGACCTATAGGAGATTACTCTTAAATGGAATACATATAATCTCAAACAGTCATTAAAAAAAGCAAGGTGAAAATCTTTATTCTTTTTATCCTGAAGGACCTACAGCTTAGGTGAAAGTTATAAGCAAACAGAATAAACTACACGCTGTGTTTTAAGGTCTAAGGTTAACTGGTCAGCATTTAAATGGACTGGAGCAGTTAGTACATAAAGTGTGATGGGCTCTGTTCTCAACACTCTCACACCTCTCTGCCCTTTCAGCCTTCCTCCTTTTAGCCCCTTTCCATACTCCATGGGTTGTATGTGGTTTATTGGTTAATACATAGCTAAAAGCTCTTATTTTTCTTATGTTTTAAACTGCTTTAAGTCTATCGATGTAAGGGTGAACATTTACTTGATGGAAATACTAGTATATATTTGAAGACCCAGTTGTTACTCTTGGGATTGTACTTTCAAGAATGATTAATCTGTGTAATAAACAGATTATTATAGCCATTACATACAAGTTTAGGTGAATAGACATTTTTATTTAAGAAGTTGGTCTAGCTAAGATTAGTGGTGGAATTTTCTCCACCACTGAAGTGTTTACATTTATATTTGTTCCATTTCAAAATCATGAAACAATTCCAGTTTATATAGTAAAAAATATAAGAGAGTAATTTTATTTTTTGTCTTTTTATTGGATTTTTTAATTTACATTTCAAATGTTTTACACTATTCAGGTCTCCCTTTCAGGAAACCCACTATTCCATCCGCCTCTCCCTGCTTCTATGAGTGTGCTTCCCTACCCACCCACCCACCCACTCCTGCCTTCCTATCCTTGCATCCCCTACACTAGGGCATCACACACCCTTAGGTCCAAGGGCCTCTCCTCCCACTAGTATCCAAGAAGGCTATCCTCTGCCACATATGTGGCCAGAGCCATGGGTCTCTGCATGTGTACTCTTTGGTTGGTGGTCCAGTTCCCAGGAGTTCTGAGGGTTCTGGCCAGATGGCACTGTTGCTCCCTCCATGAGGCTGCAAACTTCCACAGCTCCTTCAGTCCCTTCTCCAACTCCTCCATTTGGGATCCCACAGCAAGTCCAATGGTTGGCTGCAAGCATCCTCCTCTGTAATTGTCAAGCTCTGTGAGAACCTCTCAAGAGACAGCTGTATCAGGCTCCTACTGCCTGGTTTGGGTGACTGTATATGGGATCGATCCCTAGATAGAGCATCCTCATGGTGGCCTTTGCTTTAGTCACTGTTCCACTGATTGACCCTCTATTTTTTTTTTTTTTAGACAAGAGCAATTTTGGGTTAAAATTCCAGAAATGGGTACGTGGCCATGAATAACTCCTGGGTATGGTCAGGACACATCAGATTCTCCTTCCCCATGGTGAGTAATGCCATCCCCGTGGTGTACTGGGAGGCTCTTGCTTTTCTGGAATCTTGGATGTTCTAGTTGCTACCTCCAGTTCCTCATCTCCCATTGCTACACAATTCTGTTCAATTTCCTGACCCTCTGTACATCTGTTCCTTCTCCTTCATCTCCTCCCATAGCTGATTATGCCCATCATCCCCCTCCCTCTCTCCCTCCAAAGTCCCTCACATCCTTTACTTCCCTTGATTATTTTGTTTCCCCTTCTAAATAAAACAGAAGCATCCACATTTTGGTCTTTCTTCCTCTTAGCTTCATGTGGTCTGTGAACTGTATTGTGGGTTTTCCACACTCTTTGCCTAATATTCACTTATCAGTGAGTACATATGATGTTTGTTTTTTTGGGACTGAGTTACCTTACTCAGGATGATATTTTGTATATCTATCCATTTGCCTGCAAGTTTCCTGAAGTTTAAAATAACTGAGTAGTATTCCATTGTGGAACTATACTGCATTTTCTGCATCTATTCCTCTGTTGACAGACATTTGGGTTCTTTCCATCTTCTGGCTACTATGATTAAGGCTGCTAGAAACATAATGGAACATGTGTCCTTTTTATATGTTGGAGCATCTTCTTGGTATATGCCCAGGAGTGGTATAGCTGGGTACTCAGGTAGTACTATGTCCAATTTTCTGAGGAATCGAGAAAATGATTTCCAGAGTGGTTGTACTACCAGCAATGGAGAAGAGTTCCTCTTTCTTCACATCCTTACCAGCATCTGCTTTCACGTGTGTTTTTGATCTTAGCCATTCTGACTGGTGTGAGGGGGTATCTCAGAGTTATTTTGACTTACATTTCCCTCATGACTAAGGATGTTGAACATTTCTACATGTGCTTCTCAGCCATTTTAGTTTCCTCAGCTTAGAATTCTCTGTTTGAGAGCTGTTTCCCATTCAAATAGGGCTCTTTGGTTCTTTTGAGTCTAACATATTGAGTATGTTGAGTACATAATATCATGTATTAGCCCATTATTGGATGTAAAGATTGGTAAAGATCTTTTCCCAATCTATTGGTTGCTGTTTGGCTTATTGACAGTGTCCTTTAACTTACAGAAGCCAGACATCTTGTAAGTTAAGTGGGCCAATTTATTTGTTTCAATAAAAGTTGGTTTTGATGTACTGCCTTGCTAATAAACCAATGTAAAGTAGCTAATTGAAAAATACAAACATCCTACTTATTTCTCTTAAAATTTGAAATGCATTGCATATATTATGAGATTAGCTAGTTCTAGAAGTTATTAATATTTTCTTTATGCTTCATTAATATAAGAAATAAGATTTCTTAAGAAATAAATGTTGAATATATCATTGGATTAGTGACTAAAGCCAACTTTAGTATTGTTGGAGAGTCCTTTACTTTTTAACTTTCAATTAATTTTATTTTATTATTTTTCTTTATTAGATTTTTCTTTTATTTTTTATTAGATGATTTCTTTATTTATGTTTCAAATGTCATCCCCTATAATGTTTTTCCCTCAAAAATCCCCTAACAAAATGCCTACCCCTGCTCACAAACCCACCCACTTCTGCTTCCCTGTCCTGGCATTTCCCTATATCTGGACATCAAGCCTACTCAGGACAAAGGGCCTCTACTCCTTTTGATGTCCAACCAGGCCATCATCTGCTACATATGCAACTAGATCCCTGAGTCCCTCCATGTATTCTCTTTGGTTAATGGTCTATCCCTGGGAGCTCTGGGGTACTGCTTGGTTCATATTATTGCTCCTCCTATAGGGCTGCAAAATCCTTCACCTTCTCAGATACTTTCCTTAGCTCCCCCATTGGGTATACTGTGTTCAGTTCAATGATTGGCTGAGAGTGTCACACCCCTCCCCCGCGTATTTGTCAGGCACTGGCAAAGCCTCTCAGGAGAGAACTATAACAGGATCCTGTCAGCAAGTACTAGTTGGCATCCACAATAGTGTCTGGGTTTTGTAACTGTACATGGGTTGGATCCTCAGGTTGGGGAGTCTCTGGATGGCCTTTCCTTTGGTCTCTGATCCACACTTTGTCTCTCTATCTTCTCCTGTGGGTATTTTGTTCCCCATTCCAAAAAGGACAAAAATATCGATACTTTGGTCTTCCTTCTTCTTGGGCTTCATGCTGTCAGTGGCTTGTATCATGGGTATCCGGGGCTTCTGGGCTAATACCCACTTATCACAGAGTGCATACTATGTGTGTTCTTTCGTGATTGGGTTACTTCACTCTGGATGATTTTTTCTAGTTTCATCCATTTGCCTAAGAATTTCATGGCTTAATTGTTTTTAAAAGCTGAGAAGAATTTCTTTGTGTAAAGATACCACATTTTCTGTATCCATTCCTCTGTTGAGTGACATCTGGCTTCCTTTAAGCTTCTGACTATTATAAATAAGACTGCTATGAAAATAGTGGAGTATGTTTCTGCGTTAAATGTTGGAAATTCCTCTGGGTATATGGACAGGAGTGGTATAGAAGGGTCCTAAGGCAGTACTATGTCCAGTTTCTGTGGAACCTCCAAAATGATTTCCAGAAAGGTTGTACCAGCTTGCAATCCTACCAGCAGTGGAGGAGTGTTTCTCTTTATCCACATCCTCACCTGCATTTGCTGTCACCTGAGATTTTGATCTTAGCCATTCTTACTGGTATGAGGTGGAATTTCAGGATTGTGTTGATTTGTATTTCCCTCATGACTAAGGATGTAGAACATTTCTTTAGGTGCTTCTCAGACATTCAGTATTCTTCAGTTGAAATTTTTTGTTTAGCATTGTAGCCCATTTTTAATAGTTTTATTTGGCTTTCTGGTGTCTAACTTTTGGAGTTATTTGTATATATTGTTTATTAGCCCACTGTATGATATAGAGTTGGTAAAGATCTTCTCCTAAATTGTTGTTTGTCATTTTGGTCTATTAACAATGTCCTTTGCCTTACATAAGCTTTGTAATTTTATGAGGTCTCACTTTTCAATTCTTTATCTTAGAGCATAAGCTATTGTTCTCTTCAGAAAAATTTCCTCTGTGCCATGTGCTCATGGCTTATCCCCAATTTCTTTTCTATTAATTTTAGTGTATCTGGTTTTATGTGGAGGTCCTTGATCCACTTGGTCTTATGCTTTGTGCAAAGAGATAAGAATGGATCAATCCACATTCTCCTGCATGCTGACCTCCAGTTGAACCAGGACCATTTGTTGAAAAGGCCATCTTTTTTCCACTGGATGATTTTAGCTCCTTCCTCAAAGATAAAGTGACCATAGATGTATGGGTTAATTTCTAGGTTTTCAATTCCATCAATGTACCTGCCTATCACTGAACCAATATCTTGCAGTTTTTATTATGATTGTTCTGTTGTATAGCTTGAGGTCAGTGATGGTGATTTGGCCAGAAGACATTTTATTCTTGAGAATATTTTTCACTAACCTGGGTTTTTTTCTTTTTCCAGGTGAATGGAAATTGGTCTTTCTAGCTCTATGAAAAATCGAGTTGCAATTTTAATGGGGATTACATTGAGTAGTGTAGATTGCTTTAAGATGGCCATTTTTACTATATTGTTCCTGCCAATCCATGAGCATGAGAGATCTTTCCATCTTTGGAGGTCTTCTTTAATTTCTTTCTTCAGAGACTGCAAGTTCTTGTCACAGATCTTTCACTTGGTCAGTTAGAGTTATAGCAAGTTATTTTTATATGATTTGTTAATATTTTGAAGGGTATTATTTCCCTAATTTCTTTCTGAAACTGTTTATCCTTTGACTAGAGGAAGATCAATGACTTGTTTGAGTAAATATCCAGTCACCTTTTTGCTGAAGTTGTTCATCAGCTTCAGGAGTTCTCTGGTGAAATTTTTGGGTTCCCTTAAGTATACTATCATATCATCTGCAAACAGTGATATTTTGATTTCTTCTTTTCCAAGTTGGATGCCTTTGGCCTCCTTTTGTTGTCCAATTGCTCTGGCTAATACTTCAAGTACTCTATTAAATATCTTTGGAGAGAGTGGGCAACATTGTCTAATCCCTGATTTTACTGGGATTTCTTCAATTTTCTCTCCATTTAGTTTGATGCTGGCTACTGGTTTACTTTATATTGCTTTTACTATATTTATGTATGGGCCATGAATTCCTGATAGTTCCAAGATTTTTGTCATGAAGGGGTTTTGGATTTGTCAAATGCTTTTTCATCATCTACTGAAATAATCTTTTTTCCCCTTGAGTTTGTTTAAAAAGTTGATTGTGTTGATGGATTTCAGTAAATTGCACTATCCCTGCATCCCTGGTATGGCCTACTTGATCGTGATGGATGATTGTTTTGATGTGTTCTTGGGTTTGGTTTGTAAGAGTTTTCTTGAGTTTTTTTCCCATCAATAATTATAAGGGAATTTCATTTGAATTTCTTTTTCTTTTTTGGGTTTTTCTGTAGTTTTGTAATGATAGCAATTGTGCCTTCTTAGAATGATTTGAGTAGTGTTCTTCCTGTTTCTATTTTGTGGAATAGCTTGTGAAATATGAGCCATTAATAGTCCTCAAACCAAGAAATGTCCAGGAACAGATACAGTTTATAATGACAATCCAAATAAATATCAGCGTGGAGTCAGTTAGTGTTAACTAAAACAAGGACATCTAGTATCAATAGTACTAGTACCTCCTCTCCCAACCAGGCAGCCTAGATAGGGGAAGGGGATCCATTGTCAAGCAACAGTGACAGGTACAGCCCTTGCTCTAATTCTTACGATCCTACATGACCACCAAAATGTACAACTGCCACAAATATGTTGGAGGCTTAAGTCCAACCCTCACATGTTCTTTAGTTGGTGGTTCAATCTCTCTGAGCTCCCATGGGCACAGGTTAGTTGTCTCTGTAGGACTTCTGTTGTTGACCCCTCTATAAAGTTAAATTATATTGTTGTCCTTGGAATACAAGATACGATGGTCACAGGAGTGATGATGCTTTCCATGGTCCATTGGTAGGAAACTACAATGAAATGGAAGGATCATGGCTAAGCGTATACATCAAGTGAATGAAGTCAAAAGTTTAGAACTAGTTTTTTGTTTGTTTGTTTTTAGAAGTAACAAATTTTACAAGTTTGCCTTCATCAGAGTCTTCATACAGAGAGACATACATTCTATGATTTAATGAAAGTGTGAATTTCAGCAAGATTTTGTGTTGGAACCAACAGTTGATATCAGGTGTTCAGCTTTGTCACTTGCTATCATATTACTTTGAGAGAATGACTCTACTTGGGCCTGGAAATATGATAGAAGCAAACAAGTACAATGACCCTCTTGTCTGTGCTCCCTCACTGTCAATGACCATCAGACATGCCTGGATATTCACACTGTTACTAGCAGTTAAAAGGCAGATCTATAATCAGGCCCAGCAAGCACTTTTCCACCCTGACTCATTTTCAAGAATTTTATAGTATTGTTTTGTTAGTTCCTCTTTGTTTTGTGTAAAGGAAATATAAAGAACTATAGCAATGTTATAAAACATTTACTAACATGAAGTCACTATTTTCTATGCTAAAGTATCCAAGAGGGACAGACTTCATGGCCATTCTCACTGCTCTTTTCCAGGAATCCAAAACTCACAGTGAGCCACACATTTTCATGAAGACACTGAAAGAAAATGCCTGCCGCAGCCACCATCAACTGCATGGTCATTTTTTGGCTTTATCCTACTTGGAGAGGAATGGTGAACCTCTTCTCAATTTCTACTGTCTGTCCTGGCCATTTCTGTTGCAGAGTGACTCAGCACAACCTTTCTTGAGTTATTTCCTGGTTATTTCTATGCGGGAGTGACACAGTGCAACCTACCTGACCTGATCAATCCTTTGCCTGCCAGGCAACTGATGACATACAATAATCTCTTAGGCCCTGACAGATCACCCCATACCTCTCATCATCTGTTCCCTTAAATTGAGAGACTGGTGCAATAAAACAAGTTTCTGCTTCAACAAGATTCCAGTTTCAGTGTGGTTCTTCTCAAGTTGCTGACACCAACCAGCCGGCTCAGCCCCTGAGAAACCCAGCAGGTCTGGGCTTCTCTCCTCACAGCTACCTGACAGCAATGAACTGACAGACTAGTGCCCCATGTGAGGAACTTCTCCCTCCTCTTGACAGAAGAATGTTAATTGGATGTTCAGTCTGCTGTTGAGTGTGCCCCCATAAATTATGGGGCAGTTCTCATCTAAGACTAATCCCACCCTAGAATCCTTGAGAGTCCTGCTCAAGAGCAGAGGCTTGGCTCTTACATTAAAACCAAGCCTTTCAGGCCTCAAGATGGTTGTTTGAGTTTACCCCTTGTCTGTCTTTGACTGGGACACTCGAGACTGTGTAGAGAAGGTAATCACCAAGGTACAACATGAGAGAGGTAAAATTTCTCATCTCGAAGGAACACTCCCTACTAACAAAGATCATTAAAAGCTGATCCTGTCCCAGCCTCCCTAGGAAAAGACAGAACTCCTTGTCCAAAAGGAGACAAATGACAAAGAGCAGCTGATAATTAATCGAAAAGACAGCCCTTCCTCATCCCAAGAGGCCAAACCTCTATATCACTTTAGGCCCCTTTGGCAGTGCCCCTTGGCTCTCTATCAAACTTCACTTTCAAAGCCATCCAGTTAGAACCACTTGAATAACTCCTTCCATGTTCCCCCCTTGACTCTACCCTCTGCCCCATTGCCCTATGTAGGGGAAAGTCCCATCAGACAAAGTCACCAATCTCTTTCTGGTCAATGTTAACCCTGATTGCAACTAGCCAGTGACCTGGTATCCTTGAGATCCACAAGACCTAAAGGAGCCTATTATGCAGTTGCTAATGGAGGCTCCAACTCCGGCTGGGCCAAGAGCATCCTTGAGGTCATCACCCACCAAGTATGTGCTTGGAAATATGGGTTTGGAAGAAACTTGCCAAGGCCACACTCTCTGGGTCTGATTTTAAGTGGATGGCCTATTTTCAAGAGGAGTGTTGGGCTCAGGGAGAATGAATTCAGAGTGCACAGCTTGCTATCCCCATCTGTCTTGGCATTCATTCAGGCACAGCTGATCAGTTCTCTACAGGCCTTAGACAGGCCGCCACCCCCTACCCCCAACCACACACCCAGCTCCCTTATCAAGACCCAGGGCAGGGCAGGGCAATAGGACTAGGCCTTGTAGCTTGTAAATAGTTGGATGATGGGCCTACTGAGTCCTCCATAGCTTGAATTCATCAAAACGACCTCCCCTCCTTTATAGACAGGGTCTAAAGAAAAATATCCCTGCCAGAAAGCTCAGAGATAGATACATTAAGTCATCAATTTGGTATGGTATGAATGCCAATCACAAGATAGTCTTGTGTGTGGGTACATCATGAAACCATGGGCCAGTGGATCATTTTGGGCAAGATGTGGGCTACTCAGCCTACCAAAGTCCTGGAATTCCTGGATTTTTTGGGTCAGGAGCTTTTTGTATTTAGCAATTTCTTTGACTGTTGTATCAATGTTTTCTATGGTATCTTCTGCACCTGAGATTCTCTCTTCTCTCTGTTATATTCTGTTGTTGATGCTTGGATCCATAACTCCAGACTTCTTTCCTAGATTTTTTTATGTCCCAATTTGTTTCCCTTTGTGATTTTATTATTGCTTGTAACTCCATTTTTAGATCTAGGACGGTTTTGTTCAATTCCTTCACCTCTTTTGTGTGTTTTCCTTAAGTTCTTTAGGGCTTCTCCCTGTTTATTTGTGTTCTCCTATATTTCTTTAAGGGAGTTATTTATGTCCTTCTTAGAGCCGTCCATCAGCATCATGAGCTGTGATTTTAAGTCCAAATCTTCCTTTTCTGGTGTGTTGGGGTATCCAGGACTTGCTGTTGTGAGAGAACTTGGGTCAGATGGTACCATACTGCCTTGATCTCTGCTAGCAACATTTCTATGTTTGCCTTTTGACATTTCTGGTGTTAGTTGGTCCTGAATCACTGGCTGGTACTTGTCCCTCCTGTGTGCCTGCAAGACTATCTCAGCACCCCTGTGTGACTGCCTTTCCCCTAGCACAGATTCCTATGGTTCTGCCCAGCTCCTGGTAGCAGGTGGGGCCCTTACAGATGGATTCCCAGGTGATCTTACACTTGTGTTATCTCTGTGTTCCTGGCTATAACAACCTGCTCAGTTGCATGATTGAAGATGGTGGCCTCACCTCTAATCCCAGGACTCCCTGAAGAGCAGATATCCCCTAGCAGACTAGGTACACAGATAGCTGTGCTGCAGCTGCCCAGCTCCTGGGTGCAGGTGGAGCCCTGGCAAACCCAGTACCAAGAGATCTTACACTCATGTTATCTCTGTGTATCTTTCTGCACCTGGCTGCTCAGTAACAGGAGCAAAGATCTTGGTGTCCTCAACTCTAAATGAGACTCCATACAGGGTAGATGTGTGCACAGATGGTTGTGGTTCTGCCCAGCTCCTGTGTGCAGACACCACAGTTTTATTACATGGAATATAGTCTCTTTCTTTAAATTACAATGAGAAACAATGGAGTCATTTCTGCAAACTATAGTACAAAAAGAAAAGAAAAGAAGAGAAGAGAAGAGAAGAGAAGAGAAGAGAAGAGAAGAGAAGAGAAGAGAAGAGAAAAAGAAAGAGGAAAGGGACAGGACATACCAGTAAAGGAGAGCACACATAGCAATCAGAAAAGGAATTTAGAGGAGATAGGTAGGCTTAGTCATGGAGATCTATCACACCAAACAGTAAGCAGAGAAAGGAGGCACAATGGGATAGAGAATGCAAAGTTAGACATATAAAATCAATGATGTATATTTGTGTGTGTGTGTGTGTGTGTGTGTGTGTGTGTGTGTGTGTTTTGTGTACAGGCATACATAGTCCTGTGAGCAGGTGCTGTCTGCCAAATGTGGACTTGCCCAGGACAGTAGTTGATGTCAAATTTCTTCTTCAATCATTTTGCCACCTTAATGTGTTTTTATACTTTGTAGTTTTCATTATATTTTAGCATTCTGTTCATTTATTATATCTACGTGGAGGTCTGTGTTCTTGTGTGTGTGTGTGTGTGTGTGTGTGTGTGTGTGTGCGCAAATGCTATGCAGTACATGTGAAGTCAGTGTCCAATTTGAATGAGTTGTTACTTTTTACTTCAACTGTCCTTTTAAAAGCTTATCTTTCATCTTGATAGTGTTGACAGCCATCTACCTTACTTGTTATGAATTTGTTTTTTGGGAGTTGGGGAGTGGATTCTGGAGCTAACCTAATCTACTGTACTGGCAGAACAGCAAGCTCCAGAGATTCTGCTTATGTACCTCCTGAACCCTGTGTCTGGTCACATAGGGAAACACCATACTTTTCCACCTGAATTAAAACTAAGATTAAGTTTCCATAATGAAACACTTTAAAAACAATTTAATCTCTCAGGTCTCCATTTAGTTGTATTTATAGTAAAACATTAAATGTATATAAATAGCAGGCTGAATTCTATATGTCTTCTAGGAGGAGACATCCGAAGCTGCAAATAAGAAGGCAAAACCCTGGGATATTTGATTAATTGGTTCTTATGATACTCCTTGGATCTTCTTGGTCATCAGCTTCTCCTCTTTGCTTATACCCTAATCCAGCAAGTGTAGCTGAGCTCCTGTTGATCTACTTGTCAATCCTTAGAATCTTCTCAATGCAGTCCAAATGAAACCTATTTACTACCAATATTAGTTATTTTTCTTATTGCTGCAACAAAATATATGACAAAAGAAATTCAAGGAATAAAGGATTTATTTTGGATAAGACTTTGAAAACATCATCTACCCTACCCAGGAGGAAAGGAATGATGATAGCAGTTGTAGGAGACACATCTTCACATTGCATCACAAGCAAAGAAGCTATGCTATGTTCTGTTCACTTTCTCTTTTTATTCAGTGCTTTATTTTAGCCCATTGAATGATCCTGCCAACATTCAGAACATTCTTCCAACCTTAGTTAGTCTATTATTAATGTCCTTCCTGAGACTTGTTTTCTAGCTGATTCTAGATTATGTCAAATTGACAATTAATATTGACAAACAAATAATCATCTTTCATTATTTGTCCATCACAAGTTTTGCTAACCTAATTTAAAAAATGAATTACATACTTAAAGAAATCAGAGGAGTTCTCATTCTATAACACTGAGCACGAAAGATAAGCTGTGTCTGGAATAAGAATGGATTTGTATCACATATACTTTTGATTTTCTTTATGAATTCATAGAAGAAGATATTCTTAAAGGAGAAATTTCACCACTGACCAAAGATTGATGTGTAACAACCTGTGGTTTAGGACTTTACTTTGCTCTACAACACAGAATATGAACTTCATTGTAATCATTTCATTTATTTATTGTGTATGTTGGGGAGGCATGCACACAGGTGGATCTATCAGAATGGGGATGTCTAAGGACAGTTTGCAACATTCATTTATCTCCCCACACCAAGTTGGGGTTAGATCTCAGGCTCAGTTCATCAATGTTTGGAGGTAACTGCCTTTACAAACTGAGCTATCTAGATCCATTTTTTTCTACTGTAGGGTAAGTAAATGGAATGACAAATATTGAATTACATAATTTAAACATACATATAAATATCATCATATATCTCTCAACTTAATTATAATTAACAAATAATAAAATTTAAAATTACAAGAAAACATAGATTGTTGTTCACGGCTATCCAATAGTAAAACCCTTTCATGTTCTTTTTTAATTGTGGATTAAATCATGAATCATGGTCCATAAATATTATAAGCTTTTACTTCTCAAAACATATTTATGAAGTCCTGGAATTTGGATCATATCTTTTGTTCTTATTTTCCAAGAACATTATTTTACCTTATTGTGGGTGTTAAATCTCCAATAATTTAAACATTATGTGCCAAGTAATTGCTTCATAATACCATGACAAGTTTAATTTTTTTATATTTCACACATTTTATTTTCAACTTGTCAATTTTATTGTGCTATTAGCTGTGGCACTCTTTTTTAACATTTATTTTTAAAGTCTCACAGTTTCAGGTGATGGAGAGTCATACATCCATCATATGTCTCAGTGGAAAAGAATATCCCAGATATATACATACTTTTGATCTGCTGGGGGAAATTTCAACATAAATCCTCCTTGCTAACATTCTCCTTATTAATGAAAAAAAATATGCTAGAAAGTTGGACCTTTCTTGCTCATGATATATTTGGAAATATTCTCTAGTGGTCAAAGTCTGTACTAGCTTTGGTACTGATCCCGGTTTTTACTAACTTCACAGAAGGCATTTTATTGAAGAAAAATGGCACCTATATGTATCTGTGAATAGGAAGGAACAATAAAATAATGGGAGTGGGAATCTAGCAATCTAATCAATTAAGTTCTGTACTAATTAAAACTTCAGACATATCTGTCAAATCATCTCACACAAAATTATGTGTGTGTGTGTGTGTGTGTGTGTGTGTGTGTGTGTGTATGTGTGCACTTTTGTGTATACTGGCAGGAAGAGGCTACAGGGCAAACTAATATACTGTTTCTGATGTACTATATACTTCATTGATACAGGTTCACACCCTCTATATAGAGCTAACTAACTATCCTAGGCTTACTCCTGAGACATATATGCTTAAATTTCCCTAGCTTTTGGTATGAAAGAATATACCGCCACACCTGGCCTTCAATTGTGTACTTATATTTTTTAATGCATGTGTGTATGATGTAATGCTAACTGAGGTTAGAAGAGGATGTCCAATTCCAGTAGAACTATTGTAGGTAGTTGTCAGTCACCTGACCTGAGTATTAAGAATGAAAATCAGTCCTGCAAGAAGAGAAGTAAGAATTCTTAACTGTTGAAGCATCACTCTATCAACAGATTTATTTTTTAAAATATATTTTGTAGCATCAAACTCAGGTCCTCATTCTTGACTTATAAGCACTTTACCAACTATGGCATTACTATTGCCCTATAAAGAGCTTTAACTATGAAAATAAGATACAAAGAGAAAAGAGTCAGGCTTGAGATAGTCCCCCTCAGTTAGATTTTTCTCCAAACCCATTTATATTTAAACATAGTAGAGATTGTGTTGCTTATATTTGTTCATAAACTTCAATTTTCTGGTGATAGTACTCATTAAAAAACATTTTTATTAAAACGTCCACCAAATTTATAGCTTTTCTAAATAACTTAAATTTTTAAATACAACTTATATTTATTTATTTTTACAAGTGTGGATACATAAGAACCATAACATGTTTCTGACTGTCAGATAACTTGTGTTAGTTAGTTCTATTTCTCCCTGTAGGCCATGGTGAAAAACTCTGGAATTCATGATGTTCCAAAGCTTGACAGCAAAGGGTATTTTCTCTCCTGCCTTACAAATACATTTTAAAGAATGGTTGCTTTTGTTCTGTATTTTGGGCCAGGATTTAACATGCTCTTGTTTTTTGTTGCGGTGGTGGTTTTGTTTGTTTTGTTTTAATAACTTTGCATGTACATGTGTATCTGTGCCTACATGAGTTTACATGTATCACACATTTCCTGACACAAAAAGGTGCAAAAGATTTTTGAATCTGAAACATGCAGCCAGATATGGAAGCTGGAAATTAAATCCCAGTTCTCTGTAATAGCAACAAGGGATCTTAACTGTTGAACCATCAAAAACCTTATAAGTACATTTGTTATACTAAACTGTTTTCAAATGTACATTGGTGTTTATGTGTGTATATTTTATGTATATGAACATTTCAATGAAATTTGAAATAGATAGTTTTTAGGTAAGTGCTTCAGAAATAAGGAAATGGTTAGTTTTCAGGTAAGTGCTTCAGAAATAAAAATAAGGATGATAAAGTAATCATTGTGTTAAAAATCTATGAGAAGCAATAAGAGTTACTTAGCTTAGGTCTTTCAGGTGTGGAATGCTTTTATCCAACCAAGCAATTTTGATTTCAATATATACTCATTATTTCTGTTGGCTAGAAAGATTCTATTACATTCATTTCTGTACATAAGATTTCCTTGTTTATGCAAATTACTGTCTGACTTTTAAACCAGAAAATAGCATTTCTGAAAATAATTCTTAAAAATAAAATTCTGGCTTTTGGAAAAGAAAAGTTACATAACTAGGCAATGTGGGCTAGGTTACACTTCAATATGAATATACAATACAGGAAGATAATAAATTCTTTCTTGCCCCCAAAATGTTGAACTTTATTTAAGTGTCACTTGGAAATTCCCACTGTGTCTCCCAACACTGAACACAGAAGAGACAGGGGTTGTCATTAAAATGGATTCTGTGTAATAAGTTTAAGAAGAAATTTGCTTATTCCTTGTCATAAATATTAGGGGTATTTTTACCATTCCTTAGATCATTTCATTTTGAAATAAAAGACATAAAATATTTATATTTATAATAAGTGTTAATACCATTGGAGCTGGATGGATATCAATCTTCTATTTATTTTGTCCCTTTACCTATCAACAAACCCAGTGATATAACTTGCCATATTCTGCAGTTTTTCTTACTTCAACAGTCCAGCCCTCAGGGCCATATTCTTATGGTCTATTTACCCCATTGAATCTTATGCTCATTTTTCTTCTCTCCACTAATCCTGTTCTGCCCAGCTACAGGCTATAGGTATCATTACTCAAAGAACAATTTTAAATAGGAGCAAGGATATGTGTGTGTGTGTGTGTGTGTGTGTGTGTGTGTGTGTATTTCATCATTTGGTGTGTCTCTTTTTCTGTGTGTTCAATGAGACATTGGCATCCAGTATTTAGCAATATAATAGACTGCAACAGAAGAAAATTTGAATAATTCCACATATGGAATTCACCAATATTATAATATTATCATTATTCATGCTAATTCTACATCTCTTAGTTGTGTCTACATGAGAACCCAGTGATTATGACTGTATCTAGTTTCTGAGGAGGAAGTGGGAGTAGAAATGTTCATTGAGTGTGCCATTCAGAATAATACACCATGGCTATAGGGTATTTACCATAAAGTTTGGCAATTTTATTGATTTTATGTTCTCTCATGGTAGAAGAGAATCTTTGCACAAATTGCACTCTGACTTGTAAATGAGGTCCAAGGTGAATGTGCACACATCCACACAGAGCGCATGTGCAGAGATGATCACGCAGACATGATCACATATTTGCACATTCACACACACATGCACACACATGCACAAATACACAAACACACAATAAACACAAGGTTAAAAATAAAACTGACATAAAATATAAGAAAACCAGAATATAAGTCCAAAATATAAGCTAAGTGGAATTCAGTGCCATCTTAAAAACTTAGGAGTCTGTACTTTTCCCTCTACTTCTACACTTTATACTTGTACATACCTATGTTTTGTTTGTTCATTTGTTTATTTGATTGATTTTTTTGGTTTTTGTTTTGTTTTGTTGAAATCAATTCAGCCATTTTTAAAAAAAAATCAAATTCAACATGTTGGCTGAGAATTTGCTCTTACCTATCTGTGATTTAAGGATCATATCAGTAAATGATATGAGACATTGACTTCAGTTTCCCAAACAAACTTATCTTCAGACATTAAGCAAGACCCAGTATGTGAACCTCTTACTTGAATAATCCATTTCTAGTCTAATAGTATTTTAGAGTCCTAGGATAGGGCTCTGGCTTCCTAGGAGCTTCTGTTTTTTCATGCTGCCTTACAAATGGCACTCTAACATACTCCTTTGACAGAGGCTTCCCTTCAGAACCTGGAGGTTACTATAAAATAGCCTAAGAACAAATAAGTCCTAAAGATCCTCTACCTCTGTCCTTCCCAGCAATACTGATAGAGTGTCACAAAAATTTTGTCATAGTTATTTAATTTCAAATAGGGGTTCTTCCCCATTTTTGAACTTTCAGTCCCCCCAAAAAAGTCTTACAACTTTTATTTTATCACCGACCTAATAAACACTAGAGCTTTGCAGATATCTACTTTCTAAGACATCAAAATATATTCCCAATTAATAAACTAATTTAAAACTTGCTATGTTACATCACAGCTAATTTTAGTTCCATTTGGCTAATCCTCCTGACTATTTATGCATAACTAACCCTATGGTGGCTTCCTCCTCTCTCTTCCTTCTGCCCCACTTATGTTCTTCTCAGACTCCAAGCCCAGAAATCAAAACACTCCACCCATCTCTCTTCTACCCATCTTTTGGCCATAGACATCATTATTTTCCAATCAGTGAAAACTTGGAGGCTAAGTTTATATATTATTGCTTGGGCATGTCACTTGTGTACCTGTTGACTCTCTTGCCTTTGGGGTCAACCAGACCTTAGCGGTCAGTATTTAGCATTACCATTCAAGCAAAACATCAAACTTCCATACACAGGCCCACTGAACTTTGTACTTAGATGTCTGCTCCTTTTCTTCAAGTGGATTATTAGGATACAAACTCAGTTACTAGTGCTTGAAAGAAAACAGTTCTACTGAGTTATCTCCATTACCATGGATCTAGTAATTCTCCTTTTGTGTTAAAAATATAGATGAAATTAATTCCCAAAAATCTGTATAATATATGTTTAATTTAAACAAGTTACTGAACATTATTAGCAAACTAAATTACAGTAATCTCATTCATACAACATGAAAAGTTTTGATGCAGAAGCTAATGACTTCATCACCTTCATTATATGGTATCCAGTAGCCAGCATGAACCACAAATGAAAGCTAACTGAATGCCATATTTTTGTTCACCAAAAGAAACTCAAACTCCTGAAGCCTCCATTTATTAAGTTATTTTGTTATCCATGTATCATGAGAACTACACTCAAATGTACTTTTGTTATTTTCTTAGTATTGCATGTAATGTAATAATTTTTGAAATCTGTCATTGTAGAGACATATACATTCATACACATGAATGTATGTGTCTGTATATCAAGGCACAAGTATGGAAGTCAGATGATTTCCTCAGGCGTCTGTCTGAATTTGCTTGAGGATGGCTGTCTTAATTGTTTAATGTTCAGTGTCTGGTCTATTTTCTGTCTTTATCCCCAAATCTAGCATTAATGGGCATAAATAAAGGTGAACCCTAACTTGTAGTTTTTAAGTTCTAAGATCTTCATGTTTTCTTGCACCATCACAACTGGATTGCATGGTACCTGGAGTTAAATCTAGGGTCTTACAGATGCTAGACAAGCACAGTTTGTGAAACTGAGGAGAGGAGGAAGAATCAGAGACAAGACAAGACACACCACACATCATGATGAAAATATGAGTCAAACTAGGAAAGTTATATCAAAGGATGTTATTGAAAGTGCATTAAGAACTGCTAAGCTTCATATCTAAACAAAATAATTGCAACATATAGCAAACCTACAGCAAGCATAGAATAAAAGAGACAAACTTTAGCAGTTACAATAAAATCACAGACAATGCAATGTTGTCTATTCTCTCCATATCTGCCCAATATAGCACTTGAAATTTTATCTAGAAAAATAAGACAATGAGAGAAGATCAAGGGAATATTAATTGTTAAAGAAGTCAAAATATTCTTATTTGCTGATGATATAATAGTATACATATATGACTCCAAAAAAATCTCCCAGGGAACTCACACCCATGCTAAACATCTTCAGAATAGTGGCATAATTCACAATTGACTCAAAAAATTAGTAACTCTACCATACATAAATAATAAAGGGGCTGAGAAAAAAGGAGGGAAACAATACCACTAATAGTAGCTATGAATAATATAAAATGTGTTGGTGTAACACTAATCAAGCACATGAAAGACCTATATGACAAGAACTTCAAGTTTGTAAAGAAAGAATAGAAGAAAATATATAAACATGGCACGGTCTCCCATGCTCATGGATCAGTATGATTAACATATTAAAAATGGCCGGCCGGGCATGGTGGCGCACGCCTGTAATCCCAACACTTGGGAGGCAGAGGCAGGCGGATTTCTGAGTTCGAGGCCAGCCTGGTCTACAGAGTGAGTTCCAGGACAGCCAGGGCTATACAGAGAAACCCTGTCTCGGGGAAAAAAAATGGCCGTTGTACTAAACATAATCTACAATTTCAATGCAATTCCCATTGAAATCCAACACAATTTTTACAGGCCTTGAAAAGATAATATTCAACTTCATATGGACAAACAAAAGACACAAGAAAGCTAGAAAATTCTGTACAGTGAATGCACTACTGAAGGTATCACCTTCCCTGATTTTAACTTGTACCACAGAGCAATTGTAATAAAAACTATATGGTATTGGCATATACAACATATTGGTTGATGTAATCAAATTTAAGAACTAGAAGTAAATCTATACACCTATGTAAATTTGATTTTTGACAAAAGAAGCCAAAACTATAGAATGGAAAGCATCTCAAACAAATTGTGCTGGTATAACTTGTTTTCTGCATTTAGAAGAATGTAAATGTATCCATAATCTACCACCACACACAATACTCAAGCCAAAGTATATCAAAGACCTCAACTTAAACCTGGATACACTAAAACTGATAGAAGAGAAAGTGGTAAATAGCCTTGAATTCATTGACTCTGGAGACATCTAATTAATAGGCAAAGTGATAAATCAGAAAAAGGTAGACAGAATGAGTCTGAGATAGGATGTGTTCAACTCTCACAGACTGTGAATAAAAGGGCATTGAGAAAGCAATGCAGAGAAAAAAAGAGGAGGTAGTTTTACTGGGATGGTTTTAAAGAGACAGGTTGCTGGTGAAGGCATAATGAACCGAGGATGAGAAGGACACAGAAGTTTAGAACTGATTTTCAGAGTTAGTTTGAGACCTAGAAGAGAAATTTAGCCAGATGTGAATGAAGGACATTCAATTTGATGCAGGCAGCTTGCAGAAGAGTTTTGGCCTGATTGTCTGAGTTGAAACACCATACAGAGTTGAACAAGAGATAAAAGTGGTGAGTTTATTCAGAAATTATCTGCCAAAATAGCAAGAACATTTGGTCAATAGGAGATATTTTTCCATACAGAATCTGCTGTAATTGGAGAAGAAAACCATCCAACATTTCAGAAAGCAACGGACATCTGAGAAAATAATTCTCACAGGACATGATATATCTGACAAAAAAGTGGCAAAGGAGAGATTTATCTTAAATAATCTTCAGAGGAAGCATCAATTCTTTGATTTTAGCTGGACAGCAAGAGATATTCAGGAGAATCTGTGGCCATAGGACACTGGAGCCCAAAGCATGGAATTACAGGAGGCTCACAAAACTGATAAAGTTGCAATCTGAATAAGAAAAGCTTGCACATGAATGGAACAACTCAAAGAACAAAGAATAGAAAGACAATAAATGCAGATGACACAGAAAGCGGATCCCCCTGCATGAAGACATCTCATCAATCTGCATGAAAAAGGAAAGACCATTCTTCAGGCCTGCAGTTTGAAAATCCTTGATGTTAAATGGATATTTGATGGAGAAGAGAAGCTCAGTACTACAGTTACAAAGGACCATCGCATCAATTAATCTTCATAAGAACACTCAGAATATTAAAATTTTGGAAATGATATTTTTTTGTGCTGTAATTATTAAATTGCATGTGAGTTTCATCTAAACTGAAAGGGAAGAAAGCAGAAGATTTTTAATTCATCAGCATGGCTGTTTTTGCAAAAGATATAGTAGAAAGAAATTCTACGTCTATGTGATCCAAATGGACTGACACCCATTTAATCCCTATGTGTGGAATACAAAATACCCTTAGAATACACAATTAATCAAAAAAAAAATAAAGATAAAGTTCCTTTGTCGAAGGCATAACTATGTTTGAATATGACATCTAATTGAGCAGCAAACAATGTGGCAAACCAGAGAATAACTTGATAATATACATCTGAGGTAAGATACATCCAGCTTTTATGAGAATAGCACAGGAATGAGTGGTTACTAAAGAGAATAGCATAAAAATAAAAGGTGACTTAAGAAAATCCATTAATGTAATCTACTATATAAATGAACTCCTTAGGTGCAGAAAAAGCATTTGACAAAATAAACACCAATTCATATTAAAATGTATTGGAAAGATCAGAAATTCCTAACATAATAAAAATAATTTATGTCAAACCAATGGCCTATACCAAATTAAATGGTGACATACTTGAAGTAATCCTTCTAAAATTGGTGACACTACATCGATGCCCAATCTCGCCATATCTATGCAATTAGAATGACAAAAATATCTTTGAGTAACTCTAACCAAACAAGTGAAAAATCTGTATGACAAAATTCAAGTTTCTCAAGAAAAATAAAAAATGATATCACAAAATGGAGATATCTCCCATGCTTATTGTTTAGTCAAATAAACATAGTAATAATGGCCATCCTACTAACAGCAATCTACAGATTCAGTCCCCATCAAAATTCCAAAACTGCTTCAGAGATGTGGAAAGAGCAATTCTCAAAATCTTTTGGAAAAGCAAAAAACACAGAAGAGTGAAAACAATTCTTAACAATAAAAGGACATTGGGAGCAATCACCATCTATAACCTCAAGCTTCACTAGACATCAGTGATTAAAAACTGCAGGGTATTGGTACAGAGACAGACATGTTGATCAATGGAATAAATCTGAAGACCCAGAAATAAAACCACACACTTATTGGCACTTGATCTTTGACCAGGAAGACAAAAATATGCAATGGCAAAAAGAAAGTATCACCAATAAATTCTGGTGGTCTAACTGGCTGTCGGCATATAGAAAAATGAAAATCGACCCATATTTGCATGTTGCACAAAGCTCAAATCCATGTGGATGAAGACCTCAAAATAAAACCAGATACATTGGTTTTACCATACATCTAATAGAGAAGAAAGAAGGGAAGAGCCTTGAATTCATTGGCACAGGGGGAAATTTCCTAAATAGAAATAATAATTCACACATTGTTCTTCCTTATTCTTGAACTTAATGTGGTCTGTAGATTGCTTCTTGGGTATTCTGAGCTTCTGGGTAATATCCACTTCTCAGTGACTGCATACCATGTGTGTCCTTTTGTGATTGGGTTACCTCACTCAGGATCATATTTTCTAATTCCATCCATTTTCCTAAGAGTTTCACAAATTCATTGATTTTAATAACTGAGCAGTACCCCCATTGTGTAAATGTACCACATTTCCTGTATCCATTCTTCTACTGCAGGACATCTGGTTTTTTCCCAGCTTCTGGCTATTATAAATAATGCTGCTATGAACATAGTAGAGGATGTGTCCTTATTAGATGTTGGAGCATCTATTAGGTATATGGCCAGGAGATTTTTATCTCCATCCCCCGGTAGTACTATGTCCAATTTTATGGGAACCACCAAAGTGATTTCCAGAATGGTTGTACTAGCTTGCAATCCCACCAGCAATGGAAGAGGTTCCACTTTCTCCACACCCTTGCCAGCATCTTCTGTTACATGTGTTTTTGATCTTAGCCATTTTGACTGGTGTGAGTTGGAATCTCAGGTTTTCTTTGATTTGCATTTTTCTGATCAGTAACGATTTTGCATTTCAGTGACTAAGGATGTTGAACATTTCTTTAGGTGCTTCTCAGCCATGCAGTATTCCTTACTTAAGAATTCGTGGTTTAGATATGTACCACATTTTTAATAGGGTTATTTGGTTCTCTGGATTCTAACTTGAGTTCTTTGTATATATTATTAGCCCTCTATCAGATGTAGGATTGGTAAAGATCTTTGCCTAATCAGTTGGTTGTTATTTATGTCTTATTGACTGTGTCCTTTGCCTTACAGAAGCTTTGTAATTTTATGAGGTACTTTTTGTCAATTCTTGATTTTGGAGCAAAAGCTAATGGCGTTCTGTTCTGGAAATTTTACCCTGGGCCCACGTGCTCGAGGCTCTTCTTTTCTATTAGTTTTAGTGTATCTGGTTTTATGTGGAAATCCTTGATCCACTTGGACTTGAGCTTTGTACAATGTAATTAGAATGAAGTGGTTTGTATTCTTCTATACTCTAACAACCAGTTTAAGCCACATCATGCTGTCTTCTTTTCAATTGGATGGTTTTAGCTTCTTTGTCAAAGACCAAGGGACCATAGATGTGTGGATTCATTTCTGTTTCTTCAATTCTTTTCCATTGGTCTGCCTGCCTGTAACTGTACCAACTTTATGCAGTTATTATCATGATTGCTCTGTAGTATTTCTTGATGTCAGGGATGGTGATTCCACTAAACGTTCTTGTATATTTGAGAATAGTTTTAGCTATCCTGTGCTTTTTGTTACTCCAGAAGAATTCACAAATGGATTTTTCTTACTTTATGAAGAATTGAGGTAGAATTTTGATGCTGATTGCATTGAATCTGTTGACTGCTTTCAGTAAGATGGCCATTTTTTCTAGATTATGCTACCAATCCATGAGTATGAGAGATCTTTCCATCTTCTGAGATCTTCTTGATTTCTGTCTTCAGACACTAGAAATTCTTGTCAAACAGATCTTTCACTTGCTTAGTTAATGTCATACCAAGATATTTTATATTATTTGTCACTATTGTGAAAGATTTCATTTTCCTAATTTCTTTCTCAGCCACTTTATAATTTGATTGAAAGAAGGCTACGGATTTGCTTGAGTTAATTTTATATCCAGCCTCATTGCTGAATTTATTTATCAGGTTTAGGATTTCTCTAATAGAATTTTTGAGCCACTTAATTGTACTATTATATCATCTGAAAATAGTTATATTTTGACATCTTCCTTTCCAATTTGTATCTCTTTGACTTCTTTTTATTGAATATTGCTCTGGCTAGGACTTCACATACTTTATTGAACAGGTAGGGAGAGAGTGGACAGCCTTTTCTAGACCCTGATTTTAGTGGGATTGCTTGAAGTTTCTCTCTATTTAATATTATGTTGGCTTCTGGCTTGCTGTATGTTGCTATTACTATGTTTAGGTATGGGCCTTGAATTCTTGATCTTTCCAAGACTTTTATCACAAAGGGGTGTTAGATTTTTTTAAATAAGTGTGTAATGGAATAATCATGTGTATTTTTCCTTTGAGTTTTTTTTAATAGTGTATTAAGTTGATAGATTTCTGAATATTGAATCATCCCAACATCCCTGTGACAGATTCGATTTTATGATGGGTTATCATTTTGATGTGTTGTTGTTGGATTTGGTTTTTCAGAATTTTATTGAGAATTTTTGAATCACTCTTCACAAGGGAAATTTGTCTGAATTTCTCTTTCTTGTTGGGTTTTTTTTTTTTTTTTGATTTAGGTATCAGAGTAATTGTGACTTCAGAGACCAAATTGTGTAGTGTTCTTTTCATTTCTAATTTTTGGAATTGTTTGAAATATATTGGTATTAGGTTTTCATTGAAGGTATAATAGGACTCTGCACTAAAGCCATCTGGCCCTGGGCTTTGTGTGGCTGTGAGATGATTAATGACAGCTTCTATTTCTTTAGGAGTTATGTGACCGTTTAGATCATTTATCTGACTCTGATTTAACTTTGGAACTTGTTATCTCTCTAGAAAATTGTCCATTTCATCCAGATTTTAAAGTTTTATTGAGTATAAGCTTTTGAGGTAGGATCTGCTGATATATTTTTTTTTATTTTATCAGTTTCTGTTGTTATGTCTCCCTTTTCATTTCTAATTTTGATGATTTTGATAGCCTCTGTGTTCCCTATTTTGTTTGGCTAAGGAATTATCTATATTGTTGGTTGTCTCAAAGAAACACCTCCTGGTTTGGTTAATTCTTTATATAGTTCATTTTGTTTCTACTTGTTTGATTTCAGCCCTGAGTTTGTTTATTTTCTCTGTCAAGAAACAAAGACTGAAAGAGAGAAATTTACAAGTACAAAAAAAATAAAATAACTAAAGCAAAATAAAATTAATGTTTCACCATTGGCAGGCCTATTTTGTCATATGTGTGTCATTTCTAAATATGTAGAAATGTAATTCTACATTAAACAGCATCCTAGTGGTACTTGCCCTGAATTGATTTAATAATAAATTATAAAACTTATCCATGATTTTCTTTCTTCCCCTGCACATGTTCAGTTATTTAGATATAGAGGGTATATTCTGAGTCATATGTGTGTTAATTTATCACTGAAATATTCTTGTGCCATTGCATGTAAAGGGAAAAACAAAGAACCCACCCCCCATAAAAAGTCTAAGCAACTCTTTAATTGATACAATTTTGAACATTTAGGAATACACTGATTTTTATAAGCAATTAAGTTCTGTAGTAATTTGATTTCATTTTATATTTATATAAACATAATTGTTTTGTAAGGTATAAATAGATAATTTGTTTAAATATCTCCTTTCTGGATGAAAATACACTTTCATAGGCAGAAACACCTTGAGTGTAATTCTGTGTGTGTGTGTGTGTGTGTGTGTGTGTGTGTGTGTCTGTGTGTGTGTCTGTGTGTGTGTCTGTGTGTGTGTCTGTGTATGTGTGTGTGTGTGATTGTGTGTGTATGATAAAAGTTGTTTCTTTGGATTATTTTTATTGTTGTTGTTTTGGATTATTGTTTCTCTTATTCTTCTCTACTGGTTTAAGAAGGTTTGCCAACCTTTGTTAATGAGAACTTCACAAAAGTTGAAAAAATTAGGTCACAGAAGGTAAAATTAGAATCCTTAGGAATCTGCTAGTCACACAAATAGATAGTGAGGTAAGAGGGACTGTCTGATGCAGCTATTTTAGACCTCTTGAATCAAATAAAACTATAAAATATCTAGGATAGCACCTGGCCAAGAATATGTTCTACTAATGATTTAGAGACATGGCTTAGCACTTAGGACTTAAAGCTCCTCCAGATGTCCTGGTTTTGATTTCCAGAATGTACAGATCTGATACCAACTAGTAGTCTGAATGAACAATGTACCTGTGGTACAGTTATATGTACAGAAAAATTACCACTGCATACTACCTTACCCAACATTGGCCGTATGAATACAAAGTCCAAGAATTGAGTTGTTGCTCAGTCTAAAAATGCTGGAGGTTTCAGGTGTTCTGTGTAAGCTGGAATCATTTGCAATCTTTTAACAGGTTGCCATTTTTAATTAGTGTGCACAAAACATGGAATAAGACTGGCAAACTCTTGAAGGACACATAGTTCTTGAAATATTAGTGACTTGTATGTATTGTGAAATAACTACTGATCACTATATGTCACCCCTATTTCAGACTGAAGTAATGAACAAAGTTTACAATCATATATATTTGTGTGTTTTTTTGAAGAAAAACTTGTGCCTTGATATTGGGTTATAGTAAAATTTAAACATGTACTCATAGATTGTCAGGCATAGATTCTAGACCCTTAGCTGTGTATCTTGAATATGAAGCCTCCTATCCACTGTCCTGTAAATTGGCAAGCTTTGTTTTACTCATTCTTTTTAATTTCTGACAACGGGCATGAATTATGAGGCTATTAGTGAAGGAAGAAGGTGAACAGGCTAGACTAAGTTTGTACTTGAGAATAGTCAATTCAGGTCACCAAAAGAAGGGGCACATTTACCTACGGAAAGCAAAATTAGATTCTCAATAGTGATGTACAGAAATGAAAAAAGAACCCTGAGCTCTTATGAGAGAGAGAGAGAGAGAGAGAGAGAGAGAGAGAGAGAGAGAGAGAGATCCTCCACAAAAGAACCAGCTTTGCATACTGGTAATGAAATGGAATCACTGAGGCACCTTTTTAGTCTAAGAATAAATAGACCCCTGGGTATCTGTGTTAATCAGCTTAAGAACAACCCTGTTTTCCAGTTTTCCTGGTTCAAGTAGATGGGAATTTTAGGCACACTCACTCTCAGCAAGAGTTGGGCAAAAAGAACCATTATGATCTTGAGCCCTTTGAAGGCCATAAAAGAGAAAAATGTTGTCCATCAGAAAGGCTGAAATTTGAAATACTCAAATATCTGAAACTTTTTGTACTAACTTTAAGCTAGGAGAAAATTCCATGTTATCAATCTTTATTCTTCACATCATTGGCTAAAATATTTGTAAAGTTCTGTGGCTATATGTATAAGGTAAATATAAATCTCAAGTTAAACAAAATCAAAACATAGAAAAGGTTTCTGAAATGATGCTTAAATGAAAAATGAGACCTCTACAATTAGCTAGAATGGATCCAGCTGAAATTATAGTACCTTTTACTCATGCCAAGATTGCCTCCTTATGATCACAAGATGGACATTGACAAAGATTGTGCCATAATTTTTTGGGAGAAATTACTAACAAATACCATAAAAGCAAGTGACTTCAGTACATAAAAAGAACTATTTGGATTCTCTTTCATAAAAAAAAAATAAAAAAACATCAAAAAACAGAAAACAAAAAACCCTCAATTTTCTGGAGTCCCTACATTTTACACTGATGCTAATAAATCAGGAAAATCAGTATATAAATTAGAAGTAAGATAGTTTATAGTCCCTATAATCTGTGTCTAAAATTAAAATTACCTGGAACCTTATTATATGTTTAAGCTTCTTTTAGCATAGAAACTGAGTTCTAATATTCAAAAAATGTTGTTTTACACATAGAGACTGCTGAATTTACTAAGGATGATTTTGACTTGAATCCAATATTTATTCAGCTACAAAAAATGGTCAGGAATAGGAGATAGCCAAGGTTGTGATCTGATGTCAAAGTAGTTTTCAGATATCCAACTCCTTTTTTCATCTTTGTTGACTACCACAAACTTCTTTTTTTCTTTTCTCAACAAACTTCTTTTCCTATTTTGCTTCCAATTTCTTTTAGCATCATTCCACAGGAGATATTGGAAACTTGAAAATTTTGTTACAACTTCTTGTTTCAGTATCTGTGATCCACACATAATCTTCTGAGCTCCCCTGAAGGGCTGCCTTCACTTCTCAAGCTCTGCCCTCTGTAGCAGATCACAAGGTAGTGATCACTTGGTACACCTCGTGATGCAACTTAATGTGTTAATGCAAAATGTAACCTAGGTGGCACACGTTTTGAAGGTATGAAGGGGTGATGAAGAAAAGCTGAGGCTTGGCACTGTGACATGCCATGGAAGACCAATGATGAAGGTTCAACCTCAGTTGTATTTGACAGCCCAGTATTGAAGGGGTCATGCAAATTTTTTTTTAATTTTTTTTTTATTTTCTATATTCTATGTTTACATTCCAAAGGCTTTCCCCTTTCCCAGTTCCCATCCACCATAGTTCCCATAGTTCCTCTCCCCCCCCAACTGTTCCCCAATCATTCCCCCTCCCCCTTCGGTTTCTTTACTAAACTGGATGCAATCTTTACAGGCCCATGCAAAATTTTGAGGATTGGCACCATGAAGAAAGACTGAGTGACTTTTTGTGAAGCCTAGTTTTATGGGAAGACACAAGTGTATAGGAGATGTCTTATAAGAACAGCATCAGCAATAGAGGGGATCAAACTGATCTTAGACTGCTATAGTGTATAGCTCATTAAAGTGCTGGCAGCTCACAATTTCAACTAGTGTTTGATCACTGGGAAACACGTGAATAGCTTTCACATTTTACCAATGTGTTGAAGACAGAGACAAGCAGAAGTCTGATTCTCCCTTCATATATAACCTACAATGAGTTACAGTGTCACTGAGACCCTGTAAAAAGGCAAGTTTGAGAATGATTTGGGAAGACATATGACATCAAGTCTTGGGTTGTAGAAATTGTACATTTTCTTGCACACGTGTACATATGCACACACAAGCTTGTCCATATATCATAAACATAACTACATACATTATTAATTCAAATATTTATTTTGAAGACAACATTTAAATCAAGTTAATATTAGTCTTGGTTTTCTGTCTATTTCTTTCTTGATATGTTTGTTTCTTTTATTAGGCACATGGGCTACACTGCAAACCTAGTAAATTCCCCTAACACGTGCAATAGGTAAAAGATGTACATTTTCTATGTTGTATGTGCAAGCTGCCTGGAAATTATTTGTTCACATGGACAACTGAGTAAAACATTTACTTGAGTAAGGTAAGAACATCAGAAAGGAAGAAGAAAGATGACATCAGTGAAATGTACTTCTCCTGAAAATGTTTGTTTACATCAGCATAAATACTGCCAGAAGCAGAGTAAACCTGGCATATAAATAAGCAAAAGGAGAAATTTGTCAATTTACATATTCATCTGAAAAGAGCATACCACAGACAGCTTCAGTCTGCCAGCAGGTCATAGAATTTCATTGGTAAAACATCTTGTAGTGAAGAATTTAGAAAGAGAGATAGTTTTGCTTTGCAACAATTTGGAAATAACTTGTCAGTCCTTTAGAGATTTTAATATTCAGTTTATATGTAAAATTATAGGAAAAGAACTCAACCTACAAATCTAAATTTTATGCATATTTTGCTTTTCAGTGGTAGTTAGCACAACTATTCTAAACATGATACGTAATTTTGCTGAATCAGTCAAGTTTATCCATAATTTTGGTGTATATTTATAGAAATCCAAAGAAAAGTAAAAATACATACACACATACATAAATAAATTTCATTATTTTTAAAATACTCTGTATCTAATCTAACTTTATATACATAGTTTCGGTGAAATTGAATTTAATAACTTTCATGAACATCCAAGTGGACTCTCCAGGGTCTGAAACTGTAGTGCCAGAAAGTTCTTTATAAATATTTTGATAAAAATGGTTTTCTATCACCTATGATCTCCCTTCTCCTATATTTAACTATACATATCTAAATATATTTTAAAAATATTATTTCAGTTGTAAATAATTTCTGTTTTAAATTATACATGATCCTTAAGATTATAAAATAGCAGACCATATTGTTCTATACAGTCTTAGTTAAAAATCTCTATTTGCCAATATTTAGTCACTATGTACTCTTCCAATATATTAGTGATTTAGGAGTATCTTTATTATCTAGTTAATTGTTAAATTTTCACAGTGTTCATATTCACAAATTATGACAACAGTCAGAAGAGGTGGTACTGGCAAATAAAATATGCAAAATGATTCTTATGTCTCATAAGTGGGAAAAGGACATTCAAGTTTAACAGGGATCAATATGAAAAAAAATATTCAACTCTCTACCAACTCTCCCAGCATCCTATCATCTCTTCATCCCAATCACATTTTTTTCATAATATTTATTAATTTGTTTATTTATTTATTTATTTACCTTCCAAGTACCATTAGTGTTGTTCAAACAAGCATAAACATAATGTGGTCCTCTGAGATAGGGGAAGCTACTATATATATTGCCTATTTTTCTTCTGTTCTTTCGGAATACTTTGTAAGTGCTGGACTGAATACTTAGCACATGAAAAACAATATGGCATCCTAGCAGCCTTATTTATAATAGTCAGAAGCTGGAAAGAACCCAGGTGTTCCACAATGGAGGAATGGATACAGAAAATGTGGTATATTTACACAATGGAATACTACACAGCAATTAAAAACAATGAATTCATTAAATTCTTAGGCAAATGGTTGGAACTGGAAAATATCTCCTAAGTGAGGTAACCCAATAACAAAATAACACACATGGAATAGAGTCACTGATAAATGGATATTAGCCCAGAAGCTCTGAATACCTAAGACACAATTAGCATATCAAATGATTCCCAAGAGGAAGGAAGGAGAGGGCCCTGGTCCTGGAAAGGCTTGATATAGCAATGTAGGGGATTACCAGGACAGAGAAGTGGAAGGGGTTGATTGAATAATGTGCAGAGGTAAGGGGGCTTATAGGAATTTTGGGGAAGGGGGAACCAGGAAAGGGGAAATCATTTGGAATGTAACCAAAGAATGTAGAAAATAAAAAAATAAAAAACAAACAAAAAAAAAACCAATAACCTCCCACATCTTAAAAGAAGAAATATTAAAGAAAAAAAGAGAAAAGCTAAAAACTCTATATAAAGGCATAGCATTAAATACATTTGCAAATCTGTCTCATTATTTGGACATTTTGAAATATTTTACTATCACTTTAAGTATGAAAATAGAAAATGATAAATAAAAGTCAGGTGGTGGTGCACACCTTTAATCCCAGCACTTGGGAGGCAGTGGCAGGCAGATTTCTGAGTTTGAGGCCAGCCTGGTCTACAGAGTGAGTTCCAGGAGAACTCGAACTACACAGAGAAACCCTGTCTTCAAAAACCAAAAAAGAAAAAAAAAAAGTCAGTATGCATTGATGCTATTCAGTCTGCCAACCTCTTACCAGAAAAGAATCAGAGACAATCTATGATATCATTTTATATGATTTAGGTCAACCCATTCATGTTTCAAATAAATCTTGTCACTAATAACTTGTTTTTGTATTTATACTTTTCTTTGACAATAATACCCATATAGCATTTTCTTTGCTCATATTCAATTGACATTACCATGTTGTCTTCTTTCCCAACTCCTGCTGGACACTTCCTCTTCCCAAATTGCCAGACTTTTACTTTCTTTAGTTGTTTTGTTTTGTTTTGTTTGGATAGTTGCATGTATATGACCCAGAGAATTTATTTACTCCTGCTTACACTAGCATGGATTTAGGGTTCTGTTCTAGATCATGGGAAATATATTTGTGTTCACACTACTGAAAAAAATGACACCAAAGCCCATTAAATACAACCAGTTCTTCAAAACAGTGTGGGAGCTCACAAGTTTCTCATATTACATAATGGGATGTTGATGATAGGAGCCTTATGTAGTCTTTATTATTTCTACTTCATTTGTTATAATGTTTTCTAAAAGTAAAATGAAAGCAAAATATAATAACTATAATAGTTATCAAAAAAATTATCATGTCACTGAAGGCTGGTATGTAACACATTCTGTCAATGGTTAGCCTGTTCTCAAGCTTCAAAACATGGAGCTGGGGAGAAAGTTAAAAATTCTTTGTCAGGACACTGTATAGTAGTTGAAAAAGGTAAATACTAACAGCCAAAAAATCTACTATCGTGTTTATGATGTGGTGGCACAAAGTTTATGGGAGTGCCAACCCAAATTAAGTCTTATTCTACAAGATGGAACCCCAAATTGTCAATGATTAGAAGTCCAAGAACATGAGACTCACTCAGGATCCTAGGGTAAAAGAAAATGTTATGTTTTTAAAAATAAAATAATAATAATGAAGCAGCAATAAAAAAATTTTGGATGATATTATAGTTTACTCATAGGTCAGAGTGTTGATTAGCCATCATAAGGGAATCTTCCTTTTATAGCAGATAGGAACAATTATGGAGTTCCAAATCCAGATAGTGCGTAAAGAATTAAAGACCTTAGAATACTCAGCCCTTAAAGGGATGTCTCCATGAAATGCTTCCCCTCAGGGTTAAGAGAGGGGAAGCCATTGGAGAGAAGGCAGAAATGGTGTAAGAGCTAGAGATGACAGAGGACAGCAAGAAAATAAAGCCTTTCAAAACAACAAAATTGGCACATATTAATGCAGAGGTTCTGAGGCACAAGTATATGGCCTGCAATATTCTGAATGGGTCTGTATTTGATATATAATTTTGTGTGCTTTGATTTGGTTTGTGAGTATTTTACTGAGTATTTTTGCATCAATATTCAAAAAATAAATTGTTCTGAAATACAGTTTAGTTGTTGTGACTTTGTGTGGCTTAGGTATCAGGGTGACTCTGGCCTCATAGAATGAGTGTGGCAATATATCTTCTCATTCTATTTTGTGGAGTAGGGTGTGGAGTATTGCTATGATCTCCTCTTTGAAAGACTATTAGAATTCTGCTATCTGACTTTGAGCTTTTTCTGGTTGGAAGATTTTAATGTTTGCTGTTATTTTGTTAGATACAATATGACTATTTAAATAGTTTATCCAATCTTGATTTAACTTTGGTAAGTCATATCTAACTAGAAAAATTGTTCATTTCTTTTTTTTTTGTTGTTGTTGTTTTTGGATATATTCTATATTTACAATTCATTTCCCTTTTTCTGGTTCCACACCCCCAAAGGTCCCACATGCCCTTTCCCTCCCCCTGCTCCCTATTCCACGACCTCCCACCTCACTGTTCTTGTACTCCCCCACAATGATGCTTTGGTCCATTCTAGCACCAGTGTCCACTCCTTTCTTCTTGTCAGAAATCACTTGGTATGTGATTTATATCTTTGGTGTTCCAAGTTTCTAGGCTAATATCCACTTATCAGTTACTGCATACCATGGGTATTCTGTTGAGACTGGGTCACCTCACTTAGTATGATGTTCTCCAGCTCCATCCATTTCTCTAAGAATTTCATGAATTCATTGTTTCTAATGGCTGAATAGTACTCCATTGTGTATATATACCACATTTTTTGTATCCATTCCTCCGTTGAGGGACATCTGGGTTATTTCCAGCTTCTGGCTATTATATATAAGGCTGCTATGAACATAGTGGAGCATGTATCCTTATTGCATGCTGGGGAATCTTCTGGGTATATTCCCAGGAGTGGTATGGCTGGGTCCTCTGGAATTATCACGTCCAGTTTTCTGAGGAACTGCCATACTGATTTCCAGAGTGGTTGAACTTCTGGGGGAATCAATATCCCAGACCTCAAGCAATATTACAGAGCAGTAGTATTAAAAACTACATGGTATTGGTTCAGTGACAGGGAGGCGGATCAATGGAATAGGATCGAAGACCCAGAATTGAACCCGCATATCTATGGCCAATTGATCTTTGACAAAGGAGCTGAAAACATCCTGTGGAAAAAAGATAGCCTTTTCAACAGATGGTGCTGTCTCAACTGGAGGTCAACATGCAGAAGAATGAGAAATGATCCACTCTTATCTCCTTGCACTTAGCTCAACTACAAGTGGATCAAGGACCTCCACATAAAACCAGACACACTAAAACTAATAGAAAAGAAACTGGGGAAGACCCTTGAGGACATTGGCTCAGGGGGAAAATTCCAGAACAGAACACCATTTGCTTATGCTCTAAGAGCAAGAATAGACAAATGGGACCTCATAAAATTACAAAGTTTCTGTAAGGCAAAAGACACTGTCAAAAGGATAAATCAGCAACCTACAAATTGGGAAAAGATCTTCACCAACCCCACATCTGACAGAGGGCTAATATCCAATGTATACAAAGAACTCAAGAGGTTAGACCCCAGAAAACCAAATAACCCTATCCAAAAATGGGGTACAGAGCTAAACAGAGACTTTTCACCTGAAGAAATTCGGATGGCTGAGAAACACCTTAAAAAATGTTCAACATCATTAGTCATTAGGGAAATGCAAATGAAAACAACCCTGAGATTTCACCTCACACCAGTCAGAATGGCTAAGATTAAAAACTCAGAAGACATCAGGTGTTGGTGAGGATGTGGAGAAAGAGGAACACTCCTCCACTGCTGGTGGGAATTTTTCATTTCTTTAGATTTTCCAATTTTGTGGAGTTCAGGCTTATGAAGTAAGAACTGAAGTTTTTGTTGTTATTTTCAATTTCCTCTGTTTCTGTTGATAGGTATAGTTTTTCATTTCTTATTTTGTTAATTTGTATACTGTCTCTCTGCCTTCTCAGTTTGGTTAAGAGTTTATGCATTTTTTATTTTCTTAAATAATCAGCTCCTAGTTATTCTTTTTTAATCTTTGCATTCTCTTTGTTTTTAAGTAATTTACTTCTGCCCTCAGTTTGACTATTTTTTGCCATCTACTCTTCTGTGTGTTTTCAACTTTTTGTTCTAGAGTTCAGGTGCTATATTAATTTGCTAGTAGGCAATCTCTCCAATTTCTTTATGAAGGCACTTACTTCTATGCATTTTCTCCTAGCACTGCATTCCTTGTGTCACAAAAATTTGGGTATCTTTTACTGTCATTTTCTTTAAATTCTAGAAAGTATTTAATTTTCCTTATTTCTTCCTTGACCAAGTGATTACTGAGAACATTGTTTTTAATTCCCATGAGTATGTGGGCTTTCTACTGTTTCTGCTGTCTTTGAAGTTCAACTTTAATCCATAGCAGTCTGATAGGGTGCAAGGGGTTATTTCAATCTTATTGTATCTGTTGAGGATTGCTTTGTATATGAGGCTTATCTGAGTATATGGTCAATTTTGGGGAAGGTTTTCTGTGAGATAAAATGAAGATTTATTCTTTTGTGTTTGGTTGAAAGGTTCTATAGATACTTGGTAGGTTCATTTGTTTCATAGCATCTGTTGGTTTCATTATCTCTTTGTTTAGTATTTGTTTCAATGGCCTATTCATTGGAGAGAGTGGAGTGATGAAGTTTTCTACAATTATTGTGTGGGATTTTGTGTGTGATTTACATTTTGTAATGTCTCTTTTATGAATTTGGGTGTCCTAGAATCAGGTTTATGGATACTCAGAATTGAGACATCTTCTTTCCTTTGATTATTATAAAGTGTCCTTCTCATCTCTTTGTATCACTTTTTGTAAAAACTTTAATAGATACTAGAATGAGTACCCCAGCTTGTTACTTAAGTCTGTTTGCTTGGAAACAATTTTCCCAGCTCATTATACTGAGGTATGTTTAGGTATGTTGCTGAAGTCTGATTATTTACAGCGGAGTAATGAATCTTGTTTATACATCCCATCTCTTCTCCTGTGTCTTTTTATTGGTGAATTGTGTTCATGGATGTTGAGAGATATTAATGATCAATCATTGCTATTTCCATTTATTTTGGTGTTGGTGTTGTTAGAATGTGTGTTTGTGTGTGAGTGTGAGTGTGTGTGTGTGTGTGTGTGTGTGTGTGTGTGTGTGCACTTGTGCATGTGTGTGTGTGGCTGAAACTGCACTTGTGTTATGAGAAAATTAATTTCTTGTGTTTATTTTTTGGGTGTACTCGTCCTCCCTGTGTTGGAATTTTCTTTCAGTATGGCTGGATTAGTAGAAAGATATTGTTTAAATTTGTTTTTGACTTAGAATATCTTGGTTCTTCCATCTACGATGATTGAAAGAACTTCTGGATAGAGTACATCTGTGGTCTCTTAGTTTCCTAGACATCTGTGCTGGAATTTCTGGCTTTCAGAGTTTGTGTTGAGAAATCTTGCATGATTTAAATATGTCTGCCATTACATGCTACATAATTTTCACCCTTGCAGCTTTCAATATACTTTATTTGTTATATACATTTAGAGTCCTGTTTATTATAGGGCAGAAGGATTTTCTTTTCTAACTGAAATTATTTGGTGTTCTCTAACTTTCTGCTATATTTACAGTCCCATTTTTTATATTAGGAATGACTTTTATGATTTCTCTGATGATATTTTTTGGGTCTTTGAGTTGGACATTTATTATTATTATTATTATTATTATTATTATTATTATTATTATATTTGATCTTTTCAGAGTATCCCAGATTTCCTGGATGTTTTATGTTAAAAGCTTTAAGATTTGGCATTTTCTTTTTACAATATACCAATTTCTCCTATTGTTTTTTCTAGACCTGAGTTTCTCTGGCCTGATGAATTCTGTTGGTGATCTTTCATCTGTAGTTACCACTCCATTTCCTTGGTTTTCCATGTCCAGGGTTGTTCTCATTTGTGTTTTCTTCATTATAATTTTTTTTCTATTTTCATGTCTTGAACAGCTTTATTTGTTTCTTTCCTCCATTTGATTATATTTTCCTACATTTCTTTTTATTTCTTGGATATATGCTATATTTACATTTCATTTCCTTTTTTTCTGGTTCCCTGCCCCCCAAAGGTCCCACATGCCCTTTTTCCTCCCCCTGCTTCCTCATCCACCCCTTCTCACTTCCCTGTTCTTCTATACTGATGCTTTGATCCTTTCCAGCACCAGTGTCCACTCCTTTCTTCTTGTCAGACATCATTTGGTATGTGAATTGTGAATTGTGTCTTTGGTGTACCAAGATTCTAGGCTAATATCCACTTATCAGTGAGTGCATACTATGGATATTGTTTTGAGACTGGGTTACCTCACTTAGTATGATGTTCTCCAGCTCCATTCATTTCTCTAAGAATTTCATGAATTCATTGTTTCTAATGGCTGAATAGTATTCCATTGTGTATATATACCACATTTTTGTATCCATTCCTCCATTGAGGGACATCTGGGTTCTTTCCAGCTTCTGGATTTTATAAATAAGGCTGCTATGAACATAGTGGAGCATGCATCCTTATTGCATGCTGGGAATCTTCTGGGTATATTCCCAGATTTGGTATGTCTGGGTCCTCCAGAACTATCATGTCCAGTTTTCTAAGGAACCGCCAGACTGACTTCCAGAGTAGTTGTTCCAGCTTGCAGTCCCACCAGCATTGGAGGAGTGTTCCTCTTTCTCCACATCCTCGCCAACACCTGATGACTCCTGAGTTTTTAATCTTAGCCATTCTGACTGATGTGAGGTGAAATCTCAGGGTTGTTTTCATTTGCATTTCTCTAATGGCTAATGATGTTGAACATTTTTTAAGGTGTTTCTCAGTCATCCGAATTTCTTCAGGTGAAAAGCTTTTGTTTAGCTCTGTACCCATTTTTGGATAGGGTTATTTGGTTTTCTGGGGTCTAACTTCTTGAGATCTTTGAATACATTGGATATTAGCCCTCTGTCAGATGTGGGGTTGGTGAAGATCTTTTCCCAATTTGTTGGTTGCTGATTTGTCCTTTTGACAGTGTCTTTTGCCTTACAGAAACTGTAATTTTATGAGGTCCCATTTGTCTATTCTTGATCTTAGAGCATAAACAATTGGTGTTCTTTTCAGGAACTTTCACGCTGAGCAAATGTCCTCAAGGGTCTTCCCCAGTTTTTTTTTTTTTTTTCAATTAGTTTTAGTGTATCTGGTTTTATGTGGAGGTCCTTGATCCACTTGGAGTTGAGCTTAGTACAAAGAGATAAAGGTGGATCAATTCCCATTTATTTCAAGGTAGCTTCTTATAGTTTAGTACTATAGCATCCATGTCCAGGTGACAGTGTACAGAAGCCACCAGACATTCTCTGGTACGCAAGAGATTTTAACAGATTAGCTTTGCCCCCTAACTGTGTGATGCCAAGGGGACACTTGAAGAAAACATTGCCTGTCATTTTCCTTGGACACAGTTGTTAAAATGAATGTTAGCAATAACATTGAATGCACTTAAATGTAAGCCCTCCCAGAAGTATCTCATCAAGAAAATGGAACTGTCATTTCTTCTCAGGGAGCCAGGTTTTAAAGATGGAGCTCTTTGCCCTTGCAGCATTTCCAACAATGCATGACATGTTTGTGGCTCATAATGTCAGTTTAAAATGAGTCTCCCCACAGAATTCTTTATACATAGAGTTTTCTAGATTTAAACTATGTGCTGGTATTCTTCTAAAAAGTGATCATGAAACTTTTCGGAAGATGGTGTTAACTCTGTTAGCAAGACTCAAGTCCAAATCCAAAATCCAGTAAGAGCTGGGTTGCAGCTCACATTTCATATCTAATATCTATCTATCTATCTATCTATCTATCTATCTATCTATGCTTCTTTCTATCTATGTATCTATCATGTATCTATCTATGTATATTTATATATGAATATACATTATGTATGTATAGCTATATTTTAGTTAGACTTTGTCTTCTAGCATGTGTTAGAATATAGATTTCTGACAACCACAGAAGAACAAAATAAAACAAATATTAAATCTAGCATGTGTTAGACTATAGATTTATGATAATCACAGAAGAACAAAATAAAACAAAAATTAAGTGTGTACTCATATGGGCAAGCTTTCTCCAAAACAGGTGAACACATTAATGGTGAAGATATAAACTCATGTTCTAAAGAGTCTTTTCTTTCTTCAAAATTAATTGTGTGTGTGTGTGTGTGTGTGTGTGTGTGTGTGCAGGGAGGTGGGTGTGTATGTGTGCGTATGAGATGCATGTACATGAATGTATGCATGTTGGTACATTTACATAAAAGTATGCTTCCATGTGGGAGCAAGATGTTGATATTGTATGTCTTCCACGGTTGTTCTCCATTTTAAATTTTGAAATGGGACTCTCAGTGAACCTGGAGCTCACTAGATTTTGTCTGTTCTTTACACTGGTTCTTGACCTGTCTCCTACTCACTTTTATTGTTGCAGACACATATCACCATGCTAAGCTTTTACATGGGTGACAGAGATGTATATTAGTCCTCAGGCATAGTACTTTCTCGTTGAGCAGTAGTGCCAGATATATGGAGACAGACAATATTTTACAAACTTTAAATAGCTAATATTTGACACTTACTATCAGATAGATTTATAGCATGAAGATTCAAAGATCTTTGAAAATAAAAGTGTTCTAAAAACACATGAAAAATTATTAAAAGCAGTGCAGAATAATATCAGAAGAGATATCTATGTATACACCTGAAATTACTAATATGCCTTCTTCTCACATATACTTTGAAGTTAAGACTTTATTGATTCAATAGTATTCACCCACTCATAATACCCATCCAATAATATTATAGTGCTGGGCGTGGTGATGCACATCTGTAATCTCAGCACTTGTGAGGCAGAGGAAGGCAGAATTCTGAGTTCAAGGGCAGCCTGGTCTACAGAGTGAATTCCAGGACAGCCATGGCTACACAGAGAAACCCTGTCTCCAAAAACCAAAAAAAAAAATATTATAGTGCTTTCCACTATTACATTGACATTGCTTCCTTTGTAGATGTTTTAAGTATGAAATATTTCCCACAGTTTTGTATTGTGAGTGTAGTCCTAAACCAGTTGTGCTGCTCTGGGAGGTAATTGTGATGTCCCATAACACTCCTAATCCACCCACCTAAAATATGCCACATTTTTTTGTGGTAGCAGAGATGCTGAAGAATGTAGTCAAAGCACCAGAGACCTACTAAGTAGATCTAGCTTATGTGGGATATTGAGCATCAACTAAAATGGCCCAACTCTGTCCACAGAGGGTAACACACTTGGCATACATTTTGAACAGGGATCTATCTTGGCTGTCAGATGCCAGGAAGGAGACCATCATAAAAATTATAACTTTGATCTCTAGATGGGAGTTTCAAGTGTTCCAAACGTCAGCAGGATTCTGCCTTTTATAGCTTCCCAAATTTCAGAACTGGCTTAACCCCACAAGTCACAAGCGAAAATCTTTCAAAAGGACTGAGAATCAGGAGGATTCTGTCAATGGAATTAAGCAATTACTATTGATTGCTCTAGCCCTAAGACTGCCTGATGTGAAGTTCTTTCAAATATATGTGTATGAGAGCAAAGGCATAGGGGAAGGAGTCTTGGCGCTGTTAATGGTCTCATGGAACAGGCCTCTGAAAGTATGCATGTTGGTACATTTACATAAAAGTATGTGTCCATGTGGGAACAAGATGTTGATATTGTATGTCAATAAAATTATGCAAGAAACTAGCCCCACTATCATCAGGATGGCCATCATGCATTTGATTCATCACAGCTACTGTGCCGTTAGTCAAAGATGCAAAGAAATTAACAGCAGTAAAAGAAATATATATATCACTACCCCAAACATTATCACATCCTCAAGCAAGCTGTGGATTGGTGACTAAGCAATGCTTGCATAACACATTATAAGAGCTTGCTACTCAACCCCAAATCCCAAAGCCCCAGTGCTTCTTGTAGAGTAGAGCTCTAAACCCAGCTTCCCTACTACCAGTCCCAGACCTTGAGGTACCTTTCCACAACTACATTTAGATCTAGAGCCAGGTACACAGATGCAAAAAAGACTTTCCCAACAGGTAATATTGAACATTGAGGTCACTTGGTAGACAGATGATTACAGCTTTGAATGGTACAAAAAAAGTGCTACATAGAGGCAATAGTGATATCTGATTCTGATACTGTTGTTGATTCATCCCTTTCTCCTGGAATTTCAGCACAAAAAGAAGAGCTGATAGTATTAACAAAGGCTCCCAACTTGAACAAGGACAAGTAGGTTAATATTTCTCCTGATAGGACATTTGGCATGGCACATACTCATGGGGCCATATATAAATAAGTAGGACCACTTACTGCGGAAATAAAGACTATCAAAAGTAAACAAGAAATTTCAAACTTATTACAAGTCCTTTAGCTACCCAAGAAGTTACCAATAATTCATTGTTCCAGCCATCAAAAGGCAACTACTACAAAAGCCAAATGCAATCATATTCAGAATAGACTGCCACCCTTAGTCCTCTGTAAACTCTGGCCCTTTGAATACCAGATCTTGGACCACAAGACCAACCTATGTGCTGTAAGGTATACATCGCTTATACATTGCCTGTGTCATACAAGCACAGAGACTGGTGGATGACAGCTAATCCCGAAAAATGCCAGATCCAGCCTCTACATGAGTCAGGGTTCTTCACAGACTAGGGATACCTAGTAGGTGAATAAGAATACACAATTGAGGCACAAGCTGACAGACTTCTTAGGTAGTGAGAACTCCTGAACTCAGGAGTAAGAGTGCTCTACAGACTTGACTCAACCCCAGTCTTTTATTGAAATCATACAAGGAAATTGGGTTACAATATTCATAGGGGGTGTGGCTAAATGACTCTCTTTTTTCCTATGCCAACATTTTTCTTTGATTCAAAATAGGAAAGGTTTAGAACAGGAAAAAGTAACTATAAAATCACAAATTTAAAATATTTTTATAGCAAGCATATTTTCTCCCAACCTCCAGTCTTCACTGAGGTCAAGAACAGCAGCAGCAGTGCCATTACAAAGTCAATATCTTTCTGACATGTGCAAGACAGTATGATTTTATAAAAGAGCAAACATGATGTCATGCTGATAACACTGCACTATTTGTAATTCTTCCTGGACTAGGGTACACCATGTATGTAATTCTCCTTGATGTTCTAATTTTCTACCTATTAATTTTTCTTGTAGATACTTAATTCTATTTTCTTTGGGAATACAGTTCCACTGGCAATGTGCTCCAAGTTGATCTTGAAAAAATAGCAAAGGGCATGTTTCTTTGCCAATATCCCTTTCTAATACTGGGTTCCATACCCCAATCCTACAAGGTATCCAATCTGTGTCAAACATCCAGGACCCCATCTGTCTATCTCCAAAAACACACTCACTTAATCTATTTGGAGAATTTGTAGGGGTTGCCACCATTTTCCTTGAACACAAGAAGTCATTGCTGACATTTTTGGAGATATTGATATATTATTTCATCCTCAATTTTGTAATGAAAATGTCTTGCTTTCATTATATAGAATTTTGATGAATACTGGAGGACCAGCTCCAGATTTACTCATCTCTGCCAAGAGTTCTAGTTTAATTTCATTTCTACATTCAGCAAGACACAGTAAAATATCAAACTTTTCCAAGATGTTCTATCATCCTATACAATTGTACATTAGGTGCAATTTCCCCAAATGTGTATACGTTCTTCTATGCTTACATTTCTCTTGAATTTATGAAAAGTTTTCACTTTAATATTGTTGGTAACATCTAGCTCCTAGATATCCATCGGGTTCCTACTAGGAATTGCCAGGTCATTAAATTCCAGTTTAATTAGGGAAAAAAGGAACGAGAAGGAACAATAAATAGATAAGGAGTATGATAAATACTGCTTACTATCTTGCTGTACATGGCTTGCTCATACAGTTTACTGATAAAGCCCAGGGCCAGCATCCAAGGAGTTGTACCATCTACAATGGGAAGGGCTTTTTTCCATAAATTACCAATTAGGAAAGTGATCTATAGGTTTTCCTGCAGCCTGGTCATTTTCTTTAATCAGATTCTCTCAAATGACTTTAGCTTGTGTCAAGTTGCCATAAAACTATCTAGAAAAACAATTGACCCTTTGTCTTCTTGACTAAAACAGATCACCACATAACTGTTAGAATAGATTTTCTTTAGCATTCGACTCCTAAGACCTACTAAAACTTTCCACTTTACCTTTATTATTTTGAAGAAACATGAAGATTGCTAAACACATTTTCTGATTATTTGTCTGCAATTGCAAGTGAACTGAACAGAAAATTTAATCTTTGTGTAAGTTTCTACCAATGATGAGCTATAGCAGACTTTCTACCTAACACATTTCTCTTGACATCCTTTATTTTACAACTGTCATTAAATGTCTTGCAATCTGTTTCAGGAGACTTATATCCATGTTGATAAAATGCATTGATTCAGTCTACAAGCAAGCATTTTTTTCTGTTCAGTTATGCCACTTTGATAAATTTTAAAGACAGAAAGGCAATGTTTATACTCAAAAGATGATGCACAGAAAAACTACTAATTAGCAATCATGAAGACTACTGTACATGACCTGGGACAATTACATGGAAAAAAGACATCCATTCTTTTCCTTCCACTTTGTTCTCTCTAATATGACATATTTGAATCCCTTGTAATATTAATTAATATGTTATTTAGTTTATGATCAGGCATATTTTCTACTTCATTTTGGCATATTTTAATAATATAGATGAATATGATTAATTTAGCTATATATTAGTGCAGATACCTTAATAAACAGTATGTCAGCTGTAGAAATTTTTGTTTGCATCAGAAGACATAAATATCCTTGAAAGAATTTGAATTAAGGGTTGATTTAAAACGATTTATTTCTATGAAAATCTCCTCTTTCCTCATGTTTACCTTTCTTGTTTGAGATCATTATTGACAGTTGGTTTTCTGTATTTATCAGAGACTATTTGAATTGCAATAGTCCCAATAGCTTTCCATTTACTTTTGTCTCTTAAGTAAAAAGTACCACTGATCAAAATTTTCTGTTCAGCAATATAAAGCAGATTTTGCTGAGAGACGAACATAATCCTTGTGGTTTTATATACAGTGGACCTGAAAGCACAATCATTTGTGAACTGATACCAGGAAGGAAACTTCAATCTTAGATCCACCTAAGTTAAGTACAGGTAAGAATCATCAGAAAGAACTTTGGGACAATAAATATATATTATTTTAAAACATCCCATCTGAGGATTTTTTTTACCCTTAGTCCTCTAGAGTGAGCCTATAGAGTTATCTCTTTTAATCTTTTTTAACACTAAACTACATTCAAATGGTTACACTTAATGATCACATATATATGCATTTCCTGAATGTGTCTAATCACATATGGTAATTTTTACTGTATCATAGATGCCTACTCATAAACTTATTACAATTTTAAAATATTGTGATGAAACTGCATGTAACTCATCAACACTTAGTCTAATCAATATTAAGTGTGCTTAAAGCCTTTATATCAAAATTCAGCAAAAAATAAATTTTACAATACAAAGTCTGTATCTATAATTTAAGATTACAAATTTGTTGGAGCTCATATCTGCTACAGACTGACTCAGTCAGAAACACACACCTATGGGCGAATCAGGGTCTTTGGTATACAGGAAGGCAGAGGCTAGGCAAAGAAATGACAAACAGACACAACCACTGAGGAAGTTTGCATCTGAGTGTATTTTGCAGTTTTCAAGCAGGAATGCTTATACATGAAAATTTGGCAATTACAAGGAATAATTATCACAAACATTTGGCACAAGAAGATACAAAATCAATCAGGTATGAATTTAGTAGATCATGTATGAAGCATCACATTCCTTGATCAGAACACCTGCAGTTAACGACAAACTTTTAGAAGTTCAAAAGTTCTCAAGAACACTTAGTCATAACCCCTGGGTCCTGCACTAGTTAAAGAATTTCCATGAGTAATCCTTATGTAACATGTAGCTTCTACCTTATTAAGGCTCTTAAGATTTACATTAAAGCTATAGTTAAACAATGCATTCCATACCACAATGTCAAAACCATCCTCGTCTACACACGCATAACCATACAAAGTCATATGTTGTTAGGAGGTTATTTTATCAATGTATTTATGTCATAGTTATATAACTGATCAATGAAGCAAAGCATTGAATTCCTAAAAGTGGTTATGGCCAGTGCCTTTACTTCAAAGAGTGGACTTTCATTCAACTTCTTGCTTGGATACTCACAGCCCAGGCTATCAAGAACATCTCATAAATGTAGAAATAGAACAGAGGAAAGTCAAACAGTCAAGACTGCCATGAGAATTACAGCTCAATATTTCTCTGGCCAGAGAGTTCCACCACTGACTTCCCCAGGAGACATCCTCACCTTGGAGTCAAATGCCTCTGTCTGTGGAACTTGTCTCACACAGAATCTACTGGGGCTCGTGTGGCACATAGCAGATTCTCAAAACTGAGGGAGTAAAGTATCAGATACCCTCAGGCATAAATGAAACCTAGGTTATATTAATTCTATACCATTATGGAATAAAAATTTTTAAAGGTAAATTGCTGAGTGCTCGTCTTTTTCTATGTATTATAATGTTGAATACTGGTCCCACAGGCCCAGTTGCCACCACAGATGTGAGAATCTGCATGGACACATAGTGATGCTATATTACTTTACAATTTAATTTAAAATTTTTGGTTGAATAAAAATGGCCACAGCTTATAGCTAGCCAAAAAAAAAAAAAAAGAGGTAGTCAGGGTTTGGGTTCCCAGGCTTGGTGTCTAGGAGGAAGAGATAGAAGAAGATGGAGAAAGCAGGTGTCTTAGGGTTCCTATCCTATTGAAAATATGCCCATGACAGGTGGCCAATTGTAGTTAATGCTACACAGATGGGACACGGCAAATGACAACCTGGAGTTATTGATAGGACTATAGATTCTAATTGTTTAAAAGGTAGATATCTGCTCAGCTCTAGCACATTAATGGTTTATTATGAATATGAAAGTTGTATACTTTTTATTCAGAACTGAATGATAAAAATGAAGGAAAGGAAAATCTTGACTAAGATTAAATATTTACCACAACATACATTTTTAAATTAAGAAGCAAGGTTACTTAGAATTATTTTGTGTACCTGTATATTGTCTAATTCCTGGGGCAACCATAACTTAGTTTTCAATAATTTGCATTAAAATACACAACAAAAGATGAAACCTTAACAACAAAACATCCTTATTTGGAGACATTGTTTGCATTATGCAGAATATTTCTGTATGAAAGGAATTGACTATATCTGGAATGAATTCTGAGCTGGATCTTGGCTTGGAGATTGAGGCATAGTGGCTATGAATCCCAGAAGATTAAAACAGGGAGACCTCTGAGTTCAAGGTCATCTGCAAAAAAGCAAGTCCCAGATCCAGTCATGGAGGCACACAACTTTAATCTGGGTTACACCTTCTACCAAAGAGTATATAAGGACACTGGAAGAAGGGAGATTAACTCTCTCTTCTTTCCCCGCTGTCCTTGTGGGACTGAGCAACAGCTAGATCATTGGATCAATTCACAACTGTTGAGAGTTGACCTACACAGTATAATTCACCAAAAAAATTCCCCTACTATATAGAGACTACCCATAGTTACTGTGACTCTACAAAACACTGACTAATATATCACTTGACCTGAAAAAAAAGGCTGAATGGGCTTTTATTAAATCTATCAGAACCATAGATGTTCAAGGCCAGTCCTAGACAAGTTTTCCTGAAGCTGTGGGTGAATTAATCTTCCTATCTATGTTGAAGAACTCAAATCTTTGGGAATGGACCTGTTCCATACATCTGCAAACACATATTTATTTGGCCTATAAGCTCTTCTCTCTATATTTTAAAGTTTTATTTTCTATATTCTTTGTTTACATTCCAAAGGCTTTCCCCTTTCCCAGTTCCCCCCCACCATACATCCCATAACTCATCTCCCCCCCAACTATTCCCCAATCACCCCCCCCCACCATTTCTCTGTTCTGGATCTACAAAACTGGATCCAAACTTTTCAGGCCCAGGGTCCTCTCCTTTCTTCTTCTTGGGAATCATTTGACTTGCTAATTGTGCCTTGAGTATTTAGGGCTTCTGGCTCATTAGTATCCACTTATCAGTGATTGCATTTCATGTGTATTCTTTTGCGATTGGGTTAACTCACTTAGGATGATATTTTCCAAATCAACTTCTGGTTATTATAAACAAGGCTGCTATGAACATAGTGGAGTATGTGTCTTTTTTGTATGCAGGGGAATCCTGTGGGCCCAGGAGTGATATGCCAGGTTCCTGTGGAAGTGACATGCCCAATTTTCTGAGGAACCGCCAAACTGTTTTCCAGAGCAGTTTTACCATTTTGCAATCCCACCAACAGTGGAGGAGTGTTCCTCTTTCTCCACAATCTCACCAGAACCTGTTGTCTCTTCAGTTTTTAAACGTAGCCATTCTGACTGGTGTGAGGTGGAACCTCAGGGTTGTTTTGATTGGCATGTCCCTGATGATAATGATGTTGAACATCTCTTAAGGTGTTTCTCGGCCATCTGAATTTCTTCTGGTGAAAATTCTTTGTTCAGCTCTGTACCCCATTTTTTGATAGGGTTATTTGGTTTTCTGGGGTCTAACTTCCTGAGTTCTTTGTATATATTGGATATTAGCCCTCAGACAGATGTAGGGTTCGTGGAGATCCTTTCCCACTTTGTTGGTTGGCGTTTTGTCCTTCTGACAGTGTCCTTTGCCTTACAGAAACTTTGTAATTTTATGAGATCCCATTTGTCAATTCTTGCTCTTAGAGCATAAGCAATTGGTGTTCTGTTCAGGAACTTTCCCCCTGTGCCATGTCCTCCAGAGTCTTCCTGAGTTTCTTTTCTAATAGTTTCAGTGTGTCTGGTTTTATATAGTGATCCCTGATCCACTTGGAGCTGATCTTAGTGCAAGGAGATAAGTGCTGGTCGATTCACATTCTTCTGCATGTTGACCTCCAGTTGAACCAGCACCATTTGTTAAAAAAGCTACATTTTTCCCTCTGGATGGTTGTGGTTTCTTTATCAAAGATCTAGTGACCATTAGTCTGTGGGATCATTTCTGGGTCTTCAATCGTATTCCATTGATCTACTTGCCTGTTGCTGTACCAATGCCATGAAAATTTTAACACAATTTCTCTGTAGTACTGCTTGAGGTCAGGAATATGGATTCCCCCAGGAGACCTTTTATTGTTGTGAATAGTTTTAGCTATCCTGGGTTTTTTTTTTTTTTTTTTTTTTTTTTGTGGCTCCAGGTGAATTTGAGAATTGCTCTTTCTAGATGTATGAAGAATTGAGTTGGAATTTTGATGGGGATTGCATAGAATCTGTAGATTGCTTTTGGCAAGATGGCCATTTTTACTATATTGATCCTGCAAATCCAGGAGCAAGAAATATTTTTCCATCTTCTGAGGGCTTCTTTGATTTCTTTCTTCAAGGACTTAAAGTTTCTGTCATACAGATCGTTTGCTTGATTAGTTAAAGTTACACCAAGGTAATTTATGTTGTTTGTGGCTATTGTGAAGGGTGTTATTTCCCTAACTTCTTTCTCAGTCTGCTTGTCCTTTGAGTACAGGAAGGCTACTGATTTGCTTGAGTTGATTTTATAACCAGCCACTTTGCTGAAGTTGTTTATCAGTTGTGGAAGTTCTCTGGTGGAGTTTTTTGGGTTGCTTAAGTAAACTATCATATCATCTGCAAATAATGATAGTTTGACTTCTTCCTTTACAAATTGTATATTGACTTCCTTATGTTGTCTAATTGCTCTTGCTAGAATGTCAAGTACTATATTGAAAAGATATGGAGAGAGAGGGCAGCCTTGTCTAGTACTTGATTTTAGTGAGATTGCTTCAAGTTTCTCTCCATTTAGTTTGATGTTGGCTACTGGTTTGCTGTAGATTGCTTTTACTATGTTTGATATGGGCCTTGAATTCCTGCTCTTTCCAAGACTTTTAGCATGAAATGATGCTGGATTTTGTCGAATGCTTTTTTTTTTTTTTAGTTTGTTTATGTAGTGGATTACATTGATGGATTTCTGTATATTGAACCATCCCTGCATCTCTGGGATGAAGCTTACTTGATCATGGTGAATGATCATTTTGATGTACTCTTGGATCTGGTTGGCAAGAATTTTATTTAGTATTTTTGCATTGATATTCATAGGGGAAATTGGCCTGTAGTTCTCTTTCTTTGTTGGATCTTTGTGTGGTTTTGGTATCAGCATAATTGTGGCTTCGAGGAATGAGTTGGGCAGTGTCCCTTCTGTTTCTAATTTGTGGGATAGTTTGAAGAGTATTGGTGTTAAATCTTCTTTGAATGTCTGGTAGATTTCTGCACTAAAACCATCTGGTCCTGTACTTTTTTTGTTTGGGAGGCTTTCTATAACCCCTTCTATTTCTTTAGGGGTTATGGGACTATTTAGCTGATCTAATTGATCCTGATTTAATTTTGGTATTTGCTATCTGTCTAGGAAAATGCCCAATTCCTCCAGATTCTCCAGTTGTGTTGAGTATAGACCTTTGTAATAGGATCTGATGATCTTTTGAATATCCTCAGTTTCTGTTGTTATGTCCCCTTTTTCATTTCTAATTTTGTTAATTTGGATATTGTATCTGTGTCATTTGGTTAGTCTGGCTAAGGGTTTATCTATCTTGTTGATTTTCTCAAAGAACCAGCTCCTGGTTTGATGATACTTTGTACGGTTTTCTTTGTTTCTACTTGATTGATTTCAGCCCTGAGTTTGATGATTTACTGTCTTCTACTCCTCCTTGGTGAATTAACTTCTTTTTCTACCAGGGCCTTAAGGTGTGCCATTAAGCTGCTAGTGTATGCTCTTTCCAGTTTCTTTTTGGATGCACTTAGAGCTATGACTTTTCCTCTTAGCACTGCTTTTATTGTGTCCCATAGATTTGGGTAGGTTGTACCTTCATTTTCATTGAATTCTAAAAAGTCTTTGATTTCTTTTTTTTTTTTTATTTCTTCCTTGACCAAGGTGTCTTTGAGTATAGAGTATTGTTCAGTTTCCATGTGTAAGTGGGCTTTCTATTGTTTTTGTTGCTCTTGAAGACCACTCTTACTCCATGGTGATCAGATAGGAGGCATGGGATTAACTTGATCTTCTTGTATATATTGACATCTGTCTTGTGACCAATTATATGACCAATTTTGGAGAAGTTACCGTGTGTTGCTGAGAAAAGGGTATATTATTTTGCTTTAGGATGAAATGTTATATATATATATGTATATATATATATATATATATATATATATATATATATATATGATATATATATATATATATGAAATGTTATATATATATATATATATATATATATATATATATATATATATGTGTGTGTGTGTGTGTGTGTGTGTGTGTGTGTGTGTGTTAAATCAATTGGTCCAAAGTTTTAATTAGTTTCACTTTGTCCCTGTTTGGTTTCTGCTTTCCTGATCGGTCCATTGAGAAGAGTGGAGTGTTGAAGTCACCCACAATTATTGTATTAGTTGCAATGTGTGCTTTAAGCTTTAGTGAGGTTTCTTTTACGAATGAGGATGCCCTTGTATTTGGAGCATAGATGTTCAGTATTGAGAGCTCTTCTTGTTGGATTTTCCCTTTGACCAGCAAGAAGTGACCTTCTGAGTCTATTTTGATGACTCTAGGTTGAGAGTCATTTTTATCTGATATTAGAATGGCTACTCCAGCTTGTTTCTGGAGAACATTTGCTTGTAAAATAGTCTTCCAGCCTTTTACTCTAAGACAGTGTTTGTCTTTAACATTGAGGTGTGTTTCCTGTATGCAGCAAAATGTAGGGTCCTGCTTCTGTATCCAGTCTGGTAGTCTATCTTTTTATTGGGGAATTGAGTACATTGATGTTAAGAGATATTAAGGAATAGCGATTATTACCTCCCGACATTTTTTAAATTATTGTTTTTTATATTTGAGAGATTATCTTCTTTTGTGTTTGATAAGAGGACATTTCTATCTTGATTCATCTGGGATGTGGTTTCCCTCCTTGTGTTGGTGTTTTTCCCTATTATCCTTTGTAGGGCTGGGTTTGTGGAAAGATAATGTGCAAATTTGGTTTTGTCATGGAATATCTTGGTTTCTCCATCTGTGGCGATTGAGAGTTTTGCTGGGTATAGTTCTCTTAGAGTCTGCATGATATCTGCCGAGGATCTTCTAGCTTTCATGGTCTCAGGTGAGAAGTCTGGTGTAATTCTGATAGGTATTCCTTTATATGTTACTTGGCCTTTTTCTCTATCTGCGTTTAATATTCTTTCTTTGTTTAGTACATTTGTGGTTTTGATTACTATGTGATGGGATGTATTTCTGTTCTGGTCCAGTCTGTTTGGAGTTCTGTAGGCTTCTTGTATATTCATGGGCATCTCACTCTTTAGGTTGGGGAAGTTTTCTTCCATAATTTTGTAGAAGATATTTGCTGGCCCTTTAACTTGTAAATCTTCACTCTCATGTATACCTATAATCCTTAGATTTGGTCTTCTCATTTTGTCCTGGATTTCTTGGATGCTTTTGGTTACAACCTTTTAGCCGTTAGTATTTTCTTTGACTGTTGAACCAGTGGTTCCTATGGTATGTTCGGCATCTGAGATTCTTTCTTCTAGTTCTTTTATTCTATTGTTGATATTTGCATCTATGACCCCTGATTTCTTCCCAAGGTTTTCTATCTCCAATGTTGTCTCCCTCTGCGATTTCTTAGTTGTTTCTACTTCTGTTTTTAGAACCTGGATGGATATGCTCAGATCTTCCACTTGCTTGTTTGTATTTTCATGTATTTCTTTAAGAGTTTTTTGTGTTTATTCTTTCATGAATTCTACTTGCTGGCCCATGTTCTTTATTTCTTTAAGTGATTTTTGTACTTCCTCCTTATTGACTCCTATTTTTTGATCCATATTCTCCTGAATTACTTTAAGTGATTTTTGTGTTTGCCTTGAAAGGGATTCATATTTTTGATCCATTTTCTCCTGTGTTTCTTTAAGAGATTTATCTATGTGTTCTGCTATCAGCATCCTGACCAGTGATTTTAGATCCAAATCTTGTTTTTCTGGTGTGGTGGGATATCTGGGACTTACTGCTGTCAGGGTGCTGGGTTCAGATGCTGCCATATTGCCTTGATTTTTGTTAGTAACGGTCCTAGGTTTGCCTTTTGCTATCTGATTATCTCTGGCCTTAGATCATTTTGTAGTCACTAGCTGGTGCTTGAACTTTCTGTGGGCTCGAAAGGCTATGACCCCACCACTGGATGACTGAGTTTCCCCTGGCACAGATTGCTGATGTGTTGTTCTCCTTTTGGGTGCTGTTGGACCCCTGGTGTATCTCGCTCTAAGCAATGTTATATACGGTTATCACTGTGAACCTGATGCTTCTTGTCTTCTCTGGATCTGTTTACTTAGTTCATTCAGCAGAAAGGATGCTGTCTGAGGCCTCAGGGAGTGGGGAGTGCAGAGTGCAGGGACTCCCAGAGGGCCTGGAACCCATGCCCTGCTCGAACACAGGAACTGCTGCTCTGTCAAGCTTCAGTTCTTAGATGACTGGCTGGCGACCTGGGTCCCCCAAGATCATAAGGTTGGGATATCACAGCTATCTGGTCCTGTCCGCTCAGTCTAAGCACCCACCACCAAGATGGCCATGGATGAGCAGAGTGCAGGGTTCCCCTCAGAGTGCAGAGCCCATGCCTGTTTGGGACCCAGGAACCCTGCTCTGCCCTGTTCGCTGCCAGGTGGTCTTTCACCCCCAAAGATCCCAAGTTCTGGGTATCTCGGGTACCTGGCTCAGCTCTCCTTAGTCCAGACTGCTACAAGCATGCTGGTGGTGGCCACTGGATGTGGGGAGTGCAGCTTGCCAAGTCTCCTGCAGGGCAGGGATCCCACGCCCTGCTGGCACACAGGATCACTGCTCTGCCAAGCTCCTGTTCTTAGATGACTGGCTGACAGCCCGGGTCCCCCAAGATTTTAAGCTTGGGGTATCTCAGGTATCTGTTTCTGCCCACTCGGTCTAAGCACCCGCCAGCAAGATGGACGTGGATGAGCCAAGCTATTTCTTTGTTTAAGATGATTAACAAAAGTGCAGAAAGGCTGATCCCAATCCACCACAGACAACCATGTAAAAACTTTCTATAAAATTTTTTCTGCTTTTATGCTTTGTAGATTCTCTCTCTCTCTCTCTCTCTCTCTCTCTCTCTCTCTCTCTCTGAAAACTTTTTATATTTCATTATCTTTTCTGGGTGTCAAGGTCTCACAGTTAAAGATTATTTTGGTAGTTTGTATCACAAAATATAGGCCACATTTTTGGCTGTCTACTGGGGTTGAACATGGGTTAGGATGAAGAAAGATTGTACTACTTGTTGAAGCAGTCCACCTCAATGGTCTCTAAATATTTCTTTAGAAATCTAACCCAACAGATAAGTAGGAAAAGAAAAATATATATCATGAAGCCAGATATAAGGCATTCCATAACTTATGACTACCCATTAGATCTATGGACAGTCACAATCAGAGTGAGAGATTTTAAATCATGATATGAAATCTCTTAGAAAAATTGTGAATGGCCAACGTTACTCTAACTAACATCTCACATAAGAGATGCCTTATCTAAGAAAGCACTGGGTGACCAATGTTGCACAGTTCCTGAAGGTATTCTCCTAAACTGATGCTAAATACTTAATTTAGTAGAGTGGCTAGGAGATTTTCATTTCCTGTGAAGATTCTTTAGAGAAAGATCCTGCAAACATGACCAAAAAATAAATTTTTGGACTCTTGAAGTACTCTAGTAATTACTAATTCCTTGTGAGTTTACCATATTAGCTTAAGAGTGAATCCAAAGCTTACTATGCTGGTCTGACATGAAAGTAAGATAGACCAGCATGTAAAGTGACTTGGTACCTTATTTGATTACATAATTCAGTATTCTGCATCTATCAGAGTGGCAGAATTGAAGCAATTCTTCCCACTAGAGCAGAAGAGGAGAAACAATTCCAGAAATTTGTCTTCTTACTTTCACATGCTTGCTGTGGCATGTTTATATGAGAGAGGGGGGTGGAGGAATAGAGGAAGGAGAGAGAGAAAGAAAGAAAGAAAGAAAAAGAAAGAAAGAAAGAAAGAGAGAGAGACAGAGAGAGAAAGAGAGAGAGAGAGAGAGAGAGAGAGAGAGAGAGACTGTAATTTTTGTAGACCTAGCAATCAATAGGATAAACTCACTGAGAACTCTGTGTATGATTAAAGTAATAGATATTAATGATTATTAAAATGAAACTGTAGTTAAAACCTAAGTTTTCCTCTGGCTTCCAGATGTACCTTGTGATATCCCACCTTCTATATGCATGAATACATTATAAATAAAAATAACCTTCAAAATTCATGACAGTGACCTAAAGCCACACTCATTTTATGAAAGTCTTACTAAAACAACTAACCATGTTCTTGACAACTCATTAATATTTCTTAAGAACTTAATGTAGCAATGAAAATTAGTGGTATTGATACCACTATAATTTGAAGCATTATAAAAGTTTGGAATTCGGAAGAGGTGAGGATGAATACCATTGTATAATATCTTTGTTGTCTCTTCATTAGAAAGATCCGAAATTGTTCTGACGTTCTCTTTCTTAGTTGGGTCTTTGCATGGTTTTGGTATCAGGGTAATTATGGCTTTGTAGAATGAGTTGGGTAGTGTTCCTTCTGTTTCTATTTTGTGGAATAGTTTGAAGAGTATTGACATTAGGTCTTCTTTGAAGATCTGACAGAATTCTGCTCTAAAACCCTCTGGTCCTGTTCTTTTTTTGGTTGGAAGAATTTCTATGACATCTTGTATTTCCTTGGGGGTTATGGGACTGTTTAGGCGATCTATTTGATCCTGATTTAATTTTGGTATTTGGTATCTGTCTAGGAAATTGCCCATTTCCTCCAGATTCTCTAGTTCTGTTGAGTATAGACTTTTGTAGTAGGATCTGATGATTTTTTGAATTTCCTCAGTTTCTGTTGTTGTATAACCTTTTCATTTCTAATTCTCCCGTATGAACATCGATGCAAAAATACTCAAAAAATTATTGCCAACCAAATCCAAGAACACATCAAAATGATCATGCACCATGATCAAGTTGGCTTCATCCCAGAGATGCAGGGATGATTCAATATATGGAAATCCATCAAAATAATACACTACATAAACAAACTCAAAGAAAAAAAAACACATGGTCATCTCATTGGATGCTGAAAATGCATTTGACAAAATTCAGCATCCTTTCATGCTAAAAGTCTTGGAAAGAACAGGAATTCAAGGCCCATACCTAAACATATTAAAAGCAATTAACAGCAGACCAATAGCCAACATCAAACTAAATGGAGAGAAACTTGAAGCAGTCCTACGAAAATCAGGAACTAGACAAGGCTGACCCCTCTCACCATATCTCTTCAATATAGTACTTGAGGTACTAGCTAGAGCAATTCGACAACATAAGGAAGTCAAAGGGATACAAATCGAAAAGGAAGAAGTCAAACTATCACTATTCACAGATGATATGATAGTATACTTAAATGACCCAAAAAACTCCACCAGAGAACTCCTACAGCTGATAAACAATTTCAGCAAAGTGGCTGGTTATAAAATCAACTCAAGCAAACTCAGTAGCCTTCCTATATGCAAAGGATAAGCAGGCCGAGAAAGAAATTAGGGAAATAACACCCTTCTCAATAGCCACAACCAAGATAAAGTATCTTGGTGTGACTCTAACCAAACAAGTGAAAGATTTATATGACAAAAACTTCAGGTCTCTGAAGAAGGAAATTGAAGAATACCTCAGAAAATGGAAAAATCTTCCATGCTTGTGGGTTGGCAGGATTAATATTGTTAAAATGGCAATCTTGCCAAAAGCAATATACAGATTCATCGCAATCCCTATCAAAATCCCAACTCAGTTCTTCATAGAGTTAGAAAGAGCAATTCTCCAATTTATCTGGAATAATAATAATAATAATAATAATAATAATAACCAGGATAGCTAAAACTGTCACTAACAGTAAAAAAAAAACGTATGTGGGAATCAATATCCCAGACCTCAAGCAATACTACAGAGCAGTAGTGTAAAAAACTACATGGTATTGGTACAGTGACAGGAAGGTGGATCAATGGAATAGGATCGAGGCCAAGAATTGAAACCACACATCTATGGCCAATTGATCTTCGACCAAGAGCTGAAAACATCCAGTGGAAAAAAGATAGCCTTTTCAACAAGTGGTGCTGGCTCAACTTGGAGATCAACATGCAGAAGAATGAGAATTGATCCACCCTTATCTCCTTGCACTAAGCTCAACTACAAGTGGATCAAGGACCTCCACATAAAACCAGACACACTAAAACTAATAGAAAAGAAATTGGGGAAGACCCTTGAGGACATTGGCTCAGGGGGAAAATTCCAGAACAGAACACCAATTGCTTATGCTCTAAGAGCAAGAATAGACAAGTGGAACCTCATAAAATTACAAAGTTTCTGTAAGGCAAAGGACATTGTTAGAAGTACAAAATGCCAACCAACAATGTGGGAAAAGATCTTCACCAATCCCACATCTGACAGAGGGCTAATATCCAATATATACAAAGAACTCAAGAAGTTAGACACCAGAAAATCAAATAACACTATCCAAAAATGGGGTACAGAGCTAAACACAGACTTTTCATATGAAGAAATTTGGATGGCTGAGAAACACCTTAAAAATGTTCAACATCATTAGTCATTAGAGAAATGCAAATCAAAACAACCCTGAGATTTCACCTCACACCATCAGAATGGCTAAAGTTAAAAACTCAGGTGACAGCAGGTGTTGGTGAGGATGTGGAGAAAGAGGAACACTCCTCCACTGCTGGTGGGACTGCAAGCTAGTACTACCACTCTGGAAATCAGTCTGTCAGTTCCTCAGAAAAATGGATGTGATACTTCCAGAGGACCCAGCCATACCACTCCTGGGCATATACCCAGAAGATTCCCCAGCATGCAATAAGGATACATGCTCCACTATGTTCATCGCAGCCTTATTTATAATATCCAGAAGCTGGAAAGAACCCAGATGTCCCTCAACAGAGGAATGGATGCAAAAAATGTGGTATATATACACAATGGAGTACTATTCAGCCATTAGAAACAATGAATTCATGAAATTCTTAGAGAAATGGATGGAGGTAGAGAACATCCTACTAAGTGAGGTAACCCAGTCTCAAAAGGATACTCATGGTATGTACTCACTGATAAGTGGATATTAGCCTAGAATCTTGGGACACCAAAGACACAATCCACCTATCAAGTGGTATCCGACAATAAGGAAAGAGTGGATACTGGTGCTTGAAAGGATCAAAACATCAGTGTAGGGGAATACCAGAACAGGGAAGTAGGAAGGAGTGGATGGGGGAACAGGGGGAGGGAAAAGAGGATGTGAGACCTTTGGGAGATAGGGAACCAGAAAAAGGGAAATGAAATGTAAATATAGACTATATCCATAAAATAAAAAAAAAAAACAAAAGATCTGAGATTAGAACAGTGTAACTTCCTTTCAATGGTGATATCCAAGGGAAAATAATGATTAGAATAATAGGGGGAAAAAACCACCAAGCTTTGATTTAGCAAAACGAAAGTGGTTAACATTTTTTAATGGTGTTTATTTATTTATTTACATTTCAAATATTGCCCGCCTTCTTGTTGCAGAGATATTGTCCTCTTTCCTCTTCTCCTTCACTGCTGAGAAGGTGCCCACAACCCAGGTATCCCCTCTTTCTCTGTACCATTAAGTCTCTACTGGATTCGGTACATCATCCTCCACTAAGAACATACAGTGGGTCCTCTGTTACATATATGCAAGGGAATGAGTCCATCCCATATATGTTCTTTGGTTGCTGGTGGCTTAATCTCTAGTTGCTCCCAGGGGGGTTCAGTTTAATTTACACTTTTGGTTTTATTATGGGGATGCCATCCCTTCAGTTACCTCAATTCTGCCCCTAAGACATCTATAGGGATCTGGGACCTCAGTCTAATGCTTGGCTGTGAGTACCTGCATCTATCTCTGCTGACATGCTCAGTGATACACTTGCAGCCATTTGTCTCAAGATGGAAGATAAGAAACACATTACAGATAAACACTGAGGCATTAAAGTTTCTCATCATAGAAAGCTTTGGAACTAGTGGAGTCTCTGTAACTATAAGCTCCATTGTTAAATCAAAACACATCTCGAGCACCCTAGCATGTCACTCTTAATGGGCAATATATTCTTAAAGAAGTCAAATGCTCTGCTAACAATATCGAACCAAATCGTCAGAATTCAAAAACAGGACCATAAAATTTTAGATACCATTGCCAGCATGCACAGTAGACAGCAGAATGTAGATTAATGAGGAGTTTGTCAAGAATTTTAATGTACTTTTCATTTGTTGAGAGATCCATGTTAATTACTAAATTATTTGGCCTGAGCTGTAAAGGATACAAAATAAATTAAAATTGATGCACCTTCAGGGTTAATAAAACACTTGGTTAGTCAGTGTTAATAAATCCCATATGATGACTAAATATCACTATATCTAATGCATCTTCTACTCCCCCTCACCCCAAAAGCTCAGGGCTAATACTGGTCTCTTCCTAGGGAATCATCCCAACTAAGGATGAATGTGAAAGGGCTGTCATTAAAAGTCGAGAACATAACAAAAAACCCAAGATAGCTAAAACTATCATCAACAGCAAAATTGATTCTGGGGGAATCAATATCCCGGACCTCAAGCAATATTACAGAGCAGTGGTATTAAAAACTGCATGGTATTGGTTCAGTGACAGGGAAGCGGATCAATGGAATAGGATCAAAGACCCAGAATTGAACCCACACATCTATGGCCAATTGATCTTCGACAAAGAAGCTGAAAACATCCAGTGGAAAAAAGATAGCCTTTTCAACAGATGGTGCTGGCTCAACTGGAGGTCAACATGCAGAAGAATGAGAATTGATCCACTCTTATCTCCTTGCACTAAGCTCAACTCCAAGTGGATCAAAGACCTCCACATAAAACCAGACACACTAAAACTAATAGAAAAGAAACTGGGGAAGACCCTTGAGGACATTGGCTCAGGGGAAAAATTCCTGAACAGAACACCAATTGCTTATGCTCTAAGAGCAAGAATAGACAAATGGGACCTCATAAAACTACAAAGTTTCTGTAAGGCAAAAGACACTGTCAAAAGGATAAATCGGCAACCAACAAATTGGGAAAAAATCTTCACCAACCCCACATCTGACAGAGGGCTAATCTCCAATGTATACAAAGAACTCAAGAGGTTAGACCCCAGAAAACCAAATAACCCTATCCAAAAATGGGGTACGGAGCTAAACAGAGACTTTTCACCTGAAGAAATTCGGGTGGCTGAGAAACACCTTAAAAAATGTTCAACATCACTAGTCATTAGGGAAATGAAAATTAAAACAACCCTGAGATTTCACCTCACACCAGTCAGAATGGCTAAGATTAAAAACTCAGAAGACATCAGGTGTTGGCGAGGATGTGGAGAAAGAGGAACACTCCTCCTCTGCTGGTGGGAATGCAAGCTGGTACAACCACTCTGGAAATCAGTATGGCGGTTCCTCAGAAAACTGGGCGTGATACTTCCGGAGGACCCAGCCATACCACTCCTGGGAATATACCCAGAAGATTCCCCAGCATGCAATAAGGATACATGCTCCACTATGTTCATAGCAGCCTTATATATAATAGCCAGAAGCTGGAAAGAACCCAGATGTCCCTCAACAGAGGAATGGATACAAAAAATGTGGTATATATACACAATGGAGTACTATTCAGCCATTAGAAACAATGAATTCATGAAATTCTTAGAGAAATGGATGGAGCTGGAGAATGTCATACTAAGTGAGGTGACCCAGTCTTAAAAGAATACCCATGGTATACAGTCACTGATAAGTGGATATTAGCCTAGAAGCTTGGAACACCAAAGACACAAATCACATATCAAGTGATGTCTCACAAGAAGAAAGGAGTGGACACTGGTGCTAGAATGGACCAAAACATCATTGTGGGAGAGTACAAGAACAGTAAAGTGGGATGGGGTGGATGCGGGAGCAGGGGGAGGGAAAAGGACATGTGGGACCTTTGGGGGTAGGGAACCAGAAAAAGGGAAATGAATTGTAAATATAGAATATATACAATAAAAAATCAAAAAATAAATAAATAAATAAATAAATAAATAAAAACAAAAAACAAAAAAAAGTCGAGAACATAAAGAGCTACCAGCTCAAAACCTCAAAGAAACCTACATCTGTAAATAGTATCACTTCTATTTTTTTTTAATGTTCCAAATATGGGATTTCTTCTTTCTTTAGCCTGTGTGCATAGTCTGTCAGAAGAAATGCAATTTTCACTATTTTCTTTGAACTACCTCGGTGAAAAAGCAGGATCTGAAAATGCACAACAAAGAAGTTATAGACTAATCAATCCTACTCTCTCTCTCCCTCTCTCCGTCCTACATCCTATCCAGCCCCCCAATGTTTGGGTGAGTGTGTGTATGTTTGTGTGTGTGTGTGTGCGTGTGTGAGAGAGAGAGAGAGAGAGAGAGAGAGAGAGAGAGAGAGAGAGAGAAAAGAAGAAGAAGAAGAAGAAGAAGAAGAAGAAGAAGAAGAAGAAGAAGAAGAAGTAGTAGTAGTAGTAGTAGTAGTAGTAGTAGTGGGAGTGGGAGTGGGAGTGGGAGTGGGTAGTGGGTAGTGGTAGTGGTAGTGGTAGTGAAGTGGTAGTGGTAGTAGTGGTAGTATATGCATATTTTTCACATTTGGTATATTTATTAGCCCACATTTTGAAGCAGTTCATGATGAGCATTTTGCTTGGGGTTTTTTGTCTTGTTTTTGGTTTGCAATAAATGAAAACTTTTCTTTAAAGGGTACATTTTCATTAAATAGGTAGGGAATTTCTGCACCTGCCTCTTCCCCTCCATGGACACAGAAAGCAGGCCCTTTGCAGATCTTAAAGAAGACCCTAGTCTCCCCAATCTTCCTTCCCACCTCTCCAGCAGTTGGGATGGTGCAGCATTCCTCACAGATCATTAGATCTTGAGGTCCTTCAAGGATAACTCCAAGGCATGAATTTTGTAAGCATATGAATATGCAAGCAAACACATATACATCTAAAGTAAAATAAACAAATCTTAAGATGCAGAAATTATCATGCTTACAGATAAGAACCAGGCACAAAAGACCAAATACCATATGATTCCATTTGAACACAGGGTCCAGAAGAGGCAACAGGACCTCTGTTAGAGATTATATAAATCAGTAATTTCAGAGAGTGAGACCCAGAAGGGTGTGAGCATGACTGGCAGTGGGTATGAGGCTTAGTTCAGTGCTGAAACATTCTGGAATTAAGATAGAGGACATTAAAAATTATGAACAATTCACTAAACCTCATTGAGTTGATTTAAATAATCTTTTTGTTTTAAAATTTAAGTTGGTATGGCATCTTCTTTCTCCTACTCTTCCTTAATCCTTTTTTCCCTTCTCCAGCATTTCTCTGCCTCTCTCTTCCTCTCCTTACCTCTCCTTCTCCCTACACCCTCTTCTCATGCATAACACACACACACACACACACACACACACACACACACACACACACACATTTTCTTTGAAGGAAGTTTTTACTTTGTAGTCCATGTTCCTCTAAAACTCACTGTGCATGTTCGTTCATGCTGACCTAAAACTTTTAGCCATCCTTCTACCTCAATTCTTAAGTCTTAGAATTACACACTGAGCCAACATCATGATCATTTTTACTATTTCCTTTAACAACAGCAGACATGGTTATTAATTCCTTATACTTTTGTGTTGTGTTAATGAGCCCAGGACTTTTTATAAGCTAGAACAATGCTCTGCTATCTGCCCAGGTTGCCTGTACACCTAAACACTAGCCCCATCAAGTTGAGAAAACATCTTAGCTTCTATTTAAATTATTTTCCAAAATTAAAAACTTTTGAGTATTTTAGAAGTGACATTTCAAAATACTAGTTTGATTATATCATTAAGTCAAATATTACATAATGGCAAATCTTTAACTGAATTACAATATAAATGGACTATGAATTGTTGCATGGCTTTTAAAATTGCATTTTTGAAAACACTTTTGTTTACAGAGAAGATAGTGATTATCTTTTTTGCAAAATAAGAAGAGTGTGTAGATATGGAAAAGTGCTATGTGATGAAGATCATTTAATCCTGTTACAGAAGACTACTAGCATTCATGTAAGCTTCGAAACAGCCATGTGAGAAGGATCAGAACTATCTACATCTCTGACAGCAAAAGATCCAACTCTCTGCTTGCTTCATGTGGACATACCCGCATATAAACACACAGACATGTACATAATCAAAAATAAATATATTTTAAATGCATTCTGTAGTAATATGAAATTATGTGATTGCAATTGAATATGGCTATTTCAAAGAAATCACTGCTATTTATGCCTGCAAATTAAACATTTATGTAAATTAACCTTTACCTATTTATTCAGTTTCTTTAGTAGTTACTTAATAATTTTTCAATCAGAAAACAAATAAAAATATTCTAACACGTGATGTTTTATTGGTATTAAACTACTTTACCTGTTACTCTCTGTTTTAACATCCAAAGTCTTGCTTTGGCCATACATCTGATGACTTTTAATATATAAACTTCCATTTCCTCATCAAATAAATGAAATAGAAAGGTGGTATGAAGGGTTTTATATATTGCAGCTTCAATGTGACTTAGAGTTTCCTATATAAATGAATTCTAGGAATGTGTATTAGGGACTTCCAAGAACAGGTTCAGTAAAGAAGAAAGACATATTTTAATGTGTGTGGCATTTTATGGTCAGGGATCCTGGAATAAACAAAAGGGACCAGCAAGTTGAGCACCAGGATTTATGCGTCTCTGCTCCCTGTTTGGTAGATACAAAGGCTCTACTGCTTCACATTCCTGCCATCATGCCTCCTTGGATAGGATAATCTCCCATCTGTCAGCCAAGTAAACTCTTCTGGAGTTAAATGTTTTTTGCTTTGTTTTGTTTTGCTTTTTGTTCTTGTTTTTGTTTTTTGTTGTTTGTTGTTTGTTTTTGTTTTTTGTTCTTTTCAGGGAATTTTCACAGCAATGAAAAGAGTAAGTAAGACAGTGAATAGATATGGAAGTAGAAATGTTCATCATATTCTCTGGGTAAGCAAAAATGTCTTTTCATAACTCAAAAGGGATCTGAGCATATCCCAAGATTTTTACATTCATCTTGCAAAATAAACCGAAAATCTTATAGTGAGGTAAGATAGCAGAGCCTGTGGACTACATGCAGGAATGCTTTTCTCTTTTGAAGTTTTGTCCTTAATTCATAGGGAAACAGACAAGGATGAAAACCTTCAGCAATTATCCCAGGAAACTACCGAGCATCAAAACATTTTGTTCATGGATAGTTCATTGTTTTCAGAAATGGGTTTCCTATTTTAAAGTTGTTAAGGTAGAAATTAAATTTATTTTCCTGGTAAATTTCACCTGTTGAAAAAGATAAAATCAAATTTCAAACACTAAAATCGAATGTTCTGGAAATTATTACCAAAATGTTAATTTAGGTGTTGCCCTTTCTCAGGATAAATGTGACTTACTTTGTGAAAAGACAAAAAGAATTCTCCAACATCCTTCAGGACTATACACACCCTTGTCTGTCTGTGACAAACTTTATGTTTTGCCTTCATGAGGAGAATACTCCTAACAGCCACACACTATACTTTTTCAATAAATCATGCGACAACATGTTCTCAGACCATTCTGCATGTATCCATGCTATGAAACTTTCCATATGGTTTTCTCATTATCTCAAAAGTACATTTTTAACGATCAATGTTTTATACCCACTCTCATGTCAGTATAACTCTTTTGTTTGAGTATTAAACTCTGGTACTAGGTTGACCAATATATTGAAATGTAGGTAAGTCTTGTAAAGCAAAGTATGGATAACCTATATTTCTTCAATAAAACTAATGTGAAGGCTAAAGAATGTCAAAAATATACATTTTATGTAAAGTTAAAAATCTGAGTTTCTGTCCTCTGAGCACAAGTAAATGACAGTATGCTGTGCATTTGCAATCTTAGCACCCACAAAGATTAGAAAACATTGAATTGTCCTAGAATTAAAGAGACAATAATTTTGAGCCACCTCATGGGTGCTGGGGACTGAGCTTAGGTTCTCTGCAAGAGTAAAAGTTGGACTTAAACTCTAAGCACTCTCTTTAGAACCCTTCACATTATTACCTTTCATTAATGTTATAATAAGCATCAATGCTTTATTTATTTTCATAGCTAAAAATAGTTCATTGTATGGACATACCATTATTAGCTTGCCCATTTTTACTTAATGGAAATGTGGAAATTTCTAATTTATAACTATTATGATTAAGGTTTTTATTTACTGGTATACATATTTTTTCATGTGAAAATGTTTCCAGGATATGATAACGTTCTTCTGGGTCATATGGTAACTCATTTAAGTCTTCAAATTCAATATATAAGGTGCCTTTGCCAAAATACTTCAATCATCTTATAAATTTAATTTATTCCTTTCAATAGCTACACAAAGTTTACAGTGTAGTAATTAGATTTTTCTATAAATAATATGGCCCTTCTATAATTAAAATAAAGTTTGGAAACTGCAAAAGAAGACAGGAGAGGGAAAGAATGGAAAAAGGAAAAGAAAGTAAAAAGAAACATGCAGAAAAGAAAAGAAGGATGCGAGAAAAGATGAAGGAAGGAAGGAAGGAAGGAAGGAAGGAAGGAAAGAAAACCTGAAGAAGACAAGAAAATAAGTGTCATCCTCACAAGAACAAACAGTACCAAAGAAATTATTGACTTTGCAAATTAATTTATACATGATAATTTGTAATAACTCTTAATATAATGGCTACCTGTTAAATTTCCCTAAATTCAGCAGTTTCAATGGGAAACTAAAAGAAAAAGACCTTGGTTTTAAGTTTTCAAAATATATTTATATTTTTATATCACATTTAGATTTGCATATTTTCTAAATATAATTGCTTCTTCCTCTTACATCACCTATCTTAGATAATGGTCACATCATTTGATGAACTAGCCTGCCTCCATCTTAGGCTTCAATGCCATGTTATATTAAAAATGAACTCCATTCTTTCCTGTTGATTAAAATTCTGTTTCTCAAGGATTGGGCTATGCCCTACCTGTAACTTTAATGATAAATGATTATGTACTACCTATTGAGAAAATAGCAACCATATATTTTAAATTATGATGACTATCCTTTAAACCTATTTTAATTAAGTTTGCCATAATCACCTCTTTTTTAACACCTTATTGATAATCACTTATGTAATGCTTCTATATCCTGCTTATTTGACGCTAAACACTCTTTTGGTAACTTCTTATACCTGGGCTCTAAAAGCACTTTCTTTCCCCTATCCATGGCTGATATCTTCATCTTGAAAATTGCCTTAAGGACAATCTGCCCAAGTACATGAAATTAAAAACAAAACAAAATAAAAAAAAACAACAAAAAACATCATTTGCTGTATTTTATTGCTTGTTTTAATTAATGTGGCCATAACCAATTTTGTCTAAACCCTATAACATTTCTTCATATATAGTAAAACTTTTACTATTTCCATTGGGTGTGGTTGCACAGAGCATATATCAAAGCACTTCGAAGCTGGATAATCACTGTTATTTTAATACTAACTTCATTTCTTTCATTGTTGGGTCTTTTTGTGGTTTAAGTATCAGTATAACTAGAGCTTCAAAGAGTATATTAGGTAGTGTTCCTTCTTTCATTATTTTATGAAATAATTTGAAAAGTATTGGTATTAGGTCTTCCTCAAAGGATTGATTGTTTTCTGCACTAAACCCACTGGCCCTGGGCTTTTTTTTTTTTTTTTTGATTAGACTACTTTTAATGACTACTTCTAATTCTTTAAGGGTTATGGGACTATATAAGTTGTCCTGATTTAACTTTGGTACCTGGAATCTGTCTAGGAAATCATTCATTTCATCTAGATTTTCCAGTTTTGTTGAGTACAGGATAAATAAAGGCTTTTATAGTAAGATCTAATTTTTTAAAATTTCTTCAGTTTCTGTTGTTGTTACTCCATTTTCATTTCTGATTTTGTTAATTTGAATACAGTTTCTGTATCTGTCTTGTTAATGTTCGCCAAAAAAAAACCTGCTTTGTTTTTGTTTTTGTTTTTGTTTTTCTTATTCTTTGTACAGTCCTTTTTGTTTCTATTTGATTGATTTCAGTCCCATGTTTAATTATTTCTTGCTGTATATTCCTCTTGGATGTTTTACTTTTCTTTTGTTCTAAAACTTTCACATGTGCTGCTAAACTGGTAGTGTATGTTCTTTCTAATTTCTTTCTGGAAGCACTCTCATCTATGAGTTTTCCTCTTAGCACTGCTTTCAATGTTCCCCATAAGTTAGGGTATTTTGTATCTTTATTTCATTAAATTCTAAAAAGCCTTTATCTTTTCACTGACTAAAATATCATTGAGCAGACAGTTGTTCAACTTCGATATGTATGTGGGCTTCCTGTTGTTTTTGCTGTTGTTGAAGACCAGCCTTAGTTCATGGTGATCTGAAAGGATGCATGGGATTATTTCTATTATCTTGTGTGTTGCTAACCAAGCTCACAAAAGATCTGTATGGCAAGAACTTCAAGTCTCTGAAGAATGAAAATGAAGATCTCAGAAGATGGAAAGATCTCCCATGGTCATAGATAGGCAGGATTAATATAATAAAGACGGCCATGTTGCCAAAATCAATCTACAGATTCGATGCAATAGTCATCAAAATTCCAACTCAATTTTTCACGGAGATATAATGAGCAATTCTCCAATTCATGTCAAATAACAAAAAATCCAGGATATATATAAAAAAATGTTCTCAAAAATAAAAGAACTTCTGGGTGAACAATCATCCCTGAATTCAAGGTATACTGCTGAGAAATAAAGATTAAAAAAAAAACATGGTATTGGTATAGAGATAAACAGGTATATGAATGGAATAAAACTGAAGACCCAGAAATTAACCCACATTTGATCTTTGACAAAGGAGCCAAAACCATGTAGTGGAAAAAAAGACAGTGTTTTCAACAAATGGTTCTGGTTCAACTGCCGGACAGCATGCAAAAAATTCCAGATTCACCCATTCTTATCTCCTTGCATAAAGCTCAAGTCCAAGTGGATCAAACACCTCCACATAAAACAAGATAAAATGAATTTAATAGAAGAGAAAGTGAAAAAGATCATTGAACACATTGGCACAGGGGAAAATTTCCTGAACATAACACCATTGGCCTGTGCTCTAAAGGCAAGAATTAACATAAGGGATCTCATAAAACTGAATCAAAATACAAAACCAAAACAATAGAACAACAACAAAAATGACGACAACAACAACAACAAAAATCTGTAAGGCAAAGGATACTGTCAATAGGACAAAAACGTGATCCACAGATTGTGAAAGGATATTTACCAGCGCTTCATCCAATAGAGTGCTAACATCTAATATTTACAAGGAACACAAGAAGTTAGCCTTCACAGAATCAAATAACCATACTGAAAACGTAGTACAGAGCCAAATAGTGAATGATCAACTGAGGAATCTTGAATAGCTGAGGATCACTTCAAGAAATATACAACATCCTTAGTCATCAGAGAAATGCAAATCAAAACAATCTTGATATTTGCCCTTACACTATTCAGAATGGCTAAGATAAAAAACTCAGGTGACAACAGATGTTAGGAAGGATATAGAGAAACAGGGACACTCGCAATTTCAAGTTGTTACAACTACTCTAGAAATCAGTCTGGTGGTTCTTCAGAAAATTGGATATAGTTCTACCTGAGGACCTAGTTAAACCACTCCTGGACATAGACCCAAAAGATGCTCCAACAAGTAACCAGTGCACATGCACCACTATGTTCATAGCAGCCTTATTTATAATATTCAGAAGCTGGAGAGAACCCAGAAATCCCTCAATAGAGGAAAGGATACAGAAAATGTGGTACATTTAAACAATGGAGTACTTCTCAGCTATTAAAAAAATGACTTCATGAAATCCCAAGGCAGTGAGACAGAACTAGAATATATCATCCTGAGAGAAACTACCAAGTCACAAAGAAAACACATGTTATATATTCACTGATAAGTGCATATTGCCCAAAAAGTATCTTGGAATGCACATGATACAAATCAGAGACTATATGAAACCCAAGAAGAAAGAAGAACACAACAAATTATGAATGCTACAGTCTTACTCAGAAGAGGGAAGAAAAGAATCTCTGGGAAGCATGAGAGAAAGAAAGGAATAGAGTTATCTGGGAGAGAGATACCAGAGAGAGGGAAATACAATGTGTGTGTGTGTGTGTGTGTGTGTGTGTGTGTGTATGTGTGTGTGTGTGTGTGTGTGTGTGTGTCCATTCTGTGTGACTGTGTGTACTTGTTGACTATTGATATTTACATTTGCAGTGTTTTAAACATTTATTTATTTAATGTGTGTGTGTGTGTGTGTGTGTGTGTGTGTGTGTGTGTTTATAAAGTAGCAGAAATGTGCCTTGATTCTCTTATAGAGGTATGAGGAAAACCTAAGGAAATCAGTTATCTCTTCCACAGCGTAGGTGGCTAGGATTGAACTGCAGTTACCTTGCTTGGCCCCAAGTACTTTTTCCTGATTAACTAACTTGCTGGTCTATATATTTGAGTTATTTGTTATTTTTGAAAGATGTTTGGGAAATCCTCCTGTAGTTTATAGTATTGTTTACTTGTGAGGTATCTATTCTTAAAAATCTGTTAATTTTTAGCTTTTGATTAAGTTATACTGTATATTTATCATGATATTCATCTTCTTTACCTATCTATGTTTGTAGAACACCATATTATAAGGACTTCATAATCATTTGGTCTTAAAACATTATCATTGTCCCAGTTTATAAGTCATTATAATAATCAAGGAGTATTTTCCATTTTATTCAGACCCCACCAAGCCCTAAGTCAAAATGTCTCAGTGAGGTTTGAGGTTGAAGGTTTCTCTGTACTATATTGAATGCTATATCAAAATTATATTTGTCTCCTGTTAACTGAGTAATATTTTCTCACTTTACATTTGCTATATCTTTTTCAGATTCATTTATTAAAGTATATTGAAATTGTCCCTATCTCTGACTTGCAAAGATGCTGCTTTTATGAGTATTCGTGTAGAATATCTCAATCCCTTGCTTTCAGTTCCTTTTTGTTTGGGTAAACCAACAGCACAAAGTTGCTGGAGCACATGATATATGTGGTTCAATTTTAATACAAGCATCTCTAGTGTTTAATGAATAATTGAAGCCAGTTAATATACGCTCAAGAACAAAAAAAAAAATGATTTTCTGGCAACCAGGACACAGCTGGAAAGGTGCAGGTACACAGACTCCATCTGGAGCTAGAGCAGGGAGATCTGCTAAGCTCTCGCCCCCAGGAGGGCCCAGTGGTGGGCGCCTAGGCTCTGCCGCACGTCCCTGTGAGCTTAGGCTGTGCACCAAGGCAGCCAGAGCCACCCAGCTCCCCAGGACCCTGGACCAGCGATAGCAGCAGGCCTCCATATTGCAACCAGGACACAGCTGGAAATGTGCAGATACACAGACTCCATCTGGGGCTAGAGCAGGGAGATCTGCTAAGCTCTCGCCCCCAGGCAGGCCCAGAGGTGCCCGCCTAGGCTCTGCTGCACTTCCCAGTGACTTTAGGCTGTGCACCCAGGCAGCCTGAGACAACCAGTTCCCAGGACCTTGGACCAGCAATAGCGGCAGGCCTCCATATTGCAACCAGGAAACAGCTGGAAAGGCACAGGTAGACAGATTCCATCAGGGGCTACTGCGTGGGGGTATCTGCTAGACTCTCGCTACTAGGCAGGCCCAGCAGTGCCTGCGAGGCTCTGCTGCACTCCCCAGCACTTCCCCGAGACCTCAGGCCATGCACAATGTCAGCAGGTGGCATCCAACTCGTGATCCCATTGACCAGGAATCAAGCATAACCACCAGTAGAGAAACAACAGGTAAGACCAGCCTCATGGGAGATTCAAACACCAGTCAGTGACAACAAGGTCAACTAACACCAGAAATAACCAGATGGCAAAAGGTAAACGAAGGAATGTCACTAACAGAAATCAAGGCAACATGACAGCATCTGAACCCAGTTCGCCAACAACAGGAAGCCCTGGATACCCCCAAACACCAGAAAAACAAGACTTGGATATAAAATCACTGGTCAGGATGCTGGTAGCTGAACACATAGAAAAATCTCGTAAAGAAATAGAGGAGAAAATGGATCAAAAGTTAGAAGCATTTACAAGGCAAATACAAAAATCACTTCAAGAAATGCAGGAGAAGATGGATCAAAAAGAAGAAGACAATAAGGAAGAAAGACAAATATCACTTAAAGAAATACAGAAGAACGTGGGCCAACAAGTAGAAGCTATGAAAGAGGAAACACAAAAATCTATTAAAGAAATACACGAAAACACAATCAAGCAAGTGAAAGATCTGAGCTTATCCATCCAGGTACTAAAAACAGAAGTGGAAACAACTAAGAAATCGCAGAGGGAGACAACATTGGAGATAGAAAACCTTGGAGAGAAATTAGGGGCCATAGATGCAAATATCAACAATAGAATACAAGAGATAGAAGACAGAATATCAGAAGCCTAAGATACCATAGGAACCATTGATTCAACAGTCAAAGAAAATACTAAATGCAAAATGGCTGTAACCCAAAACATCCAGGAAATCCAGGACACAATGAGAAGACCAAACCTAAGGATTATAGGTATAGACAAGAGTGATGATTTACAAGCTAAAGGGCCAGCAAATATCTTCTACAAAATTATGGAAGAAAACTTCCCCAACCTAAAGAGAGAGATGCCCATGAATATACAAGAAGCATATAGAACCCCAAACAGACTGGATCAGAACAGAAATACATACTGTCACATAATAATCAAAACTCCAAAAAAACAAAAAAACAATAAAAAAAAACAAAAAAAAAAACAAAGAAAGAATATTAAAGGCAGCAAGAGAAAAAGGCCAAGTAACTTATAAAGGAAGACCTATCAGAATAACACCAGACTTCTCACCTGAGACCATGAAAGCTATAAGATCCTGGGCAGATATAATGCAAACTCTAAGAGAACACAAACTTCAGCCAAAACTGCTTTACCCAGCAAAGCTCTCAATCGCAATAGATGGAGACATCAAGGTATTCCATGACAAAACCAAATTTGCACGATATCTTTCCACAAATCCAGCCCTACAAAGGATAATAGGGGGAAAACACCAAGACAAGGACGGAAACTACACCCGGGAAGAAGCAAGATAGAAACCTCCTCTCATTAAACCCAAAAGAAGGTAACCTCTCGAATATAAAAAAATAAATAAAATAAATAAATATAATTTCAAAAATGTCTGGAGGTAATAATTACTATTCCTTAATATCTCTTAACATCAATGGACTCAATTCCCCAATAAAAAGACATAGATTAACAGACTAGATACGGAAACAGGACCCTACATTTTGCTGCATACAGGAAACACATCTCAGTGTTAAAGACAAACACTGCCTTAGAGTAAAAGGCTGGAAGACAATTTTACAAGCAAATGGTCTCAGGAAACAAGCTGGAGTAGCCATTCTAATATCAGATAAAATTGACTTCCAACATAAAATCATCAAAAGAGACTCAGAAGGTCACTTCTTGCTGGCAAAAGGGAAAATCCACCAAGAAGAACTCTCAATACTGAACATCTATGCTCCAAATGCAAGGGCACCCTCATTCGTAAAAGAAACCTTACTAAAGCTTAAAGCACACATTACACCTAACACAGTAATCGTGGGTGACTTCCAACACTCCACTCTCCTCAATGGACCAATCAGGAAAGCAGAAAATAAACAGGGACAAAGTGAAACTAATTGAAACTCTGGACCAATTGGATTTAACAGATATATATAGAACATTTCATCCTAAAGCTAAAGAATATACCTTTTTCTCAGCACCACATGGTACCTACTCCAAAATAGACCATATAATTGGTCTCAAGACAGATGTCAACAAATACAAGAAGATCGAGCTAATCCAATGCCTCATATCAGATCACCATGGAGTAAGAGTGGTCTTCAAGAGCAACAAAAACAACAGAAAGCCCACATACACATGGAAACTGAACAATACTCTACTCAATGACACCTTGGTCAAGGAAGAAATAAAAAAAAAAAAAGAAATCAAAGACTTTTTAGAATTCAATGAAAATGAAGGTACAACCTACCCAAATCTATGGGACACAATGAAAGCAGTGCTAAGAGGAAAACTCATAGCTCTAAGTGCATCCAAAAAGAAACTGGAGAGAGCATACACTAGCAGCTTAATGGCACACCTTAAAGCCCTGGAAGAAAAACAAGTTAATTCACTCAGGAAGAGGAGAAGACAAGAAATCATCAAACTCAGGGCTGAAATCAATCAAATAGAAACAAAGAGAACCATACAAAGAATCAACAAGACCAGGAGTTGGTACTTTGAGAAAATCAACAAGATAGATAAACCCCTAGCCAGACTAACCAAAGGACACACAGACAGTATACAAATTAACAAAATTAGAAATGAAAAGGGAGACATAACAACAGAAACTGAGGAAATTCAAAAGATCATCAGATCCTACTACAAAGGTCTATACTCAAAACAACTGGAGAATCTAGAGAAAATGGACAATTTCCTAGACAGATACCAAATACCAAAATTAAATCAGCATCAAATAGATCAGCTAAATAGTCCCATAACCCCTAAAGAAATAGAAGGGGTTATAGAAAGCCTTCCAAGAAAAGTACGGGACCAGATGGTTTTAGTGCAGAATTCTACCAGACCTTCAAAGAAGACTTAACACCAATACTTTTCAAACTATTCCACAAAATAGAGACAGAAGGGATACTGCCCAACTCATTCTTTGAAGCCACAATTACGCTAATACCTAAACCACAAAAAGATCCAACAAAGAAAGAGAACTACAGGCCAATTTCTCTTATGAATATCGATGCAAAAATACTAAATAAAATTCTTGCCAACTGAATCCAAGAACACATCAAAACGATCATTCACCATGATCAAGTAGGTTCATCCCAGGGATGCAGGGATGGTTCAACATATGGAAATCCATCAATGTAATCCACTACATAAACAAACTAAAAGAAAAAAAAAACACATTGTCATCTCATTAGATGCTGAAAAAGCATTCAACAAAATTCAGCATCCTTTCATGCTAAAAGTCTTCGAAAGTGCAAGAATTCAAGGCCCATACCTAAACATAGTAAAAGCAATCTACAGCAAACCAGTAGCCAACATCAAAATAAATGGAGAGAAACTTGAAGCATTCCCACTAAAATCAGGGACTAGACAAGGCTGCCCTCTCTCTCCATATTTTTTTCAATATAGTACTTGAAGTTCTAGCGAGAGCAATTAGACAACATAAGGAAGTCAAAGGGATACAAATTGGAAAGGAAGAAGTCAAACTATCATTATTTGCAGATGATATGATAGTTTACTTAAGTGACCCAAAAAACTCCACCAGAGAACTTCTACAGCTGATAAACAACTTCAGCAAAGTGGTTGGTTATAAAATTAACTCAAGCAAATCAGTAGCCTTCTTGTACTCAAAGGACAAGCAGGCTGAGAAAGATGTTAGGGAAATAACACCCTTCACAATAGCCACAAACAACATAAAGTACCTTGGCGTAACTCTAACCAAACAAGCAAAAGATCTGTATGACAGGAACTTCAAGTCCTTGAAGAAAGAAATCGAAGAAGACCTCAGAAGATGGAAAAATATTTCTTGCTCCTGGATTGGCAGGATCAATATAGTAAAAATGGCCATCTTACCAAAAGCAATATACAGATTCAATGCGATCCCCATCAAAATCCCAACTCAATTCTTTATAGATCTAGAAAGAGCAATTCTCAAATTCATCTGGAGAAACAAAAAACCCAGGATAGCTAAAACTATTCTCAACAATAAAAGGACTTCTGGGGGAATCAATATACCTGACCTTAAACAGTACTACAGAGCAATTGTGTTAAAAACTGCATGGTATTGGTACAGCAACAGGCAAGTGGATCAATGGAATAGGATTGAAGACCCAGAAATTAACCCACAGACTTATGGTCACTTGATCTTTGATAAAGGAGCCACAACCATCCAATGGAAAAAAGATTGTCTTTTCAACAAATGGTGCTGTTTCAACTGGAGGTCAACATGCAGAAGAATGTGAATTGACCCACTCTTCTCCTTGCACTAAGATCAACTCCAAGTGGATCAAGACCTCCACATAAAACCAGATACACTGAAACTATTAGGAAAGAAACTTGGGAAGACCCTGGAGGACATAGGCACAGGGGGAAAGTTCCTGAACAGAACACCAATAGCTTATGCACTGAGATCAAGAATTGACAAATGGGACCTCATAAAATTACAAAGTTTCTGCAAGGCAAAGGACACTGTCAGCAGGACAAAATGACAAACAACAAAGTGGGAAAAGATCTTCACCAACCCCTAATCTGACAGAGGGCTAATATCCAATATATACAAAGAACTCAAGAAATTAGACCCCAAAGAACCAAATAACCCTATCAAAAAGTGAGGTACAGAGCTAAACAAAGAATTTTCACCAGAAGAAATTCGGATGGCTGAGAAACACCTTAAGAGATGTTCAACATCATTAGTCATCAGAGAAATGCAAATCAAAACAACCCTGAGATTCCACCTCACACCAGTCAGAATGGCTAAGATTAAAAACTCAAGAGACAACAAATGCTGGCCAGGACGTGGAGAAAGAGGAACACTCCTCCACTGTTGGTGAGATTGCAAAATGGTAAAAGCACTCTGGAAATCAGTGTGGCACTTCCTCAGAAAATTGGGCATGTCCCTTCCAGAGGACTCTGGCATACCACTCCTGGGCATATACCCAGAGGATTCCCCTGCATACAATAAAGACACATGCTCCACTATGTTTATAACAGCCTTGTTTATAATAGCCGGAAATTGGAAGGAGCCCAAATATCCCTCAAAGGAAAAATTGATACAGAAAATGTGGTATATTTATACAATGGAATACTACTCAGCAATTAAAAATAATGAATTCATGCAATTTGTAGGTAAATGGTTAGACCTGGAAAATATCATCCTGAGTGAGCTAACCCAATCACAAAAGAATACACATGAAATGCCATCACTGATAAGTGGATATTAATGAGCCCAGAAGCCCTAAATACTCAAGGCACAATTAGCAAGTCAAATGATTCCCAAGAAGAAAGGAGAGGACCCTGGGCCTGGAAGGATTGGATCCAGTTTTGTAGAGAAATTGTGGGGGGAGGGGGAATGATTGGGGAATAGTTGAGGGGGAGAGGAACTATGGGACATAGGGAGGGGTAGAACTGGGAAAGGGGAAAGCCTTTGGAATGTCAATATAGAATATAGAAAATAAAAATTTAAAAAAAAAGATAAATGATATTTATTTTTTTTAAAAATGATTTTCTCCTATTTCTACCTGGATTGCATTCCTTACCTTCATCTTAACAAGTGAGAGGGTATAGTTTAAATTTTTCTGACTTGGTTTCATCTTAACCTTGATGATTATCAGTATATATCCTTTGCATTGATATTTTGAATAAATATTTTTTTTAATTTGTTGTATTGTTAGTATTGTTGAAATAGTATGTTCAATGTATATTTGGATATTGCATGATAGTTTAGATTGTCAGCTTTATTGAATTTCATACAAAATAATATAGAGCCATTTTGTTTGGTCTTGCCAGGGTTACCTAAGAGAAAACCTTATTTCAAAGTGACAGGCAATTTTAGCATTTCTAATCACAGTAAGCCAGTTCTGCCCATATGTATATTGGGTAGGTCTGATGCAATTTGTATTCTATGCTAATATTGATTCCTTAGGACTGGTTGCCTCAGAGACTAAGCCACACCTAAACTCTATATGACTTTGTCCACAAGTTATTTTTAATTGGTAAATAAAAATGTCCTAACCTTTCCAATTTCTGGCTATTATAAACAAGGCTGCTATAAACATAGTGGAGCATGTGTCCTCCAAATATCCCTCAAAGGAGGAATGGATACAGAAAATGTGGTATATTTATACAATGGAATACTACTCAGCAATTAAAAATAATGAATTCATGCAATTTGTAGGTAAATGGTTAGACCTGGAAAATATCATCCTGAGTGAATTAACCCAATCACAAAAGAATGCACATGAAATGCAATCACTGATAAGTGGATATTAATGAGCCCAGAAGCCCTAAATACTCAAGACACAAATAGCAATTCAAATGATTCCCAAGAAGAAGAAAGGAGAGGACCCTGGGCCTGTAAAGATTGCATCCAGTTTAGTAAAGAAACCGAGGGGGGAGGGGGAATGATTGGGGAACAGTTGGGGGGGAGAGGAACTATGGGAACTATGGTGGGTGGGAACTGGGAAAGGGGAAAGCCTTTGGAATGTAAACATAGAATATATAAAATAAAATTTAAAAAAAAATGTCCAAACCCCATCACTGGAATAAGAAACATATGTAGGATTTACTGTTACAAGACTGGGTGGTTAGAGGGTTTCAGAAGAGAAAATGTAAGAAAAGGAGGAAGAGAAAGGAAAAGCAACCATGGGTTAGGTGATTCTAGAAAAGGTGGCACTGAGGGGTGGCCTATTGGAGTTAAGTGCAGCCCAAATAAAACATGGTAAGTAGTAAGTAGTAATTCAGGATTTTCAATATAAAAGTTTATTCTAATAACATGCTGATTACATAACAGCCTAGATATTTTTGGTGTTAAGCTTATTGTAAATATGAAAATACTGTGTGTGTTTGTTTTATCTGGAAACTGAGTTATGAAAGGTGGTGTAGAAACCCCAGGTCAGGATTAAATGATTTCTACAACATTTTGTGGCTTCATTATTTTTCAGAAATTACTTTAAAATAGTAATAATTTTACATTACTGAATGGAAAACACTTGCTGTCCTTTCAATATTATTAGGGAGCAAGATTTGGTTTCTTAGCAAAGTCAATTTTTCCTCAAGCTGTGTGGTCTTTCACTAAGGAGAGAAAGGCAAGAATAGTGAGGTTTCTTGAGTGTCTGAAGCCAACCGAATGTACAAACAAATTCCTGGTTAGTTCAGGCTACACAGAGACATTTTATCTCAATAAATAATACTAATTCTTTTAAATCACTTTAATCATTTTAAATTGTTTATTATCAAAGTGAAGTTTGCATTAATCTTGTGTTTTTAATGGGATTCAAATTAACCTCTATTTGGGAGGTCAAAGTAGAGCAGACCTACACAAAAAAGAGATTTCTAAATTGAATCAATCTATACTTTTGATGACTAGGTTGCTTGACAAAGGAAATGCTATTTTGTCAGGATGGCTGTGTATTTGTGTTACCAGAAAAGAAAAAAAAATGCTTTGTACTCTTGATAGGGGAATTTCTCTGAAGATCTTTGCTGCAGAGAGGAAGGAAAAATCAAGAAGACAAAACAGGACCAGTAACATGATTTGGTAATCCTTCTGTATGGCAACAGCCCTGAAACTGGCAGAGACATAAAAGATATTCCTAGTCAGAACTTCAGCTTTACATTGCCAATGGATCTTATTGGCTACATAGTCTTCAACATTCACCATACCTTTCAAAATATGGCATGAATATATATATATATGTATATATATATATATATATATATGTATGTATATATATACACATACACACACACGTGTGTATATATATATATATATATATATATATATATATATTAAACTTACTAAAAAAAAAAAGACAGTTGTCTTTCACCTCCTCAAATAAGGTGTAATAATGCATCACTAACTGATCTATGCACCTTGCACATTCCATACAATACCAATAGAGAACTAACTAATGATTGTGAGTTTATATGTTGTAGAATGAAACACCAAGAGTACATCTCTGGAAAGATTCAGACTTGGGGATGCTGAAATGACATACTGTTGCAGCTAGCATCCTGATTCTGACTCAACTGATATTGTTTCCAGAGACTTGCTTCCAAATGAACTTCAGAAAGGGCAGCTAATCCCCAATGAACTCAATTCATCTAGTCTTTCAGATGGTACCAATTAGGACTTCATTTACACCTGCACTTTCTGCGCATAGAGACGGGAAAACAAATGATAGCAAGCTTCACTTTGACTTAACCATTTTCCAATTTCACCCCTGTGAAACTGGAAGCAATTATAAGAAGACTTTCCTCTCATCCCCTTAAGTTGGGAAAGATTATTTTGTTTTTTTCTTAAATTATTAATGTTGCCATTGCATGGGATAATTTACAAATAAGTATGGTCTTCGATAGAGAAGAAACAAAATAGGGAACATAGACTCAAGGATTTCTTTCCTTTCCTCATCACTATCCTTCTTTCTTAGGTAGAGGATGTAGATTGAAAAAAGGGGGAATGTAGAAGTATAAGAAATTATAAAAATTGGCATGTATTAGTAAACATATTATATTTTGTTTGTTTTTTTGGTTTTTTCAAGACATGGTTTCTCTGTGTAGCCCTCGCTATTCTGAAACTCACTCTGTAGAAAAGGCTGGCCTAGATCTCAGAAATCCACCTGCCTCTGCCTCCCAAGTGCTGGGATTAAAGGCATGTATCACCACTGCCCAGAATTAAATACATTCTTAAACAAATGTATTTTATAGCCATAATCTTATTTTAATTGTGATCTTTATATTTTGATGCAGAGTTGAGGTTATACTTTGTTAGATTGATATAGAATTTTGTCTTTTAATTCTCATTTAAGGTTTTCATTGATATAAATTTTATATATTAATACAAATTTAAGATTAATTTTGTCATTCTAGGTAGGACTGTGCCTATGAAACTCAATTAAAAATACAATGTTTGATCCCTGTCCCTTGAGTAGCTGCCATTACAAACAATTTAGGGTAACAAAATAATTCAAGTCTAGAGTCAATCACACTCATAGGTTAGATATGAGTTTCTAGTAACACAAAAAATATATACTACATCCTGGGTTATACAAATAATAGGTAACTGGAGACAGGCAATGTTGCCTTGTTCAGATATGCTAGAAAACAATATATGAACTTAAGAGGCATCAAAAATCTACAGAATATGGCATTTAAAGCTATGTCATTATTAAAAGATATTTTTATCAGGAGACATATTTGTTTCCAACAGAATCAAACTCCTGTCCACTTCAAAGAAGATGATAAGCACAAAAACTTCCAAGCGACAATTAGCAACTGGCCGAGAAATGTCCTAATTTCATCTGCAGAAAAAATACTGTAGATAAAAGACAAATAGATTTTGGATAATTGACTGCTGAGATCTGCAAAGACAGTGTAATATAGTCTTTCATAATCCGTGTTTCACTTAAGGTCTGTCAGATGTTCTGGGCCAGAAGACTGAAGGTATATGCTCTGACATTATAAGGATGCTGTGGAATATCAAGGATGTTAGCTGTCTCTGCCAATTGTTTAAACTGTCTTCCTGAACTTCCTGCATACTCAAATATTTTTAGTTTCTCAAATCTTTAATGGGGTTGAGGACTATATACTTAGAGCTTCAAACTGAAACATAAGTTGTTTAGTATTTAACAACATATTCTAGGTCTAAATGGGTAGTTTTAGGATGCCCATATAAGTTAAAATAGAAAATAATTTAGGTACAGTATTGTAAACTCATTAAGATAGAATAGATAGTAAGGTACCTCATCTAAGTAACAAAATACAGACTAGGATTTTAAATGTAATTCATACTTAATAATTTTTCAAAGTAGTTTAAAATATTCCCTGTGTGGATTGTTTATTACTATAAGAAAAAGAGCCCTTTTAATTGGACAAAAAGATGAAAATATAGTGGGTTGCCCTGATGCTGCTACATACTACTGTTAATATTGGTTCCTTAAGAGTGGTTTTTCAAGAGATGAGATGATTACACAAGATGAGTACACAGAGATGAGTACAGAGAGATGAGTACAAAAGATAGCACTATGCAACATTGACCTGAAATTATTTTTGATTGGTAATTAAAGTTGCCAACTACCAATAGCGCGGCAGAATAGTGACAGGCAGAGTTTAGGATTCCAGGGCTTGGAGAGTTGTAGAAAAGAATACATGAAGAGAAAGGTAAGGAGAAGGAGAAGGAGAAGGAGAAGGAGAAAGAGCAGGAGAAGAAGGAGAGGAGAAGAAGGAGAAGGAGGAGAGGGAGAGTGAGAAGGGGAAGGAGAAAAGAAAAACTAAGGGACTAAGGAGACAGGAGTAACTGACATGGGTTAAATGAGTCATGAAAACATGGTCCTGAGGGTTGGGCTTTTGGAGTTAGAAGCAGCCCAGATGTAATCTAGTAAATAGTAAGTAATATTTCAGGTTTATCAATAGAAAAGTAGATTCTAGTAGCTTAGAAGTTAGATATCCATCTAGATCTTATACTGTTTAAAGCTTGTTGTAAATATAAAGGTTGTATGCATATTTTTATCTGGAAAATGAATGATCCAAGTCAGGACTAAATAGTTACTACACAGGTCAGCCTTCATTTCTCACCAGTGAGTGTGTCTACCTAGCTGTGGCTGTGGCTGCTTCCCCCTTACTCTATGTTCTATACTCTTTTTGCCACATCAACAACCATGTTGCCTGTAATGTCTCTTGTTTCAATTCAGTAGATCCCTACAATATGACCTAATCCTGAAATAAGAATTCCACAAATTTTAGTAAAAAAAAGTGAATAAAGGAAATAGTTATCGTATTGGAGCACTTTCCAATATAAAAATTTAATTGTAGTATTATAAGTAGTAGGCTACATTCACTAATAATTTTAATCCATCGGAATAAAATTGTAGAATTAAAATGTAAAATAAGCAAAATAAAAATCCCAAGAATAATTAACTAGATATTTTACTTTCTGAATTAATGCCTATCTGGAATCAGAACAAAGCATCTAGAGAAAATCAAGACAGAAAATAATTTTAAATAGAGTATTAAAATATACTATTACAAAATTAAATAGAAAAACACAATTGAAATATCTGCAAATATTATGGTTTTGTATTTTCTGTAATTATTATTAAAAAATCAATCTACAAGACCAATTAAAATCAAGAATTAAAGTGTAAAATCATTGTGTCATCTAAGACTGTTAATTTGACTTCATTCCAGCTCAGAGACATAGTTTTGGAATCTAGCTCCTGGTTTTGTGTATTGTTTTGGAGACAGGGTTTCTCTCTGTTGACTTGGCTGTCCTGGAACTCACTCTTTAGGCCAGGCTGCCCATGAACTCACAAATCTGCCTGCCTCTGCCTCCCAAGTGCTGGGATTAAAGGTGTGTGCTACCACTGCCTGGCTAGGAATCTAGATCCTAACAAATTGACAACCAATGTTTATAACCTCAAAGGTTGGTTTATATATAACAGGAACAAAAATCTGGGACATACTAATTATACATCATAAAGGTAACTTGAAAATTGACTTGAAATAAATTTGTTGCATACATATAATTTGAATAATTATTAAACACAAATACAAATTTGTATGCTAATGACATGGATTTACTTGTTTAACTTTACATAGAGAACTTTTTTTGAATGCCTGATACTACATGTCTGCAGCATGGTTTGAATAGTGAAAAATTTTATTTTATTTTTTTTTTAAATTTTATTTTCTATATTCTATGTTTACATTCCAAAGGCTTTCCCCTTTCCCAGTTCCCACCCACCATAGTTCCCATAGTTCCTCCCCCCCCATCTGTTCCCCAATAGTTCCCCCTCCCCCCTCGGTTTCTTTACTAAACTGGAAGCAATCTTTACAGGCCCAGGGTCCTCTCCTTTCTTCTTCTTGGGAATCATTTGACTTGCTATTTGTGTCTTGAGTATTTAGGGCTTCTGGGCTCATTAATATCCACTTATCAGTGATTGCATTTCAGGTGCATTCTTTTGTGATTGGGTTAATTCACTCAGGATGATATTTTCCAGGTCTAACCATTTACCTACAAATTGCATGAATTCATTATTTTTAATTGCTGTGTAGTATTCCATTGTATAAATATACCACATTTTCTGTATCCATTCCTCCTTTGAGGGATATTTGGGCTGCTTCCAATTTCTGGCTATTATAAACAAGGCTGCTATAAACATAGTGGAGCATGTGTCCTTATTGCATGCAGGGGAATCCTCTGGGTATATGCCCAGGAGTGGTATGCCAGGGTCCTCTGGAAGTAACATGCCCAATTTTCTGAGGAACCGCCAAACTGATTTCCAGAGCGGTTTTACCATTTTGCAATCCCACCAACAGTGGAGGAGTGTTCCTCTTTCTCCACATCCTCGCCAGCACTTGTTGTCTCTTGAGTTTTTAATCTTAGCCATTCTGACTGGTGTGAGGTGGAATCTCAGTGTTGTTTTGATTTGCATTTCCCTGATGACTAATGATGTTGAACATCTTTTAAGGTGTTTCTCGGCCATCCGAATTTCTTCTGGAGAAAATTCTTTGTTTAGCTCTGTGCCCCATTTTTTGATAGGGTTATTTGGTTCTTTGCAGTCTAACTTCTTGAGTTCTTTGTATATATTGGATATTAGCCCTCTGTCGGATGTGGAGTTGGTGAAGATCTTTTCCCACTTTGTTGGTTGCCGTTTTGTCCTTCTGACAGTGTCCTTTGCTTTGCAGAAACTTTGTAATTTTATGAGGTCCCATTTGTCGATTCTTGATCTTAGAGCATAAGCTATTGGTGTTCTGTTCAGGAACTTTTCCCCTGTGCCCAAGTCCTTCAGGGTCTTCCCAAGTTTCTTTTCTAATAGTTTCAGTGTGTCTGGTTTTATGTGGAGGTCCTTGATCCACTTGGAGTTGATCTTAGTGCAAAGAGATAAGATTGGATCAATTCGCATTCGTCTGCATGTTGACTTCCAGTTGAACCAGCACCATTTGTTAAAAAGGCTATCTTTATTCCACCGGATGGTTGTGGCTCCTTTATCAAAGATCAAGTGACCATAAGTCTGTGGGTTAACCTCTGGGTCTTCAATCCTGTTCCATTGATCTGCTTGCCTGTTGCTATACCAATACCATGCAGTTTTTAACACAATTGCTCTGTAGTACTGCTTGAGGTCAGGGATATTGATTCCCCCAGAAGTCCTTTTATTGTTGAGAATAGTTTTAGCTATCCTCAGATCCTACTACAAAGGTCTATACTCAAAACAACTGGAGAATCTGGAGGAAATGGACGATTTCCTAGACAGATATCAAATACCAAAATTAAATCAACATCAAGTAGACCAGCTAAATAGTCCCATAACCCCTAAAGAAATAGAAGGGGTTATAGAAAGCCTCCCAACCAAAAAAAGTACGGGACCAGATGGTTTTAGTGCAGAATTCTACCAGACCTTCAAAGAAGACTTAACACCAATACTCTCCAAACTATTCCACAAAATAGAGACAGAAGGGACACTGCCCAACTCATTCTTCGAAGCCACAATTACGCTAATACCTAAACCACAAAAAGATCCAACAAAGAAAGAGAACTTCAGGCCAATTTCTCTGATGAATATAGATGCAAAAATACTAAATAAAATTCTTGCTAACCGAATCCAAGAGCACATCAAAACGATCATCCACCATGATCAAGTAGGCTTCATCCCAGGGATGCAGGGATGGTTCAATATACGGAAATCCATCAATGTAATCCACTACATAAACAAACTGAAAGAAAAAAACCACATGGTCATCTCATTAGATGCTGAAAAAGCATTCGACAAAATTCAGCATCCTTTCATGCTAAAAGTCTTGGAAAGAGCAGGAATTCAAGGCCCATACCTAAACATAGTAAAAGCAATCTACAGCAAACCAGTAGCCAACATCAAAATAAATGGAGAGAAACTTGAAGCATTCCCACTAAAATCAGGGACTAGACAAGGCTGCCCTCTCTCTCCATATCTTTTCAATATAGTACTTGAAGTTCTAGCAAGAGCAATTAGACAACATAAGGAAGTCAAAGGGATACAAATTGGAAAGGAAGAAGTGAAACTATCATTATTTGCAGACGATATGATAGTTTACCTAAGCGACCCAAAAAACTCCACCAGAGAACTTCTACAGCTGATAAACAACTTCAGCAAAGTGGCAGGTTATAAAATTAACTCAAGCAAGTCAGTGGCCTTCTTGTACTCAAAGGACAAGCAGGCTGAGAAAGAAATTAGGGAAATAACACCCTTCACAATAGCCACAAACAACATAAAGTATCTTGGCGTAACTCTAACCAAACAAGCGAAAGATCTGTACAACAGGAACTTCAAGTCCTTGAAGAAAGAAATCGAAGAAGACCTCAGAAGATGGAAAAATATTTCTTGCTCCTGGATTGGCAGGATCAATATAGTAAAAATGGCCATCTTGCCAAAAGCAATATACAGATTCAATGCGATCCCCATCAAAATCCCAACTCAATTCTTCATAGATCTAGAAAGAGCAATTCTCAAATTCATCTGGAGCAACAAAAATTTTATTTTTTTAATTATCAATGATGGAACACTGTTTCACATATAATCTGTGAAAAAAAAGGTTATTGTAAAAGGTGATGAAAACTCAGCATTAATCTTGTCAGAAACAAAATTAGTATTTTATTCTATTTTTTTATTTTAAAATTCTGAAGTCTCAATTCAAATGATTGAACAGAAAATGATCCCAAAATGTACTAATACTATATTAATTATTTAGGAATGACAGTTGGAATTGTTAAAAACATGTTCTTTATATACTTACATGTTTCTGTGAGAGAAGAGAAAATGTATATCCCAGTAAAGACACTACAGTTAATAATATATAATAATCTGAGTCAATGGATTTCATGCAGCAGTATGTGTCATGAGGGCATGCACAGTGTCAAGTGCACATGTATATTGAGAAGGAAGACTATAATGCAGGCGGTTATCTCGCTTGGGGAGCAATGACCAGCGCACCATGGATTAATTACTCATGTTATTTTGAAATAACATTTCATCATACTCATTCAGAAACCATTTACTGATTTTCACTTATTTTTGCATTGTATTCTGGTCCATGACCCTTAGAGAACAGACTAGAGTTGAAGATGCTAACTCCCCTCTTAATATACACCCCTTTTTATTGTCAATCATGGTGCCAAATAAGAACACACATAATGACAACATAAATCACAAAAAACATTGAATAATTGTTTGCTACAATTGAAATTTTTAATAAAAAGTTTATTTTTTACCCTCTGCCACCACCCCGCTCCTGCCCCACATGTGTGCATGTGCCAGCAGAGGCCAGAAAATAGTGCCACATCCTTTCAGCTGGAATGAATTTTCTTAATAAATTGTGCCTCATTCATTTGATGCATCAGTCATTTTTACTTATCTTTATTTATGTGTATGTATATATGTGTATTCCATGTATAAATATCTCCCCAATCCTGCACTCTATTTTTAAAAAGGATTTATTTTGCTCTATTTTGAATTGCGTGAATGCACATGTGTCCATGTGGGGTCTTGTGCATTTGAGGGCTTGTATGGAAAAAGGCATCATTACAAACAGTTATGGGCTTCGTGAAGTAGATGTGTAGAGCTGAATTCCAGTGCCCTGCAAGAACAGCTACAACATTCATATTTCAGCAACTCTCCTTCTCTATGACACTCTATATTAAATCATTTTAGATAATGATGTTTGCATATAACTCATGAACATAAGAACTTATACATTTTTAGAATTTTAATAAAATCATTTGAAACAGTTGTATATTATATTACCAGTATTACAGATAATATTCAATGTGCTATATTTTGTAGATTTTAAGCTATTTTCTAGTACATTCATGTATTTATTTATAAAACCTTTTCATGACACTGTGTATATGTAGATCAAGGTATAATTTTGTGAGTCCTGGGGACTCAGACTTATAAGTGTTGGTGATATGATTATTTATGTATTGAGATATTTTATGTACTTGGTGAATAGCTCAGATAGTCACAGAACTCCTTTCTGTTTTTACCTCAGCCTCTTCAATGGTTAATCACAATAGCCATATTACCAGACTTCACTTGGGCAATACTCATTCTCATATTTTAACAACGCAACATGTTCTCTGCACATTTGTTTAAAAAATAAAAACAAAAAACAAAAATAGACCACTTGATTAGGAACGCCTATATGAGTGACTGATATATATTTTTTTTAATCACAAAAGCTCAGTTTGAAGAATATTGCTCTCTTCTTTTCTCTTCTCTAATCTGCCTGGAATAATTAAGCTCTTATTAAATACATTCAAAATTAAAAAGATGGTCTTCTTTCTTCCTGCATAAAGAGGTACAATTTGGAAAAACACCTAATGAAAGCTCACTTGGAAAACCTTGGAAAAGCTGGATCATAAAAATGAGAACACTTAACCTAATAATAACAGAAATATGTAACAAAATAGTATCTACAAACAAATAAGGAAGGTTATGTTGTTAATGGTGGCAAAAGAAAAATCATTTAAACTCAATTACCAGTTATGTAGTGATGGATTTAATAATAAAAATGTCTGGGAGCATGATTAAGTGAATAACTTGCTTGCATATAAGCATGAGAACCTAAGTTAAATTCCCATTAAAATAGGTGTGGTAGCTCACACATATATTCTTTTTCCTAGGAAGATAAAGTGAAACAAAATCCTAAGGCTGGCTAGAGAGTTAACGTAGCAAATCATTGTGATTCTAACAATAAGAGGTCCTATTCATAAATAAATGCATAAATAAATAAATGTATAAATAAATAAATAAATAAATAAATACTAATTGCTACTAAGGAATGCTACTTTATGTTGTCCTCTAGTCTCCACATGCAGGATCATATATGTGTAAAAATATAACCACATATTAATTCACAGGCACATATGAAATAAAAATATTAAACATAGAATATCTAGGTAGGTATAATTTTTAAAAAAGGGTGGAAGGAAATAGTTGCTAATTTTGGAATCTTTATGATCACGCTAAGTATGTGTTTTTAAATGTCCAGTTGTATTTTTGTTTTGTTTTTTTTAAGTATTAAAGTGTTTTAAAGCTCTATGGCCCTCTGAGTTTCTTGACTTCATTCCATGATTCCCCTCTATATATTAAAATATATTAATATTTTATTAATTAATAACATAATATATATTAAAATCTGTGTCTTGAGCATTGCTGTATTCACTAGAGTCACAAAAGAAAGACAATTTTCTGTTTAAGGTTCTCTAAATTTTGTGAGAAAGACTCATTTAATTCTAAAATATTTAAGAATAGTCACAGAGCGATAGAGTTGTTTTTACCAGTTTCAGTGATAGATTAGAGCATCCTAAAAACAAGAGTTATAAAACATAATATTAGGTAAATATTTGTAAAAAATAGTGACTGTTACTTTTCAAAATAAAGGAACAAACCCAAAGAGAAGCTAGAATGTACAATACAGCAATAAGAAATAAAGTCTGAACCTACATCAGTAAATAAGGCTTTACTCTAGAAATAAGAATTTTGTGGTCTGTATTGTAAGTATGCAATGTTACACTGGCTATTCCAATTTTATTGAGAAATGAAGAGTCAAGAATGTGAAAATAAGTGTGTTCCATATCTGATAGCAAGATATTTCCCTGAGAGGAGGAGGAGGAGGAAGAGGAGGAGGAGGAGGAGGAGGAGGAGGAGGAGGAGCAGGAGGAGGAGAAGTAGTAGTAATGGCACCAGAGTAAAGTGAATTTCAAAAAAATAAACTCAGGCCCAAAATAAATTAAAACAATAAAAAATATGAATGATAATTAATACAAGACACCAATAAAATAAAGAGGTATTTTCTTTCAATAATTAACAGGATAGACAATGCCTTGTCCAAACTAATAGGCATAGAGTATTCATGAAATTCTTAGGCAAATGGATAGAACTAGAAAATATCATCCTGAGTGAGGTAACCCAATCACAAAAGAACACACATGGTATGCACTCACTGATAAGTGGATATTAGCCCAGAATCTTGGAATATCTAAGATACAATTCACCAATCAAATCTCAAGAAGAAGGTAGACCAAAGTATGGATAGTTTGATCCTTCTTAGAAAGGGGAACAAAATACCCGCCATGGGAGGAGATATAGACAAAGTGGGGCAGAGACTGAAATAAAGGCCATCCAGAGACTGCCCCACCTGGAGATCCATCCCTACCTATTAGTGTCACCAAACCCAGACACTAATGTGGATGACAACAAGTGCTTGCTGACAGGCACCTGATATAGCTGTCTTCTGAGAGGCTTTGACAGTATCTGAAAAATACAGAAATGGATAGTCACAGCCAACCATTAGACTGAGCACAAGGTCCCCAATTATGGAGCTAAAGAAAGGACCCAAGGAGCTGAAGGAGCATTCAGCCCCATAGGAGGAGCAACAACATGAACCAATTAGTACCCATAGAGCTCTAGGGACTAACCCTATTATCCTTTGTAGTGCTGGGTTTGTTGATAGATATCATGCAAATTTGGTTTTGTCTTGGAATACCTTGGTTTCCACATCTATGGCAATTGAGAGTTTTGCTGGTTAAAGTAGTTTTGGCTTAAATTAGTGTTCTCTTAGAGTGTGAATGAGTTCTGCCCAGGATCTTCTAGCTTTCATGGTCTCAGGTGAGAAGTCTGGTGTAATTCTGATAGATCTTCCTTTATATGTTACTTGGCCTTTTTCTTTTACTGCCTTTAATATTCTTTCATTGCTTAGTACATTTGGGGTTTTAATTATTGTGTGATGGAAAGTATTTCTGTTCTTGTCCAGTCTGTTTGGAGTTCTGTAGGCTTCCTGTATAAACATGGGTATCTCTCTATTTAGGTTGGGGGAAGTTTTCTTCCATAATTTTGTAGAATATATTTGCTGGCCCTTTAAGTTGTAGATCTTCACTCTCATCTATACCTATAATTCTTAGGTTTAGTCTTCTCATTGTGTCCTGGATTTCCTGGAGGTTTTGGGCTACCAGTTTTTTTGAATTTTTCATTTTCTTTAATTGTTGATTTCATGGTTCCTATGGTATCTTCAGAATCTGAGAATCTTTCTTCTATTTCTTGTATTCTATTGTTTATATTTGTTTCTATGACCCCTGATTGCTTCCCAAGGTTTTCTATCTCCAAAGTTGTCTCCCTTTGAGATTGCTTTGTTGTTTCTACTTCTGTTTTTACATTCTAGATGATTTTGCTCAGATCTTTCGCTTGCTTGTTTATGTTTTCATGTAATTCTTTAAGAGATTTTTGTGTTTCCTCTTTCATGACTTCGACTTGTTGACCCTTGTTCTCCTGTATTTCTTTAAGTGATTTTTGTATTTCCTCTATATTGGCTTCTATTTTTTGATCCATATTCTCCTGAATTTCTTTAAGTGATTTTTGTATTTGCCTTGTAAGGGCTTCTACCTTTTGATTCATTTTCTCCTCTATTATGTTAAGAGATTTATTTATGTGTTCCTCTATCAGCATTCTGACCAGTGATTTTAGATCTGAATCTCGTTTTTCCGTTGTGTTGGGGTATTCTAGACTTATTGCTGTTGGGGAACTTGGTTCGGATGCTGCCATATTGCCTTGATTTCTGTTAGTAATGATCTTACATTTGCCTTTTGTCATCTTGTTATCGCTGGTGTTATTTGGTCCTGTAGTTACTAGCTGGTGTTTGAACCTCCTGTGGGCTCTTAAGGCTATTTCCCCAGGACTGGGACACCTGAACCACTGCTCTGTGAGGCTCCTGCTCACAGATTGCTGTCTGGTGGCCTGAGTCCCCAGAGTTCTTAACTCAGGATATCTTAGGAATCTGGTTCAGCCTGAAAGATTCAAACATTCGTAAAGATGGCAGAGGCTGCAGGGAGTCAGTAAATAAGTTCTTGCAAACAGATTCCAGAACACATCAAAAACATCATTCTCCATGATCAAGTAGACTGCATGTCAGGGATGTAAGGTTGGTTCCATATGTGAAAATCCAATAGCATAATCAACTGCATAAACAAACTCAAAGAAAAAAATTACATGATCATCTCCTTCTATGCAGAAACAGCAATTGACAAACTACACCATCCCTTCATGTTAAAAATATTGGACATATTAAGAATTCAAGGCCTATACATAAACACAATAAAAGTAATTTATTGCAAACCAACAGCCAATATTAAATTAAATGGGGACATTTGTGAAGCAATCTCACAAAAATCGGGTATATGACATGATGCCCACTCTCCCCATATCTTTACAAAATAGTATTCAAAGTGCTAGCTAGAACAATAAAACAACAAAAAAAGAGATCAAGGAGATACAAGTTGGCAGAGATGAAATATAGGTATTACTATTTGCATATGATATGGTAGTATACATAAGCAATCCCAAAATTCCACCAGAGAATTTCTCTAGCTGGTAAACAACTTCAGGAAAGTGTCCAGATATAAAATTAACTCAAATAAATAAGTAACCTTCAAAGAAAATCTAATACCAATACTCTTCAAATTATTCCAGAAAATAGATACAGAAGGAATACTACCCAACTCATTCTATGAAACCACAATTACCCTGATACCAAAACCACACAAAGATCCAGCTAAGAAAGAGAAATTCAGACCAATCTCCCTTATGAACACTGATGCAAAAATACTCAATAAAATTCTTGCAAACCGAATCCAAGAACACATCAAAAGGATCATTCACCATGATCAAGTTGGCTTTATCCCAGGATGCAGGGTTGGATCAATATAAGGAATTCCATCAACATAATCCACTACATAAACAAACTCAATGGAAAAAAAAAACACATGGTCATCTCATTGGATACTGAAAAACATTTGGCAAGATTCAGCATCCTTTCATGCTAAAAGTTCTGGAAAGAACAGAAATTCAAGGCCCATACCTAAACATAGTAAAAGCAATTTACAGCAGATTGGTATCCAACATCAAATTAAATGAAGAGAAACTTGAAGCAATCCCACTAAAATCAGGGACTACACAAGGCAGTCCCCCTCACCATATCTTTTCAATATAGTACTTGAGGTACTAGATAGAGCAATTCGAAAACATAAGTAATTCAAAGGGATACAAATTGGAAAGGAAGAATCAAACTATCACTATTCACAGATGATACAATAGTATATTTAAGTGACCCAGAGAACTCCTACAGCTGATAAACAACTTCATTAAGGTGACTGGTTATAAAATCAACTCAAGCAAATCAGTAGCCTTCTTATACTCAAAGGATACGTAGGCTGAAAAAGAAATTTGGGAAATGACACCCTTCCCAATAGCCACAAACAAGATAAACTATCTTGGTGTGACTCTAGCCAACAAGGGAAAGATCTGTATGACAAAAACTTCAGGTCTCTGAAGAAAGAAATTGAAGAAGACTTTAGAAAATGGAAAAACCTTCCATGTTCATGGGTTGGGAGGATTAATATAGTTAAAATGGCAATCTTGCTAAAAAGCAATATACAGATTCAAAGCAATCCCCATCAAAATCCAAACTCAGTTCTTCATAGAGTTAGAGCAATTCACAAATTCATCTTGAATAAAAAATAAAAAAAAGGATTGCTAAAACTATTGTCAACAGTAAAAGAACATCTGGGAAAATCAGTATCCCAGACCTCAAGCAATACTACAGAGCAGTAGTGTTAAAAACTGCATGGTATTGGAACAGTGGCAGGGAGGTAGATCAATTTAATAGGATTGAAGACCCAGAATTGAACCCACACATTTAAGGCCAATTGATCTTTGACAAAGGAGCTGAAAACATCCAGTGGAAAAAGGATAGCCTTTTCAACAGATGGTGCTGGGTTTACTGGAGGTCAACATGCAGAAGAATGAGAATTGATCCACTCATATCTCCTAGTACTAAGCTCAACTCCAAGTGGATCAAGGACCTTCACATAAAACCAGACACACTAAAATTAATAGAAAAGAAACTGGGGAAGACCCTTGAGGACTTTGGCTCAGGGGGAAAGTTTCTGATCAGAACACCAATAGCTTATGCTCTATGATCAAGAATAGATAAATTGGACCTCATAAAATTACAAAGCAAAAGACACTGTCTAAAGAACAAATCGGCAACCAACAAATTTGGAAAAGATCTTCACCAACCCTACATAGGACTAATATCCAATGTACACAAAGAACTCAAGAATTTAGACCTCAGAAAACCAAGTAAACCTATTAAAAATGGGGTACAGAGCTAAACAATGACTTTTCACCTGAAGAAATTCAGATGACTGAGAAACACGTTAAAAAATGTTCAACATCATTAGTCATTAGAGAAAGGCAAATCAAAACAACCCTGAGATTTCACCTCATACCAGTCAGAATGGCTAAGATTAAAAACTCAGGAAACAACAGGTATTGGCGAGGATGTGGAGAAAGAGGAATACTCTTCCACTGCTGGTGGGACTGCAAGCTGATACAACCACTCTAGAAATCAGTCTGGTGGTTCCTCAGAAAACTGGACGTTATACTTCCGGAGGACCCAGCCATAACATTCCTGGGCATATACCCAGGAGATTCCCGAGCATGCAATAAGCACGCATGCTCCACTATGTTCATAGAAGCCTTATTTATAATAACCAGAAGCTGGAAAGAGCCCAGATGTCCCTCAATGGAAGAATTGTTACAAAAAATGTGGTATATATATACAATGGAGTACTATTCAGCCATTAGAAACAATGAACTCATGAAATTCTTAGACAAATGAATGGAGCTGGAGAACATCATACTAACTGAGGTAATCCAGTCTCAAAAGAATACCCATGGTATGCACTCACTGATAAGTGGATATTAGCCTAGAATCCCGGGACACCAAAGACACAATCCACATACCAAATGATGTCCAACAAGAAGGAAGGAATGGACCCTGGTTCTGGAAGGCTCAACACATCAGTGTAGGGGAATACCAGAACAGGGAAGTGGGAAAGGGTTGAATTGGGAACATGGGGAGGGAGCATGTGTGACCTTTGGGAGCAGGAAACCAGAAAAAGGGAAATGAAATGTAAGTATAGAATATATCCAAAAAATAAATTAAAAAAGGAAGTGATGCCTTTAAATATACAAGAAATGTACATAAATAGAAATAGAATAGTCCAGAAAAGAAAGTCCCCCAACCATATAATAATGAAAACATTAAATATATAATAACAATAAAAGAATGCTGAAAACTACAAGGGAACAAAGTTGCATAAAATACAAAGGCAGTCAAATTAGAATTTCATCAATTTTCTCAAGAGAGACTTGTAAAGGCAGAAGGGCCTGGACAGATATCCTGCCCTTCTAATTATCAAACATGGCAGTCAAGACTGCTACTGTATCTAGCAAGACTTTCAATTAAGATACTAAGGTAAGCCAGCCGGTGGTGGTGCATGCCTTAAATCCCAGCACTTGGGAGGCAGAGTCAGGCAGATTTCTGATTCGAGGCCAGCCTGGTCTACAAAGTGAGCTCCAGGACAGACAGGACTACAAGAGAAACCCTGTCTCGAAAAACAAACAAACAAACAAACAAAAAACATAGCTAGGGAAAAGAAGATAATCAATGACAAAAATAAATTTATGCAATTAGTATACCCAAACCGAGCCATACACGAGATATATGAAGAAAACATCCAAGCCAAGGAGATAAATTATACCCAAGAAAACAAGAAATAAGTAATGCCATTCCAACAAAATTAAAAGAATTACACACACACACACACACACACACACACACAAACACAAACACACATACACAGACATACACACACATTACCACTACCACCAAAATAAAAATAACAAAAAATAAAAATCTGTGGACCAATCTCTCAAAATCAATTTCCCAATGAAAAGAAAGTTTAACAGAATGGATGAAAAATAGGATTCACTATGCTGCTTTATACATGAAACATCCCTCAACATCAACAATAATTAGTCATGGAACATTTTGAAAGGTGTACTAAGAGGAAAGTTCATAGCACTAAGTAACTTTATATTGAAATTAGTAGACCTCCCTGGACTGTCATACCAGCATATCTAAAAAAATCTAGAACAAAATAAAAGTAAACAAACACCCCTAAAAGTAGCAGACAGAAATAAATAAATGAATAAACAAAATAGAAACAGAGGAAAAATGCAAACCAAACCAAACCAAATCACAATGAAACAAACATTTGGATTTAAAAATAATAGAATAGAATAGAATAGAATAGAATAGAATAGAATAGAATAGAATAGAATAGAATAGAATAGAATAGAAAATACAAATAATTCCTTATGCAATCTAAAAGGCAGAGAGAGAATGTCCAAATTTACAAAATCAGATATGGAAAACAGGACATAAGAGCTCCCAAAGAGCCATTAGGGAGTACTTTAAAAAACTATACTCCACAAAATTGCTAAATCTAAAAGTAGCGAATTTTTTTTCAATAAATACCACTTACCCAAGTTAAATTTAGATTAGACAAACACTTAAATAGACATAAAATCTTCACAACCAAGAAGTCATTAAAAATATCCCAACTAATAAAGCCCAGAACCAGATGGCTTTGTATTAGAATTCTACCATGTACTCAAAGAAGAGTTAGTATTAGTTCTTCTCAAATTATTCCAAAAGATAGAAACAGAAGAAATATTACCAAATTCATTTTATGAGGCCACAGAAGCACTGATACATAAACCAAACAAAGGCTCAATATTGACACTTTCTTCCTTATAAACACTGATGAAACAATACTCAATAAAATACTTGCAAACCTCATCCAAGAACATATTAAAAATTTCATGCACCATTATCAAGTAGGCTTCATCACAGAGAGTCAGAGATTGTTCTGACTTATCATTGTAATCTAGCATATAGTCAAACTGAGGTAGTAGTAGTAGTAGTAGTAGTAGTAGTAGTAGTAGTAATAATAATAATAGTAATAATAATAATAATAATAATAATAATAATAATAAATATGATCATCTCATTAGATGATGAAAAGCCTTTGGCAAAATCCTACACACCTTCATGGCAAAAGTCTGGGAAAGGTTAAGAAAAAAGGCATGTAGCCAACATCAAATTAGATTAAGCAAAACATAAATTAATTTCATTAAAATCCGGAATAAAATAAGGATACTTTCTCTTTCCATATCTGTTCAGTATGGTACTTTACATTGTAGTTAGTGCAATGAGATAGCTGAAAACAATCAAGGGGATAAAATTTGGATAAGAAGAAGTCAAAATATTACTATTAGCTGATTATATAATAGTATTCATGAGTGACACACAAAATTCTACCAGGGAACTTCTACCAGCTGACAAACACGATCAAATATGTTGGTGACTACAAAGTTACTCAAACAAATCAAGATTTCTCTACTATGCAATTAATAAACATGCTGAGAAAGAAATCTGGGAAAGAATACCATCCACAAAAACAGCAAATAATTTAAAATATGTTAGAGTAACTCTAAGCAAACAAGAGAAAGACCTATATGACAAGAACTTCAAGTCTATGAGAAAATGAATTGAAGAAGATAACAGAAAATGAAAAGATCTCTCCATGCTCATGCATCAGTAAGGATAACATAGTCAAATGGCCATCTTTTCAAAAGGATTTGATATGATCAATTTAATTCTCATCATAATTCCAAGACACTTCTTATAGGCTATGAATAAAACAGTACTGAATTTTATAAGAAAAAAACTCAGGTTACTCAAATTATACTGTAAAATAAAAAGAACTTCCAAGTGTGTCACTATCTCTGATTTCAAACTGTACTACAGAGCAATAGTAATGAAATTATGTGATATTGGCCTAAAAACAGAAAAGTTGACCAATGGTAATTAATTAAAGACCCAGAAGTAAATCTACACATATATGTATCCTTAAATTTTTATAAAGAAGTCAGAAATATGTGATGAAAACAGAATTGGAAATAAACGAGGTGATATTGGGAATATATCTGTTTCCACACTAATGTGTGTACTCCTGAGCATGTACCCAAAGTACACTCCAAAACACACTTGCTCAACTATTTTTATAGCAGCTTTATTCATAATAGGAAGAATCTGGAAGCAACCTAGATGTCTCTCAACCAAGACTGAATAAAGAAAACTTGGTGCATTTACACAGTGTAGTATTTCTTTACATGATGTTTAATGGTGTCAATTTTACCACACAAAAATGTGTGTGTGTGTGTGTGTGTGTGTGTGTGTGCGCGTGCATGCATGCGTGTGTGTGTGTGTGTGTGTGTGTGTGTGCATGTGTGCGTGTGTGTGTGTGGCTATTTGTTTGGTCATGTGCACTGTGCACAAATGTAAAACTGTGTACAAGATTTTACTCACATATGCATGAGCATGTGGAGTACAGACTTCATCTTTGGGTATCTTCCACTTTCATCCTCAAGAATAAATTTATTTATTTATTTATTTATTTTTATTTATTTTTATTTATTTATTTATCTATCAGTCTATGTTTCTAGGTATTTATGAATGTGCTTGTTTGTTTATTTATTTAGATACAAGTTATCTCATTGTACCTGGAGCTTATCATTTAACATAGTCTAAATATCTGCTAATACTCAGGGACCCTCTATTTTCCAGAACTTTGAACAATTATGAATGATATTTATATGGAATACTCATGTCCTCTTGTTTGTACCACAAACAGGTAACCATCTAAGCCATTCTATAGACTCCAAATTATTAATTGCTTTAGCAATATATGGGGTCTGAATTGTTGCTCTCTTTTTTCTTTTCTCTGCTAATCTTTGTACCTTTCTGTTTGCATTTCTGTCTCTCTTCCTTTCCCTATGTTATGGGACCATATTTTTAAGTCTTTGAATAATTTATAAAACATTTTTATTTTTATGGACTCCATGTTCTACTTGATCATGCAGAATGCACTAAGGGTTTTAACTTCTTATTAAGTTATTTTGTTTTTTTAGGAACTTTTTTGGATAATTATATGCATGTACAGAAAGCACCCTGATTTTTCCCACTTTACTCTCTGTTATTTCTTATTCACACTTCCCAGAATCCCTTATTTTCTACAAATTTATTTCCTTCATTTATGATTTTTGGGTTGGCTTTTTTGATCTGCTGAGTTTAAGCAATGTTACCTTCTCTCTGTCTGACTTGGGTTCAATATGATCCACTGGAGACTGGTGGGCAACTCACATGTAAATGGATAAGAACAATGACTCTATTTCCTCCAAACTTTTTTGTAATTCTATAGGTCAGCAGTAAGGATTTCAACCTTATAAGACTTTCCCATCTAAAATTTACTGGTGAAAGAATCTGTCTCAAACTGTCCAGCTGCCAATAAATACAGTTATGTTAATTATGTGATTACATTAACAGTGTCATGCCTTTTAGTAACTGCAATTATCAAACATATGTTTACAATGTTGTTTATTTGAAATAGTATATTTTATTAATAAATCTATTTTAATAATATAAAATTAGTTTCATAATGATATTATGTCATGGTATATTTTTACATACTGTAATAAGAGACTGTTGTCTACATTAGATTTGACAAGTACCTGGAAAAATATCTGTTTCTTAACAATCCTTTTTCTGAGTAAGACAAGTATAGCTGTATGTTTTATGTTGTGTCCCCATTCTGCCTTCACATTTGATGAAATTTTCTTTTTTTTCTCATTTTGTGTTCTTCATGTGACAACAATGTATTCATATTATACATTCAAAGTTGTTCTCTTATCTTTTTCAGGAAAATAGAATCTGATGTCCATTCATGCTATATGTACCAATGACAGTATGAAGACTGCCTTGCTTTTGCCAATGAGTCAATTTCTGTTTCCTAAAAAGTTTGAATGAAGAATAACTTTGAGATGTATTGGTGACACTCATACAGTTACATATTTACAAAGGTCCAGCCAAACACTGATACTGGTGTTATGTAAGTTGTCTCATGGAGTCTGGTTTTTAATATAACTCCATTTTTCCCACAGGTAAATGCTCTAGTATCTCCAAATACCATTTGTAACTGATCAAGATAGTCAATTGGACTCCAAAAATGAATCTCCTAGACATATGCATGTCTATAGCATGTGACAGCTGCACTGCTATAGACACAGAAGTCACGGTACTGTTCTGCCTCATCCTCCTACCTTATCATGGCTGCAGGGCAAAGTTGGAGTTCTCTTAGGATCAGTAGAAAACACTTTATATATGCTCAATGTACAACTTCATGACTAAATTCTCGAATATATTCTCATTTCAGAAATATTAAAATTCTATGATGTAGATGAAATTGAGCAATTCCAGCATTATTGCCTAGAAAATCTACTTGCTGACTTTTAATTAATAGCATAGGTAAAGAAAAGTACTTTCTTAAGAATTTATTGCAAATAAAGTAATAATGAGGATAACTAGCTGTACATTATTTCTTCTCTGTCTAATATAAAGATACCATTATGACCCCAAAACTACAGTTATAAAGTACTTAATATATCTGTAGCTGAACATAAATTTAACTGCTTCACCATTAAGCTGATTAATTACTTAGCTACTGTTAATTACTGTTTGATGGATATGTGAAAGAGTGAGTCAGAGAATTAAATAATTATATTAACATCACTCTGTTTTCTCTTTTACACTTGCACCATACTCACATCTAATTTATCACCATGTCTCCAAGGTAATATGCAACTTAATTATGTTATCACCCAGGAATTTTTTGAAAAAAAATCAGTGAATAAAGTAATTTTTGTTCATCAAGTGAAGGCACTTCACAGTTCTCTAGGTTAATAGCCAATAGTGTGACACAGGTAGTTTAGTTCAAGAACAAAGTGAAAGAAATACGTAGAAGAATGTACATGCATTTGGATACTTCATAGTACATTCTGCCCATTGAATATTTGCTTTATGGTCTAGGAGCTAAAAAGATACCAGACAGACAGACAGACAGACAGACAGACAGAAAAGAAAAGGCGCCAGACAGATGGCAGACACTGATATTTCTCCACGCACACAATGTCACTTGCAGTTGCTATTCCTTGTTGTCAACTAAACTATATTTGGAATGAACTCTGGCCTGAATCTTGGCTTAGAGATCTGGAGGCATAGTGGCTATGATTCCCAGAAGATTAAGACTGGGAGATTTCTGAGTTCAAGGGCTTCTGCAAAAAAGCAAGTTGCAGATCCAGGCATGGTGGCACAATCCTTTAAACTTGGCCACACCATCTGCTGGAGATCCACAGCAGGACATTATAAGAAGGAAGATTAACTCTCTCTTCTTCTCCTGCTTTACTTTTGGGAGTGAGCAACTGCTAAATCCTTGGGTTTCCATTCACAACTGTTGCTTACCATTGTTGGGAGTTGGTCTACACACTATAATTCAGCAACAAATTTCCCTACTTTATAGAGACTACCCATATTTACTGTGACTCTACAGAACCGTGACTAATACATCACCTGAACTGAGAAAAAAAGCCCGTGGGGGCTTTTATTCAATCTATCAGAACCATAGATGTTTAAGACCAGTCCTAGTCATGTTTTCCTGAAGCTATAGGTGAATCAACCCCCCATCTATGTTGATGAACTCAAATCTTTTGGAATGTACCTGTCCCATATTTCCATAAACACATATTTACTGGAAACAGTTGACCTATAAACTTTTCTTTCTTTGTTTAAGATGATTAACCTAGTAGCATAAAGGCTAATCCCAAACCACCCCAGACAACAATGTAAAATCTTTCTGCTTTTATACTTTGTAGCATGTCTCTCTGTTTCTCTCTGTGTGCCTCTCTCTGTCTCTCTCTGTCTCTCTGTCTCTCTGTTACTCACTCCCTCTCTCCCCCTCACTCTATCCTTCTGTTTCTACCTCTCTTCATTCCTTATCAACCCCCCTCGCAGTGTGTGTAATTATTAGTCTGTCTCTTTCACAATGTGTGTGTATTGACTGTGAGAACATGTATGTGCAGGTGTGTCTTAACTTGCAATAACTTTATTATTGGTCCTGTCTGTTCTGTCTGATGTTTTCCTACCTTGTAACCCATTGATTGTACAAGATTTTACAAAATCAATAACCCCAGCTGGTAATACTTTCTTTTGGTCCTTTCAAACCTGGCATTATTCTGTTAAAACTAAATAAAATAAATAAGCAAAAACCCCATTTTTTGTATGTTTAAGTTCTTTTGTGTAAGCTGGTACACATATACTTCAACATGCATATAGAGAGTAGAAGAGAAGCTAAATTTTATTTCTTAGTTTTTATCTTGTTTGTGATGCAATGTCCTACTTCATTGGCAAAAGTCACACTAACTGACCTGGTATCTTAGATGGATTATTCAGCTCATATCCATCCATAGATGTATGTTGGTATTTCTTGTTTCAATGTCCTAAGCAAAAAGCTAGATTTAAACCTCAGATTACAGAACAAGTACAAAATATTCTTTACCCACTAGCCACCATTACACAGCTTATATCCACAGAATATTAGCATAATTTATATATGCTAATCATTTTCACAGCATGCATCTATGCCATTTATCGTAATAACCTTATTATGATCCCAGACTGACAGGGATTTTAACAATATAAAAATGTCTTCCAGAAAAAATAGGTAGGTACAATAGGGAGTCATTGTTTGTTTCCTTCATTATAATAACAGCACTAAAAGGCATCCTTCAAATATTTTTGATCACCTAGCACAGTTGGAAAGCTTCATATATGTGACATGCAGTCACTGTAAGTGCAGTTGCTGAGAAAGCTAGAACACAGCCTGATTTTTGTGCATACTTCTTAATCAGCATCTTCTGCTCATAGTTAATCTTCTCTTCTTTCCTAAGCAATGGCATCCAAAAGTACGTGATTCACTCCCATGACCCTGGCCATAAGTGTTGTAAGGTCTGGGCGTGGTTTGAGTAGTGACTAGAGGTCAATTTATGAGACAATGTGTTGTATAGTCTGGAAAAGCAATGGAGATGGTAAGAATGTAAAATATGAAGAAACACAAAAAACACATATACTAAGAAAGAGAAAAATAATGAGTAGGAGAAGCCGGGCAGTGGTGGCGCACGCCTTTAATCCCAGCACTTGGGAGGCAGAGGCAGGCAGATTTCTGAGTTCGAGGCCAGCCTGGTCTACAGGGTGAGTTCCAGGACAGCCAGAGCTATACAGAGGAATCCTGTCTCAAAAAGCCAAAAAAAAAATAATAATAATAATGAGTAGGAGAAATGGAATAGCTGGCGTTTTGAAAGAAGAAGCAACAGGCAAAGAAGGAGTCTGAAGAAATGACAAAGTAAAGTTGACAAATAGCTCACAGGATAACTAGTACTAACTGTATGTACTATATCAGAAAAGCTGTTTAACCAAGTGTGTATAGGATGGCAGGTTTTAAGGAATACTGAGTGCCCCCTTCTCTGAGGCTTTCTCCTTGTTCTTTGTTGATTTAGCTCAGATATCTTTCCTTGGGTGGTCTCTTCTCACCAGAAAAAGGAGGACTGAAGTGAGGGTGGTCTGGAGGAGCTGAAGGGGTCTACAGCCTCATGGGAATAATAATGATATAGGCTACCCAGACGCCTCAAGACTCCCAGGGACTAAACCATCAACCAAGGGATACATATCATTCCAGCCAAAAATGTGACAGAGGAATGCCTTGTAGGGCATCAGTGGGAGGAGTGGTCCTCGGTCGAGTGTAGGCTCAATAGATGCCCCAACAAAGGGAAATTGAGGGGGGAAGAGGGGAGTGTGTCAGGAGGAGGGACATATACTTAGAGTCAGGGGGTAGAAGGAGGAGTTGGGGGTTTGGGGGAGGGGGAAACTGGGAAAGGTTTTACAATTTGAAATGTAATGAAGATTATATTCAATAAAAATATTTTAAAAGAGTTTTCTTTGATTTATCAAGGTCAGGGTGACTGTGAATTTTCAGATTGATAATTTATTTCTCTCTCCTCACCATTCAAAGTTCAGGATAAAATTAAAATTGTATTTTGTTTTGCAGCACATTGTTCTACCATCTTCATCAACAGCTCAAATCCATTATAAAATCATGAAAAGTGAAATTGCCTACTGAATGGCAGCAAGCACCCTTCAGGAAACAGGATGAGCGAGAAGTAGAAGGTTATTCAGAATTATTTTCATTGTACTAGAGGGAGGATGCTTAGCATAAAACCTATATGCAGATTAACATTTTATAAGTTTGAATTTCTACAGTTTTTTCCCTGACATTCTTTGATAACAAACTATGTTATGGAACTAAATTTCCAAAGCCTGATGGACAACATTAAGCACTCCAGTAATAACTACTACAGCCTTCACTAATAAGCAGTTTTAATGGTCCATTCCACTATGTGAACACCTTTGAGACTAGACATTTCTTGCAAATAAACTTAGATATATTGTTGATGGAGAAGAACCTGACAAAGAGATACGGCAGTGATGAGTCTCTCTGAAACACTTTTATTTATTTATTTATTTATTTATTTATTTATTTATTTTACTGTTTTGCCCAGTATCTGACATTAACTTTAGTGTACAAATTTAAAAAAAAAATACCCATCTAAAAAGGACTTATTGTTCTTTCTCTGTCAACCTAACTTCTCTCAGGACCACCTTTTAAATGCATTAATACAGTACAATCTTATTCAGACGTTACTGAAAATAAAATTATGAAATTTGGATGAAAGTGAATAGAAATGGAAAATTTAATATTAAGGGTGGCAATTAAGGATGTAAAAGACAAATACTGCATATTGGGTGTCCCTTTCACAAATGTAAATCCTACTCAGTATGTGTATCTGAGTGAGTAAACCTGGTCAAGATCAGGGAACTGAAAAGAGCTCAATAGAACCAGAGAAAGAGAGGGAGACAGACAAAGATAGAGACAGACACAGACATCGACAGACAGACAGACTCCGGAAAAAAAAGAGACAGATACAGAGACAGAGACAGACCAAAGTGTGATTTTTAAAAAGGTGAGGAAGACAATACAGCAAAGTGAATATCAAGTACTCGTGGGCCCATTGAACAGGAGAAGTGTAGGGTAGATATCAATAAAAATGATATATGTAAGACAATCTCAGAGATAAGGGATCAAAGGGAGGAAATGTACAGAGCCATAGTGGAGTGTCATACCACATGGTAGGAACTTGACATTGGTCAAGGACATCTTTTTCCCCCACCCTTTGATGAACAGAGATTCCTGTGCTATTCAGAATTCGGCTCCACCTAGGGTAGAGTGCTCAGAGCGAAGCTGAAGTTCCTGCAGGTCTAAGAATTCCTGAATTAAGTAGGTGAACCTCCCAGCTAACTGAGCAGTGGAGCCAATGCGCAGAGAACAGCAGGACCAGTTCCTGGAACTCACCCTGGAGCCCTGGAGGAGGGGCTTGCCCAAGCTGTTATATTATCTGACCTCCATTAAACTTGGGGCCTCAGAAAATTGTTTTAGCTGCCCCCCCCCACCCCCATCCATCCCTCTGCTTTTCTTCCTGGACCTAGTTCAGAGTAGCTGCTGGAAGCTACACTTCTAGATTTATTTAAGAAATAAAAGTAGGACAGATGAGATGACTTAGTTGGTAAAGGTACTTATAGCTAAGCCTGATGATCCATGTCCAATCGTCAAAAGTCATATGCTGGAAAGAGGTAACTTACTTGCTCAAGTTTTCTTGATCTCTGGATGAGTGCTTACATACACACACACCCACACACACATAGACACCCACACCCCCCCATACACACACTTTTACATGGAAACATGAGCACAAAGATCCACAGACATTATAAAATTTAATAAAAAATAGGTGTAGTTTATTAAATTAAAAAATTAAAGATAAATTTTCTTTTTTACTTTTTTGCTTAATTGTTTCTTTCTTTCTTACTTTTCATTTCTTTTTGTTTCTTTTCTTTTCTTTTGCTTTAGGACACAGTTTCTCTGTGGAACCCTGGTTGTGTAAGACCTGAAAGAAAAACAGGGGACACCCCAGCACCCCACGCCTCAGAAACCGTCACGCCAATCACTCATGAGAAACAGTCTTGATGCAAAAAAGCAAGAGGTTTTAATTCCAGAGCCCTGGGGCCACAGCCATCTCCCACATGGGGTAGAGGACAGTGAACACTGGGTGCAGAAACACAACTGCTTTTATAGATTTACAGCAAAGCCCGTCTATACAAGCCACTCCATAGCTAAGCCAATCAGTTCAAACCATCCAACCCCACACTCTCTGAGAACGAATCAGCCTCCCACAGAGGCCGGAAGGGACCTGGTTAAGTCATTTCCACCTAAGTGGGCGCCATGCACAAGGTTGCGCCGGGATTATGCACAGTGTCACATGTGCAATTCCCATTATGCATTTCCTGTTACAAGGCCAGGATTACGTATTCAAAGCCCACCCTCCCCCACAGGCAGTAGGTGTTGGGTACCTAAGTGCCCCCAGCTATGAGCTCTGCAGCACCCGTGGTGAATCTACCAGCCCCAGCCGCGCTTGTCCTTGCCACAGTCGCTCAGCGGAGGTGAGACAGAAAAAGACGCCAGGGACACTCCCAGAGGTTCTCGGTCTAACCTTGGAGGCAGGTGTGATGTGTGCACACTTCCAGGCTAACAAAGAGTGGACTGAACCTCTGCTCTTTTGGGGTCACCCAAGACTCAGGCACGGGGGATTCCTAGCCTGCAACCTTATCTTTCAGTTATTCTAGGGCTCCCTCTGTAAACCAAGATGCCCATGAACTCACAGAGATCCACCTTTCACTGAATTCCAAGTCATAAAATTGAAGGTATGTAGCACAACCATCCTGCATTTTTCCTTTTTTTTTTTTTTAAGAAAGAATATGCTGTTCTAATTTCGTAGAACAGAAAGAAACAGTTTGCAGGTCATGTCTTACCTTTCGGGAAGTCAAGGGCTACATGACAACTCTGAACTCTTCACAGTATGGTGGTCAGAAAAGGTTGTTTGACTCTTTCCCACTGTTTAATAACCTTGACAATAAACAGAAAAAGTTTTTTTTCTGTGAATTTGCATTCATGGAATGAGAAAAACTTTACAAAAGGAGTTTATTTCATCTATTTTCTGTTTAGTTTCTATGTGACTTTTAAACCTGCATTTTCAATGGTTAGAGATACTAGTAATATTTCATCTGCATCATGGGTGAGGATTTGCTTTTCAAGGGTAACATTTTCAGGAGAAACACAAAACTGCTCTTAGGGTCAAAATCTCAAAGTCAGACCTCAAAGTTCTACATTACTTGCCAAACGGTTGAGAGATAAAAGACTATGGCACCAAACTAAAAATAATCCTGAGAAAATGCCTGTGTAATTTTCAAATGCCAAATCATTATCATATTTTTGAGATTTAAGTATAGTGTGATTTGTGAATACCTCTATTGAAAGAATTTGTTAACTACCCATGTCAGGAACAAATTTTCAAATATTTAGTTCTTACTTCTTTTTTTTTTAATATTTTCTTTTATGGATGCAATCAAGCCTGTGTTGACTCTAAGCTCAGAAAAAAATAAATGAAATTATTTCCTCACTATGGGAACAAAATCAGCAAGTCACCACTAAGGCCTGCAAGCCAACTGTAACTTAAAGCTGATAAATACATCTGTCATCAGTAAGTTGGAGCCATTTCCCTATATTTCCACTGCAGAAAGGACCTTAAGCTGTGGAGTGTTGTCAGTCAATTGGGATAAATGATCTCCAAGGAGAAAACAGCTGTACTGTGTTGTGTGTGATTCCCTCAGAGCTCCTTAAGACTTATGGTTTTCTTCAGTCAGCTTATTAACTCTGCAGAAATAAACAACCCAGGGGTCCTTAGAAGTACCTAAGTCAGATCTGATGCAGAAGGCCAGTCCCTCCTGAGATTGCATATGCAGTAAGGGCTTCTATGGAGACAGAGACAGACTCAGCTGCCTGTAAATGAGGCCAGCCACGCTCCCTGGAAGATTCAAGTGACGATCCAATCTTCCTAGAAGATACTATCAAAGCTGTACAGTTGCCTACAAGGCAAAGAGAGAGTCCTAGGATTTCTAGGTTCATGAGTCATTACTCCATTTGAGGTAAGCTTTCAGCACCCTAGAGTCTTTCCTGTGACTATAAGTAACACAAAACCTTTAGAAGGAAACACAATAAACTCACTAGTTGGCCTGGTTAAACTTTGATACTTTCATTGTTCAATTGTTAATTACCACTATTACAGTATCACAGTATTTTGCATCATTTGAGATATTTCATTATACATTACTTTACATTTATAATCATTTTATTTTAAAATAATTATTTATTCTTTGAGTCAACTTCTCATTTTCTCATTATGTAGCCCAGATTATCCTCAAACCCTATCCCACCTTTTCAGCTTCTTTAATTATGCCAACTGTCAGGCACAACCAGGCTTATCTCTATTACATTCTTATCTCACTATTAATCCTTGACTCATGAGTTTTAAACTCTCCTGTACATTCACACATGATGCAGTCCTATTTTCAAATATCCATTAGTGGCCATTTCTGTGTTTGTAGTATTACTATATAACAGTTCAAGGCAGTCATTTCTCATTTGAGACAGTTTCCTGGCTTAATCATATTCTTGTAAAGCCCTGTTAGTATGACAGTCTAACGGAAAATTGCAGGTCCTGGAAGATAAGCAATATATTCAAGATTAGCCACTCAGTTACATGTTAAGTAGTTGATGTTAGGCATGAATTTAATGTATCTAAGTACACATATAATCCTCATTTTCATCTTGAAATCTTAAATTTGTAAAGAGCCTTTTATTTTGGACTCTGTATTCAGATGGTAAAAAAGCTAATTTCATAGGATAAAAGAGATGGTTCACTAGATAAGGGTGCTTGTAGCAAATTCTGATGTCATGAATTCAATCTTCAGAACACAAAGAGAACCAACTACCACATGTGCTAAGATATGCCTAACAACCCCTAATTTGTAAAAACATGAAAAAATTCTACTTTTTTTTAGGCTAAGGATAACTACTTAAAAAAAACATTGATGTGTCTTCTATGTGTTTTATACAGGAGGCATGATCTAGAATCATGGCAAATGATTCAGAATGTCTTTATGCTAGAAATGTAGGCATGTTTTCCATGAAATATGAAGAAGATGAAAAGAGTTGACTCTCATAGGAAGTATAAAATGGAAAAAAGGGTATGAATCTGTGAATTGTTGAGAGAAAACTTTTCTTGGAGGCGGAAATAAGCAGGAGGGAGAACATAGATGAGACCAGTATCAATAATGTACATGAACAGAGGCCTGTCTCTAGTGATATACCCATAAATGAAAATTGTTTTGGTGAGAGAGTGAAATTCTAAATTAAAAAAAAGGTAATTCATCATGCATATCATCTATAAAACTATGTGAAATTGAGAAATACAAATTTTCTGAATTTCATGAGAAAAATATTTTGAAATGTGGGAAGTTAACTCAATTTGCATGTTTTTTTTTCTATATTCTTTGTTTACATTCCAAAGGCTTTTCCCTTTCCCAGTTACCCCCCACCATATGTCCCATAATTCCTCTCCCCCCATGCTATTCCCCACTCTTCCCCCCCCCACGATTTCTCTGTTCTGGGTCTACAATACTGGATCCAATCTTTACAGGCCCAGGGTCCTCTCCTTTTTTTCTTCTTGAGAGTCATTTGACTTGCTAATTGTGCCTTGAGTATTTAGGGCTTCTGGGCTCATTAATATCCACTTATCAGTGATTGGATTTCGTGTGTATTCTTTTGTGATTGGGTTAGCTCACTTAGGATGATAGTTTCCAGATCTAACCATTTACCTACAAATTGCATGAATTCATTATTTTTAATTGCTGAGTAGTACTCCATTGTATAAATTTACCACATTTTCTGTATCCATTCCTCTTTTGAGGGATATCTGGGCTCCTTCCAATTTCTGGCTATTATAAACAAGGCTGCTATAAACATAGTGGAGCATGTGTCTTTGTTGTATGCAGAGGAATCCTCTGGGTATATGCCTGGTTTTTATCTTGGAAAAATGGGGGCAGGGTCTGAGTCTGATGTCTAGGTACACATTTTTTTTATAGCCAGCAATGACAGATCTTGTAATCTCAATGAAAGACAGGCAGAAATAGAAACCCAGTATTTGCTGGACAGCTGTTGTAACAGGGTCCACAAATGTTTTTATACAAAGAGAATTCTGAATGGTGGTAAGAAAGCTACAGGAAGCCAAGACAAGGATATCATTTCCTCAGTTTCTTCACACTACTGAATTATTCATGGACTGTGGTCTCACGTTCCTCTCAGGTATGGTGGATAGTAATGGATTTATTTCAATGGTTGTTGCTTATATGCCTTTTTGGAAAAACATGATTTTGCCATATGTAGCAAAATCTTGTGATTGAACAACTTACTCATGATTGTTATTAACCGTCAGAGTATAAATTTCCTGACTCTGTGAAAAAAAGTTGGCTACTTCATAAGACTGTAATCTTCCACAATTATATGCCCTTCTCTCCTAAGTTCTTTGCTGATAACTAGAGCAGTAATGATCAGCAATCCTGGTCTTCTATTCAAGGACAAGTTAAGTAAGAAATCATAAGTCAAAAATGGTGAGTGAGGAACAACACCCAAATTGTTCTCTTCTTCACATGTGCTTGTGTACACCCACTCACTAACTCACACACACACATGTATGCTTACACTAAAAAGCTTTGATATGTTCTATAGATGTCTGTTGTTAGAACTAAACAAATATTTTGAAGCTCCTAATAGGTACATCAGAACAGTTATTGAACTGCATAAATCAGTTACTTTGCCTTGAACATTCTTTCCCATTTTTAAGAATGACTATTTAACAATTTGGTGATCTACTATTTTTGATATCCAGGAATAATTTAAGAACTGGATATTGCAGACCTGCACATGCAAGTGTAGTGAGAGGTTCAGTTCCAGTCTTAGCATAATTAAGGTAAGAAAATGTAGCTACTGCTGTCCAAAGGGCACATTTCTGGGTCTCTACTCTACATCAGTGATTGAGGAAGCTGGATGGCATCGTGTTTTGTCCACAGCTCTCTGAATACGAATAAACAGAAATGGTATGCCAACCATTTTAGTTCCTGTGTTGCACTGCCTTTGCCTGACTTTTTTCCTCTCCATGTCTACTATAGTCTGTTGATTTTTGAAAGATCATGATTTAATTACTTTTCTTTTTCTTAACTTTCTTTTTCTCTGCTCCTCTTGCAGTTCCATGTAAGTTTAAGGTGTCCAACATCCATTCCACCACAGGGCTTAGGCTGCTGGAGGCAGAATGCAAGAATTTTTACTGTGCTTACCCCAGAGCAGTGCCAGCTGGGTGTCAGGCTATGCAAAGTTAGGGTCACTGGGGTTTCTATCCTTAACTCAACCAGGAAGCAGACTGCATTTTTTTGGTTCTATGGCCCCTGTTTTCTTTCTTCTTTTATCTTAACATTATGTATACATGTGTAATACACACTAAGCCTCCTTCACAGTCCGTGTTCCTCTCTTCCTTTCTTCCTTTTCTTCTTCACTTCTTTCTCTATAGCTGTCTTTTTTGAATGTCTCTCTGTCGATTTCTTCCTTCTTTTTCTTCTTACTGTTTTCACCAATAGGTATAATATCTTCGATATAATTGAAAGGGTGAGAATTACAGCCTAGGGCTCCCCGTGCCTGACTCTTAAATGACACCAAAGGATCAGAAGTTTAGCCTGCTCTTTGTTGAAAACTTGGTGGAAGGTCACATTCCTTTGGCCTGCCCAGGAATGCATGCATCCCACCCGCCTGCAGTGTTCAGCTGTGAGCTGCAGGACTGGGAGGGTACACAGGTGTCCTTTCCTGTCTCTCCTCCATGGAGCAGCTGGTGTGCTGGTGGGCAGGGGGAGCCACCATGGGGGCTATGGGGCTTGTGCCTGGTGAGTGCTCAAGTACCCAAGAGTCTACTACTAGTTGGAGGGCCTAAAATGTGTAACAGGAAATGTATATATGACCCTGGCCCCATAACAGGAAATGTGTATGTGGCCCCGGCCCTGTAAGCAGAAATGAGCTAACTAGCTGCTACCTGGCTTCTATAGAAAACGTATTGGTCCTCGGAGCACGGGCTTTGATAATTTAAACTGATTGTCTTAGAACCGATAGAGAGGTACAAATTAATTGGCTCACACTGTGCAGGCTCTCGATGCTAAGAAATGATTGGTTTGTGATCCGTGGGTTTTGTTGTAAACCTATAAGAGCTGTCCTGAATGTGCACACGTGGTTCACAGTCCTCTACCAGTGCATGGTGTATGGCTGTGAACCCCAGAGACTCTGGAATAAAAATCCTCTTGCTGTTGCATCAAGACCATTTCTCGAGAGTGATTTGGTTGCCGCCTTCCAAGGTGTGGGGTGCTGGGGTACCCTCGAGTTTTTTCAGGTCTTACATAATAAAAACAGATAACATCAGAATTGAATGAAAATAAAATGAAATACTGAACAATCATGCTGTGATGACCCCAAAACAGAATGCCATTGTTTTCTTTTTTTGAGTGAATATTAACAACTTTTGTGAATTCAATATCAGATGAATGCAAAATAAACGAGCAAAATAAACAACAAAATCATTAGCTAATTACAGAACAGCATAATTGTTGCAGGAGTCTTATTTACTTTTTCACTGTTATGACAAACACTTTCACAAGAACAACATATGGAAGAAAGGATATAACAAAATTCAAGGATACATTTCATTCTAGTTTTAAATACTTCAACAACAATGGCTCATTTGGTTTTTCTTACAGAATCATAGGGCCACATTTATAAGTATTCCCTATACTTTCCATAAATTGGTCCAAAAAGCCTACAATCCACATTATTTGGCCAGGTTGACCAGAATAATGGACACATTTTGTTGGTTTCTGTGATTTTTTTTGGTTGTTTGTTTTGTCTTGGTTTATCCTTATTGTAATATAACACCCTGGCAAATACAATTTAGGAAAGATAGGATGTATTTTTGCTTACAATTACAGAGTGATACAGCCTATCATGGGGAAAAGCATGGAAACGGGAGCATAGATCAAGCAGTTTACTGTACTGACAAGAAGCAGAAAGAGAACAGGAAGTTTGGCTCAGCTGTGAATGCTCAAGGTCTGCCCCAGTGATGCACTTTCTCCTTTGAGGATCAACACCTTAGATGTTCCTCAATGTTCTGAAATATTACCAGTAGCTGGGGATCTTTAATTCAAACACATAAGTTCAGGGTATGTATTTCACATCCCAACCATGCAAAAATATTCAAAACAAGTTCCCTTAAAATATTTGTAAGATGTTTTTATGACTGAATCATTTCAAATGGGTATTCGGGGACCAAAAATATTAACATTAAATTATACTTGGCACCTAAGAGAATATTGTCAAAACACCATTGCAAAGTGTAAACTATGCCTTGTAGAAGTGTAAGAAAGTATTCAGGGGTGAAAAAGCAGTGACACTTTTACCTCAGGTGCTTTTTGTTCCTTGGATGTGATTTCATGCATTCAATTCATAAGGCATGTTTGCTCTTATTGGATGTCAGATCATATGTAGAGATCCCAATCTAGTCACGATACTCTGAATTTAGATGTGGCCTTCTGCCTTGCTTTCAGGCTCTCCAAGTTACAGTCTATATAATGTGCTAGGCAATTGTGTTTAAATTGTCTTGATAAAGTTCTGGAAAAAGTTTGTTCTGTTAATATTTAGTATACACTGACCTACAATTATTTACATGTTTTTTTGGTTACGTTTATTTGAACTCAAACAAGCTTCTTTGGATCACTGTTTTCTTTGTTAAATTCATGTATAAAAGTACATGGAAATGAAGTAAGGTTGTCTAAAAAAATTAGACTATATTCTGCTTCAATTTTCCTCAGATCAGATCCAGCAGATAAGGTCTATACAGATCAACAAAGTCACTAGGGCCCATTTGAAAATGTTACTTGAAAAGGCATCACTGTACTTGCAATGATCTTAGTCTGAATGTATCAACTAATTTAGGGCTTTGAAAAGTGTTCTCTGAGTTGCTATTGGATCAGAACAGGTTTAGCATCCTCCTCAAGCAGAAGAGTGGTCTCTTCATTTTTATTGTGTCAATAAACAGAATTCAATATGAATCTTGTTACCTTGAAGCTTCCACTTTAAGTTGAAAGTGGCCTCAATTCTAATCACTACAGAGTGGGAATAGCTAAAGAGCAATGCTCAGTTTCAAAGAAGGTAAATACCATACCTTCCTCTATGGGATACGGCTGAAGAGATTTATAACATTTCCATTGTGCCTACTAGCCTTTGAAATCCCATGGATATTATGAGTATTTGCTTGTTTTTTTCTCAAGAGTTGTCAGCATAATATAAATTAAATCTATTTTCTGATTTTTCCTCCATATTTTTACTCTAGGACTTACAGTTGGCCCTATTTCAATGGCATAGTTGTAGTTATATATAGTTGAGTGACTATGGTATATATGTTTAGTGTATGTACATATGTGTGCATTTGTCTTTCCATAAAAATCTTCTATAGTTATGTGTGGACTATGATGAACTGAGACCCTAAAAATAGTCTTTTTATTTCATTGTGACTCCAGAAAGCATGTACACAATGATCCCTTATCAGGCCAGTGATTGACAATATACTCAGTGGTAGCTATTCTTCCCTTTGTAGAATTTATATCAGAGAGCTATATTTCTTATTAATACTGTGAGCAAAAATTACTGTAGAAAAGCACTTTCTGCTAAAATGTTAAAAATGTTGATTTACATTTCAATGAATATGGGGAGATTGGAGGATGGCAATAATTGAACCAAATTTTTGGACCAAATTTAATTGATGTTTCTTGTATTTTTCTGCTTACTGTCTTTGTGACTATATTGAAATCTCTTGAAATGAAGAAAACGCTGTATTTTCAACCAATAAAAATATTTCAAGAGCCACAGGTTGTGAAAAAATGCTGTAAAGCATTTTATTGTGGACAAAAACATAATAGTTGCACATACAAATTAACCGTAGCTCTAGTTTCTTGATCAAGAAATGTATAAGATAAAGCTCACCAATATTCTAGGATTAAGAATAGTTCTATTTATAGGCCTGAAATTTTCATGAAGTGTTGTATGGGAGATGGAGAGTGAATCATTTTTTTGTCAGAGGCTGGAAAATTGTAGGTTGTTTGTGTTCCAGTGGATTACTCTAAACCCATGTTCAAATGGACAATGCTAATTGTACTGGGAGTTATGGAGAGGACCATACAACAATAGAGGCAGAATGCAGTGAGGGACTCAATAAGAATTTTTAGTGCTTGGGAGATGGGATATAATCAAATTATATGTGTATAAATTTTCAAATAATAAATTAAAATATTTTTAAATTAATGATATGTAATAACATAAAAGTTTCAATATATATTAGAACTATTTTTGCTTTTAGTTATAGAATTTGGATAGTGTACTACTAGTCAGTTGAGTGTAGAAAAGATTATATCTGTTACAGCCTACTGTATATTAATGATTGATAGTTAATAGGCAAAAATGCACTAACCAAGATCCCCCATGAATTTCAATCATGAAAAAAAATAATATTTGTTTGTGGTGAAAGAATAAGAAAATGTTCTAGGGAGAGGAAAGCAAAACAAATGGAAAATGGATATAACTACATGGTTACAGCATTTTCTGTATATCAGTGAGAACTGTTGTTTGGATCACCAAATTGCACATAAATGCTCACGGTGGGAGTCGCTCACTTGCAATCCAACCTCTGAAGATAGAAACCAGGGGATGCCCTGGGGAAGATGGCTAGAGAAACTACTCATTTGAGCTGAGAGTCCACACCATGTGCTGTCCCCGTGCTAGAATTGCAGCTCATGCTCCACATCCAGCAATCTCATGTTGGTTCTGAAAGGAAACTCAAGACCTTCCATTACAAGGAAAATACTTTACTGACTTACCACTTGGTTTCTCTATGGCTTCTTTGACCATCTAAAGACCAGTGGGACTTATAGGATATACTATTCCTTGCAAAAAAGAAAAGCAATGTTCTTAGTTCCTTCATAACTTCTTTTCAGAGAACACAATCTTTAATTTTTTCTGGAAGTCTTTATTTTTTATTTTATTTATTTTATTATCTATTTTTGATACAAGGTAATGGAGTCTATACCCTTTGGGTCAGGGGAAATTACCTGATATTAAGACAAATTACCTCCCAAAATTTTACTTAAGAGAGTATATATTAGAGTTGTTAGCTAAGTGGTTACAGCATTTTCTGTATATCAGTGAGAACTGTTGCTTGGATCACCAAATTGCACATAAATGCTCACGATGGGAGTCGCTCACTTGCAATCCAACCTCTGAAGATAGAAACCAGGTGATGCCCTGGGGAAGATGGCTAGAGAAACTACTCATTCTGAGCACTGTGATTAAGAGATCCTGAGCCAACCATAAGTTGAAAGATTGGATATAGACTAGAGATGATTCTCAACAACTTTGGGCTTCCGTATCCAAAGCACACACTCTTGGTATCTATACAAAGATAAGTTATGCACACACATAGAGGTGCACATGCATGTGCACACACATAAACACACACATACACACACACACACAGAGAGAGAGAGAGAGAGAGAGAGAGAGAGAGAGAGAGAGAGAACTTGGTGAAAAGAATGTCAGAAATGAATTGTGAAAAAGGGTTCTGAAGGACTATTTTAAGTTATTGTCTTCTGGACTGAAGAGGAACATTGTACTCATAACCCCAGAACAGGTGCAGATACCTACACAACCGCACACACATAAAAACCAATAAAAAGAAAGCATTTATGAATAAAAATAATGAAAAAGGAAATAAATTTATTTAACAGTTTAGAGGGTAATTACTTAAAAAATAAGTTTATTCTTTTTTGAAAACATTATCATTGCTAATTATTTGTGATTATTCAATATTTCCTTTAGAAATATGCCAGTATGCTAATCAGATTTCAAAAAAAAAGAAAGAAAATTTAAAAGAAATCCCTACTGTTATGTTTTATAAAAAGGAAAGGAAGCCTCGGTATGGTGAGAGAGGTGGAAGGTGGTACTCCTTTGTACCCATGCTGATACATGCCTTGTCCTGAGATACTAGCCACAGGAGAGAGACAGGAGTAGAAGAGGGCCATGAATATCTGGAGAGACACGGGGATAGGGGAGAAGATTGGAGAGAGAAGTAACAGAGAAAGAAGTTGGTAAAATAATAAGAATGTGAGGATGGAGTAAAAATCACTTTTGATACTGATTCAGTCATACCTGGTTGTTGCAGGGTAACTGTGAGGAGCCTAAAAGGAATGCTACCCCCTCAGTTTAGCTGTGAGAATCGATTTTAGGTATAGGTCAGCACCAGAAATAAAAATGTGTAGAAAATATTGAGGTATGATTAATTTTAATCCAAAGGAAAATGGATAAATTCATATTGAGGAAAAGTCTACTACTTCCATCTTATTCCTTACTAGCTTTATATTTTATTGCTACTGTTTACATGAAATATGTTAAAATTAGAATGGCTTTTTTAAATGGTTTCAGCCTCCAGCTACCTGCTGTGTTTGAAAGCAGCTGAAATTATTCTGCTGCTACAAATGATATCCAATTGCAATTTCAAATCTGTGATCCACAGAGAGTTCAGTAAAAGAAGGAGTATGTTGGAATAAGACTATATTTATGAACACTCCTCTACTATACTTGAACTTATAGTATTATTAGCTTTGATGGTTCCTTGGCAGAAGTTTATTTAGAATACTATTTGGTTGTATATAACGATAAGCTAGCCATACACAGTCTCTTAGATGACAAGGATTTAAAAAAGATACCAGGTTAAATTTTTGAGTTTAACATACATCTTAATATTTAACTGCAATAAAGTATTACTATCACATATGCTATATTACTAATATACACATGTCCAATCTCTGAGTGTAATAGGTTTTCAGTAAACAGAACTTCTAAGGAGAAAATGAAGAAAAAGCAAAAAACAAATCAATTGTTGGACAGTGGTATCACAAGCTTTAAATCTCAGCACTCAGAATACAGAGACAGATGAATATCTAAATTTAAGGGCAGGTGGTCTATGTGGGACAGTAGACTATGACAGAAAACGTGGTAAGGTTGAGTGGGTCTCAGACCCTGGCACCCAGGCACCCACCTAAGATAGTAGGTGCCTCCCTGCTCCTCACTAGATTCCTGGCCAAAAATGTATAACTGAACTCTGCATGTTGGTCATAAAGCCAAGATTAGAGAACCCACAAAGTCCCTATGCTTCTTCTTTTTCCACTCTATTTTAAGAGTGTATGTGTTGTAGGAATACCAGTCAAGGAAAAATACAGGTAGAAAAAAGAACTTGCCTGCTGGAACAGAAGGCCACAGCCACCAAGTGGCAGAGTAGAGGAGAACAACTCCCCACCTAGGCAGGGAGTGGGGGAGGGGAAGTGCCTGCCAAGCAAAGACCATATATAAGAGAATTTAAGATGTCTTCATTTAAATGTTTGTTCTTTTGCCAACAGGAATACCTAAAATAAGGCAAACAGTTAAAAAGGCTTAACATACACTAAAAACTCTGTGAAGACATCCTTCTGCTGAATTTCTGTTCCCCTATTGTCATTACTCTGCAGGCTATAAAAGGGGAAAAGACAGCAATGCTGGCACAATTCAGAGACCCAAACAGAGACTGACCCCATTATCTCCCTGAATATGCATATGGCAATGAATCTGCCTTTATCCAGGCTATATAGTTCAGAGATAAACAGACACTGATCCCCAGGTATGATAATTGAAACCCAGAGATGGCAGATTTGAGAACTTCCATCTACATAAGAACTCCATTGCTTGAGTCTAATGGCTATTGAACTAGGGGAACTTGCAGGATGTCTATATAAATTTAATGTTAATACCCTCACAAATTGTATAATCCACTGAAAATTTAATTGGTTCAATTATCCATTGTCTTCCAATACTCCACTGCTAGTTACTCCTCAGGCTTATATTGTGTTATTATTCTGGCTTTTGTTGTTACTCCTGTGCCTTATGTTGTGATTCTTCTCTGGCAAGTGTTGTGTTTTATATTGATGTTTACATCCCACCCCATCCACAATTTTCACTACAAATAACATAAGAGACAGTCACACTAATTGCATCTTTTTTTTTTTTATAAAAAGGAAAGGAAGGAGCTGTGGAATTAAGAAACTTGGTAAGGCTGAGTAAGTCTAAGACCATGGCACTCACCTGATGTGGTAGGCATCCTCTTGCTTCCCACTAGATCCCTAGTCCAGAACACCTAATCACACTCTTCATATTGGTTCATAGCCCAGAACAGAGTTTGTCATGTTAATGAGAAATACAGAAGTCTATAGAGAAAGTTTTGGGATATCCAGGGCAACATATAGAAAACTTCTGTTTAAAAGACAAAAGGAAAGAAAGAAAGAAAGAAAGAGAGAGAGAGAGAGAGAGAGAGAGAGAGAGAGAGAGGGAGGAAGGAAGGAAGGAAGGAAGGAAGGAAGGAAGGAAGGAAGAAAGAAAGAAGAGTTCAAGATTAGACAAAAGATCCATGTAACATTCAGGAAGTCATAATAGATGTTGAGTTAGTAAAAATTGTCCATGAACAATAATAATTATTAGAAATAAAATCTTTATAGTTGTGAAGAGGGGTCTAGAGACAGTGCAGTTTTAGCCTAGTATTTATGAGTTTTAAGGTCCGGCAAAGAACTGGACATTGTCATGAATGTCTGTCTATAATTTACATGCTTGGAAGACTAAGATAGGAGGATCAGAATGTCATCTTTTGCTACATAATGAGTGTGAGGCTACTATGGGTCACATTAGATCCCGTCTCAAGTCAATCCAAAAAATATTTCAGGAGAAAATGCCATATGTGATCTTATTTTTTATAGTTAAAATAAATCAAGTTTGGGCAAAATAGCTGTGGTATTTACAACATATTTTCTATACATCACAACTGAAAGTATTATTTGACTATTTTCACAAGGCTAATGAAAATATCAAACCAAGAAAAGGTGACTTTAAAGGAAAAGGTTCATCAGGCAATTTATGGAAGAAAATGCAAGATTAAAGTATGTCAGTGAACTTGAAATAGTGCAAAGGGAACATTAGCAGGACTGAAATAGTAGAATCCTGTCCACCCAGATGACTTAGGAGACAATGCCAATGACATTATTGCCATTGTTTTAAGTAATGATTATATAAACAGTATATGAAATCCAGGAAAAATATTCATAACCTAAGCTGTAAAGATTTGTTGTGTTTAACTATAAAAGAAGCTATGGCATATATCATGCACGGTATGGTGAAATAAAAGGAAAAGAAATTACACATTTCTAACATCCTTAAATTAAAATCTAAAGACATAAAATTCATGAGGTTGAAACAGGGAATCATACAAGGAGAATCTGAGTCCATTAACGTATATAGTGGCTGCCAAGCAGTGATTAAAATACAGATCTTGTTCCACAGACAAGGCTCAATAAGTACAATAGGTGCCATGCAAACCTTAGCTCTGAATTTGAGTTTTCAGAACCCAAATACGTCTAGACACAACATTCACATCTGTATTGCTATTGTTTGGAATTAGGATAAGTGCCAACAACAGTGCATTGTTAGCAGCTTTCAGGAAAGTGCTCAGGTTGTCCTCTGAGTCCACAGCTACATTCTTTCACACACATGACCATACAAATTTTCACACACATGTGTATATACATAGAGAGAACACATATACCTACTGCAGGCACTTCATAAGATTAAAAAGTAAGGATCTTTTGTTTGGCATGGTGTCTCAGCCTGTTAAATCACCTGCCACTCAATCAGGATACCTCAGTTCAATCTTTGCAACCTATATGGTGAAATGAGTAAACTTATTTCCTTAGATGTCCTGTGACCTGCACTTTGCACATGCACCATGCCACAAATTTGCACAGACACATAAAATGGAACATCTCAGAAAAGATCTAAAATAAAAAAAATTCAGAGTTATACTCTTCAATATTTTATTGTTTGGTGAAAATGTTTCAATATCTGATGAGCCAATACTGGAAGTGTATATGCATTATTAGAAATATGAGTAATTTTGAGATTGAATAAAAGAAATAGTGAGGACTTTTTCAACCTGCAGGACAGTCAACAGGGTCCCTGGACCACCTAGGAGAGAATGTAGGAACAAGAGATGCAAGAGATGAACTGCAAGACAGTATTCTGATCAAGCTGTAAAATGTTATTGTTTTACACATTGCAATATAAAGGAAAGCAAACAAGGTATAGGATGGGGTAAAGTGGGGCAAAATCTCAGGGGGCAAGCATGGTTTCTCTGGAACAGTTTCTCAGAATTGTCTCTCAGAATTTCATGAAAAAGCTGGCCATTGCTGCAGGAAATTGGCTTAATAAAATGATCATGAGAAGGTGAAGTGGAAAGGAGTTGCTATGGTAACCTGACCAGAGGTGAGCTATGTTTGTTCTCGACCACTCAGGTGAGCTCTGTATATACTACCATCTGGCTATTTGGCTAACTTGAAAGCTAGTATTTTTCCTTATAAAAGCACGCTTAAGCATGTAAGATGAAAGGAGGAGGTTTTGAGATCTATGTGAGAATGGCTCCTGGCATCTCCCTGTTCTCTGTATTAAAGAGAGCAGAGGTCAGACAGCCATTGATGACAAGCAGATGAGGCACCAAAATGATGGAGCAGGATTCCTGTTTTAGGAATCGACCCAATCATTCATTATTCATTACCTGTCATTGGATATCTCTGCCAGTCTCCAGAGATTACTGTCTTGGGGAAGGTGTCCATCATCAGCTAACTACTCAGCAATTATATTATTATGGGTGCCTTGACTTTGAGGGCTCCTTCTGTAGTACAGACTGGAATGGCTGTGATAAGAATATTCTTTCTGTCAGGGCACTCAAGTGTGCAATTTGCGCTGTTCTGTAACTGTCCTGGGGGACTAGGTAGCCATCTCTCGATCATCCAGAGCCAAACAATGGTAATGTACCTGAATGGGCATGGCTGCCAAGTCAATAATAATAGAGACCACTAAAATAGAAAAAATATGAAATTAAGGTGTTTCCATTATGCCCTTTTTACAGTTTCAATAACTATTTTGGAAAGTTTGTCATTGGTGTTCTTCCATAGGTCCTGAGTTCAAATCCCAGCAACCACGTGGTGGCTCACAAACATCTGTAATGAGATTGGATGCCCTCTTATTGAGTATCTGAAGACAGCTACAGTGTATGTACATATCATCAATAAATAAATCTTAAGAAAAGTTTGTCATAGATATATTCTATTTATGAAGGGTTTTCTGGGAAAGAACTAGATGGCATGTTTTGATGCTATTTTGCAAAATAATCTCTTGTTCTCCATATATGCTCAATTTATGAGCAGAACTGTCAATATCATCTTCAAAGTTTTAATGTAAAATGTTACTTTCATTTTCCCCATTTAATAGATGATTCCATTAAACTTGATATAAATAAAATTTCAGGTAAAATACAGAGTCTGTGGAAAGTAACTGTTTACAAATTATAATGACATAACATGTCAAGAAGTGGCATTTAGTGAGGCAAATTTAAGCCCATCCTCTACTACACAGATTTTACTTTGACTCGAAATTTTATCAGCTGAAATACAGGTATATATATGCTCTCATAATAGTGCTTTATCATCAAACAGAGTTAATAGTAAAAATGCATGGGCTGGAAAGTAATTAAGAACATAAAATTACTTGCCACTTAGTGATTTCCACCAGCAAAATCACAGTAGAGAGAACTAACTTCATAAAATTATCCTCTGATCTACCTTAATAGGTACCCCATCTCAAGCACACATCCAACTCTCACATACACACACACACACACACACACACACACACATACAAAAGACTCACATACACTGTCACCTCACATATATGCATATAAACACACTCATAATAGTATATTACATCAAATTGAAATAAATGAGATAGCTTAGTTTGTAAAGGTACTTGCTGCCTACCCTGAAGACCCAAACTCAAGTCTCAGAACTCAGGCCATGGAGTGATAAGAACTATCACACATAATTTATCCATGCAATTCAATGGCAATACCATAATTTTTATTTACCTGTCCATGTTCACTCTCACATACAAAATAAATAGCCCTTTTAAATTAAAATTTACAGAAGAGACAGAATTATAATAACATTAGTTAACAGTTGATTAAAGTTTTCTTTTTTCTTTCTTTTAATTTGGAATCAGTCTAAGTGTTTTAGTCTCCCTTAATCAACAAAGGAAAAGAGACAGTGTAGTATATGTGAACAATGGAGCTATATTCCTACACAATGGAAAATAGAATTATGTCATTTTCAGAAAAACAAGTAAACAGGAGATTACATGGACTAAAATACCTCAATCTATACAACAGGCATTTAAAGTATTCTCACATCTGTAAGCCAAAGATTATGAAAAGATATATGGATATGTAAATGCATATGAATCTATATATATGTGTGTGTAGCTGATTATGTATGTGTCTATGTCTATATTTTTATCTCTTTCTTTACCTTAATCTCTGTCTACTTTCTCTCTCTCTCTCTCTCTCTCTCTCTCTCTCTCTCTCTCTCTGTGTGTGTGTGTGTGTGTGTGTGTGTGTGTGTGTGTGAAAGTGAAAGTGAAAGAAAGAAAACTTGGCAATAAAGGTACAGAAATGGGAAGAAAGAAAAGACTGTAGGGTTGGATGCAGTCAAAGTATATGTTTTATTGAAAATGTTTTATAAAACCCACCAAAGTGTACAATTATATACACCATCAGAAGAAGAGGTTATTAATTCTAAAGAGAGGAATGGGCGTAGTAGTGACTGTTCAGTAGCCCAAGAAGCAGAATTCATCATTTATTAAATGTCTATTTCTAGTCACTCACTCGGCTGAGAATCTAGAATGAGTTACATTTTAGAATGGATCCAATGAAACCAACACATATCTCAGGGGAGAGGTTGGCCATCCAACAGAAATCAGTGATTTGTTTGTTTCCTTTATTTTATTCACTTCTCTGTACTCTGTGCATTTTTTATTTTCTCTTTTCATAATAGCAGACCTGGGGTGATGGGTATGAATACTTGCAACACAACAGTGAGGACCATAATTTTGAACAATAGGACCTTTAAAAAAGACCAAATAAGACATCGAATACTCCAGCATTTTCTGAGGAAGAATCAAGAGTATTGTTGGACCTTGTCTATCAGCCTGGCTTCAGACCATCTCTGAAGTGAAAAAAGTCAAGTGATAAAGCAGGACACCTGACATTTTTCTTTGGCCTACAGAGATGACTGTACATACATATTATACTCCCACTTTAAATACATTCATTGCCAACAAGCCAAATAACTAAATAAGTTATAATTGTAAAATAAGCAGCCAGGTTATTTAATAATTAATAATCAGAATCATGGACTGGAGCAATGGACTGTCTGTTCGTCTAGAGATATTGACTTCACTTCCCAGCAACTACATGGCATTTCCCAAATACAGCTATAATGATCTTTAGTGCACTCTTCTGGCATAAATGCTGTCAGAACACCATATGCAAAATAATCCTTTACAAAAAAATAAAATAAAATAAAATAAAATAAAATAAAATAAAATAAAATAAAATAAAATAAAATAAAATAAAATAAAAAACAAGAGAAACAGAGTAATAGACAGAGCAAGAATCAAAAAAGAGATTGTGCTAAACATGCCCTATGTCTGGGTTAAGCAAATGTTAACTGCGGAATACCTATATACTGTGAATACCTCATCTTTTCAGTGATGTAAAACCTTTGCTAATTTTGAGCAATATTATTATTCTAAGTTCTTCAGTTGTTGCTAAACTCCTAATGACTTGAACAATGAATTAAAAAATAATTAATACATAGAAAATATGTGTGGAAATTTGTTCAGAAAGTAATGTTAAGAGAAAGAATACATATACCATAAAGTATAAATGCATTTTTAGAATTTTATAGGAACAGAATTATATACTCAAATGGTAGAAGAAAATGTATCACAATAAAAAATGTGTTACTTTACGTGCATATGTTTTAATAAACTATA